>OZ007517.1:4813984-5403289 GCA_963931865.1 Axinella damicornis
AGAAGCCGGAGCTGCAGGTGAAGCCGGAGCTGCAGGTGAAGCCGGAGCTTGCAGGTGAAGCCGGAGCTGCAGGTGAAGCCAGAGCTGCAGGTGAAGCCAGAGCTGCAGGTTAAGCCGGAGCTGCAGGTGAAGCCGGAGCTGCAGGTGAAGCCGGAGCTGCAGGTGAAGCCGGAGCTGCAGGTGAAGCCGGAGCAGCAGTTGAAGCGGATGAGCTCTCCCTCTCCTCTTCCTTCTCCTCGTCCTCCTCATCTGAGTCATCATCACTACCATCCTTGTCATGCACGGACACTGCAATGGAGGAAGATGATACGTACGTTAACGCAAGTAGGCAAACACCAACTCTACTGCATCACTGTAGTCACGGTGATTAAACAACACACTAGCCTCATTCCCAAGCTCGATCTCGCATACTGTAAATGTTTTCACAGTGGTAGCTAATACGCACCGTGGAAGAGCAACTAAACTCACCCTGAGTGGTACGCTCTCAGAAAACTCCCCATCACTTGCAGCAGCCGTTAGCCGAGCAATCTTACTAACACTGCTCTTGTCAAAGGATCTGCTGAGAGTAAGGAGTCCAGAGTCTCTGTTTACAGTAAAGTTGGCAGAGGCAGTCAGTAGCCTGTACTCTACTGTGCCAAAACTGGCGGAATCTGCATCCGTGGCCTGTGGTGGTAGATTGTGTAGCTGTGTGATCAATGCACGTGACCTTTTATATCCTGCAGACGTTTAAATTGAAGTCACGCAATATACGCCACCATGTCCAGAAGGTTGCTCAACATGCCAACCTACGAGGTGGCATTTGATGATGTTCGGTGTGCACCAACCTCCCACCTGGAGACATACTGGTGGGTATATGATCACTCCTCCCATTACAAATAGCCTAGTATTAACTGGTGAACATGTAGGTTGGTATGCATGCGACAATGCATGCACCTATATTGCTTGAGTAGTGTCGAGCTACATTGGTGGACATATGCATTCACTGTGTTGAGAGTGGGGAGGGCAAGGGGGGGGGGGGGGGGGGGGGGGGGAGGGGGGGGCAGGTAGGGGGGGGGGGAGGGAAGGGGATGGGAGGGAACCCGGATGATAGTCAATTCCCTTTGAATCCATTGTCCTCAGAAGAGTGCATGATGACATCATCATCATTGTAATGACGATGATGTCATCATGCACTCCTGTCGATGTCCTCGAGGCCTCATTGCTGGCCACTGCTAAGATTGCCCAGGAAGCAGCAGCCTCTTGCTAAACCATTATTCAGCTGAGCACAGCTCCATGCTCAGTCTGAACTGGTAGTGTGGAACTCAGGTCCAGGGAATGGGTCACCACTAAGTCTCTTGCAGTAGTCTGGAAGCTGCCGTGCTGTATCACTACATGTAGCAACAGATTACTGATCATCATAGACTCGGTAGAGTCTATATGTAGGGATACGACGTACCATAGTTGCAGTTAATTTCACGGTGGGGAAATTTTCACGGTATTCGCGGATGAAGTAAGACCGCGAATATTAAACCCGCGAAATATATTTCCACAGCTAGCGCTAGGCATAACAATTACTGTCCTTCGTGTTCCTGGGCTCACGCTCACACAGTAGCTCTTCCCCGGTCCGGCAGTTGCTTCGCTGTAGACGTGGTAGCCACGCATACACAGTTCGAGCGCTCCATCAGCACGATCGCACGTGTCAATAGTAAGTTATTACGAGCGGAATTTTTTTTTCGCGAAGTAATCAGCGAAAATTTCCCACCGCGAAATATTTGTTTAGCTAAGCTTATATTGCTACCTAAACTGTATTCTGTGAGCAGGGTGAATGCCTATCTCACCTCTCAACACCCATATGAATGTCCCTACTATAAACTGCCTATGCCATGGTCTTCAGACAGGGAGAACTCAGGGGCTTTGTCATCCATCTAGGGAACAGTTGACTTGAGATGCCCGGGCCTGATTCTTCAGCCAATGCTGGAAGTGTAATACTATAGTCCATATACCAAGGCAAGGACACCTAGCTACTGCCCAGTTGCCTGTGAGGTCACTGACTTCTGCAGCAAACTTCAGCTCAAACATGCGCCTGCTGCCAAAAAAATTTACATAAACAAGCAATAAAAAGCATTAAAAATGTAGCAGGATGTAGGGATACCAGAACGGCAAAAAGTAAGGAAACAAGAGGGATGATCGAACATAACAGTGAAGTATACAATCACCCCTACATATCTTTTTTCATTGTACATGTATATATGGAAGAAGATGTCTGTAGGGGTGATTGTATACTTCACTGTTATGTTCGATCATCCCTCTTGTTTCCTTACTTATTGCCGTTCTGGTATCCCTACATCCTGCTACATTTTTAATGTTATTTATTACTTGTATTACTTGTGATGTGATCATTTTTGCAGGGCCATAATGTACTGATGGGTGACCCAGCAGTGGGCAGCAGTGTACAGGTGAACTGGAGTGACCACCGCATCTACTCAGCAAAGTTTATTGGATGCCACCCCTCTCCCATTTATACTGTAAGGAAGGAACTGTATCGTTGTGTGTGTGTGTGTGTGTGTGTGTGTGGGGGGGGGGGGGGGGGGGGTACCAGTGTGTGTGTGTGCATGATTGTGTGTGTGTGTGCATGTGTGTGTGTATGCGTGCATTGTGTGTGTGTGTGTGTACGCATGTGTGTGTGTGCATGTTTACATTGTATGTGTATGTGTGCGTTGTGTGTGTATGCATGTGTGAGTATGAATGTTATGGGGGGGGGCTCGCCAGACTTCTGCTGCCTGGCGCAATGGGGGAGCATTAGCTGAAGCAAACAACACTACTTGTAGTTTCCCCTCCTCAGGTACAGTGTGAAGATGGCTTGGTGCTTCAAGTTGGTGATGATCAGATCTACTCCTCAAAAGAGAAGCTGCCCCGAAGGGTGCAGATGAAGGTGAAGGTACGTATGTTACTGAGTGTCCCATCAGAGTCAATGTGTACGGTAATACCAAACTATCAGGACCTCTCGCCCCTAATGGGCAGTTACCCAAGTGCAACATGGATAGACAGACTACTCTTGCTTCCTCATGACTGTGATGTGAGGAGAGGAGAGCTAGATCATCCATCTGTTCTCATGATAGCAGTCACCAATCTGCTCTCATGATAGCGGTCATCAATCTGCTCTCATGATAGCGCCTGTGAATGAGGCTACATGTATAGGTATTCCCCGGGCTCATTTGGCTGCTACACAGAGCATTGGGTTTAATTAGGGCCCATAGCGCTAAAAGGCGCATAATTAGCGTCCTTTCACACTATGGCTTCTCACTTCGCGGTGACGGACAGCCTTCGACTAGCACTGCTCCTGGAGTCTTGTCAGTAGTCCCCCTCTGTATAACTACAGAATTAAGGGCGCCAAGCGTCTGGGCTGGCAGCTGTTACAGGCAGAAACAAGGCCGCCATTGTAAGTTGATCGAACGGTAAGCTAAAAAGCCTTATCTCGCCGTCAGTATACGCTTACTTGCAATAACGCTCCTGCTTTGACTTACTGTTGGTCTGCCCTCTCCAGCAATAAAGTAAGTAGCGATGGTCCTCCGCGTACGGCAAGACAACAGTCGAGTTTTAGCAGCTGGTCGAACGGCGCGATAACCAGACAGCTAGCTCAGTTATCGGCTCCACCCAGTGCCTCCGCCCCTTCCTGCCTTGGTCAACGGTGAGTGTAATCATTGCTGTTAACAGCCAGGGGCACCCTCCCGAGTTTTGTTGGACGCTGCGCGCCCTGGGCAATGCTCAACGCTGCATGCAGATGCCATTTTATGCTGTGGGGGAGATTTCAATATATTTTTGACCCTAAAGAGTTAAAATGTACTTCCTGCTGGATCAATATCCACTGCCTTTGTGACACAGAGCAGGGCCCAGGAGTACTTACTATATAATGATATGTACCGGTCGGGTATGTAGTTTGCATGGGTTAATCCCCCAAACATAAAACCCGAGTTGTTGAACAATCCCAAATCACTCTCTTTATAGTCACAAGACACTTTAGCCTTCTTGCAACTATACACAGGCGGTATAGTGCAGAGTTCCCATTATTCTATCTTCTCTGCAGCATTTGGAGGGCCAGCAACTGCGCAGTATCAAGTAGTGACTTGCTGTAATTATGAATTATTGTTGTCATCTGTCTGAATATACCAGTATACTTGTGTTTAGTGTGACCTTGTGGTTGTGTACACAAGAAAGGTGTTTGCCAATTTTGTTTGTCATTCACAGATTTTAATCCAGTGTTGAATATCAGTTGTCATTGCTATATCAGATCCTGTACATGTATGTACATATACCTCACTAAAAATATGAAGTCAACTTCTTTAGTACACTATATATTTCGCATTTGATTCACATTATACAATGTCGTGTGGGATACGATATGTGTATAACACTAACAAAACAAGAGCAGGGGGGACGTAGCAACTGAACAGAATGATGAAAGTAAAATAAACCCTAATAATAAATAAATAATACAAACCTTGGCAAACCTCACGGGAATGCAGCGCCTAGGCCTGATAAGTGCACGGTCACCTGAAACTGAAAGCCTTGAGCCTAGAGAGAGAAAATTGGTCCTAGCAAAGCACCTCCCTATATCTACTACAGAGGCTGGCTGGTACTAAAGACTCCCTCAAAATAAAGTGTGCCTCTGCAGCAAAACAAAAGGAAAAGAAATATCTTCCTGCCCTGACCTAGAATAAAGGCTAGTGAGACATGCAGAATCACACTGAGGGATGAGTCCTCGCTAACATGCAATCTGGGGAGGAAGAGAAGAGAGAAACAGCAATCATCATGTTGGGAGAGCAGCTGTGGGCATAGCCTGTCAGTAAAGCAATTTAAGGTTAATTGTGAGCTAGTTGCATATTCGGCGGAAGTCAATTACATGTACATGGACAGCTTAGTACATGCCATTGTAAGGGTGAAGCGTGAAGCTGTTGTTTGTGCAAAAGTTATTTGCAGTGCAGTATTTTGCACCACAACCAGGTTTGACTGACTCAAGGACATCCATGACATTGTGGATGTCCAGCAACTGTACTACATGTGCACTACTGTTTATGAACATACAGGGCAACCAACATGTACATGTAGCCAAATATTTCTTGTTGCGTGAAGCTGATTCATACATGTGTCGAGGATAGTGTCCTGCTCTGGTTCCAACCAGCTAAACTAGACGTTTCTGAGTTGTCATCAGTAGCTTGTGAGGCCTCCACGTGCTTGAGACTGGTATTCTATTTAGTGCACGAAACTTTGCACATAAATATATGCGCTGAAGACTAGCCGGCGATCTTACTATACACACCATGGTGTCCCATGCTTAAACGCACTGCCTGAGAAGATGGCTGTAGAGACTATCCACAGGCTGATAAGGTTATTTGCCTTGGAAATTCTCACAATTCACTACCATAGTATGCATTATTCAGCAATCTCAGCTCACAGCACTTTTCTGCTGTAGCTTTCAGGGCAACCATTTACAATGCAGGTCTCCCACAAGGCTATACATCTCCAGATCACAGACACATAGGAGTGGTCACTCCAACACATGCTTATGGAGCTGCGACCAGGGTCACATGTATACTCAAGATCGTCCAAAAACTGCTCAACGACCCTGTGATCATGGCAAATCTGCCATGACGTTGTTGTATAATTAAGCCACACCCATGCCACACCTACTTCCACCATATACGAGGTCACAACCCGAGCACAGCTATAGAGTACAGTAGGGCTCGAATGACTACAATTCTCTTGTTGACTAATTGGTTTGTAGTATATATGCACGACTAGTTGAATACTAACTGAGAAATGACAGAACGTCATCACTGGTTGTCACAGCACAAAATCAAAATCACTGACATAACAGAATACTTTGTTCAAACAGACTAGCATCACTACGTGCTATGGAGTAAGGTTGGCCCTTTCGACTAGCTGACATGCAGAAATCTTGTCGACAACCTTACGACTAGTCGACTAATTATTCAGGCCCTGGAGTACAGTGCTTATTGCAGTGACCATCACTTGCAGAAGGGAGGGAAACTCAAAACTTACCAAGGACATGTTTCACACTTGGTATGAGGTGGCCAGCTTTTCCTTGAGTGCTGGCGGAAACTGGTCAGCAAACGCACTCCAGTTCTGCTCCCCAACCTCACTCTTGAAGCCATGCAAAATCTGGAGCAGACAATAATACATGCATATACATGTCAATGACTGAACTTGTGTACCATATATACATGTACATGTACTGTACTGTACATGGCACAACTTCAAACTCCATATAGAGCACATCAAAAGGTGCCCACAAAACAATTTCCGCAGGGGTAGGTAATGTGCACTGCCATTTTGTATCACATAATGCAGATGTTCTACATGCTTTTCTCCATGGGAGTAAGCCACTTTGCACTTAGGGTATCCTCCATGTGTAAATTAATTATGCATAGGCAACAGTACACTACTGCATGCCTGTACATCAATACATTAAGATTTTAACCTTGTGTTTGTGTGTCTGTAACGGAAGTGGGATGTTCATGGGGCGGGACTAGACTATAGTGACGCGCGACCTTCGTACTTTACTTCGTACTTTTGTTTACTGAACCTTGAACTCCACGAAGAATGTTCGGGCCTGGGCATGATGGGCTGGAATCCAGCAAGTGCAATCGGGGAGCAGCAGTTGAAGCGGACGCAATCGGGGAGTAGCAGCCGAAGCGGACACGATCGAGAGCAGCAGCTGAAGCGGACGCAAGCGGCGAGCAGCAGCTGAAGCGGACGCAATCGGGAAGCAGCTCTGCACAGAGAGCTGTCCGGCGCCGGATTACGCATGGTAGGCGAATGAGGGGAAAGTAGCTGAGCGAGCGAAGCGAGCTCAGCTACTTGTAGCAGTTATGTATGTGAATATGCAGCCTTGCCGAGAATTGCAAACTTGTCTACAAAACGCAATTAGTGTTTGATCCCATGCATATGCACTATAATTATACCAATGGAATGTTAATTACGTACACCACTTGCACATGGGCCTTGTGAAGTTAGCCCTTGTGCATAGAAATAAGCTCCAAATCCATCTGGGGCTCAAAGCATGTTCCATGACAAACTCAAAATCTGTCATTTTTCCCCGGAATTTATACATGTAATGATAGCCTTCAGCTCCAAATTGGTTTTCTTTACATCTGTAAGGTCTACAAGTAGCTTCGCTTGCTTCGCTCGCTCAGCTACTTCCCCCTCGTTCGCCTACGTGAGTAATCCAGTGCCAGACAGCTCTCTGTGCAGAGCTGCTGCTGCGTCCGCTTCAAGCTGCTGCTCCTCGATTGCATCGATCTGCTTCGTGACTGCTGTTCCACAAGCTTGTGTGCGCTTCGGCTACTCATCCCCGATTTCAACAGCTCCCCGATTGCGTGCGCTTCGGCTGCTGCTCCCCGATTGCGTTCGCTTCACCTGTTCTGGAAGATTCCAGCCCACGCCTAATGTTCTTGAACGTTCTCTATGGAGTTTGAGGTTTGAAGTACGAAGGTCGTGCATCACTAGTCTGGTCCCACCCCACGAACATCCCACTTCCGTCACTCACACACACACACACAAACACACATTAAAATCTATCAATACGAAAATGCACTGGTCCAATGTCATGAGGAGGAGGAAAACAAATACAAAAATGTTTTACCTTGTGAAACATCTCCTTGAGGTCATCCTTAGGGTTGCTCCAGGAGGCCACTGCGTCGCAGAAGAACATGAAGTGTTGGAGCACGCCAGTGGGGTTCACAGAGATCATGGCACAGATGCCACGGAAGGCAGAGTCCTTTTCCTCGTTGTCGCGGATGTTGCGCAGGGTGTTGCACCACATGCAGATGAACTGGGGCAGAAAGGGGGCGACCTCCTCCGGACACACCAGCCCAAGCCTCCCGATTGTTATTGCAGTGTTCTCTAGCAGGGTTTTGGGAGTGCCTTGGCGGTTGATGTTCTCAATGAGCTGTCCCAGCACCACCTGCGAGTATGGTTTCATCCCAGCCCCAAGCTGTATGGAGAGCTCTCCAATGGCCCACGTGGCATTGTTGCACACCGAAATGAACACCGGGTTCAGGTTGTTGCCAAGGACTGACATAAAGTCACCTGCAAGGAGGGCACATCATAGTCACTACACATGCATGTACCCAACTGAGGAATCAGTCAAAGCATATAGACTAACATTATTAGGCCTATATTCTTTGGTTCGCATTGACAATGATACGAGGAAGACGAAGAGCAAAGAAAAATTTGAGGTGGGCAGAGGGGAGGGGGGTCAACAATCATAAGTATGTGTGCGCCAGCAATTGGGAGCAAGTTGTCAAACGTTTTGAGTCAGGGCCAATGGTAGCCTCGTTGCCAGGCTGTGTGAGAGCTTGGGAACGAGGCAAGGCCAATGGTGGAGCACTTGTTGGATGATGAACTATATAAGCCAAGACTTGGACTTTGCCACAGTGAGCTCTAAAAGTGACACAGTGTAGTCAATGAATCTAGTGTGAGTACCAAACACAAATTTATGCATGTGGAGATGCAATAAGAATTTGATAAGACCATGTGACTGCCTTGATGGAACTGCTGATTGATGGATGATCTCATTTCCCACAAGTATGTCACATACACTTGTACTTGTACAAGCAGCTCTGAGTTGCTTACCAACACAGGGTCGAACATGCTGGAAGCACGCCTTTGTGAGGTCTCCCAGCAGGGCAAAGGAGCTCTGCCGCACCTCAGGCATGGGATCCTGCATGCACTGGTAGAGCAGGGTGAGCAGGTTGCTCTGAGATACCAGCGCTTCAATCCTCCTCTCCAGTCCCTCAGCCAGCCCCGAGAGCAGGTCCAGCGCTACGATCATGAACTCCTTATCTGGTAGGGTGAACTGGTTGGGGTTTGCAATGGCCACCTGTGTCTGGTGGAGGGTCTGTGCTACGAGGGAGACACACCGCTGGAACACAGGCTCACAGTAAGGCAGGAAGCCAGACTGCAAGGCAGTTGCTACTGATGAAAGGCACTGGGGGAGAAGAGGATGGAGGCAGTAGAGAAAAGGAGGAGAGGAGGAGGGTGGGGAAACGTCAGGATGGACATGAGTGGAAGCAGTCAGGTGTCTACAGCCTAGCAGCAGAATCACATTGAACAATAATTTACTATTATATTGAGCCCTGCAACAGACGTCCCCCTAACTGTCATGTGGTCTCCCTGAGAGTTTGACTTGGAGGGCTACATCTACATCTCACGCACATCCCCCACATCCCTCCTCACTAGAACGCTCAGGCCCACTCACAATGGCTTACATATCTCAAGTACATAATGTTACATGTATTGTAGCTACATGGAAGGATGGGGATCAGCGTATATTAAAGTAATTTGCTTCCACATGTGAAAGTCAAGATTTGGTGTTCATCACCTCCCCACTTCCATCACATAATTAGCCACACACACACATCACGCACCACACACGCACGCACACACAAGCAAACACACACATATCACACACCACACACACGCTGCTTCTTCTTTATATCCTCCGCTTGGGGAGAGTATCCCGAGTTGGGCAAAGTTGCTTGCGGTCTGTGGATGCGGGGAGCACTTTAATAGAGTTCCAGAATTAACAAGTTACGAGCGTTCCTTAGCTGCGCTAGAAAATCAATGATAAAAGTCTGAGCAGGCTGAATCCATTCCAAACCCAGCATAACCTCAGCGAAGCTCTGTGGGTTAGTCTCCAAATCAGGAATGTATGGCAAAGCAGCCTCAGGAGTTGCGCTTAAAAGACGAGACCGGACATTGGAAAGGGCGGGGCATTTGGCAATGAAATGCAGTGGGTCTTCAGGCTCAGAGTGGCACAGTTTGCAAGTGGAGTCGTTTGGCTGGCAGCTGATGTTTCTCCATCGGAACCGGCTGGCATCGGCTTCCAGGCCATCACACCCTACCAAAAGGCGGATCATGAAGTTGTTCATTCGGGTAGCTTGGGTGTTATGGAGTGTGACGGTCCAATGTGTGGGGCTGGTTTCCAAATTGGGAGGGCGCAGTCGCCCAGGGGATAATCCTTACACTGGTCCAGTAATGAGTAGGCCTGGATGTCACATGCACACACATGTGCACACACACACACACAGTGCCACTGTGGCCCCAGTGCACAATATAACAGTCGGCCATCGGCCATATTCCGGGCGAAGCGCTGATATGGCGTGCGCTGACAAATTGGCTGGTCAATTGAATACGCAGTGGGAAGCCACACAGTGAGCTTACTTTACGTATTCATAGTTACATAATTGTGACCTTCCATGTGATTTTGGTACTTCTCGTAGTAAAGTTTGTTTTGAGTAGTAGTAGTATAGTAGTAGTTGTAAAGTAAACTACCTCACTTCCTGGTTCCTGTAGTTTGGTGGTGGTCTATAAATGGCATCAAAGCAATGCTAAATTTAGCTACAACCCCAGGAATTCACATCCATATGGAGCAGGAAGTGCTCTTTATTTTGGAAAAAGTTTGAGCTCCATAGCTGCTTTAGTTTTTGAGATACAAGTGTTTGAAGTTAGTGTGTGAAAACTGTAAAATCCAAGATGACAGCTGAAGGAACCTGTGCTTCAGACATGCTAGTAGATGCTCTTGTAACTTTGGATGGTGAGTTTGCAGAAGTTGAGGAAGAGTATGGATGGATGTGACCTTCAACAGCAGAGCTAGTCTCGTTCCCAGACCCCCCTCGGAAAAATCGAGAAAGGGTCTGGTAACACGTATGGCAATGCCGCGTCCAAGAGGAATTCAATCAGTTACACAATCACGTGTGAATGTTTACACTCGAGGTGATAATTGGAGTTGTGCGCCAGTAAATAGCTGCATGTACAGTACTAAGTCTAGCTTGAACATGTCGGACACTACCAAGCCGTTCTGCGCTACTACCCGGAGAGCGGAGAGCTGCACAGTACAAAAGTCGAATTGCTTTTCCCGTAGCCGACTGGTAGGCACACAAATACAGCTTCTATTGCCCCTCAATGCTTCGGTATCAATGTTCCATACCTTATTCTCCCTCGGGAAACTTCGACGGCCTTGTCAACTGAACGCCATGATGGTCGCTGTATACCGATGAGTTTGCACATCCGCGATTGAACGTGACGTACATAATTTCTGCAATCTGATTGGCGCGAGTATATAGCCCGCGCGGACATGACGATGTATACACGTGTTGCCAGACCCTTTCTCGATTTTTCCGAGGGGGGTCTGGGAACGAGACTACAGCAGAGCATTATTGAGGATCCAGATGAGACCTCTGCACATTTCTCAGAGAACCATGTGCATGCTGAAGTGAGCTTTGATGCTGTCATGATCGGAGAGACTCCGCAGCTTGAGAGGTCAGAATGTGACATACAAGAAGATGAGCGAGTACGGGAATTCCTCTCAGACACGTGTGGGTGTCACTTAGGTGTAGGTAATCAAGCTTGTTGTCTTGCCTTTTCATCTGCTGCTATCCGAAAGTGTAGGAATTCATATTCGGAACTTTCTCACAATGAATTAGACTTAGTTGTCATGTCTCAAGTTCATTATTTGAGAACGACTGAAGATCAGGTTGTTGAACGTTCTACATCTTCAGATTCCTTTCGTCCGGTATCAGCCTACTACTTTCAGGGTGTGAGGATCTGCCAGGCTACCTTTCTCTTTCTTCATCACATTAGCCGCAACAGATATCTACGGATCACAGAGCTATACACTAAAGAAGGACTGACAGTTAGTGAACATGGCAATAGCGGGAAGCTACCAAAGCATTCTTGTACCTTTGAACAAGTCGAAGAGGTAAAGAGGTTCATAGAAAACTATGCGCGTGCACATGGTTTGCCTGTTCCCGGCCGTTTACCAAACGCCAAAAATAAAGTGTTACTGCTACCTTCAGATTTGTCCAAGATGTTTGTTTTCAGGAAGTATGAGGAAGCAGCTTCACATCCTGTGCGAAAAAGCAAGTTCCTCGCACTGTGGTCTCAACTCACACCACATGTTGCAGTAATGAAACCAGCAAGTGACCTGTGCTTTATTTGTCAACAAAATAATCAGTTGATTATGAAAGCCGTGAATATGCCTGACGTAGTTCGAAAGCAACGCTACGACAATGCCTCTCAGCACCTTGAACTTGCACGAGCAGGTCGATATTACTACCGAGAGCAGTGTAATGAAGCTGAAGCGTCCTGGAAGGCTCACCTGGATGATGGCTCTTGTGTGAATACAATGCATTATTCGTACGATTTTGCTCAGCAGGTTCATTTTCCCTTTGATTCCCAGCAAACTGGACCAGCATACTTCAAAACTGCTCGTAAGTGTGGGATTTTTGGTGTATGTTGTGAGGGAAAAGGAGAACAGGTCAACTACCTAATTGACGAGGCTGAGAACCCTGGAAAGGGAGCAGATTATACGATCAGCCTGGTTCATCACTACATCGAAACATATGGGTGCAGTGAACAGAACATCCGGTTTCATGCTGATAATTGCACTGGGCAAAACAAGAACAATGCAAATGTCCAGTATCTCCTTTAGAGAGTGATGACAGGCCGCCATATAACTGCTGAACTATCGTTCATGCTAGTTGGGCATACAAAATTTGTCCCGGATAGATATTTTGGCCTCATAAAGAAGCGTTTCCGTAGATCGTCTGTAGACACTATTGTAGATATAGCTCGTGTAGTGCATGAATCAACAACAACAACTCAAAACAAAGCGCGAGAACTTACAGGAGTTAGAAAGGTGAACTTCTATCAATGGACAGTGTTTCTGCAGCAATTCTTTAAAGTAATTCCTAATATTCTGAAGTACAATAGGTTTTTATTTGATGCTGCGAAACCTGGGGTCGTAAGCCTGCGAGAAGCTACAACATCGGAGGACACTATATTAAATATTCTCAAGGTTGACCATCAGGCTATTCTTGATTCTGGAATGCCAGAGCTGACACAGGTCAAAGGGTTAGACCCACAACGACAGTGGTATCTATACGAACAAATACGCCCCTTCTGTAAAAGTGCTCTCTCCGCAGACTACACTTGCCCGAAACCAAGCTGTCCAAAACCTGGAGGGCAGTGCAGCAAAGCACAACCTCATGCACCATCATCTTTACCAAGTGTGTCAAAGGCACCCCAGCCAACAGGGAGCACAAACAAACCTGGCAAAAGAAATGTTCACAATGTCACCAACCAGGACATACGAAACGAACATGCACGGGTTCAAATACTTCCTAAACTTGGTTTCAATCAGGCATTTTGTGTATCACTAACACTGACTGCCTCTTGTCTTCTCCATTATATTAGCTCTGTACATCTTATTTACTTAATTTCGAGGGGCAACCGCACTCCTGGTAGCCGTTAACGCCGGCGCGGCGCGGCTGCGACTCGCAATAGCAAAAGTTTAGTATCGCAGTTCGTTCCGATTAACGCACATGCCACGTGGCAACCACGCTAGCGCTCTGTCGATCGCTAGCAATGGCGGCCGAAGGGAAGACACGAAGTTATTACAGCACTTACAACTTTGCCAGCACGGTGAGTTTTGGCATGTAAGCGTCAGTGAACGACAGCGATCACGGCCATGTGGTCAGAATCTTTGTGTGCCTTTGCTAAGAATGGTACTGCCACCGGAAGTCGGAGGGAGCGCACAAGCAATGGCGGCCACGGCGAGACAAAAGCGCTTGTATCTCCAACACCAAGGTGAATTTCAGAACCAAAATTGTACGCTTGGGTCACTGCATGATAGTGTTCACGACGGTGTAGTCAGAATCTTTGTAGGCCATTCCTAAGGTAGTCAAAGGTTATTTAGATTATTTATTTACATTACGCGGCACAATTTTTCCCCTACCAGGAGTGTAATGAAGTGTTTTCCTTCATAGACCCTTCTATTCTAATTAATGCCTTCAGCCTAATTAGTTAGGCATAGCGCTGTACACTGTAAACAACAATACCAGTAACCATGGAAACATACTTTTTCTGAAGCATCAACCTTTCTTGAACCCCAAAAAGTCATAATCTCAGATTTCCCAAAAATTGGTCGAAGTACCATTTTCATGTGGAAGGTCACAATTATGTATTTACAATGTGTAAGTATAATATTATTCATGAAGCAGCCTAACCAAAACCCATAATCACTTTTGTAGTGCTACCTCTGCGCTGTCAATACGGTTTCACAGGTATTGACTTCACTGCTATTGACTTCACTGCGGGGCCACATTTCAGACACTTGAACACTTCACACACATGCACACCTACATACATTCCCTCAGATTACCACTCCACACCGAAAGATCATAAGCCTAGCTTCCCGCCCAGCAATTAGTTAGTATCAGATCATGTCCGACCAATACCGGTGTTTGTCTGACATTGTGTCAGACCAGTTTTTAAAAATTATAATGCGCACTGCACACACTGCGCGCGCACACACACACACACACATATAGACACACACACAGCTATACCCACTGACCTCCAATAGAGGGAAGAGGTCCTTATCTTCATCCTTGAGGGCATTCCACTTTTGGATCAGAGGCGGCATCAGCAGCTGGATGTAATCCTGAGGGGAGAGAGCAAAGTGCAACTGAATTACGAACACAATGCCATTGGCAGCTACACCAACTCAAGAGGAGTCTTTATAAAGCATAGCACACAAGAACACACACACTCACAACAGTCTAACGGTTATCCCATGAGCATTTCAACCGATAAGCTGTCAAGTCAACCGGTAAGCATGTCACAACGCTGCTTGCAATATAAGAGCACTCACCACGTGCCTCTTCCACAGTATTCACACACATGACAAAGCATTTTTATTGGCCCAACTGTTATGTCAATTCCACCCGTCACAGTCAAATGGTACACTTACAGTCTTGTTGAGGTGGTTTCCAACAGAGTCGGCCAAAGTGCCAATGGCGTCGTAGAGCATAAGCAGGTTCTTTGCTTGGTATTTCCGAAACGCGGTCATCAGTACCTCAAGAATCTCTCCAAGGTGGGGCACCAGCTCTGTACATGCCTCCTCCTCAAGAGTGGCAAAAGCACTGTGTGGGGAAGGGGGAGGGGGGGGGGGGGGGGACAGGAGAGGAGCAAGGAGGAGAGCAAGAGAGGAGGTGGTGGGAGGGACAGGAAGGTGGGAAGGTTCAGGGAGGGACAGGATGGTAGGAGGATCAAGGAGGAACAGGATGGTACGTGGGAATTAAAGGTTCACAGAGGGATAGGAAGATGGGAAGGATGGAGAAGGAAAGGAGGCAGGAATTAGGGCAACTGACAAAGAATGTGCACATCTGGAGTCCCAAGACGTTTATTACAAACAAGTAATAAAAAACAATTGAAAATGTAACAGGATGTAGGGATACCTGAATGGCAAAAAGGAAGGAAACAAGGTAGGGATTCTGGGTTTTGTTTAGTTTCACTAGTCAAAATTATCTGATTCAAAAAACAGACGTTTCGGTGGCTATACAGCTACCATCATCAATGCATAAAACAGTAAAACACCCGAGGGCAAGCTTAAGTACAAAACACATAAAAACGGCGGGGAAAAAAGGGGGCGGGGAATGGCGGGATGATTTCAACTCGTCAGCATTGGCAGAACATGCATGGAGTGCAGGCCACAATGTTGACTGGAGTGAAGTGACCATCCTCGACCAGCATGAAAACCTGCACATGAGACTCTTGCTGGAGGCATGCCACATCAGGAAACAACCCCTCCCCCTGAACAGAGACAAGGGCTCCCTCCCTCCCACCTATGACCACCTGCTGAAGAACTCATAGCGGCACCTGCATTATAATTTTCCCGCCATTCCCCGCCCCCTTTTTTCCCCGCCGTTTTTATGTGTTTTGTACTTAAGCTTGCCCTCGGGTGTTTTACTGTTTTATGCATTGATGATGGTAGCTGTATAGCCACCGAAACGTCTGTTTTTTGAATCAGATATTTTTGACTAGTGAAACTAAACAAAACCCAGAATGTCTCAACCTAGTCACACAGAACTGTTCGCAAGGTAGGGACGATCGCACAAAACAGTGAAGTATACAACCCCTCTACAGAGATCTTGTTCCATATTACACTCCTGGTATAGGAAAAATTGTGCCGCGTAAATAATCTAACATAATTAACGTTTGACTACTTAGGAATGGCCTGCAAAGATTCTGACTACACCGTCGTGATCGCTATCATGCACTGTCCTCACCGTACAATTTTGGTGCTGAAACTCACCTTGGTGGTGGAGATATGAGCGCTTTTCTCTCGCCGTTGGCCGCCATTGCTCGAGCGCTCTCTTCGACTTCCAATGGCAGTACCGTTCCTAGGAAAGGCACACGAAGATTCTGACCTCACGGCCGTGATCGCTGGCGTTCACTGACGCTTACATGCCGAAACTCACCGTGCTGGCTAACTTGTGAGTGCTGTAATAATGTCTTGTCTTCCTTTTGGTCGCCATTGCTCGTGACGTGGTTGCCACGTGGCATGTGCGTTAATTGGAACGTACTTAGCTTGCGCTACGGAAGGTTGCAACGCGACTACTTTATGAATGGTATACTTGAGAGCACTATAAATAATTTCTGATCTTCCCTAGGCCCTGTATATAGCTAGCTATCATGGTACTCACGTGATGTGTGATAATTGGATCGAACTGTCACACTTAGCTTGTGCTACCGTTTAACCGTGGCTACCAGGAGTGCGGTTGTCCCTCGTACATGTATAATGAAAAAAGATATGTAGGGGGATTGTATACTTCACTGTTTTGTGCGATCATCCCTACCTTGTTTCCTTACTTTTTGCCGTTCTGGTATCCCTACATCCTGTTACATTTTCAAATGTCTTTTATTACTTGCTCGAGGGGCAACCGCACTCCTGGTAGCCGCTGCAACACCGGCTGCGACTTGCCGTAGCGCAACCAATTAACGCACATGCCACGTGGCAACCACGCTCAGTCGATCGCTAGCAATGGCGACCAAAGGGAAGACACGAAATTATAACAGCACTTTCCAGCACTTTCCACCTTGCCAGCACGGTGAGTTTTGGCATGTAAGCATCAATGTACAACAGCGATTACGGCTGTGTGGTCAGAATCTTGGTGGGCCCTTCCTATCACTGTACTGGCAACCAACGTCGAAGAGAGCGATCGAGCAATGGCGGCCGACGGCACGACAAAAGTGCTTGTATCTCCACCACCAAGGTGAGTTTCAGCTCAATTATTATGTGATTGTGTCACTGCATGATGGCGATCACGACGGTGTAGTCAGAATCTCTGTAGACCTTTCCTGTGAGCTGTGAGGTTTGATTATTTAATTAATTATTTAGATTAGATTACGCGGCACAATTTTTCCCCTACCAGGAGTGTAATATGTAATTTTTTTTGGCAGCAGGTGCATGTTTGAGCTGAAATTTGCCATCACAGAGCAGAAGTCAGTGACCTCACAGGCCCTTGCTTTGGTATAAGTATTACACTGCCAGCGTTGGCTGAAGAATCAAACCCAAGCAATTCAAGCATCTCAAGTCAACCCTTTTCTGGATGGATACTAAACCAGCGCTCCGTCTGAAGACCATAATTATTATTAGCTATACCAGATAGTAGCAAGTGGTAGCGACATTATTGAGTCTTTAGATAGGCATTCACCCTTCTCACAGAACACAGTAGGTAAGTAACATATACGCACAGAGTACCTCGATTGACAGCAGCAAGGCACTTCTAATTCAGCGATCTCGAGTAATAATTACGTATCGTTGCTAAGTGATCGCGCATGCGTACAAATGAGAAAATGGCGTGACTAAAGAAGCCATAGTCATTGAGTGGGCAGCTGCAGCCGCCTGGTGAAGACTTGGAAGTTGCGAAAAAGCGATGGGGAGGTGCACTGCTCGGTGTAAAATGCTGCTGTTTCGTGCGATAACCATCATGAGAGATTGAGGCAATGTTGAGCTAGCCCGTCTGAAGAAGAAAGAAAGAAGAAGAAGAAAGAAAAACAATTTGCCCGTTTTGCGAGTACCGTGTGTGGTCCTTTCGCGACGGTTTTTCGCGATGCGAGGAGTCTTGTTGGTCATGAAAACACTCAAAGATGAACGGTATGTGGTTATAAACTCGTAATAAGTGTACCGTTTCTGAGATTTAAGGAGATTTTTTTGTATTGGCATGTATTGCGTGTACGTCGTATCCCTACATACCGAGTCTACCGACTCAGTGATATACAGTGAAACCTGCCTTAGCGGCCACCTGAATAAGGCGGTCACCTCCACATTGCGGTCAGCTTGGGAAAGTCCCGAAATTTGAGCCCATAGTCTCCATACTTTACTGTTCTTCTATAGCGGTCACCTGGGTAATGCGTAATGCGGTCACGTTGCTCCACCCCAAGCACGCTATAGCACGCTATAACACACTGCCAATAACGGCCACCGAGTGCGCGCGTGCGTTGCATTCGTGCGCGCGTGGGTTGCGTCATGGATAATATAGTACGCGTACGTGCGTGCGTTGCATACGTGCGCGCGTTGCGTACATGCATGCATGCGTTTAACATTATAGAAGTGCCAAACTGAACATACAGAAATAAAACAATTTTACAATACCTAAAGTCCTTAGTTGTCTTCTTCATGGAACGTACTTGAATCAAAGTTGTTCAGTGTCGCAAGAACCTTTGTAATGAGGTCAATCACACTAAAACTTCACATGACCGCTTTAGAGAGGTTTTGTAATGAGGCTACAGTACCGGAGTAGTTTTCTAAGCTCGCTTCTGATTGGTTCACTTAGGTCACTTACGCCATACAGTGCATACTTAGGGTATATTATGGCAGGTTAGGGTGTGGTTTACATTGTTATAATTATAGCCAATAGAATTGAAGCTTTGATACCTACTCCGGGATAGCTCTAATGAGGTCAATCACACTAAAACTTCACATGACCGCTTTAGAGAGGTTTTCTGTAATGCAGCCACCTGTCTAATAAGGCCAACTATATTTTTGGCCCCCAGGTGACCGCATTAGACAGGTTCCACTGTACCTAAATAAATAAGATGCTTCAACCAGGAAGGCCTTGGTCAGCTGTACTGCTCAAAACAAGCTACACAAGTATTATGTCGGACATGACTGTATCAACACGAAGTAGCCATGCATGTACGTATACTATGGTGGCAATCACCTGCAAGCAGCCTCTTGTACTTTCTTGTTTGGGTCCAGAATCCTCTTCAACAGCTGCACAGGTGGAAAGATTACACACATGAAAAGCAGTTACATGTACACAACCTGTCACTATTATTCGATTTTGGCAAATCTTGGCGAATTTGAAACATCTCTAATTTATGGAACTCGCATACAATATCATATATAATCATATAGTGATAACAAGTTTCTATATAAACGCCTATACCGCGAGAGTGCAATTATTTCTGTAATCTGCACTGCTTTCAGCCAATCAGCTGCTGATTATCCTTTTTTGCACTGGTACGAGTGCAAAAAAGTGTAATCACGAGCTGATTGGTTAATGCCGCAGCGGTTTCTACGTGGTTTCTAGGTTCGAACAGAAAAGTAAACAAAGGATTATCGAGTACATAAAGGTAGCTAAGCGTCATGGCAGAGGGTAGCTACTGGTCAAATGAATTTTCCTGTCCCACTATTGCTGCGTGTGCGAGCGTGTGCGAAAATACCGAAGATGTCGCTGGGGCGGGAGAACTCGTACTCGACGTGACTGACAACGGAACTCGTACTCAACGGTCGCCGAACCATGGACAATAACAGCAAGGTGATGCTGCCATACCCACTGCTCCGCCTACGAGCAATGCTTACCAGGTCCCAGCAGCGCCCAAGAGTTGCCATGCCGGCCTGAAGGATACCGACAACCAACAACTGGGGCCGTACCACGGCTTGAGACGGTGGCAAAAACAGCGTGGCATCACAGTAGCTACCACTGTGTGAGGCTAGTGCTGGTGACAATCAATTCAAGCATGCAGTATGCTACTACACAGCGTCAAGGACCTCCTGCCTACATAATAGGGACTGATACCGGACTGATAGCTGCATCCGTGTCGTTGCATATACTTTGTGTGTACAGTTATTGCTGTATCAAGGATTCTTTGCTGTGCAACTGATTGATAACTCAGTTTCTATATGATTAATATGTGATAGCATGATTTGGAGTGCAATTTTGGGAATTAATTGCACTCGTAAGGTCAGTAATTTCACTCGGCTTCGCCTCGTGAAATTACAAACCTTACTCGTGCAATTAATTCCCAAGTTGCACTCCAAATCATGCTATTACATATACAAAGATTTAGTGCTGAGTGATTGTGGATTTCACGATTATTGTACAGTGAAACCTGTCTTAGCGGCCACCTGAATAAGGCGGTCACCTCCACATTGCGGTCAGCTTGGGAAAGTCCCGAAATTTGAGCCCCATAGTCTCCATACTTTACTGTTCTTCTATAGCGGTCACCTGGGTAATGCGTAATGAGGTCACGTTGCTCCACCCCAAGCGCGCTATAGCACGCTATAACGCACTGCCAATAACGGCCACTGAGTGGGCGCGTGCGTTATGTACGTGTGTGCGTGTGCGCATGTGTTGCGTACGTGTGCACATGTGTTGCGTATGTGAACATACAAAAATGAAACAACCAAGTATTTTACAATACTTAAAGTCCTTAGTTGTCTACTTCATGGAACTTACTTGAATCAAAGTTGTTCAGTGTCGCAAGAACCTTTGTAATGAGGTCAATCACACTAAAACTTCACATGACCGCTTTGGAGAGGTTTTCTGTAATGCAGCCACCTGTCTAATAAGGCCAAATATTATTTGGCCCCCAGGTGACCGCATTAGACAGGTTCCACTGTATCCATGTAATCTAGGGCATAATATAGTCAAAAGCTAACTAGCTATGGCCACACAGTGCGTATTCATAGCCATGATTATTGTATTCACAGTCCTGCTTATAAGTATATTCATGAAAACTCATAAGCACTTTTGCCGGTCTGACCAACATACTAACATCAATTGCTGCAACCACCAAAGTGATGCTCAAAGAGAATCTCATAATCGCTTAGCCCTAATAAAGGTACATTAATTGCTAGCCGCTGAAGCTCTGGCGGCTAGCAGTATATATACAAGTGTAAAAAACATTAAAAATATATGGATAACAGAACAGCAAAAAGTAAGAAAACAAGCAGGGATGATGGCATAAAACAGTTCAGTATACAACACCATCTTACATATCTTTCCACATAATACATGTATAATGAGAAGAAAAGTATGTAGGGTGTTGTATACTGAACTGTTTTATGCCTGCTTGTTTTCTTACTTTTTGCTGTTCTGTTATCCCTACATCTCCATACATTTTTAATGTTTTTTACACTTGTTTACCTCATTTTTATAGCAGCATACTTGATAGCATTCACTCCGCACACAGTACACAATTTTGAGTTCAAAGTTCAAAGTTGCTCTACGCATGCGCACATATGAAGAAAATGGCATCGCACATGAAGCCATAGTTATGAGTGGGCGGTTTCAAGTGCCTCGTGAGACTTCGAAGTAGCCAAAAGCGCAGTGGGGTCGTGCACTGCTCAGTGTACTGTTTTGTGCAAACACCGTCGTGAGGGAGTCAGCCAAATTTGAACTAGCCCGTCTGAAGAAAGAAGAAGAAGAAGAAGAAGGCGGCACGGTATTTTCGCGACGGTTATTCACGACACTGGGAGTCTTCTGGGCCTGGAAAACACTCGAAGACGAATAGTAAGTTGTCATAAAGGGATAATTACTTGCTGCCCGTTTTTGAGATTTGGAGAGATTTGGGAAGATTTTTTTTGTATTAGCTTCAATTGCGTGTCCGTTGTATCCCTACATATAGAGTCTACCGACTCTATGATAGTATGCTAAGTTAGCCACATGAGTTAGCCACATGAGACCTGAGACATTAATCTAAAAAGTGAGTTTGTCCTACCACTTGCACTAGCCTACAATGTCCTTGCATATAGACTTGCACAGAAATCTGGCTATGCGAGACTATAGCACTTATCTGAGCAGCACAGTTGACACTTGAACAGATTCAGAGAATTGGTAATACAACAACTCTAGTACTAAAATTAATACCGGCCAAATCTGCTACATGCAGTGCACAATATAACAGTCGGCCATCGGCCATATTCCAGGCGAAGTGCTGATATGGCCGTCCACTGACTGTTCTGCGCTGACAAATTGGCCGGTCAATAATTATTGAATACGCAGTGGGAAGCCACACAGTGACTAGTGAAGCCTACTTTATGTATTCATAGTTACATGTATTCGCCATCCTAGCCTCGAACCCAGGCGCGGAGGAAGGGGAAAAGAGCGCCTGGTATCCACTGTTTGCACATGCACTTAATTTCCGGGAACCCCGGATAAGACCGCGTCATTCCCATGGCTTGTTGACGTCAGATACGTGTTCGTAACCGTATCACGATCATATTTTGTCAATAATGGCGACTTTATTCAAGATCTAGACAAGGCTGTTTCGTACCTTCAGTGACTTGGGTGTGCAGCAATGACGCTCGAACCCGAGCAGAGGGCATCTTTGAAGTTAGTATACGAAGAGACTCTCTCTACGCACTGGTTTTGGTAAGTCATTGTGTTATACCGTTCGTGTTTGATGTGAAGCTTGCCCGAGATGACAGCGTAGTCATTGTAGGCTTGGCGCTGTACTCCTTGGCATGTGCTGTTCGAAGGTGCGAAAATAAGTTTGAAGTGTTCGATCCCCGGGTGCGGACTTTCCGATAGCAGAGGCGGCAGACTGCTAGTTCTTCGATGACTGGCTTTCCGTCCCTGTCAGGCTCAAACCCGAAGTGCGTCCAAACCACTGAGATAGAGTTTGGCTTTTTAACTAGGTCCTGCACTACACTCTGCACTTCCCTCATCTTTACGATCGGTACCCGCGGTCCACCAAAAACTAAAAGCTACCACGTGTTCGTACAGGAAGTCAATTATTGCATACCGCATACGGTGAGTAACCGGAAACGATAGACCGGTACTAGCTGTAAAGGGTTCGATAACTAAACGATATTTGGAACATATCGTCAGCGAGCAAAATACCGGTATATCGCCCAACTCTACTGCAGACTGGCTGTACTAAGCTAAAATTTAGTTCTACTGTGCGATGGAATAGACGCCGTGTCTAGCGCATGGAAACCCAGTCCGTTTTCTGGTCCGTTTTCCGGTCCGTTTTCCAGTCCGTTCCGTGTTTTAATCACGTCCTGACTTCACTGTGGGGCCACAATAATGAACATTTCAGACATTTGAACACTTCACACACATGCACACCTACATACATTCCCTCAGATCACCACTCCACACGAATTTGTTAATGTCAGATCAATACCGATGTTGGTGTCAGACCAGTTTTTAAAAATTATAATGTGCACTGTTACATGTACTACATGCCCTGGCAAATTCGCTGAACTCGGTACCAAAAAACAATAACAGACATTACTTCTTGCTCACACGTAAACTTTACCAGAACGCTCATCACTATTAAAACATTGTTGTACAATGAATTGTTCTATTCCCCATTTGAGTGGTCAGTGAAAGACAATAAGTTACGGCATTTGTTACACCGCTTTTAACACATGCACAAGGCCTACAAAGCTCATATTCAACTAAGAGACCTATCTTGAGTCCACCCCTAACTCATCACAATCTGTTCACACTTATTCACCAGTAATTCTGGCCTCCTCTGTCAATAAATACCACTATAACAATAATGGCATCGAACCTCTGTCATAAGCCTCTTGAGTAAATGGTCATTGCCCTGTCCCACAAGCCAGTGCGCATAGCGGCTGAGGGTCCAGCAAGCGATAGAGCGCACCAGGGCCTTGGGGTCAGCCAATGAGGATATGAGATACGGGATCAGCTCGGAGAGATGAGGTATCATGCCTTCCATGCAGCCTTCAGAGACAGCGCCCAGTGCTAGGATGGAAGACTCCTTGACCTGCCAGTCTGGGGAGAACAGGTGCTCCCTCAGTATTGGGAGCAGCACCGGCAGCAGTGAATCATGGAACACATTCGAGAGAACGTCCAGGGCAGCTGCTGAACACTTGCGGAGGTTCCAATCTGATAGTGCTTCCTTCTTCAGATCATCATCATCGTCACTTTCGTCGTCACTGTCCCCTCCGCCTCCTGCCAGGTGCTCATCCCCTCCATCTGCTGCCAGATGTGTCTTAGCCTTGTGGAACCGAGGCCGGATGTCTGACTCCTTGTCCGGCACATGCTCATCATCTACATCAGCCTGTGAGGGTGATATCAATTTTAACATAAACACACACATACACACACATTACCCAACACATACACATGCAATATACAAGTGTTGCAGGAGCTACTGTGCACATGCTGCTAGTATCACCAACAGTCCCAGAACCAGACCCCTCGTGGTAAAAGAAAAATTGGAAAGAGGGTCTGGGAGATAGGTTTGGGTGGAAGTGCACCAAGTGGAAGGCACGTCAATGAACTGTATCACCATGCTGCCTTTCATCAGTACCACTTACAGCCTCGTTCCCAGGTGCTCGGTAATTGGGGAGAAGAGCGCCTGGAATCCACTGTTCGCGCATGCACGGCTCCCCAGGATTATATGGGGAAATTGGAAACTACTGTTATACTAGACTGTGTTGCACGACCGTACATTACTGAAACACGGGAGTCATTTACATCGTTCTACAAGACGCAGCTCTGTTCAACCAAGCCGTGCTGTACGCCCTCGGTAAGGTCAGAAAGCCAGGAATGGTGCTGAAGGACGAACTACTGACAGCAATACAGCACATACATGATGGCAAGAATGTGTTTGTATGGTTACATACGGCCAGGTTGAATTTTCATGGGATCTGGATCGTGCTTCGCTTCCACTTTGAAAGGCAGAAGCGGCATATCATCCACAGACTTCGAAACTATGGCCTCGTATGATGCTGGAGTCATATATTTTACCAAATATACATGTATGTCCACGTTATTTCAGCTTACGTATCTCTATTAATTACACACGTGAACAGTGGATACCAGGCACTCTTCTCCTCAATTACCGAGTGCCTGGGAGTGAGGCTACGTACGGGTAATGGAGCATACATGTATATATATTTTGTATTAGCATATATTGCGTGTACGTCATATCCCTACATACAGAGTCTACCGACTCTGTGATTATGTCTACCACGCAGAAGATTCTACATGCACAGATGTCATAGATGAGATACGGGAACGACAGTTAGATTGATGAAAAATCAAGAGTAAGACCCTCGACTTCTCCTTCAGTGTCCTAGGATCCTAGTCTTCAGTGTTCTAGGATTCCAGCCTTCAGTGTTCAAGGCTTCTTTCTAGCCTTCAGATTCTAGCCTTCTGTGTTCTAGGATTCCAGCCTTCAGCATTCAAGGCTTCTATTCTAGCCTTCAGTGTTCTAGGCATCTAGCCTTCAGCATTCAATCTAGGCATCTAGCCTTCAGTGTTCTAGGCATCTAGCCTTCAGCATTCAATCTAGGCATCTAGCCTTCAGTGTTCTAGGCATATAGCCTTCAGTGTTCTAGGCTTCTAGCCTTCAGTGTCCTAGGATTCTAGCCTTCGGTGTTCTATGCTTCTAGCATTAAGTGTCCTAGGATTCTAGAGACTTGGCTACCAAGCTAAGTCTAGGCTTCTAGCCTTCAGTCTTCTAACCTTCAGTGTTGTAGCCAGATCCACTTGTACACAGTGGTGCTGGGTCAGAGATCAAAGCATACTTGTGGTATGGACACATTCTTTATGATTAGCTGATATAACATCAAAGGTAAGCACACAAGAGTAGAGCAGTGCTGTACCAACAGAAAACTGCTCCTTTGTGTGTGCCACTAGCCCTCTGGTGATTCAGAGACCTGTCCAACTACCATCATGGTGTGCTGACTTACAGCTAACTTCCTTCACCTTTCCATGAATGACTAGAACATGTAGCACATGGGGTACACATTGAAGCTGCCCCCCCCCCCCCCCCTCTTGAAAGAGACCCAAGAACTATTATGTACGTCAGGCAACTCACGCTTACACCCCTTACTTTGCCCTGCTACAATTCCCCCCCCCCAAGCGATAGTTAAATGAAACACTGCAAGCTAAGAAACAGCCTGGGAAGTCATGTATTGGTGTAGACTCGTTCCCAGGCTGCGTGGGAACGAGGCTAGCGTTGGTGTTGTGACATGACAATGTGCAGGCTTTCCCATTGTAAAGGTCACAAAGTTGTCTTGCAGTTCCCGGTCATGAGACTTGGCTACCAAGCTATTACACAGAACATTGATCGTGGCGATGAATGAGGCACATCCGTACACTTCACATGCGGTGCATGTGTGTGTTTGTATCATTGGGCAAGTACATTTGGTGCACTCCAGCCTTCTCAATGTCTGCCTGATGCCGCCTCCTGTTGCTGCTCCCTTCTACAATTCCTTTCTTGCTCCAACCTCTGCTGTCGCTGTTGCAATATCTCTGCAGCTACCTTCTGCTGTTGGGGGACCCTCCAACACTGTAAGGCTTGACTGGTAGATACAGCTACTCTAGATTACACTGGCAAAATGGTTGCATGCTTATTGATGCAAGTAAGTATGCCCATAACTACATGTAGTGTGGGGCTCGCCCAGAAAATATACAAGAGAGGAAGACATTACATTACATTCACTGTTCGCTTGCATCACGGATAATAGAGCACAGGGAGTTGGATAGGAACGCCATTCCAAGCAGGTTACCATTGACTTTTATCCCCAGTTCTATGTCATTATTTGGTAGAAAAGGATGAAACTTGGCACAAAGGTTCCTTGGTCCTTGCTTTATGGCCAGATGTAGTTGGATTCTCTAGACATGTGTTAGTAATTCACTTTTAACTTTAAGTAGCTTTAAGAAGTGAAAATCGGTTCATTTGATAGCTCCAACAATAACCCCTCTAACTTGCCTTAGATTAAAGCTAGAAACTTCAAACTTTGACACCACATCCTTAAGTCCTTGCACTAGGGCCAGGTATGCTTAAAATGCTTAAAATCCTTTAGATATCATGAGGCGGCACATCAATGGGGTAACCTGCTTTGCTTCAAAGGGTCTTAAGCTATGTAGTGTTTCCTATCCACCTACCTCCCTGTGCTCTATTATCCAGGCTTGCATGTACCTGTGTAACACAGGAACAAATAGTGTGGGACACACTAAAACAGCATGGATTACAGGAAGTTAAGGTCATACATCATTGTAACCACACCAGTGAAGCCAACAGTGACCTTTAAAGGTTGAAGGTACAAGAGCATTTTGTGATGATGCACAGCCTCAGTCTCCAGCACTTTTCAGATGTCCTCTCATCTATTCATGTTTTGAGGTGAATGTCCATGGTTTGTCTCCAGGAATAAGATGACAGACTGCATGGCAATTGTATACAGCCCAGCCCTGACCACACTTCTGTTGCCTGACCACACTTCTGTTGCTGAACTACATGTACTACCACTTTCAACCTTCTGCCAAGGGAACAAGGCTACAATCTGGGTTGGTATAGTACATATATGTACGTAACTGCTCTAGATCTGGAAGCTAGTCCTCACTGATCACCAAGGCCCCCCTCTCACAGTGATGACAGATGTCCGCAACAGAGGAAATTTTCTTTCAAATACTACCCCCAACTTTATGCCCGATTTCTTGTATACGGGCCAAGCTTACTGCAGAAAATACTGTCAGTCGGGTGCAGTACTTGGGCAAGAGCATGTTGTAGATGGCACCAGGTGTGTGAATCTCCCAAGCGTATATATTGCTAGGAGAGAGCAGAGACCTCTATTAAGGCTGCCCATGAGGGGAACACAACCAATTGTGTTTGACTACAAGCTGGTGGCATGCTGAAAGTGGAAAACAGTTGTACTTTCAGTTCTCATTTCTCTTACAACAGCCAATTTGTCAGCCAGAGACTGAAGGAGCCAGCACTTCCATCATTATCAGGTGTTCTGATCGATCGAAGGCTACAGAGGACGATCTCAGCGGCCAAGTGAATAGCCAGCAGCATTCCATTCTGTGCTCCAGAGACAATAAGCCAATCTTGTTTAGGGATGAGTGAAACACTAGAACAAACACCAACTTCTCTCTTTGGCATACATGTACATGTACATGATAGAGTCGACGAACCACATCTCCCTTAGTTTGCTAGGCAAGGTCACTCGCAGAGCAGAACGCACATTTGAGGGAATGCCAGGCCTCATCAGCTACATGCACATGTACGCTGTGTTGATCAGAAGATGGGGACTGATATAGTAGGGATACAACTCAGAGGAGGACGGCCAAGGTTGACCTTTGCTAATCAGGTCTCATTAAAGTCACGTGTAATCTGATAATATAGATTACGTAATGAATGTTAAGTACAGTACTTCCGTAGACAATGTTTCGACAGTTTTCAACATCGAGCCCCGACGCAATCACCTGGAATATCGACTCGCAGGGAAGCGTAGGCATCTGTTGTCAATATAAAAGGCCGAGCCCTTCAAGATTCAGCTGAGGTATGGCAGAAACGAGTGGAAGTAGTCTCCCGGTGTAGACGGTCCCCACGCGCGCCGCAAACGTCAGCCCTGCGAGACTAGAGTGGAGGTTCGGGGCCGTCTCGTCCATTTGCAAAGAGCATTCGAGGATTGCCAACTGGGAGCACTCCACAGCAGCCCCAGAAACCGTCTTCTAATCGTACAGCTATTTGCAATAACTTTTAATAACCGTCCACTGTCACATGACAGAAAGGTAATAATTACTCGTGACGTATGCAGTGGCCAACCTCCTCTGGATACAACTAGTGGTCACATGGATAGCCTTTCAGTTCTTCAGTTCTACTACATGTACATGTACATATACAAAATCCTTCAAGGCAGGACAAATCCTAGCAAGACAAAGAAAGGGGAGGAGCAGAAGCTGCCTTGCATACTAATAGTATCTTTTAAGGGGGGTAGCAAAGATTCCCCCCCCCCCATATGAACCCTAGCACTGAAAAAGCACTGAAGTGCAACCCTCTCCAACCTTCTTTGTAACTAGGCACCCATTGAGTGTTTAGTGCATGCTCAGCCATGGGGTCAACGACTCAACGGTCAGGATGGCTACACATCAGTTTCAGTACCTCAAGTACTTGGTATTGGTACGATAGTCAACCATAGTGTTTGCGGTAGAATGGTACCAGACACACACACTAACAGATGGACAGACAGATACACACACTAGCTGACAGACAGACAGACTGCTATTGGTATCAATATAGTCGATTGATCTCGAGTTGCTTCATAGCTGAGCGAGGAGACCTCCAGACCCCTCACATCCACCATCGTAAACACACCCAGTTACCTTAAGTATAATGATGTCCAGCTCAGAGTACTTCATGCCATTCAGGAGGACAGGTATCAACCTGGGGCAACAGAACCACAATAAGCCAGTTGCACACAAGAGCGAAGGAATTTGATTGACGTGACGTTACATCCGGTTGCTCTTTTATAGCCACGTTAAGTATTGCAGTGAATGGCAAAATTGGCAGTGGGCGGTTTGAAACCTGCGCGTGACTAAAACCATACGGATTACACAGTTCATGTGACTGTGGTGTTTGACAAGGGACCTGGCGGTAAAGACGGTGTGCAAAGAGTGAGAATCGGTTGAAGTACGAATGAGAACAACGCAGTATGCTGGACATACCTGTAACGTGTTGTGGCAACAACCCAAGCCAGGATCCGAGCGCCTTCTTCCACCGATTTCCAAGCGATCCAGGTACGAGACCGAGATGGTTCAGCGTGTTTTGGATGGATGGCAGGCAGCTGAGATCGCAGTCACGAGCTTGTTCCAGGCACGTTTCCCAATAGCGATACCAAAAGAGAACCAACAGCTCGCTCAGGTCTGCTCCCAGTATGTCCGCGGCAGTAAGCGTCACAGAAACCATAGCTAATACCTTCGAAGTATAATAATCTAGCTATGCAGGAACAGAGCCTGAACACTGGAGGCAGGGGGGCTGTACACGTAGCAAGACCGCTTTGTTCTCGTTCGTACTTCAACCGATTCTCACACTTCGCTCACCGTCTTGACCGTCCAGGTCTCTTGTTTATCGCCGCGGTCACTTAAATTGTCTGATCGGCATAGTTTTAATCACGCGTACATTTCAAACCCCCACCTACCGATTTCGCCATTGACTGCAATACATAACGTAGCTGCAATAGAGCAACCGGATGTGACGTCATACATTCCGTGAATACTTTCGCTTGCGTGCAACTGGCTTATTCAAATGTATCCAATGATCACATAGTGCAACTGGTATAAATACACCTTGACAGCTCAGATGGCCGAGATGACAAGTGTCCAGTGTCTAACACACCACCAGGACAATTAGTAGGGGGATCAGAGTATAAACGTTGAGCTTCCATATATAGACGGGGGCAAGAATGTTCTACTCATCACATCCCCACTGTGGACAGCAACCCTTACATAAACACCACACTGTCATGAATGCAAAACATTTGTTGAGTGCAGTATGATTAACTCCTGAATGTGAGCTTTATGATACCAGTGAGAACAGTACAGTAATATGTCAACCAGCCTACTCACCTATCTAAGAATGGGGCCAGAGCCTCCATACAGATGGACTGTTCCGCCAGTGTCAGCCAGAACTCGCATGACTCGAGAGCGACGGTCTCATTCGTATCCTGAGTGCGCACCAGCATGTACTGAGGGAGACAGAAGAGTAGACAGGCTAATAATACACCCAGTAAATAGTCTCCATCTCTGGGTGTTGACCACCACACTTGTATACTAGTGGAATGCAGGACATTGGGGGGCGAGCCTGAGTGAAGTGCATGTCGCAGGACATGCATGGAGCAGTTGCATTCACATGACTGCACTGTGACAGGGCAATGAGCATAGGCCACAGAAATTATGGCACTAAATTAAACATACACTCGTGTACATCACAGCAACTGTGAGTCAGGTTAGCGTTTGTAGCTGAAGCAGTCTAGCACCAACATCACCGGCCATGGTGCCACGGCCCGGGGTACAGTCCATGACTCTGAGCCGCAGTCTCTGCCTTTGTCTAGCCTCGTACCCAGTCCCACGCCCAGCTTTTCGTCGCTGCTTAGTACTAAGTGCTCAGCGACGAAAAGCTGGGGGTGGGACTGGGAACGAGGCTAGCCTTTGTCAGTGTCGCCACCGAGGAGGCAGAATGTTCATGGTGCTCTAGCCAATGTCCACGAGTGCATGGTCTCTCTGTCTTTGTTGTCGCTATCGTCCTAGCTAGACGGTTGAAGGTTCACGATTCCTTGCATCCGGCGTATCGAGGTGCGTAGAGCTCGTTGTTGAATTTGAATATTATTGTGCACGTGCAAGGGAAATTCGTTGATTTAAAATTTACGGTATTTGCAAGATCCAAGCAAGCAAGCAAGCAAGCAAACATACACACGTACAGCGCAATGAAGTCACGCTAGTGTGGGGCTCGCTCAGGCTCGCCCCAACCAACACTGATGGGGCAACATTACTAGGTAGGGGTTACTGACCTCTATAATAGAGTGCATGTGAGGTAGGAGGTCGCTGGCACGTACTTCAAGCATCATCACCAGCGCCCGACAAACATTCTTACGCACCTCCGCATTCTCATCCCCGGACACCGCAAACAGTCCCTGATAGAATGCAGAGCAACAGTAGGATGAGGGATACCAACACAGTCACGGTGGTATAACACCTTCGTCTTACCTCAATGAAGGGTGCCATGTTCATGATGAGTGCCATTGGTTGATTGATGATGAACTGATTTACACACGCAATCGCATGGGATCTGTATGTACAGCAGGAAGGGATCACATGCAGAACGGTGAGTGATGCACAGTGACATACCAACCTCCACTCCCTCACAGGTACATGTGCAGTTGATTCAATTACGTTTGAACATTGCATGTGTTATAGTGGCAAGAACACCCTGTGGGCAGAGCTTCATGGGAACTACACAGCCCAGAACATACACACTAGTGGCATTACACACGAGTCCTGAAGTCCTGAAGCTGTGCGGACACTTTGTGAGTGAGTCTCATTTTTCACAACACTGATCAGCTTCCGTGAAAATCCACCGTATGTGCACTGTTCAAACACAACGGAAATTGATAAGGGTAAGTGTAGCTCTCACCTGATGCTGCTGGTTTGGTGGGTGAAGAACTGGATGAACTTGGGGATGAGCACATTGAGAGGACGGTTGAGAGCATCCGAGTCAAGCTGGTCTGAGCAGTCTTCACAGATCTTGTGTAGCGCGCTGAATGCACCCTGTAGATAGGTACATTACATATGTACGGGGGAGACGTACAATGCACTCATCCCATTGTACGTACCATCCAAACACACATGGAACAATTAACGCATACACGACAGTACCTCACAAGAATAGTAGTCAGAGGCATCAATGAGTTGGCAGAGTGTTGGCAGTAGCTCTGGCCAGTGTATCAGCTCCCCCCGCATAGCAATAGTGCTGATGAGCGTACCAGCAGTGGCACGGATGAGGGGGGAAGGGTCTGCAATAGACTCCAGACTCTCTCGCTTGATAAAAGCCTTGATCTCCTCAGGAAAACCAGCGTAGTAGAGTTTTACATTGTTCTTTAGGATTAGCCCAGCAATGGCACGTGTTGGCTCATTCTCGGACTTCAGCTTGGTGAAGACAAAGATGAGGTAGTTGTTGAAGTCTGGGTACTGGTTCAACGTCTCCAACTTCTGTAAGTACATGTACAATGCACAGGAGAAATTAGTGGTACGATAATCTGACAATCTTCACATTGTCCGTGTGTGTACGCGTTTGTGTGTGTGTGCGCGCTGTCCTGCAGGTCAGCCGTAATTTTCTATACTTCTGGTCAGCAGAGTGGGAGGGAATGACTGGACACTATGGTCCGTGCCATACCCAAGAATGTAGGAGATTAGCCCTAATTGGTTCATTGACATCAAGCATATTGAATTCCACATACCAGTCGTATATTCTGGTTCACGACGGAGGCAGAACTGGCAAGGGCAATAATAACTTAGGCCTAACTCTGAAGCTTTTCTAGTTGCCAGAAGCAATCCTGGCAGACCATGCTACCCATGGAACAAAACAAGAGACAGCACGCAGATACACTCGCGAGACGATTCCTCTCAATGTGTGCCCAGCAGCCTCGTTCTCAGTAGACACAACTGTTCATCAGAGACTGCTACACAAACAGCACACCATGGGTAGGACGACTTTAATTTACACTCCATGCACGTAACCAGTTAAACGAAAGCACAATGATTACATTCTTTGGTGGCCTGGGAAGCTGGCCATAGTGTCCAGACGTACTCTTCCCCTTCAGTCACAAACCAAAAACACGGAGGTTTATGTATGTGTGTGTTTGGGTGAGGGTACACGTGTGTATGATCCCCATGTGTGCGTGCGTGTGTGTGTGTGTGTGTATATGAGTGCGTGTATGTATGTGTATACGAGTGCGTGCATGTGTGTGTGTATGATACACACCAACGACAACAGTATACCATACACACGAAAACAACCTCCTTGCTCACCTGTTCCACGGAACGCTGGGTCTCAGTATCCGGATTCTGGCTCTCCTTAAGCAGCTGTATGATCTGCCCAAGGCTCGCCTCGTCTGGCATCCAGTCTAAATCCATAGCGTCTGTTCTCAGAGCCCAAGCGGTAGGCGCCAGGCACTAACTGCGTACAGCTGACCAGCCATAGAGATACGCATTTGTCATGCCAGATCCCAGAACAAACGACACGTGTAATACATCTAGGTTACGCCAATCTTTCATGTCAGCTGATGGTCATGTGACTTAATACCATGGCAACTGTCACTGTGAAAATTATCTAGAATGGCTCTCTCATGTCTCTTCAGACTGTTGGCATGGCATGGATCGGAGAAGGTGAGTGTGTGTGGCATGCGTGGTGGTATGAGTGGGAGTGCATGATGGTGAAAACGTTAGTGTATGAGTGATGTGAAGGGTTGTACTTACAACCTGTTTTGCATAAACAACAGTGCTCCATCATAAGTATGGTTCCATCTTCTAGTACAGATAATAGAATACTCTTCTTTTGCCTCTGCTCATGGGAGAGTTGCCTGTGCACAGACCTGTGGGTCAGACACCAGAATAGAGCTATGAAATATACTTGAGAGCACTCAGAAAGTCGATGCAGAATGTTTGGGTAACACGATCATCGATCCAGTATCCAGCACTTGCCCAGGATGACATCAGAGAATTCACGTGGACTCATACGATGGTCAGGGAGGAGCGTGTTCACAGAGGGAGAGGCAGAGATAAGCCCTCTCTTCCTCTAGGGTGGGGCAATGGTAGATGAAGTGCTCAGCATCCTCCATAGGAGCACCACAGAGTTTACAACTGGGGATCATTAGGAGGGCCATATATGCTCCTACAACAGAATCTGGCTGCATCTTTTACACGAGTTCACTTAGTGTCACCAACAGTGATGGACCAATGAGATAGATGACCAATCTTGAAACTGTCGCATTCAGAAATATGGTATTCGTCACATTCCTCTAAATAAGACTTGATATTCAGTCCCTGATTGAAGATTTCCAGGAAGGTGGTAGAGACAGAAGATTCTGAAAATCAGGGAGATGGAAGGGTATTCAGTAGTGACACGGTCACCCCAGAAGGATTGGGGGCACTGGCTATGGCTAGGAGGAGCTTTCGTGCTAGCGAATCCTCTTAAAGATTAATGATAGAGTTGATAAAATTCAACTTGCGCTGGTGGATAAGTAGTTCATATTGCTGCTACCAGCTGAAGAGTGGCAATGAAGAGGGAGACCTTGGATAGTACGTAAACGTTTGCAGTGCACTCACTCAAGCATGTTCAGCTCCACCTTGCTGTTGATAGAGAGGTCAGAGGGCGAAGACAGCCAAATCTAGAGCTACATGAGTAGTCCATTATCTATGCCTTTTAGTACTGTCTATGGATATCGGAATCATGCGAGTTCTGCTAGACCCTCCCTCTCCTTCCATTCTCTTTCGTTCGTGTTTCAGGGGGAGAGGGAGGGTCTAGCAGCTTGATTAGGGATCATCACATCTCATTCCAATTCATTTCCACCCACAGGTGAGTGATGGAATGAACACTGACGCTGCAGAAATCCCTCATTGACAGTACAGTCAGACCTCCGATAGTTGACCCTCCGAGATAGGGACACAATATAATAAATCTCTCCTCAAAGGACGCTTTTCAAGGTCCCAAATAATTGGTTTGCCTATGGTTCTAATACATTTTGAACCTCCGAGAGGACAACCTCTCTACAAAGGACAAAAGACTTGAATTTATATTGTTCCCAAAGTTGTTCAGAGGTTTGACTGTAGTTTAATCGTGCAATCAAGTAGGCCTCATCTTTTCCACTATAATACACTGTAATTATTGCTGTTGTCTTAGTATAATAGCTATAACCATGTTTGTTGTATGCAGGATTCCTATTACTTTACCAAGCTACATTCTTGTATGGCTGGTGCATACGTGTCGTATCTACACAAATGCATGGAAATGGATCTCATCGTTTACCATAGCACACAGGAATGGAACAGCTGCATATGTGTTCACTGTTTTCTGTAAGTGCAGTCTCTGGCCTCCATGGGCACAGGAAGTATAAATTGCAAATGCAAGAAGCACAATATCTCATGGGTACTACCGGTGTGGGTGCATGTCAGAGGTGTTTGGCTGTCAGGTGAGGGAGTAGGAGTACATGTGGATGGTGTATAATATTCTGCAAGACGAACACTTGCAAGGATCGACATTAACTTGGAAGGTGAACTTGCAATTCTGAATTGTATATTTGTACAACATCTGCACACTCCCTCACCTGACAGCCACACACCTCTGACATGCACCCACACCCATACACCCCTCACATGAAACCTGCATCAACAATGCCCTTTCTGATCGATTTTGCATGCTTCCTCCTCCACTTTGCAAAGGTGGGAGAGGATAGAGGTACATACAGTTCAGTTTGATTTGATAACCCAGCAATGCCGCTACTCAATGCATGCAGAAGATATCGTTCCGCCAATGGCAATATACGGACGTTTATTGAACAAACGGAAAACGTACACGTAAAATTCCAGTGTTTAATTAATGCTGTGTCTAGAGTACCGGTACCGTGAACCAAAAATTCGGTGTTACTAGTAGAGTACCGGCACCGGGATTGGAGCCGTGAATTGAAACGTACCGGTACCGGGATTGGGTTATGAAACTTTAAAGTACCGGTGTCATAAAATTTGGGGGACCCCATGAAAATGGGGACCCCGGGTCCCCATTTTCCCTGGTAAAATGGGGACCCCCACACCGTTTTCGTTTTGCGTTGCATCAAGTACTCACAGCTCAGTGTAGGATGGTTTTTATTTGTCAAAATTAATAACCTCTGTGCATGCATGTCTGTGAAAGCATTAGTCCATGCATAGAGCAAGGATGGAATATCATCATCATATCCGTCGAAACCTGTACTTGCGATGGTTGCTACGTACCCTGATAGCTGTAATGCGCAAGTCGGACAATGCAAGCCCTCCAACAAAGCCAATTTTTTTCTGTGCAAAGGTTGCTGATCTCTTCTATGTCGGGAGATCATGAACTTGAGTCCTGCTGCTTATATACATGTAGGTAGCAGCAAATACTAGTCTTGCACTGCAGGCTAGTTAGTGGGCTATGATGCTCAAGTCTGACTCAATATAAGTACTTACATCCCTCTAACTATGACAATTCTAGCTATCTGGAGAGGGATCGATGCTCAGACCAGCTTGTTTTTGAAGATCCTCATCAATTCAAGCTATTATTATGCCTAGCTATAATGTGTTACCATTTCTATTGACAAATTTTCAAAACTGATTTGCTACATTATAATAACTGCATGGTTAGTGATTAACTGTTATGGCCTTGCATAGGTCTGCCTACGTAGGCCTAATATTCTCCATTTTCTCACTGGTTATCCATCTGTCATAGAGGGGGTCCCCATTTTCACTGAGGGGGTCCCCATACTCCTGGGAAAATGGGGACCCCGGGTCCCCATTTTGGGGGGTCCCCATTTTCCCATGACACCGGCACGTGCTATACAAAATTCAGATCTGCATCTGGAGGTCGCATCTGAGGACAGTGCTGCGTTCGATGATGTTACTTTCACAGTGGGAGAGCTATTTGAAAGCTATGACCAACTTGAAAAGAAACTCGAAGACACAGCGTTATAACTATACCTTTCTCCAGGCCAATGACTTGCTCTGCAGACATTACTCTTGACTCCACAGCCAACTGCAGCTCCTCCCAGCTGCTGGCCTCCATGACAAATTCATTCAGTTCACAACAGGTGCATAATTTTGCCACTGGCACTGCATAATTTATACTCGAACTCCAGCTCTAAAAGTGTAGCCTCGTTCCGAGTCCCCTCCAATCTGCAAGTTGTGCAGCGGATCTGGCAAACAAACCTGTTCAAACTACGTCAGTATCTATAATGCTATACACTATATATTTTATATGGGTTAGGGTCTGTATAAATACTTTATAGCATACGGAAGCTAACGTACTGTCGCTAACGCTACGCCAAACTCCAGCAGTGGTGACACGTCTTTAAGGAGGCGGAAATCCTCTAGAGGGAGCGGGAGAGGAGCCCTCACGGACGGCAGCAGCAACACAGCGGAGGAATCGAAACATCTTTCTCCACTGTGAAATAGACTAGCCATGGCCGGCGCACACGGTAGGGCACTGAGGTAGGGCAATGGCCCTACCACTTTTTCCAGGATCCTTATATCACTACTTCACACCCTCTGCCCTACAGGGGCGCCGGGCGGATCTGGGGGGGGGGGGGGGGGGGGGGGGGGGTGCCGCTACGTTGCAACTCGGGATGCGCTTTTTTCACAGCAGTTCATGTGGTCACGTGCGCATATGCCAACTTTAACCCGCTATATTCACTGGATTGTGCGCGCGCAGGCCGGGCTGATCGTCGGAGCGGGCTCCAGCAGCTATAATAGCTAGCTCCAAGATTCCTTGTCCCTGGGACAGTTGCAGTTGACCCACAAGGTATGGATGGATCGATCAACAGACCACTGATCACTCTCTTGAATGTGTTGAATCAGCAGAAAATTAATATTGCATCAAGAACATGTATGTACATATAGCTATACATCCATCTGAGCATAAATTCAATTGTTGGTATGCAGTGCCATGAGTGCAGAGGCAGTGCCAGGATGGACCACAGGCCTGCATCGAGTGGGACTGTACTTCGAGGGATTCGTCCACAATGCACCAGCTGTGCTGGAGGAGGAGACAGTCACATCTTTCGGTGTGCGCGACTCCAGCAGAAGATCCCATTCAATCCTAGAGCAATGCAAGGAGAACACTGATGAAACCAGAGCTCAAGATGGTAAAAAGGTACAGCTGTACATGTATAGATGAAATAGTGGCCCGTAGTCCCTGTGTTGAGATTCATCATAATCTTAACTTTACAGAAACCTCAGCCCAGAGTATATTGGAGCTGCAAACAAGGTAACACCACCGTAGAGTTTGGAAATACACCCTTCATTGTAGGAGACATCCAGCACCTGCAATACCAGTACAGCCCTCAATACTACAAATCCAAGCCGAAGACAGGGAAGCAATTACATTTGCAAAGCACACATAAAATTGGATGCCCTGCCCACATTGTTGTCAAACAGTACATTCTATTCCCACAATATGCTCTCCCAGATGAGATCCATGGAAAGAGCAAACACCAAATACGACTCCAAAAGGAACAAACACTACTGAAATTGCAGGATGAAATGGAATCTGGAAGTGTCAAGCAGACCACAAGATACTGGTTATCTTTGCCAACACTGGAGGCACACGAGAAAACACACCCAGTGAAACAGGCTGCAGTATTTTCACAGAAGGTTAATCCAGCTGTAGCTAATTTCACAGAAGGTTAATCCAGCTGTAGCTAATTTCACAGAAGGTTAATCCAGCTGTAGCTAATTTCACAGAAGGTTAATCCAGCTGTAGCTCAAATGATTGGTGAGTTAGTTGCAGATGGTATTACTGAAGTTAACAATGTGATAAAGGCACTTCGACATCGCATCACCCACTACCTCTGCAAACATTCCCAACCAGACCCAAATGATCGGGCATACTTCCCTACTCAGGATGACTTGAAGAATCACATCTACAGAGCAAAACAAGCTCTACAACATTCAAAGTATGACCAAGCATGCACATAGACACATACTGCACTTCTGCAATTGTAATCACATAGGGATGAAGAGGAAGCGATGTGGGGTCTGTGAAGCATGCATTTGTACAGACTGTGGCAAATGCAAGTACTGCCTTGACAAGCCAAAGTTCGGGGGACAAAGCAAACTGAAACAGGGCTGCGCTAAGCGCAGATGTCTTAGATTAACAACTATGGGAGGACCACAAGGTAAGCTATAAAGTTAAACCGTACCTGACTGAACCACTTCTATTCATACATCCTCTTCCCTAGGATCCCATCAGATGAAGCCAGCAGCCACTACCTCACGTACATCAGGTGCTGCTCCAGCTACACAGCAGGTGATAGATAGCATAAGGCACACAGTTCTGTTGACAAGTACATACATAAGGTGTATCATAATATTATATAGAGTGCTCTGAATTCTTCAACAGGATCCCCTTCAGCAAGCATTGGCTTCTCTCACTGCAAGGGACCGCCAAGTTAAGCCCATCATTGGAGATGGCAACTGTTTATTCCGTGCCATCGGTTTTGTGCTGTACGGCACCGAAATGGCTCATGAGAAAGTACGTGAGCTGCTGGTCCAGTTTGTCTCTGGGAACCGAGGAAGCTTCCGACCATACATTGATGGTGACATTGAAACTTACTTGGCTAAGATGAAATATACAAGAGTGTGGGGCACAGCAGTGGAGCTACTAGCAGTAGCAGCACTCCTTCAGATACCGGTGTTCACCCTCATTCCCCATGTGAAATACCTACAAATGGTTCCGTTATAAGCCTCTCTGTGTCGATAGGCTTGCCTTCCCAACCCAAGATCCACCACCTAAACAGCTGTCCAGGCTGAACCACATTGAGCTTATCAATGTCAGACAATGCCACTATGTCGTAGTTTATGACTGCATTCTGTCCCAGGATGGAGACTATCCACTGGATGAGCCCCCCTCAGCGAAGAATTCATTATTACAGTGTTTTATAATCTTGTACACTTTTTTATGTTACTCAGCTTACATCTTACCATTGGCATTGCCACCAGTTCTGTCCTTTTCAATGTCTTCGTCACAGTTTGTTTTTCAGTTCATGCAACGTACGTACGTGTACCATACACGAGAACTTAACGGGTTAATGTTCGCACGTGACCACATGAACCGCTCAACAGTACCGCAGCTCTTATCTAAGATTGATCTGATTGGTCGAATTAGTTACGTAACGTGAAATAGTTTGCCCAAGTCCTACAATAGGCAACACCAGTATTGCAATAGGCAACACCAGTATTGCAATAGGCAACACCACTATTGCAATAGGCAACACCACTATTGCAATAGGCAACACCAGTATTGCAATAGGCAACACCAGTATTGCAATAGGCAACACCAGTATTGCAATAGGCAACACCAGTATTGCAATAGGCAACACCAGTATTGCAATAGGCAACACCAGTATTGCAATAGGCAACACCAGTATTGCAATAGGCAACACCATTATTGCAATAGGCAACACCAGCAATGTAATACAGTGGTTCAGCCAACTCAAAAAAAACAAAACATGTTTATTCATGAATAAATATTATACACACTTTCAAACATCAACATGGAGTACTACATGATCTGACCACCAACAAGGTAGTAAACCCAGAAAACAAGAGAGCAACTCCATCACTTGCCACCACCTCACTGCGGTATGTTTGCTATAGCCCCACCTTCTTTGAGGTTGAAATTATTGCCCTCCTCCTCATTAAAAAAAAACATTATATAAATAATAGATCTCTTGCAGTGCCACCATCTTCTCCACTTTCCTGTATTAGAGAACAAAAGTTTATCAATGGGTGTTCAATAACGTGACTAACTGTCATTACCCTAAGAGTCACTGCTAATGACAGAAAATGATCGTGTCAATAGTCTACTCTCACACCGTCAACGTCAACACTTCCATCAATCACACACACACACACAACACCCACACAAACACACACACACACACACAGAGCATGCCTTTGAGTGTATTTCACATCTCAACATTATGCTGTTAGTACACATCAACAAAACAGGTGTAGGTAATAAACTAGCATCAGGGAGGTGGGTGGGGCGGATGGATGTTTAGGGTTTGGGTTATGATAATGCATGATTAGGGTCAGGGTCAGGGTTAGGGTCAGGGTCAGGGTCAGGGTTAGGGTCAGGGTTAGGGTTAGGGTCAGGGTCAGGGTCAGGGTCAGGGTCAGGGTCAGGGTTAGGGTCAGGGTCAGGGTCAGGGTTAGGGTCAGGGTCAGGGTTAGGGTCAGGGTTAGGGTCAGTGTCAGGGTCAGAGTCAGGGGTTCCATTCACTGAACTTCGAACTCCAAGAAGAATGTTCGAGAACATCGGGCGCCCGGGCATGGGCTGGAATAGCAGCAGTCGAAGCGGACGCAATCTGGCGAGCAGCCGTTGAAGCGGACACGATCAGGGAACTGCAGTTGAAGCGGACGCGATCGGGGAGCAGCAGTTGATGTGGACGCAAGCGGCGAGCAGCAGCTGAAGTAGACGCAATCAGGGAGTACATGTAGCAGCTGAAGCGGATGCAAGCGGCGAACAGCAGCTGAAGTGGATGCCATCAGGGAGCAGCAGCTGAAGCTGACGCAAACGGGGAGCACTGACTATCTCTGCTGTCCGGCGCCGGATTACTCACGGTAGGCAAACGAGGGTGAAGTAGCTGAGTGAGTACACATTACAAAATACAATCTTTGTGACCATGATTGTGTACAACACATGTAACACTCACAGCATGGAAACGGAGCTATATATACTGTGCTAATAATGAGCTAACACAATACTTCACTGAAATACTGCGATATGATCGGCCTAATGAAGGGGTTTAAATCACATATTACCCCTGTGATTTCATTTATCACCTGTAAACTTATACACCTGTAAATTGCATGTAGTCGCAGTGTCATACGTTTAGCATCATAGATACCTCTGTTGATACAATGTACAGTTCATGATTCGGTCTTGCCCCACAAACATCCCACTTCCATCACACACACACACACACACACACGCACGTTAAAATCTTGATCTAATAGATGAATCGGTTTGCCTGGCTACATCAAGAAGTTTAATATAGGCAGTGAATGAGGATCAGGAAACTATTTGCTACGGAAATTTGGCTCATGCCTTACTACGAACCAATCGACCTACCATCGCATTCTCCAGACAGTGGTGGGGATGGATAAACTTCGAGTTCGAGTTCGAGATCGAGTTCGAGTTCGAGTTCGAGTTCGAGTTGTCGCGCAGCCGAATATATAACTAGGAGAATGCTAGTCTCGGAACCAGACCCTTTCGAGTTGTCCTCACGGAACGTAATTATGCGTGGTAATTAGCGATCAACTGCGATACCACGCGTACGATCACAGTCGACCTGCTCGTTGCTCTCCTCGACTTTTGTCAGTCACTCGCGGGTAACGCGGTACGGCACAGCGATTCGCCATGTCTCATTCAAGAATCCAGCGTATTCCGGGGTGTCGATCACATCCGTGAAGCTCCACCCACAGGAAGTTCTTGCCGCTAAGATAGTTGTCATTTTTTCCTATGAAATTTTATGCACAGCAAGGGATACAGTAATAGCATAATATAGCTAATGAGTAGTACCCCCAAGACACACAAAAACAGAAACATCTAAGGTACGTAGAGTGAGGAAAAATGCATTCTTAAAAGTAGACGGAGTTGTCATATTCGTTACATACTGTGACTAGGTAAAGCATTCCATGCAGAGAAAGTGTGAGGCACAAATGAATAAAGGAAGGAGTTGGTATGAGCAAAAGGTTGACGATACATGTACGGTTTAGTCTGATGTGATGTGGAGTTCATGGTTACAAAAAATGTTGGTGGGGAAAATGACTCGTGTACAATCTTAAACAGTAATGAGAGTCTGAGCTCCTCGCTGATAGGTCAGGAAGCTGGAAGGTGTCCATTAGGTCCTCATAGCTCATGTAATAGCTCTTGCTACACCGATATCCTGAGGGCAAACTTCTGGACTCCTCAAGCAGTTTGATATCTTTCTGAAACAGTCTGGACATTTTTTTTTCCTAGAAATGAGTATGCTTAGACTATGTCAGGTCAGAGGTGAGTAGTCAAGCTTTCCACCTCTGCAGAACCATGCATATCAGCTGAACTAAGTCATATTATAGTGTCCACCAGAGTCGGGCCATGCAAGTGCATTCTCTGCACACTGCTGAGGTGTCTTGTAGTGTTCAAGGCAGGTTCGGCCATATGCCGGAGCATTCTCTGCAAAGAAGGTAAACAGTTTTCACTCCGAATCATGCTGGAAAGACAGAACTCTAACTAACTAGTCTTCTGTCTCGGAAAGGTAAACCATACAACTGCGTTACGGACTTCTGTGCAAAGTGCAAACACCAACTAGCGTCAGTGACCATGCACAAACAAGTGATCATGACCTAGCCTCGTTCCCACTGCCGCAAGCATTACTTCACAGAAAATTCTAGTCTCGTGCCCAGACCACACCCCCCGAAGGGAGAGACGGTCTGGTGAACGAAGTTGAATTTCTTGGGCTTATTACCGGAATGTGGTAAGGACCAATGAGATCGCGAGATTGTTAATAATTACGTAGTAATCGTTTGGATACTTATAAGCTGGAGAAGACAACAGCCAAGAGCCTTTGCCATGCCAGTTTGCCCTTAGCGCTGACTCTGTAAGGCAACGCTACGTCGTGGCGACAACTTTTGAAGACCTTTGCGCTTGATTGTGCTAGTTGCGAGCCCTGTGACATCGCTTATGAAGGATCAAGTTGAGAGCTTTGGAAGCGAGGTCAGCAAAGGGATCAAGTACAACGAAGGGGCTCCTCTAGGTTCAAGCTAATGCTAGCCCTAGCCCTAAGGGGCCGTTCTTCGTATTTGACCCCGTAAAGTGCCTGAAATGACTGCCAAACGGACGGGAAGCAGATTCCATGGACGAACAAGGATGCTTCAAAACTCTTCTATGGGGCGTGGGTGAGTGGCAAAAGGTTAGTACATCTTGTCTCCCGATGTGAGTAGCTATGATCGCGCTTGGTTGACACGGTCGCCTTCAGCAGGAGCTTTCGCAGGCACTTAACACCACGGGATTATACAATGATTACACATTCCGTAGTATGCTTCAAGCCCAAGAAATTCGACTTCGTTCACCAGACCGTCTCTCCCTCGGGGGGTGTGGTCTGGGCACGAGACTAAGAAAATTCACCCCAAATAGGGCTGTACATCCCCCCAAATACTAATTTCTCTGTTCCGCGTACTTACTATTTTTGCGTGGATGTGAACAGCATCTCGAGAAAACCCCCCGGTACGTAGCAACCTCCACTCTCCGCCAGTATTCGATGGAACTGCTGTAGAGTCGAGAGATGTCGAGCGACCCATTGTACTACCGTCAACTCGAACTTGAACTCGAAACTCGAAACTCGAACTCGAAACTCGAACTCGAAACTCGAACTCGAAACTCGAACTCGAAACTCGAACTCGAAACTCGAACTCGAAACTCGAACTCGAAACTCGACAATTATTCTATACCGACAGTGGTGATGACTGATAAGCTTATAGCCATCTCTTTCTGTTTGAGTGATTGAGTCTCCGGTACTGAAGGCGAGTCCTGCTTCCAAGTGCACAAACCCCGGGCCATTTTCAGTATCACCCTCACGAACTAGACCTTTCCATCAAAGCCACAAAGGTCAGAAGCTGGTTTTTGCCATTTTGGGGGGTTGCAGCTGCATGCTATAGCGCTACACGTCAGACATGCATGACGACAGAGGAGGTCAGCCGGCCGCGATTAATTATGCAAAAATGCGAGGGGCGCGGTCAACCCGGAAGTTGCAAGATGGCCTTGCGGTTCGGGGTACGTGCTTTTGGGGTGCTCTGTTACTCCGAGTAAGGCACGCAATTGGAGAGTACGGCTGAATATCAAGTCTCTGGGTGGAAGGACGTCGGATTATGAACATTTTGTGATGATATAACTGCCAGGCTGGAAGCAAGAGTGAGTCAAACACGGCACGTTAGCAAGCGCCTCGGAAGGGTGTATGTTTGGGCGCCTGTAGCTCCTAAATGCAAGGCAGGGGCGGAGATATGGGGGGGGGGGGGGGGGGGGGGGGGGGGGCTTGAGCCCCCCCACTTTCAAAAGCAGGGGGGCTAAGCCCCCCCCCCCCCCCCCCCCCCCCAAAACAACAGACTGGATGCTACTATCCCACGAGATCTAGCACTAAGTTACAGCTATGGCACCTCGTTTCTTGGGGGCTGGCGTCTCTAACTTGCAGTGCAAAGCACGAAGGTGCCACGAGAGCCCATTCTGATAACTGAAAAATGAAGGCGAAAAAATTTTCCGCACTTCGCACGGAGTGATCAGCACTACGCACCTCTATGCACTGCCTTCGTCACCGTACAATTGTGATATTAGCCCCCCCCACTTTTTGGTAGCTGTCTCCGCCCTTGCAAGGTGCTATGAACATGCAACTTGCACCAAATGAAAGCATAAAGCTTGGAGATTGTAAGGAGCTCCATTTGTGAGGCCTTAGTTTTGGAGCTATGGGGCCTTGAATTTGGCCGTTTTTCTATGATTCTGTTTACATTGGCGATTTTGTGCTGCCATAACTCCACAACCATACTAGCTAAAAGTCTGCCGTAACTTCCAGCATTTCATGTGACTGGCAGCAGAGGCTTGAAAGTCGACCATTTTCTATGGTTCTGTTTACATTGCTGATTGTGTGCTGCCAGAACTCCACAACTGTACCAGCTACAACTTTGCAGTAACTTCCAGCATGAAGAGCAACCTTCGCAAAAAAACACACGCTCCTGTCCTGCCAGAGAGCAGTTGCAAGCTTCAGATGCCGCACCTCTAAATGTGCGGCTACTCTGTAATGCTCACTGCTGAACTATAGCTAGTATTGCAGGAGCCGACATACGTAGTACCTAGAAATTTCTGTGGTACAAGGTAGCAACTTTAACATATTGTGGTCACTGGGACCGGCTACAGTGGACAGGTGGCTGCTTTATGCAGGTCATTTTGTACTGGATTAGCGCAAATGGGACCAGCGGTATAATTATGACCATGATGGAGAGTGGCTGCCTTAAGGTTACGGGTACCCGTACCGGCCGTTGACCGGAAGTAAAATTTAATTTGCCTGTTTATAGACAGCTGCATGTTATTTCAGCGATTCCCGTGCGAATTTACTTATCTACGCATTCTACAACTTTTGTCACAGAAAAGGTAATTGAGATGGAAATAGGCATTTATATAACTGCTACTATCATATATCTAGTGCGAGAGCTACGTTTGGGAGTCTGTGTAGGCTGTTGTCCACTGCTAGCGAAGTGAATTGTCGCCACACCCTTCGTTGGACGCCATTTTATCTGTGTGCTTTGGCTGCTAGCGGGAGATGTTCGGCGAATGACTTGTTCATTTATAGCTCTCGCACTCGAAGTTCATGTCTTCTAGCTGCTTCCTGAAGCTGAAGGTGCAATTCTGCGTGTAACGAGTACAGTTTGTAGAATGCGCTCAGAATTTATAAATGTGTATGGGAGGGGTCAAGGCGTCCATGTAGCCATGCCTCTGCAGGAAGTTCGTCTGTTGAGAAGTAGGCGGGTCTAAATAGGTTCGAGTCCAGCACCGCACTTTGTGCTAGGCGCTGTAAGAATTCGGCATGGCTTGCATGAATATTGCTCCAGTTATTGCATGATACGCGGGTACCCGTAACCTTAAGTGACCACTATAGACAGGTTCCACTGAACAAGTTACACTCCTGGTAGGGGAAAAATTGTGCCGCGTAAATAAATAAATAACCTAATCAAACCTCACAGCACGCAGGAAAGGTCTACAGAGATTCTGACTACACCGTCGTGATGGCTATCATGCAGTTAGACAAACGTATAATAATCATGAAACTCACCTTGGTGGTGGAGATACAAGCGCTTTTGTTGTGCCGTCGGCTGCCATTTCTCGATCGTTCTCTTCGACGTTGGTTGCCAGTAGTGTCTTACGAAGGCCCCACAAAGAATCTGACTACACAGTTGTAATCGCTGTCGTTCACTGACGCTTATATACATGCCAAAACTCACCGTGCTGGCAAAGTTGTGACTGCTGTAATAACGTCGTGTCTTCCCTTTGGCCGCCATTGCTAGCGATCGACAGAGCGTGGTTACCATGTGGCATGTCCGTTAATTGGAACTTACCGCGATACTTAGCTTGCGCTACGGCGAGTCGCAACCGGGGTTGCAACGGCTACCAGGAGTGCGGTTGCCCCTCGTAACTAATAGTAATTATTATATAGTGACTTGCAGTTGATTTATGTAGCTAACTACCGGCCCAATACCGTATAGGATCAGGAAGAAAGCCTGCACCTACTGTACACCTGCAGCATTGACTGCAAGTACAATGGAGTTGGTGAATACAATTTATGTCTACGGTGTTGCAAAAGGGCCCCTATATAGATGTACAAGTCTTTTTTTCACATCAGACTCTGAATTCTATTTCCTATTAGTCCCCTTAACTGAATTTTATTTCCTATATATATTAGTCCCCTTAACTTCTTCCTGACTAGCTGTATACTCATGTCTACGTATGGAGCTTGGCACACACCATACAGCCGCAGGTAGTTTATCTACATGTGTAGGGGATGAGAAGCAATTTGTTAGCTTGGAAGGGGTGTCTACATTGGTGGAATGGAATGGTGGAATGGAATACTGGAATGGAATACTGGAATACCGGAATGGAATAGCTACATGCGCAGAACTGTTTTTTTCATGTGTTTGATGTCTGTCAGTTCAGCAGCTGTTTAGGAGGTCTGATCAATGGAGAAAGACGAAGCACATGGCAGCGCTGACTCTCCTATTGTCATTGACAGTGACGAAAGTTGTAGTCAGAGCTCCCCAGGGAAGATTGTACCTGGGCAAAAGTTCAGGAAAGCTCGTTGGTACTGACTAGTCTTTGTGAGTGACTTCTTGGACTGTTGTCCGCTCTTGTTTGCTAACAGGCTGGTACTGTTGGATACCAGCCTGTTAAGTTGCCATCCCACTATGGGAGGGGAGTGGCCCTTGTAAAATTCCAAGCGTGACTCGCTGGGCTAGTTGAGGCCCAAGTGCCTATTGGCTAACCGATGCTGAACTTCCTCAAGCCTAATTGCCGTCTGTTTGCAAGGGTGCCCTGCCTGTCTAGCTGATGTTGGGTAGACTACATGCCAGTGTTCTCGCTAGGCCTCTACAGAAGGGCACTGTGCCCTTTGGGCTTCTAATGTGCTTTTTGGTGTCTGGTCTAAAAGCACAGTGTGCCCTTTGGCAGCCTGTGCATTATTAAACAAATTTCTGGTGAGAACACTGCTACATGCTCAGCTGATACCAGTTGCAGGTGTTAACCTGGTCAGGCTAGTTAATGCTGAGTGTCCAGGATTCCTGCATACCTGATTACCCCAGTTTGAGATGTATAAGCTGGGCATCTAATTGTTAACAGCCAGCAAGGAACTGGTGGCCCGGGTGGTTGCCATGCAGGTGCTGAGGCACCTAGCTGCTATTGGAGACCCTGCCGGCCTAACTCCATCCGGTTGCAGGGGTGTAACCTACCTGGCTAGCTCATGCTGAATATCCAGTTGCAGGTGCCTGGCTTATTAGAAGCTGCGCTCTTACTTGTTAGCTATCAGCAGGGTAGACTTGGTCAGTATGTGGGATTACCTAGCTGCTGTTGAATGCTCAGCTTGCCACTGGGTACTAATCTGGGTGAGCTGTGGCTTAATATGCGGCTAATATTTTGCACATCTACCGACCACCTGGTATACGGGGGTATACTGTGTACTAGGCCTGCACGATATGGCGATATTTACTGTTCACCTGGTATACGGGGGTATACTGTGTACTAGGCCTGCACGATATGGCGATATTTACTGTTATCGACGGTATGGTGGTACGTTTTTTGGATGTGAACGGTATTTACGAAAAACGGATAAATAGGACATTCAGTAAGTGCACGAGGCAACTTAGTCGATCAGTATAGCGATGAGCGACGTACATGCGATGGTTTACAGAGCCTGGTGGATCAGCTGCTGGCGAAGCCGAGATCTCGTTAATAAATGAAGCTGTTACTGCTGTTTTGAACGACTTAGGCGTCGAAGCAGACGAGAAAGGCAAACCACGATCACCGCCCGCCCGAAATGCCGCGTGCGTATGCAAGCCACCAAGTCTCAGTGAAGGACGGTAATCCAGATTGTACTTTTAGTTATACCTTGCCTTACCTCTGCCCTTTCCAAGCTGTATGGCTACTTTTGTACGATATTTAGTAATTTCGTGGCATCATGCGTGATGATATACCGTGGGGTAAAAAAAATGATCTCGTGCAGGCCTACTGTGTACCCTGCTGGGCTAGTTGAGGCTGAGTATCATGCACGTCTAATGACCATATGTTGCTGGCGCATACCCTTGCTGATATCATGCACAACTAGGGACCAGGTGTGTACCCTTGCTGATTACCCGGTGCGCCCGGTTACCACCTATTGCAACTGTGTACCCTGCTGATATCCTGTGCGCTTAACTCATTACCTACTACTGCTAACAGCTTAAAGAAGCAGTAGAACATGTACAAAGTATTTAACGCCTAATATTAAACCCCCTATATAAATTCTTATGGGCTTATGGGTATTCTCAGGGTTCATTTGGCTGCTACGGGGTGCAATGGGTTAATGACCTCCGGTTGCAGGTGTGCGCCATTGCTATTTAGTGGTTGCAAATTATTCTGCAGGCCTAATGGCCACCTCTTGCAGGTGTGGGGTTAGTTGATGCTGAATGGCCTGCATGCCTACCTGTTGCCAGTGTGTGCTGTATACCCTGCTGGGCTAGTTGATGTGGAATCTGCAGTTATAATGACCACCTGTCGCAGGGGTGTACCCTTGTGGGAGGCATATCCTGCATGCCTAATGACCACCTTTTGCAGGTGTGCGTGCTAGTCGAGGCTCAATATCCTGCATGTCTAACGACCACAGGTTGCAGGTGGGTCATTCCATGTCAAATCAACACAAAAAAATCCTGACCTCTTCCGATTTTGACGAAACTTGGTGAGCCTGTTAGTTCTATTAAGAAACCACTGCACACCAAATTTCAGCTTCTGAAGTGTTATAGCTTTTCAACTGCAACAAATTTAATTTTGGCCTCAGGTGCCCGTTTTAGACCGTGTGCCATGACTGAAATACCCATATCTTCTGATGTGATCAACATAGAGAGTTGCAACAAGGATTTTCTCGAAGTTCTTGAAAGGCTCTTTCATTTGGTGTATAATAATTTCACGTTTGATCGAATTAAAGTTCAAAGGTTATGTAATCTGACCTTTGACCTTGGTTCTGGAAAAACGGAAGTTTTGATTTTTTTCAAACTTTTTTTACAAAGACCTTGAACCTACATGTGTTTATTCACCAAGTTTTAATTTGGGACTACAATGGGAACGGCAGCTATAGACCAAAATGTAGTAGCATGTATACGTTTTTTGTATTCATGCTACTACATTTTGGTCTATAGCTGCCGTTCCCATTGTTGTCCCGAATTAAAACTTGGTGAATAAATACATGTAGGTTCAAGGTCTTTGTAAAAAAAGTTGGAAAAAATCAAAACTTGTTTTTGCAGAACCAAGGTCAAAGGTCAGATTACATAACCTTCAATAAACTTGGTTAATTGAGAGACCACACCACTCCACACTAAATTTCTACTTCCTCAGTCTACAACTACAGGTAAACTTCTTGACTGTAATTGCCTGCTTTTACACCACATGCCATGTATGACTCAAATAGCTACCTAATGTGATCTGTACAGAGACACTTAAAGTAATGCCCTCTTGTAATCTGACATGTTTACCTTAATGATATGTTGACATCTGACCGTTGACCTTGGTTTTCACTTTGAATATGTGTGGTTAATAAGGCGACACATGCACATGGAGGAGGGTCTGGCTGGCATCAAGCATGATTATACGGTACTTGGATTTGTCTGCTGCTGCAGCAGCAGTGATTGCAAAAATCACCATTGCATTATTTCCTGTTGTTTTCAATGACAGCAGACTGAAGTTATATTTTCAACCGGCTTCTGAAAGCCCGTTAGCTTAAGTTGTACTAGAGGTAGCTGGGAAGATGGTATACAGCTGGAAGTGGTCTGATTACTCACCACCTAACTGAGGAATACAGACTAGCGGCAGCCTTACTGGGTGCATGGGTCTTTAATATGCTCTTTTCAACCCTGTGCAAGAACTTTTGTGTAAATGGGGATTTGATACTTGTACGTACTACATACAAGTAACATACTCAAGATTATAGGCCATGATCATCACTAGGTTGAGAGAAAAAAACTTAGCTAAAGACTGCAATTACCATCTGCAAGGTTTTTCATCAAAAAAAAATGCTGCAACCGATGACCTCGCATAGTGCATGTGCCCTATAGTACTTGTGCAGCTAATCTCCACAGCATCCAATGGTATATCTCATAGTGTGTGAACCTTGCTTGTTGGTGAGAGCCTGAATGAGCCCTTTATTAGTAACTTATCCTGACACCTTAAGGTTTCAAGCATGAGTGTAGCTAGCTGCATGTGCATGTTCAGGTGGCTAATGAACTAGTCAGAGTAAGGAGCTACACCAGACTCACGCAGATGTAGTGAGTGAGACAAGCATGTGCGTGAAGAGGGAACTGTCATGTGCTGCACTACACTAACACAAACGGAGGTGTCATAGAGACTGTCACACCTCTGCACAACAGGACTGCTCATGTAGGTGAATGTGGGGGCAGTAGCTGAAGCAAGTGAAGCCAGTTACTTGTAAATAAAGCAATGCTACGAAAAGGTCACACATACACACTGACACAGACAGCAAGCTGAGCTGCAACTGAAGAGCTTAAGTTGGTTCAGAAATTAATATAACTAGGCAGGTTAGTAATCATGATGAGTTTTAGACCCATTATCTGTGTATGCTATGTGCACATATTTCGTACATGCTACTACATTTTGGTCTATAGCTGCCGTTCCCATTGTAGTCCCAAGTTAAAACTTGGTGAATAAACACATGTAGGTTCAAGGTCTTTGTAAAAAAAGTTTGAAAAAAATCAAAACTTCCGTTTTTCCAGAACCAAGGTCAAAGGTCAGATTACATAACCTTTGAACTTTAATTCGATCAAACGTGAAATTATTATACGCCAAATGAAAGAGCCTTTCAAGAGCTTCGAGAAAATCCTTGTTGCAACTCTCTATGTTGATCACATCAGAAGATATGGGTATTTCAGTCATGGCACACGGTCTAAAACGGGCACCTGAGGCCAAAATTAAATTTGTTGCAGTTGAAAAGCAATAACACTTCAGAAGCTGAAATTTGGTGTGCAGTGGTTTCTTAATAGAACTAACAGGCTCACCAAGTTTCGTCAAAATTGGAAGAGGTCAGGATTTTTTTGTGTTGATTTGACACGGAATGACCCAGGTGTGTGTGCCCCGCGGGGCTAGGTGATGCTAAGTATCCTGCATGTCTATTGACCACCTGTTGCAGGTGTGGGTGCCCCACATTGGGCTGGTTGATATTGTGCATGCCTACGAGCACCTGCTGCGGGTATGTGTGTCCCGCTAGGCTGCATAGTTGATGCTGATTATCCTAGCTGCTGCCAGTTGCAGCTGTGTGTATTCTGCATGTCTACGAGGGGTGTGAGTGATTCTCTTATTCCTTTCCCCTTCTCGTCAGGAGTTACGGGGGTATTGTATGGCTGGTATGTAAGACTAGCCCCACATGAAGGTTAATGTAGCTGAAAAAAAAATCATCTTCTTGGTCAAAGGGGAGTAGAGTTGGAGCCTAAATTAATGACAAAAAAAGTGATAGTAGGAATTGATTGACAAGTGTTCACTTCTGGTTTTTGGCACACCTGCTGCAGGTAGTTTATCTGTGTAGGGGGTGAGAAGCAATTTGTTAGCTTGAAAGGGAAGTGCAAGTTGCCAGCTGATTATTGTTGCCTTTGTTTTCCTGCAGCATGCATCGACTACCACAGGTTCAAGATGATAGCTACACCACCAACTCAAGATGCTAATATTATTGGTGCATGTGGCTTGAAGACTACAGCAATCCCATGCAGGACTGCATTGCATGCAGACTGCTGCATGCTTCCACTATTCTTCGCTGCCTACACCAGTTCTCAACATCCACTGTTCTTCCATTATCATCCGCATAATTAGCCACGACCGAGTATACAAAAAAGGATAGAGGATTTGTTGATTGCTGGCATGTTGACTTGATTTTTTAATCAACTCATGATTTCATGCTCTGGAACCTCAATATTGTGGAAATAAGTCTATAATTATTTGGAAATTTGTTGTCTCGGGCTCGTGACTCTCGGTTGGCCTGGTGTGTTTGCATTAACCTTTTTTGGTGATGGCATATATGGCATAAAGAATACTAGGTACCAACTTAAAACTGTAGCTAATGGGTACGAATGAAAGGCCTATGCCTATACTGACACTACATTGTATCAATCTGTCCCAAACACTAAATCTGCAGCTAGGCATGCCCTTGGTTCCCAGGGTGCTTAAGCACTTGAGGGCTATACTTAGTTGATAATGACTGCCTGAAACATGTAATTGTTGCACTTGTCCATACTAATTGAGTAGGAAAGTGAGGCTGTATGAATTTCACTGAGAATAATTATGAATGATTTCAGTTGTAGGGTATAAATGAATGACAGAGTAGGAAATGATGTCAAAACGGACAATTCAGTCTTCATTCCTGGTTTATTGGCCAACCTGCCGTCAGGTAGTTTATCTGTGTAGGGGATGAGAAACCATAATTATTTTATTGGTTAGCTTCGAAGTGGAAATCTAAGTTTCCTGCAGTCATACAGAAGTACATTGACAACCACTTAGGTTCAAGATGAAATGGTTCTGTTCGTCTGTTTACTCACCTGCAACTGACCGACCATATATCTACATACAGTACCTCTTTTAAAAATTGGGTTAGGTACTTATTATTATAGCATGCACCCTTGATGTTGCATTGGTTACCATAGCAACCTGGAATGGCAGGGTTTCAATGGACAAGGTGTTTACAAAAATTGCCATACAGACAAATTTCTGCATGGGAACAAAGATCAATCGGAACCCCTGTCAACTTATATCCAGGTTTCCATGGAACCATTGTACTGTATTGGTGTTGCCTATCTCCTGCATTGGTGTTGCCTATCTACTGTATTGGTGTTGCCATTAACTGCATTGGTGTTGCCATTAACTGCATTGGTGTTGCCATTAACTGTATTGGTGTTGCCTATCTACTGTATTGGTGTTGCCATTTACTGCATTGGTGTTGCCATTAACTGCATTGGTGTTGCCATTAACTGTATTGGTGTTGCCTATCTACTGTATTGGTGTTGCCATTTACTGCATTGGTGTTGCCATTAACTGCATTGGTGTTGCCATTAACTGTATTGGTGTTGCCTATCTATATCCTGTATTGGTGTTGCCATTTACTGCATTGGTGTTGCCATTAACTGCATTGGTGTTGCCTATCTACTGTATTGGTGTTGCCATTTACTGCATTGGTGTTGCCTATCTACTGTATTGGTGTTGCCATTAACTGCATTGGTGTTGCCATTAACTGCATTTGGTGTTGCCTATCTACTGCATTGGTGTTGCCATTAACTGTATTGGTGTTGCCATTAACTGCATTGGTGTTGCCATTAACTGCATTGGTGTTGCCTATCTACTGCATTGGTGTTGCCATTAACTGCATTGGTGTTGCCATTAACTGCATTGGTGTTGCCTATCTACTGCATTGGTGTTGCCATTAACTGCATTGGTGTTGCCATTAACTGCATTGGTGTTGCCTATCTACTGTATTGGTGTTGCCTATCTACTGTATTGGTGTTGCCATTAACTGCATTGGTGTTGCCATTAACTGCATTTGGTGTTGCCTATCTACTGTATTGGTGTTGCCATTAACTGCATTGGTGTTGCCATTAACTGCATTGGTGTTGCCTATCTACTGTATTGGTGTTGCCATTAACTGCATTGGTGTTGCCATTAACTGTATTGGTGTTGCCTATCTCCTGCATTGGTGTTGCCATTTACTGCATTGGTGTTGCCATTTACTGCATTGGTGTTGCCATTAACTGTATTGGTGTTGCCTATCTCCTGCATTGGTGTTGCCTATCTACTGCATTGGTGTTGCCTATCTCCTGCATTGGTGTTGCCTATCTACTGCATTGGTGTTGCCTATCTCCTGCATTGGTGTTGCCTATCTCCTGCATTGGTGTTGCCTGGTGTTGCTTATCTACTGCATTGGTGTTGCCTGGTGTTGCGCATCTACTGTATTAGTGTTGCTATTGTGTTGCTTATCTATGCATATATAAATATGGGGGCGGGGCGGGGATGATCGCGTGATCCGTCCAATCGTTTCCTTACTTTGATCGTGTTTCATGTGACTAAAATTTGCGGTTTTGACCACTCAGATTAAGTCTTTGATAAGAGCTGCGGGATACCTCGAACCGCTGTGAAAAAAGCGCATCCCGTTGCGACTCCTGCAATACTGGGCGTTGCCTGAAACCGAACGGCTTGGGAACGAGACCACGATCTAGTATACCCCTCCGTGTACGTACGTATTACGTTCGTGAGCGAAATTTGAGCAAGGAAGAAGCTCATGGCGGCCCTGGGACCTGCAATCCTCGTACATCTGGAACTTGCAGTGCAAAGCGCGAAGGTGCCACGAGAGCCCATCCTGAGAAGTGAAAAATGAAGGCGAAATAAGGAGTCACAACAGCAATGCAGTTTGGCTGAGGTCCCTGAAGGACTGATAGGAAAACTACAAGTGCACAAGTCTGGCAAAGTCAAGTGAGCTTTCTAGCTGCATAAGTGGCTGGGTATGTAGAGATAGCTAGATAGACGAATCAGAGCATGCAGTGTTTAACTCCTAAATTCGCTGGTGTGGTGGCTTAGGTTGCTAGCACCTGAGCAGTAGACTGAAAACAGAGTACAAGCAAAATTAATGCCATAAAGAACTGTATTACACAATGAAAACACAATTTAAAGTGGAAGGTGCGACATTCAAGTTGTATGAACGGTTGTGAGTGACAGGATGGCAGGCGTCCCCTTGAGTACAAACACATCAGCGAGTTCTGCATCCCAGGCCTAGCGTGAAGATCCATACTGTAGTTACTTCAATGATTCCCTGCAAGAGTTTGCATTAATACTACCTCACCTATATAGTTCACACTGCGAAGTGGTTGAGCGGGGACATCTAGCTCTGGCTCCAGGACTGTAGATGATATGGTCACGCTGTGGGGTACCTACTGACCGCCTATATGCTACAAGTACATACCTCACCTGCGGATATTTTTGGTTTACCCGGTATCAGCATACTCCACATCTTTGCATCACTTCAGATCCACTGAATGGGATTGGTTTTGCCTGTGTCTGTATCATATTCAGATGTGTTAATGTTATGGTTTTTGCTCTTATTTGCAGACTCTCCCTAGGGAGTGTGACTCTGGACGTTGCCATGGGGACACCTTGTGGGTTCCTGCAGCAGCTAGTGACTGTGCAGCTGGATCACAAGGTGCCAGAGATGGTGGTACTGGGACAGCTCTCGCTTAGACTGGTGTGTAGCTACACCTGACCTAGAGACTCTATTCAGTAGTGGCAGCACTAAGAGATAGTGATGGTGGTTTTTTTATGAATTCAATTATGTGGGTTGTGATTTTGTTTATAAATTGAATTATAGTTGTGAATTAGGGACACACTAGCCTTTCATCTCGATCTAATTGGCGGTAATGAAACGTGAGGGGGATTTCTCCCGATGTAATACATACAATTACGTGTCGTTTGTTCTGGGATCTATCATGACAAATGCGTGTCTCTATGGCTGGTCAGCTGTACGCAGTTAGTGCCTGGCGCCTACCACTTGGGCTCTGAGAACAGACGCTATGGATTTAGACTGGATGCCAGATGAGGCGAGCCTTAGGTACATCATACAGCTGCTTAAGGTAGTAAACATGGGTACCGCGATCTCCGAAACCAAGTTGATGGATAAATGGGCAGCATCAAAGTGTACACAAGTTTCAGCAATACTTTGCATCAAACTGCTCCCTCTGCTTGAAAATGCCCTAAAACTCAATTTTAAGGCCCTCTACGAAACTGAAAATTTGTTAGTGCCTGGCGCCTACCACTTGGGCTCTGAGAACAGACGCTATGGATTTAGACTGGATGCCAGATGAGGCGAGCCTTAGGTACATCATACAGCTGCTTAAGGTAGTAAACATGGGTACCGCGATCTCCGAAACCAAGTTGATGGATAAATGGGCAGCATCAAAGCGTACACAAGTTTCAGCAATACTTTGCATCAAACTGCTCCCTCTGCTTGAAAATGCCCTAAAACTCAATTTTAAGGCCCTCTACGAAACTGAAAATTTGGACCCTCTCCAAGGCCCCACCCACACTCTGACCCCATCATCAATACACACACAAAACAGGCCCAAAAACTACGGATGGATTTACCACCTGCTCTCCTCACTTGCAGGCTACAGCCCAAAACTCACTGCCACCAGTTTGGCTACCCTAGGCTTTCAAAAAAAATTCCACGCACACCAACTAAAACCGACTCAAGCCAAGGCCAGTTTCCTAAAGGTCAACCTACCCCCTGCAAAACTAGGGATGCTTTTCCACGTTCACCTCTCGGTTACAGAGTTTTGGCCACGCATCTACTCCCTCTCACCAGCCCAGTCCAGCTACCAAACCATCCAAATTCGCCCACGAAATGGGCGGGGCCTGTAATGCCGAAAGGTCAACTCTCTAGAGTACCTTGGCCAGGGAGCTGTCGGAGGCTGTTCACTTTCCAGGCTGTTCTTCGGCCACTTCAGCAGACCCACAAACATTCCTGCTCACTCCACCTAGCTATTCACACTCAGATAGCCAATCGCTACATTCAATAAGCCAGAATAGCTCTTTACTTAAAAAAAAAAAAAAAAAAAAAAAAAAAAGTGTGTTCAAACAAATCTTCAAGGTACCGCACGGCCACATCAGAGTACCGATTTGAAACTTGAAAGGGCCGCTAGCCGCATCAAAGAGAGAAGCCCCCTTGTTTATTCCGGTTGCCGCCATGGGAAAACGTAAACAGATGAATAACTCTAAATAACCGTATGCAAGTGATGTCATCTCATTGATTATTCATGAGCAAAATTGCGCGATTTCGCCGATGCCGTGCTTCCTACCTTAAGGAGAGCCAGAATCCGGATACTGAGACCCAGCGTTCCGTGGAACATGTGAGCAAGGACTCGGAGATTGTTTTCGTGTGTATGGTATACTGTTGTATCGATTAGCTGCCTTGAAGGATTTGCATATGTACATGTACATGTAGTAGAACTGAAAGGCTATCCATCTGACCACTAGTTGTATCCATCTTCTGGTCAAGACAGCATACATGTGCATGTAGCTGATGAGGCCTGGCATTCCCTCAAATGTGCTTTCTGCTCTGCAAGTGACCTTCCCTAGCACACTAAGGGAGATGTAGCCTCGTTCCCAGGCTCTCTTGGTAATTAGGGAGAAGAGCGCCTGGTATCCACTGTTCACGCATGCGCGAGCAGTTACCAATTACAAATATTTGGTAAAATATTCGGCTCCAACATCATGTGAGGCCATGGTTTCGAAGTCTGTGGACGTCAATACGCCGCTTCTGCCTTTCCGAAGTGGACGCGAAGCACGATACAAACAGTAAGACCCCATAGCTAGATAAATTCGACCTGGCCGTATGTAGCTAACCATACAAACCTTTCATGTACGCTCTGTATCGCTGTCAGTTGTTCGTCCTCAGCACCATTCCTGGCTTTCCAACCTTACTGAGGGCGTACGGCACAGAGCTGCCGATGCCGTGCTTGGTTGCCGTGCTTGGTTGAACAGAGCTGCGTCTTGTAGATGTAAAAGACTCCCGTGTTTCAGTAATGTACGGTCGTACAACACGGACTAGTATAACTGTAGTTTCCAAGTTCCCCACAAAAAAATTGGGAAGCTGCGCATTCACGAACAGTGGATACCAGGAGCTCTTCTCCCCATTTACCAAGAGCGCCTGGGAACGAGGCTAAGGGAGATGTGGTTCGTCGACTTTATCATGTACATGTATGCCAAAGAGGGAAGTTGGTGTTTGTTCTAGTGTTTTACTCATCCCTAAACTAGATTGGCTTTAAACAGTGCACAACCTAATTTCTAAAAGCTGGTCTGACATAATGTCAGACCAACACCGGTATGATCTGACACTGAAAAATTGCCTGGCGGGAAGCTAGACTTATGATCTTTCGGTGTGGAGTGGTAATCTGAGGGAATGTATGTAGGTATGCATGTGTGTGAAGCATTCAAGTGTCTGAAGTGTGGCCCCACAGCGAAGTCAATACCTCCTGCGAAACCGTATGTTGCCCTACAAAAGTGATTATGGGTTTTGGTTAGGCTGCTTCATGAATAATATTATACTTACACAAACTGTGAACACATAATCAGAACTATGAATATGTAAAGTAGGCTCGAGATACGTTCACTGTGTGGCTTCCCACTGCATATTCGATTGACCGGCCAATTTGTCAACGCAGAACGGTCATTAATTGGACGGTCATACCAGCGCTTCGCCCGGAATATGGCCGATGGCCGACTGTTATATTGTGCTCTGGCTTATTCTCTCTGGAACACAGAATGGAATGCTGCTGGCTATTTTCTTGGCCGCTGAGATCCTGAGATCGTCCTCTGTAGCCTTTGATCGATCAGAACACCTGATAATGATGGAAGTGCTGGCTCCTTCAGTCTCTGGCTGACGAATTGGCCTTTGTAAGAGAAATGAGAACTGAAAGTACCACCAGCTTGTAGTCAAACACAATTGGTTGTGTTCCCCTCATGGGCAGCCTTAATAGAGGTCTCTGCTACATATATACACTTGGGTATATATTATATACACTTCACACACCTGGTGCCATCTACAACATGCTCTTGCCCAAGTACTGCATCCGACTGACAGTATTTGCTGCAGTAAGCTTGGCCTGTATACAAGAAATCGGGCATAAAGTTGGGGGTAGTATTTGAAAGAAAATTTCCTCTGTTGCGGACGTCTGTCATCACTGTGAGAGGGGGGCCTTGGTGATCAGTGAGGACTAGCTTCCAGATGTAGAGCAGTTACGTACATGTACTACACCAACCCAGATTGTAGCCTTGTTCATTGGCAGAAGGTTGAAACAAGACTGGTGGTGGTACATGTAGTTCAGCAACAGAAGTGTGGTCAGGGCTGGGCTGTATACAATTGCCATGCAGTCTGTCATCTCATTCTTGGAGACAAACGATGGACATTCACCTCAAAACATGAATAGATGAGCTGAAAAGTGCTGGAGACTGAGGCTGTGCATCATCACAAAATGCTCTTGTACCTTCAACCTTTAACTCTTTGGGCGTGGTCATTTAATATTCATAACTTCCGCATCACGCGACCGTGCATGTGGGATAAGCATCATTCGTAACAGCTATGAAGAATGACTCGATTTTGCCACCCTGTAGCGACGTTCCCTTCGAGTCTACCATCTGACTAACACGGAAATGAATGAAATACCTTCGTTGTGCCATCTTTCCCCAGAACAGGAGTATGTAGCAATAATTATGACTCCTGACAAGATGTTGTCTCCTCCCCTGTCCTAGGAGTTTGTACAAGGAGGCGGTGAAGCTAGCTGTGCATGGGTGCCAATGAGGGCTGGAGTGAGTGCCCTCCCACTCTGACATTGCTGGTGCAGCAGCTGAGTGAGGACTGGGGGACGAAGGGGGGGGGGGGGGGGGGGGGGGGGGGGGGTAGCCTCGTTCCCAGGCTCTTATTCTCGCGGAAGGGAGAAGAGAGCCTGGTATCGTTGGGGGGGGGGGGGGGGGGGGGGGGGGGGGGGGGTCAACCTGTGGACTTCCGGCGCGTCATCATTCATGTGATAAACAAAGGACACTCCTACTTTTGTGGTAAATGTCGCGTGAGTTACAAATCAGTCACACACATTATATTACTCTTCGTTCTCAAGGCATCCCCGACTTTGTAGAGATCCGAGATACTTCATACAAGCAAGCCGGACTACTCTCCTTGCGAACCGTCGATCCCGTAAGCGGTGACAGACGATAAGCGAGCTGATCCCGCAGACAAACCTAAGTGAGCAACAACCGTGGACCAGGATCTTGGTGGAACCAATCAGATTGCTGAACGAAAACACGTGGGCATGTTTACCTTCACTGCCATGCCAACGCACGAATTGTAGACTCTAAGACCAGTGGCTGTCTAAGACCAGTGGCTGCTCTAAGACCAGTGGCTGTCTCTCACATCTGTCATCTGCCTTTTACCAACCTTTGAGGGGTACTTCGTCCTTGACGCTCATTTCTGAGTCTACAATTCGTGCGTTGGCATGGCAGTGAAGGTAAACATGCCCACGTGTTTTCGTTCTGCAATCTGATTGGTTCCGCCAAGATCCTGGTCCACGGTTTAATCCCTCCAATGTTACCAGGCTCTCTTCTCCCTTCCTCGAGAACGAGAGCCTGGGAACGAGGCTAGAGGGGGGGGAAGGCGGTGGTGTATTCCAGTGCGTTCCAGACAGCCAGGTAGGAGTCGGATGTAGCTAACGTACGTAAATTATGAAGACTTCTCAAGAGATGAACTTTGGTGGTATCTGTTGCTATGGCAGTGGTGCTCCTGTATATCCATTGGTTACCATGCACAGAGGTCAGATTTGCATATTAGTGCAGCTAACAAATTTGTGTCCCTTGATTATGTATTGCTGTACTCAGATACCAACAAACCTCAGCTGTAGCCAGTGGACATGGATAGAAGACTGGGAAGTGTCATTGCCATAGCAACAGAGCTGAGGAAACTCATTCTTTGTGGGAAGGTTCTGATGTGTGTAACGTGGATGTCTTAATTCCTACATTGCAGGCACACACCGGAGGTGGAGGCAATCCTGAGAGACATGTTTGCACTACGGACTGAAGATAAACAAAGAGTAAGTTGCTCACTAGCCTCGTTCCCAGGCCTGAGACGGGCCTGGGATGGCTGGGAACGAGGCTAGTTGCTCCCTAGCTCTCACCTTGGTACTTAATGGTACGTATAATGGAGCTGAATGCACTTAACCTGGGTAACCTTGTCCTACTGATTGTAGTCATGCATCCAATTCCCTTTCCTATGGGCACATACTGGTATTCAAGTTCTTATGCATAGCCACCAATAAAGAAGCAATGGATCAAAGCACAATGAAGCTAATGTGAGCTTATACTTACAGCACCCAGTAGTGGCCAAAGGTGACTCAATTATTGTATAGCAAGCTCTCTGCGTAATGAAGAGCGCACTATGGTTAGCCTTGTTCCCAGGCCGTGTATATGTATGGAGAAACAGCCTGGCAACTTACGCAAGTTCAAACTGTTACTTCCGCTGCCAGAGAATCAATCAGATTTCATTCAGATCGCTGTCACAGTAAACCAAATTGCGTGACGTGTTGAAATGTCACAGTCACGCCCATTCATCACAATAGTTGATTGCTCGATCGCACTAGTGTGGGTGCTCTGCACAATCTTTTTTGTTTGTTCGTCTTCTGCTTGCCTTCCGTCGCAGAACCTGCGCAAACAGTTGCTTTCCACGAGCAGGAAAGGACCGTTCTCAGCTGGTGGTAATTTAATCAGAAGTATCACATGGACGTCACTGCTTGAATGAGCTAAGTGTGCAATTGCCATGACGTTACATCCATATACAGTTTGAACTCGTGAAAGTTGCCTGGCCGTTTTTCCTACACGGCCTGGGAATGAGGCTATGGTTAGGGGTAATTACATGGCACAAACTATGACATGTTCCATTCATGGTTATATTATCAACATTCACCTGTGTAACATCATAACATGCATGGAACATACACAAGTTATGAATGTTTCATTATGGTTATTACTAAAACATGCCCTCATGTTATGAGCGATTGTGATGTGGCCCATTCATGGAAACATAATGTACATAACATGTCCCATGACCCACAAAGGCAGCGAAGCACAGCTGTTGTTCATTGTTGAACTGCTGTGCCATGCCAAGACTGCATGGGAACTTTAGGATTTGGTTGCTATTTCAGGCAAAACTAAACAGGCATGTTTATATGGCAACATGAGTGTTAATTCCATGCACCTAAAAGGTTTCATGCCACCAACGATGGGGTGGTTCGTGGGTCACCCTATGATCTCTTCTCAGGGTGTCACAACATCTGCTGAAAGCATGTGGAAGAGCTGTGCATGAGAGTCCATCAAACACGAAACGGATGGGAGTCAGTGATCTGACACGCTACCTTGTCCTGCAAGGGGTACCAGTGACTCTGAGAGCTGGCTTCGAAGGTGTCTTAATAGGATGCAAGGAGGGACTGAAATTGGCTAAGGCTGTGAATGTCTTCCGATGTATGACAAGAACATACCAGATTGCTCCAAGTAGAGAGGTGAGGGCGTCAGGTGAGGCCGTCAGGTGAGGGTGTGTGTAAGGGGGACAGAGTAGCTTGTGGACGCATGCTCATATAGCCAGGCTGCTCCACAAGGCCTGGGAATGAAGCTAATGCTCATAGTGTATTGGTCTTGGACCCAGACTAACAGTATGAGTATGTAATACTGTGCAGCTGTAATGATCTGTCGTTCTCTTCCTGTAGGCGTACAGTGCAGTCACTAACCTGCTCTGCAGGAGTGCACCCCACCTTGAGAGGAGGAGGAAAGTTATAACTCTGCTACCAGACCCTGCAAGGTCCACTCTCTGTGCATGCTATAGACCCAAACTGAGCAATTGTACTCCACAACCAATTGCAAAGTGGCTTGATAATTTATTTGACAATGTCCCCTCTCTCCCTTTCTCCATCGTTCCCTCCCTCCCTCCCTCCCGCAGATGCTTCTGCTGCATATGGTGTTTGTCCTCCATTTTGGGTATACAGCGATTCCCCTTCTGATGGTGATGGGAATGGAAGGCTTCCATCAGATAGTAAGCATGCAATTATAGTCACATGACCTTGACCTGCCTTCCTTCCTCCCTCCCTCCCTCCCGGCCCTCCCTCCCTCCCTCCCTCCCTCCCTCCCTCCCTCCCTCCCTCCCTCCCTCCCTTCCTCTCTCCCTCCCTCCCTCCCTCCAGGCCGCAGATGCTTCTGCTGCATATGGTGGTTGTCCTCCATTTTGGGTATACAGTGAAATGGCGATTCCCCTTCTGATGGTGATAGGAATGGAAAGCTTCTATCAGATAGTAAACATGCAATTATAGTCACATGACCTTGACCTGCCTCCCTTCCTCCCTCCCTCCCTCCCTCCCTCCCTCCCCCCCTCTCTTCCTCCCTCCCTCCCTTCCTCCAGGCCGCAGATGCTTCTGCCGCATATTGTGGTTGTCCTCCATTTTGGGTATACAGTGAAATGGCGATTCCCCTTCTGATGGTGATAGGAATGGAAGGCTTCTATCAGATAGTAAGCATGCAATTATTGTCACATGACCTTGATCCAATCACAACCAGGCCAAGTGACCATGGTGATGGGAAAGGATGGTTACTATTGATGTAGCTTTGCTCCCTGGTTCTTTCCTAGAAAGCCAAGACAATCAGAGGGCCGGTAGTTACCCCGTGCATGCATGAGCATCTGTGTCTGTGTTTGTCTGTTTGTCCATTGGAGGTTAGCTAATGCCAATTCACAAATTCTTTTCCGAGCAATTGTGTAAACCACCCTTAGTGAAGAGGGTTTTAGCGATAATAATTGCAACACCAGTCATGGCAATACCTTAAAACTTGAAGGTACAAGCTTGTGCAGTGATTCACTGTGTACGAACATGCAGGTACTTGTTGACATCACCTATGTGTACAGGCTGTGTTCCTGGCGTGCTAGGCCTAGTCTTGTTCCCAGACCTTCCCCAAAAAGCGAAAGAGGGTCTGGTTTTCTAAGCGACATTTCTAATCACATGGGGCGGGGCCATGTGGCATACCCAGATCTCTCCCGTACATGTGAAAAAGAGGGTCTACATGATGTTCTGAGCTACATTTCTTGTCACATGGGGCGGGGCCGCTCATGGATTGAGATCTCAAATCAGATGCGAATACAGGCAATGAAGCAGATGGCCTTGAGTAATGTATAGTCTTGTATGTAGTGAAAGCTTGCCTTGCAGCCTATTTTTGGCTGTCCCAATGGACTATGCGACGAACTTGAACTTTTGTCAACCATGCTGCATAGTAGTCTATATGTACTGAAGCGCAGAAACTCGACTTTTGGATATAAATGCTTCATGTGCTCTTGAGTGTACACATGTATGTATGTGGGTCTTGTGTTCAGGTTTTCTGTGCTAATAGCTGCCCATTTCTTCATTCCAGGTCTCACCCCTTATCTGCATCAAGAGGATGACACTACACAGTGATACAGCTAGCAAAGCAGCCAGGCAGGCAGTGCTGCCAGCGGCACTGTAGCCATAACTGTGAAGAAAACACATTCACTTTTAATTAATGTAACACATTCAGCATGTATTCTGATTCATGGGAAAAGATTGCATGGGAAGTTCTAGCCTCATTCCCAGGCCCACACGCGTTTCACGTGTGGGCCTGGGTATGAGGCTATGGAAGGCCTGCATGCATGGGAATGAAGCCCTGGTACGGTACCTTGTTGCTGGTCTCAATGGCAATACAAGTTTATGATGAACCAATATTGCATTGTGTCAAGCCAGGGTTTCATCTAGAAAAAAATGTTTGGGGGGAAGTAGTGGCAAGTGCCGTGCAAAATGTTTTGAGGTTAATTAATTCCCTGGAAGAGGTGTGGCCTACAGCAGTATCTGAGTCCTAATATGGTATTACTTATGATGTAATGATATAAATGTCTTCTTTGGGGGGGGAAGCTTCCCCCCCCCAGTAGATGAAACCCTGCAAGCCAAGCCACTAAAGCTTGTGTATCCTTAATGTCCTGCTCACAGACACTGATGTATCAAATTGTGAGTTCCACCATGCACCTATAGCTCTTTGAGGGCCTAACGTATGTGTGTGTGTGGTGGGGGGGGACATCATGCATATGTGTGTACAGTCTGCCAGAGACAAATCTTACTTCATTCTGTTGAGCCCTTATAGGTTTGTGGATTGCAACTTGTACTCTTGATCTGCATACCCTGCCTACTTCTACAGTAGACAGCCTAGGTCACAACACGTTCACAGTGATGAACACTTATCTCTGTTTGATAATTCCCTTATAAGCATCTGCTTCCATCCTCCTTGCCTTTCTTCTCTCCTTCTACAATGATATAACTACTAACAGAAATAGAGTCTCAAGCACAACTGTCGCATCAACACCTTGTCAAAACCTCGTCCCCATTCATGCCTATTGGCCAAGCCTAGTTAGTCTAGCCTTCATCCAAGCGCGCGGCTAGGCATGCAGCTTACTTGCCGGGTTACCGAACATCATTCAGACGTCAACTATGACGACTAAACAGAAGCATCGCCAGTGGAAGGTGGCCTTCCTGAGGAGGCCAACGGCATTGGAGACTCAAGAAAAACGACAGAGACAGAAACACGCTCACCATTGGCTGCCGTTTACGCGTGATGGACGTTTCGCGCCAAATTTTAATTTGTTTTACGAAGTCGACCAATCAAATTAGAGAACGGTAAACGCGTCACGCGGGCACGCGCGCATACGTTTTTGCAGAATTACTTGCGCGTGCAGCCCGGCATCTTGCCGGGCCTGCACCTGTAGGTAGGTGGGTGGGGCTAGGTAGGTGGGTGGGGAGCCTGGGTGGGTATAGGTGGGTGGGGATAGGGGACTAGGTAGGTGGGGGCATTGATCGTGATACTTGGGCAGTTTATTCCTGTTTTTCCACCTATTATTCTTTCGTTTGATTCCCCTAAAACTTCCCATTATTCGCATAATCTACTACCTATTATTCTCAAATTATTCTCAACTCTGGCAGCAAAGGTGGGTGGCTGGTGGCCTAGCTTAAAGCATTCGACTGCTAATCTGTTGTTTTAGTTATCTAAAACTGAAATAGTTTAGTTTACTTTTAGGTTTTAACTAAAACAACATTACTTAGGTTGCAGGTTCGAATGCCACCATGTGTTCTTGAAGGTGTTTTCACCTGATACAGTTCACACCGCATCCTTCGCGGTGTGCACATGCACATTGATTAAATTGATATAATTTCCACACCTATTATTCCCAAGTTATTCCGGATTCCGGAATCTCCCCACTACCTATTATTTTTCCAGAATAATCCGCCGAAGCCTATTTTTTTCTTGTATAATATTTTGTTGTAAACTACATACAACAGGCACACAACAGGATGCATAAGTATGCCTGCCCAATCTGGGACCCATTCACAGCTAAGGACCGTGATCTTCTAGAGAGTGTACTGCAAAGGTTTGCCAGTCGAGTGTGTCTCAAAACATGGGACAGAGAATACACAGAGATGCTCAGCTGTCTGCACCTGCCCAGCCTGGAAACTAGGAGTAAAACCCTAAAGCTGCAGCTGTCATTGCTGTACAAAATTGTCAACAACCTAACAGTTTTCCCGGAGACCCCTTTGACATCTTGTGTGGTTCATTACCCTTATTCTACCCATTATGTGCATGAACTGTCATTCTGTATATAACCTTAACGGCCATACATCCCAGTATCTTTACTCTTACTTTCCTGATACTATTAAGTTATGGAATAGTTTGCCTTATGGTGTTGTATCTTGCAATAATTATTCACTGAGTACTTTTAAACATGCTGTGTACAATGTCATTTAATTTGTATGTTCTGTTTATGTTGGTTGCATATTCAACTAGCTCTTAGCTACACTAGCTGTCTTCCTCCCAATCTGTGTTTCAGCTTCATGCAGTCCATTGTTTGTCTGTACCTACTGGCTCCACCATCCCAGGTCTTTGGGTTGTGGTTTTGGTTCGGTTTTCGCGTTTACTGTGAATGATCAACGCAAACTGAGCTGAAGAATGGAAAGTGGGGTATGGGAACGAAGCTACAGGAACATCTATAAGTGGGCAGTTAATGACAATTGTATCTGAACATGCAGAGTAGTTAAGTGCGATCGAGCTCATTATAATAATTATTATGCATGTAGATAACTAGCTGGGCACCACCCATCTATGGGCAGTATCTGCAAGCCAGCTAGTGACGAAAATGTCCATACGTAAACCTACATCACCCCTATCAACCAGCCCTGCACCCTGCCTCCTTTACTCAATGGTGCAACCAGTGGCACTATGGCAATCGTGAGCTGATGCTCAAACAATGTACCAGTGTCTACAATGCAAAAGGCGTGGTGAATGCATTACTATTGCACATGCTCAGAAGTGTGACATATGCACGAGACAACATGCATGACAACAGACTGATATTATTATTATTATTACACACTACTGAGGAGAGTCTTGAGTCAAGTCAATGATGTCATCAGGATCAGAAGAACTATTCTGTCGTTTCCGTTTGAGAGGCCTACAGACTGACACTCCACTAGCACTGGATTCCTCACATGCATGTGCTGGTGTGTCCAAGTCTTGAACTGTACATGTACCGGTAGCTACAGTTTGTTCCTTTGACATTCTGCGTTGCTGGTAAATCTTTTCTCTTTGTCTGCTGCAAAAGCAGCTTCACATCTCTTGCTCCCAGTGGTGGAATGTACCTGTAACAGAACAGTACATTTGCAATAAAACAAATGCTTGATTGATCCATCTTGCAAGTAGCATTGTACAGTGCAGTAGGATGCCATGAGAGTGCACTTGGATCGTGCATGCAACCAAACCACCTTGAACAAGAATACTACGATGCATCCTATATATAGAACTTTCAACTCTTGATGATGACTACGTTCAGTACAGATTGTGACAGTAGCCTCGTTTCCAGGCCTTCAACACCTCCAGTTAGTAAGCACTGTACGCGATCATAAACTGGAGCAGGCCTGGGAATGAGGCTATTCTGACATCCTTTCCAGCCATTTATTTTGGAGACAGTCTCTCCCAATGGAAAGGGTGGGGTAGAAAGACGTGGTGGCAGTCACCTTCAGAGTGACAATGCATTGCTGTGATGTAGAAAGTTAGCCTCGTTCCCAGTATTTTTGTCACATACTGTACTTGTTCCCTGACCACACCCACGGATCACCTTGGCTCCCAGTCATACTGACAGAAAGCGGGGGGAGGCTGGGAACAAGGCTAACAGACCGAGCACTGGGTTGGCATTATTACCCTTGGTTAGAAACCTTAAACACTTCTTTAATTTCCAAAGGATTTGGCTTTCACCTAGCTACTTGGTCCGTGGGTGTGGTCAGGGTCATATAGCTACGGTGGTTGCCTGCACAATTCAGTAGTTAAATAGGAGGTGGACTTAAGGAGCTGCTATACCTTCGTCCCATCTGGCCACAAGGATCTAGGGAAGGAGCCATTACAATGCTAGTCTTAATTGCTCCCAGACACTGAAACCACATTTGGGGTCTGGGAACGAGCTTAACTATTTTAATGCCTAAAGGTGGTTTACTAGTACGTAGTTTATCCACTAGGATGTGAGCTCACTCTGGTACATTGCAGAAGGTTTTCCAGGTTGAGGAATGGTGGCAGTACCACTGGGCTCTCTTCCACCTGCACCACATCCAGATCTGCAGGATCCACAAACTGAAGGTCAGTGGGTTGTCTGATATGCCACTAACGCACAGGCTCTCTTGGAAGGAAGCTGGAGTATAAGTGCCTGGGAAGAACATGCTTGTGGGTTCCTGCAGCAGCTAGTGACTGTGCAGCTGGATCACAAGGTGCCAGAGATGGTGGTACTGGGACAGCTCTCGCTTAGACTGGTGTGTACACCTGACCTAGAGACTCTATTCAGTAGTGGCAGCACTAAGAGATAGGGATGGCGTTTTTTTTTTGGAATTCAATTATGTGGGTTGTGATTTTGTTTATAAATTGAATTATAGTTGTGAATTAGGGACACGCTAGCCTTTCATCTCGATCTAATTGGCGGTAATGAAACGTGAGGGGGATTTCTCACGATGTAATACATACAATTACGTGTCGTTTGTTCTGGGATCTGGCATGACAAATGCGTGTCTGGTCGGCTGTACGCAGTTAGTGCCTGGCGCCTACCGCTTGGGCTCTGAGAACAGACGCTATGGATTTAGACTGGATGCCAGAACGAGGCGAGCCTTTAATAGGCAGATCATACAGCTGCTTAAGGAGAGCCAGAATCCGGATACTGAGACCCAGCGTTCCGAGGAACAGGTGAGCAAGGACTCGGAGGTTGTTTTCGTGTGTATGGTATACTGTTGTATCGATTAGCTGCCTTGAAGGATTTTGCATATGTACACGTACATGTACAGTCGTTTCGCCAACGGAACGGAAGTCCGTGCCGCCCGCACAAGTACAAATTTATTTGCAGCGGTAGCTGAACTTCCGGTACGAAGTAACACTTTCAATTCTCATTATATATTCACACAGCTATATTTTCTTATGTGTAGTTGCTGCGCTGACTAAATTCAGGATATAATAAGTTCCATTATTGATCTTTCAGTAACAAAAATTACAGCTATCAGTCACTCTTGGAAATGGCTCCACAGCTATAAACGTGGAGCAGTGCATGACGCTACCGTTCTACCAAATCGAGTCCGGAGACTACTTTGGCAGGCTTAGGCAAATTTGCAACTTCTAGCATAAAAAATATGTACCTTGGTCGTGCTCATCATCAAAAATTGAGCCTGTTCCAGCTTACAGTTACAAAGATATGGTCGCTCAAAGTCATGAATAATCTACTGGAATTTTTTCACACTTGCGGTTGGAGCTCCCTATACGTTGCAGTTGCAATGGACTGCAAGCCAGCAGGAGTGAAAATGGTAAGGTTTGGGTGGTCTCAGGACAATTTAATGTGACATAAAATTTTGATAATAATATATTATACTACAGAAAATGTAAAATGGCAAAAAGGACGAGCAGTAGAAGACCGCTTCATTCTCTAGAGGTGACGACCAGAATTCCATCTGCCAACTGTGTCAATGCTACAGCAGTCAACTCTCATCACCATCTGCATGGCGGAATGACCAGGCCCATTCATACGTGCTGTCCCTGCAGGTACCCCCCCCGGGCTGGTCTCATTATGTCGTCCATGTAGAGATGATGTAACCAGAGTACCAGCCAACCCTTGCCATTTACCTAGGTGGAGAAAGGGTAAGACTTGCACTAAGTGACCACGTTTCAGCAGGGGGCTTTTGTGGTGAGTGTACTTGGGAGGCCATGGCACTCAGTAGCGATAGACGAATCTCACGAGATGTTAATTAATAAGGATTGTAAAACCTCTATCGTCAGACTACTGCCTGACTTCATCAACAGAATTGCCCGCTATATCCCTTACAGATCTAAAGCAGTTAAAAACTTTCAGTCACAGCTATTTCCTACCAAGAAAGACCAATACCAATCAACTCCCCTTTATCTTCACACCCCAATGACATCAAATTTGACCTCAATGTGCAAGCCCAAATTCAGAAACTAGTAAACTGCTAATAGCAACATACACCAATCGTGGCCGTAAGCCACTTTAAACAATTTGCCAGTACAACTACCAGCACATAACTTCAGCATGAAAACTGGCTGGAGGACATACGCCAAAGTATTTGGCTTTGGCACCGCATTTCATTTGAAAATCAAATGAAAGACCATTGGAAGAGGTCATGTTGGATTGTACCGATCATTGAGTATGGTTGGGCTCTCAATGACAGCAAGCTAACTGTAATTTGGGATACAGGGGCGGATCCAAGGGGGGGGGGGGGGGGGGGGGGGGGGGACACAGGGCACATTCCCCCCCCCCCCCCCCCTCGGCGAGCGCGAGGGTTGAACTGACACACATACACACTGGCACACAGCTAAATATTTCTACAGTAGGTCTCTACTCTTGAATATAACTTACCTGTGGAAATCGGCAGTCATACCAGCAGCTATGTAGCTAGCTAGCTAGCTAGCTACATAATTCGTTTACAAGTATGATGAATGAGCACGCACACCCACCATAATAATTATGCACATCCTAGCTAGCGCTTAGCACGTGGCACTTATTTGAGCAAGGAAGAAGTACATGGCGGCCCCTGGACCTGCAATCTTCGTACATCTGGAACTTGCAGTGCAAGCACGAAGGTGCCACGAGAGCCCATCCTGAAAACTGAAAAATGAAGGCGAATTTGAGAAAACTTTTTCCGCGCTTCGCACGGACTGATCAGCACTACACGCCTCTGTGCACTGCCTCCGGCAGCGTGTCATTGTACTGTTACATTGGTTCCCCCCCTTTCACAAATTCTGTATCCGCCCCTGGGATACCCCAACAAACATGCAGGCAATCTGTGAGAGAGTAAACGTACCATTGAGAGGGTGCAAGTGTGTAACAGGTTGTTCCACTGGGAGATGTAGCTGTAAAAGAAAAGGTCAACAATGTACTGAAGGATGCCAGTGCATCAACTGATCAAACGTCATTGTAGCCACTGCAGCAGACTCCAACTCAGAGCTGGCAGAAATCGCCCTTGAAGAGGTGACAGTGACCGAAGAGGCTCAGCAAGACACAGACGATCAAATGGACTGGGTGTTTGGTCCTGAGATGGAAGAGAGTGATTGTGAAGATAGCAATACTGCATAACAGTTTATCCTACCCACTGTAGTGAACAGCAAACAAAATTACCCACACATCATTTGTGTACATCTCAATATGTAACAGTGCTACTTGTTAATTTCGAGTCAGGAAACTATTTTGGCAGAACGCCACAAGCTCTGTTTTTTTAATAGTAACTCTTCATATACTTACCTAACATAATATGTAGGTTTCAGCTCGTTCTGGCATGTCACCATCAAGTACTGGCTGCTTTTATGGATCTCAATCTCAACTTTCATTTCGACACCGTTCGGTTAGCCGTGTTTGCCGCCAAGAAACTTCCAATGTCCGCTTCAAATAGCCCGTCGTTGTGTAGAACAGGGATCTAGCTTCTTATAGGAGCCATAGACGGCTTGTTTTCTTCAACGAAAAGTGACAGAACGACAAGTTCTCTGTCGAGCGCACCTTCTCGCCAAACGACCGCCATAAGCAGGAAATGATGACGTCGGCAAACAAATAAATTCACGTGATTTTTCCGTTGGCGAAACGACTGTGTAGTAGAACTGAAAGGCTATCCATCTGACCATTAGTTGTATCCCTACTATATCAGTCCCCGGGCCATCTTCTGGTCAAGACAGCATACATGTGCATGTAGCTGATGAGGCCTGGCATTCCCTCAAATGTGCGTTCTGCTCTGCGAGTGACCTTGCCTAGCACACTAAGGGAGAAGTAACCTCGTTCCCAGGCGCTCTTGGTAATTGGGGAGAAGAGCGCCTGGTATCCACTGTTCACGCATGCGCGAGCAGTTCCGTTACATTCTCCGTATAATTTATGGAGATACGTAAGCTGAAATAACACAGACAAATATTCGGTAAAATCAACATCATGCGAGGCCATGGTTTCGAAGTCTGTGGACGTCAATACGCCGCTTCTGCCTTTCCGAAGTGGACGCGAAGAACAGTAAGACCCCATAGTTAGATAAATTCGACCTGGCCGTATGTAGCTAACCATACAAACCTTTCATGTACGTGCTGTATCGCTGTCAGTTGTTCGTCCTCAGCACCATTCCTGGCTTTCCGACCTTACTGAGGGCGTACCGCACGGCTTGGTTGAACAGAGCTGCGTCTTGTAGATGTAAAAGACTCCCGTGTTTCAGTAATGTACGGTCGTACATCATGGACTAGTATAACTGTAGTTTCCAAGTTCCCCACAAAAACCTGGGGAGCCGCGCATGCACAAACAGTGGATACCAGGAGCTCTTCTCCCCATTTACCAAGAGCGCCTGGGAACGAGGCTAAGGGAAATGTAGTTCGTCGACTTTATCATGTACAAAGACAGAAGTTGGTGTTTGTTCTAGTGTTTTACTCATCCCTAAACTAGATTGGCTTTAAACAGCGCACAACATTAATAGCTGGTCTGACATAATGTCAGACCAACACCAGTATTGGTCGGACATGATCTGACACTGAAAAATTGCCAGGCGGGAAGCTAGACTTATGATCTTTCGGTGTGGAGTGGTAATCTGAGGGAATGTATGTAGGGATGCATGTGTGTGAAGCGTTCAAGTGTCTGAAGTGTTCATTATTGTGGCCTCACAGCGAAGTCAATACCTCCTGCGAAACCGTATGTAGCCCTACAAAAGTGATTATGGGTATTGGTTAGGCTGCTTCATGAATAATATTATACTTACACAAACTGTGAACACATAATCAGAGCTATGAATACGTAAAGTAGGCTCGAGCTATGTTCACTGTGTGGCTTCCCACTGCATATTCGATTTACCGGCCAATTTGTCAGCGCAGAACAGTCAGTGGACGGCCATACCAGCGCTTCGCCCGGAATATGGCCGACTGTTATATTGTGCTCTGTAAGGCTTATTGTCTCTGGAGCACAGAATGGAATGCTGCTGGCTATTTACTTGGCCGCTGAGATCCTGAGATCGTCCTCTGTAGCCTTTGATCGATCAGAACACCTGATAATGATGGAAGTGCTGGCTCCTTCAGTCTCTGGCTGACGAATTGGCTGTTGTAAGACAAATGAGAACTGAAAGTACCACCAGCTTATAGTCAAACACAATATATTATTGGTTGTGTTCCCCTCATGGGCAGCCTTGATAGAGGTCTCTGCTCCATATATACACTTGGGTATATATTCACTTGGGTATATATTATATATACACTTCACACACCTGGTGCCATCTACAACATGCTCTTGCCCAAGTACTGCATCCGACTGATAGTATTTGCTGAAGTAAACTTGGCTCGTATACAAGAAATCGGGCATAAAGTTGGGGGTAGTATTTGAAACAAAATTTCCTCTGTTGCGGACGTCTGTCATCACTGTGAGAGGGGGGCCTTGGTGATCAGTGAGGACTAGCTTCCAGATCTAGAGCAGTTACGTACATACATGTACTACACCTACCCAGATTGTAGCCTTGTTCCCTTGGCAGAAGGTTGAAACAAGACTGGTGGTAGTACATGTAGTTCAGCAACAGAAGTGTGGTCAGGGCTGGGCTGTATACAATTGCCAAGCAGTCTGTCATCTCATTCTTGGAGACAAACGATGGACATTCACCTCAAAACATGAATAGATGAGCTGAAAAGTGCTGGAGACTGAGGCTGTGCATCATCACAAAATGCTCTTGTGCCTTCAACCTTTAACTGTTTGGGCGTGGTCATTTAATATTCATAACTTCCGCATCACGCGACCGTGCATGTGGGATAAGCATCATTCGTAACAGCTATGAAGAATGACTCGATTTTGCCACCCTGTAGCGACGTTCCCTTCGAGTCTACCATCTGACAAACATGGAAATGAATGAAATACCTTCGTTGTGCCATCTTTTCCTCAGTACAGGAGTATGTAGCAATAATTATGACTCCTGACAAGATGGTGTCTCCTCCCCTGTCCTAGGAGTTTGTACAAGGAGGCGGTGAAGCTAGCTGTGCATGGGTGCCAATGAGGGCTGGAGTGAGTGCCCTCCCACTCTGACATTGCTGGTGCAGTAGCTGAGTGAGGACTGGGGGCCGGGGGGGGGGGGGGGGGGGGGGGGGGGGTAGCCTCGTTCCCAGGCTCTTATTCTCGCGGAAGGGAGAAGAGAGCCTGGTAACACAAGGGGGTGACACTCCCATACGCGCTGTAGTCAGAGCTGCGACCGGGCTTATCAGCGAATCTTGACCCCGTATACTAAGGAAAGGCTGCAGTCGCTACGCATTCTTCCGTATACTATCGGCGGTCAAGCGGTCAACGGCTGAAATACAGTGCAGTCAAACGGTCAAGAGACTTTTTGCGATGCGGTCAAGCGGTCAAGCAGCAAAAATGACGGTCAAGATTTCTTGACCCCGGTCGCAGCTCTGACTACGGCGTCAATGGGAGTGTCACCCCCTTGTAACATTGGAGGGGTCAAACAATATATTTTATGTCGTTTGAGCATGGTGAATTAGACGGAAAATGTTCTCTCATCGGTTGTATGATCACATGCTTGTTTTGTGCATGTTGCTGGGTTGCCTTGCACATGCGCAGTAATGTTGTTTACATTGCATGTCCTTGTCTGTGATTGGTCAAGGCAGATGAGTATTTAAATGGTTAGCGGTAAACAGTTGGTCACTCTCGGCGACTTTACCTGTGCTTGGCAAGTTTTTTTTTTTCTTTTCCTCTACCTGTGTGCGGACTTCAGTCAGTATCGTAGCCCCTCTTCCCTACCGAGCTGTGCGGTTTGATGGCTTCTGGCAGTTCGGAGGTTGGTGAGCGCAGTGGGCGACCTGCCGCGGGCGTCACAGCGGAGCAATTGGCTCAACTCCTGGGAGCAGTCAAGGATGGCCTGCGGGACGAACTGACATCGCTTAAGCGGGAGCTGACTTTGGAGAGGCAGGTTGCCGACGAGCGCCTGTTAAAGAAGCTGAAGCTGGAGAAGATGCCGACATTTAAGAAGAAGGCCCACGAAAAACAATTCATTTTCAACGAGGGAGTATTTTCGAAAGTCGAGGAAGCGACGGTAGCGTTATCGGAGACACCACCAGCAGTGGAGAAAGCAAAGAACCTCCTGGAGGAAGGTAAGAAGTTGTTGTGTGAGAGACAGAAACTTATCCGCATTGCTGATAGGTCCGAACATGGTTGGGCCACGGTTGAGGAGTATATGGAAGATGAGTTGGCGGACAACTCAGATGACGAAAAACGTATTCAGAAGGCTGAGGTTAGGGCGGGGAGGAAGCTTAAAACGACTGCTGCCAAGAGTGGCAAGCAAAGGAAAACTGGTACCCAGTTGCCAAAGAGGTTTTCACAGCCTTTCAGTAAAGCTGTTACAGTACCCGCTGCTGCGGCTGCTCAAATTGGCGCCGCTCCTTACGGAGCGCAGTACGTGTCTGTGTTGCCCCACCCGGTGGTTGGAGCAGTCTCAAGGACTGCATCCCTCGGGCAACCTCTAGGCCCTTGTTTTGAGTGTGGCAAACTTGGGCATTTCCGGAAGAAGTGTCCATTGCTGCAGAGCAATGCAAATGCCTTCACTAGATAAACAATGGACAGTATTCAGAGTATTGTAGTACTATAGTTACAGCATGTAGCCATGCAGTTAGACAGACTGAACGTGCACACTTCAACAATATAATTATTGTGCATGCATGTTTACTGGTTTACCACCACATGGTGGGTCTATTGTGTTTATACACACACCTGTTCGTTTACCATTTAGATTCCATCCCATTCGTCTATTCGGATCCCAACTCATTGGTTCCCTCACATGTTGAACTCTGCATGCAAGATTTAGTGGATTGTGAACCTCCTTGGGAGTCTGAGTTTTCTGAGCCTCAGACTATGCCTCGATCTGCTGTTTGTGCTAGTGATTCCAAGGAGCATGGGGTTACAGTGCAAGGAAGGCTTTGTCAGCATTCCCAATTTTGGATAGAGGAGCTTGAGGCCTCAGAGTTTGTTAGGGGTATCATTCTTCAGGGGTATCGACTGCCATTTAGTGTATTCCCTCCTCCATTGATTTCAAGAAATCATCATTCAGCTTTCCAGCATGCTGACTTTGTGTCTGATGCTATCACGGATCTTGGGCAGTCTGGTTGTGTTGTTCAGACGACAGTATGCCCCACAGTATGCAGTCCGCTTCAGGTGGTCGTTAATGCAAAGGGCAAACGTAGGCTGGTACTGGACCTTCGCTACGTAAATCAGTATCTGTGCCAGAGCAAATTCAAGTATGAAGGCCTTAACCTAGTCCCGTCAATGTTTCAGAAAGGCGACTATGTTTTCACCTTTGACCTCAAATCAGGGTATCATCATGTGGATATCCATGTAGATTCCCAAACGTATTTGGGGTTTTCATGGGGTGAGGGTGTCCAGCGAAGATTTTACGTTTTCCGTGTTCTTCCTTTTGGTTTAGCCACTGCCTGCTACGTATTCACTAAGCTGCTTAGGCCTCTTGTCAAGCGTTGGAGATCTATGGGATTAAGGGTAATCCTTTACATTGATGATGGTATATGTGCCTCCATTTCCCATTCCCAATGTTGTCAGCATAGGGATGTCATGCTCTCCGATATGGAGAGTGCAGGGTTGGTATTGAGTGTTCCCAAGTGTCATCTTGAGCCTCACCAGATTGCAGATTGGCTGGGATATATCATTGATTTGGTCTCTGGTTGCTTTCGTATTCCGGGGGATAAGATTGACCGGCTCCACTCAGCCATTCAGTGTATCTCCCCTGCCGGCAGGGTTGCTGTGCGCATTCTGTCTAGCATAGTGGGTCGTCTCATTTCGATGAGGCTGGCCCTTGGCCCTATAGCTCATCTTCGTACTAGATCCCTCTATGCCGTCATTAAAGAGAGGGTGTCTTGGTCAGATCGAGTGTTCCTTTCTTTGGAAGCTCAAGAGGAGCTTGTGTTTTGGCAAGCAAACATTGAAGCATTCAATGGCCAACCCATTTGGTTTTCACCAGGTACAACTAGGGTTGCTTACTCTGATGCCAGTAGCAGTGGTTATGGTGGGTATGTGGTAGAATTTGGTCCAGAATTTGCACATGGTCTCTGGTCTCCCACTGAGCTTGAACTCAGTTCTACATGGCGTGAGCTCAAAGCTGTGGCCATGACTCTGCGTTCATTTGCTGACAGACTGAAAGGTCATGCTGTCAAGTGGTTCTCCGACAACCAGAATGTTGTTCGGATTGTCCAAAGAGGTAGCAGAAAACCTCACCTACAAGATGGTGCTATGAGCATCTTTGAGCTGTGTTTTTCAGCTGGGATTAAGCTTGAAATGGAGTGGATTCCCAGGGATGCAAACGAGCTGGCAGATTATGCTAGTCGTATTAGGGAGCATGATGACTGGAAGCTAGACCCTGTCCTATTTGTCATTTTGGATGCTGCATGGGGTCCTCACTCCATAGACTGTTTTGCTTCTGAGCATAACACGCAGCTCATTCGCTTCCACAGCCATTTTTGGTGTCCCGGAACCGAAGCTGTGGATACTTTCACAGTTTGCTGGCAAGGTGAGACTTGCTGGCTTGTGCCTCCCCTTCATCTCGTATGTCGTGCCATTCAACATGCACGTGTATGTTCAGCATGGGGGACGCTAGTAATCCCTCTTTGGAAGTCAGCTCCATTTTGGCCTTTGCTGTGCCCTGATGGCCGTCATCTTGCACCATTTGTTCAAGCCTATCATATCTTCCCATTCTACGAAGGGATTATCTTGCCTGGCCTGAGTGGCAACAATATTGGAGATGCTATGACTGACGAATCCTGCCTGTTGGCTGTGTTATTTGATTTCTCTGTGCCAGAAAGACAGTTTAGTACTGGTTATTGTTTGTTTGACTTCACTGGCAAGTGTGACCTCTGTATTCCCAACTGAGTTGTCATTGCTGTGCAAGTGTATGCATGTTGTATAACCTATTATGGAGACATGCAAGAGATCACTGTATTTGCTATCAGAAGAGCAGTACAAGTTTGTCCTCTGAGGGCTAGTAGGTCACTGGTGGTATCACATCCAGTTGCCCTCTGAGGGCTCTGACCTGGTGGTTGTTCTTTCTAATTGCCCTCTGTGGGCAAGTTAGTGATAGTCCTCTGAGGGCTAGTGAATGAACCTGATGGTATCACATCCAGTTGCCCTCTGAGGGCTCTGACCTGGTGGTTGTTCTTTCTAATTGCCCTCTGTGGGCAAGTTAGTGATAGTCCTCTGAGGGCTGGTGAATGGACCTGATGGTTGTTCGTTCTGAGTGTCCTCCGAGGACGAAATTATTGGAATCATATTCCTGGTATTATATCCAGCCACCCACAGTGGGCAGTGCTGAGGCCATATGGTTGTTCATATCATATATAGCTGTCCTCTGAGGTCAGTGATGGTTGTTCATTCTGATTGTCCTCCGTGGACAAATCAATATCCAGCTGCATCCAGCTGCCTTTGGAGGGGGATTACCTCAATGTCTCATTTGTTTCAGATGTGTTTAAGCAAGGAATCTGGAAGGAAGTAGCTGCTATCGATGACCCAGAATTGTGTGAACTTGCTGGGGCACTCCCGTCCTTAGCATTGCAGGGGAAAGCCCCTAGTACCGTTAAGAAGTACTCGGGGGCTTTTTGTAGGTGGAGAAAGTGGATTTCGTCCAAACGGGCTCTTTCTGTCTCCCTCCCGCCTAAGCCATTGCACCTCGCACTGTATCTGAGCTTCTTAGCACAGCGTTGTAAAACGAGTTCACCACTGTTGGAAGCCATTAGTGCGCTGTCCTGGGTAAATCAGTTAGCTATGGTGGAAGACACCACCACTCATCCGCTGGTAGTGCAAGTGTTAGCGGGTGCTAAAAGACAGCTGGCGTGTCCGACTATCAAAAAGGAGCCTATCACCTCAGAAATTCTCACCAAGATTGTCGATAAGTTTGGCAAGGACGATGCATCTCTTTTGGATGTGCGTACCCTTACAGTATTTTTGGTGGGGTATGCAGGGTTCCTCAGGTTTGATGAATTGAGTAATCTGAAGGAGTCTGATGTTCAGATTTTGGAGGAACATATGGAGCTATTCATAGAATCAAGCAAAACTGATCAATACCGAGACGGTGCATGGGTTGTGATTGCCCGCACAGCTTCTAAGCTTTGTCCTGTAGCCATGATGGAGCGCTACCTAAACCTTGGCCAAATTGCTGGTCAGGATTTGCCAGATTTGCCACTCTTTAGGGGCATTACCAACACCCGTGGTGGTGGTAAGCTTAGGAAGAGTGGTGGTCTCAGTTACAGCAGGATGAGAGAAGTTGTTTTGGAGATGTTATCTGCTGTGGGTCTTGACAAACGTAGGTTTGGGCTCCATAGTCTCCGTTCTGGTGGCGCTTCAGCTGCTGCTAATGCTGGGGTTCCTGACCGTATGTTTAAGAGACATGGGAGGTGGCGGAGTGAAAATGCCAAAGATGGCTATGTCCAGGATGCATTGGACGAAAGATTAAAGGTTTCACGCAATCTGGGCCTTTAATAGGTGTTGTACTCTGCCTACTTTCTTTGTTGCCTCAATTGCCGCCCAGCCCAATTAAAATTGTTGAGATGTGTGCTGTCACTGTGATGCATGTGTGCATGTGTAGAATTAGATGAGAGATATATTTTATGTCGTTTGAGCATGGTGAATTAGACGGAAAATGTTCTCTCATCGGTTGTATGATCACATGCTTGTTTTGTGCATGTTGCTGGGTTGCCTTGCACATGCGCAGTAATGTTGTTTACATTGCATGTCCTTGTCTGTGATTGGTCAAGGCAGATGAGTATTTAAATGGTTAGCGGTAAACAGTTGGTCACTCTCGGCGACTTTACCTGTGCTTGGCAAGTTTTTTCCCCTCCTGATGGAGAGGAAGTGTGAAGGTATGTGATATCTCAATCAGAATGAGCTGATTCTTTATGCACATATTCCTCTTTGTCCGAGGTATCTGGTGCTAGGGAGATATTGCTGGAGCTGGATTCATTGCATGCATGGGTACACCATGGCTGCTGAACTTCTAGCTATCTATGTGTGGGGTGTTATTTATTATTTTTTTGTTCGGGCTTTTCCTCACCCATATTTTTCCTCGCTGAGGTTTTTAGGGTGAGGTTTTTTCCCGTGGGCATGAGTTGGCCGCATGCTCTAAAACCATAGGTGTGGCAGTTACACCTGTGTTGCTTTTCTGAATGGCTCACCCCGAATTTTCTGCATTGTAGCTACTGCAGTTCTATTGTGTTGTTAAGTTTGTGTGTTTGGTTTGTACTGTTGATCTTGTCCTCGGTTGCCATGCACTCAATTGCCGCCCAGCCCAATTAAAATTGTTGAGATGTGTGCTGTCACTGTGATGCATGTGTGCATGTGTAGAATTAGATGAGAGGTGGACTTCCTGCGCGTCATCATTCATGTGATAAACAAAGGACACTCCTACTTTTGTGGTAAATGTCGCGTGAGTTACAAATCAGTCACACGCATTCGAAATGTTACTCTTTGTTCTCAAGGCATCCCCGACTTTGTAGAGATCCGAGATGCTTCTTACAAGCAAGCCGGACTACTCACCTTGCGAACCGTCGATCCCGTAAGCGGTGACAGACGATGAGCGAGCTGATCCCGCAAACAAACCGAAGTGAGCAGCGCTCTAAGCCCAGTGGCCGTCTCGCACATCTGTCATCTGCCTTTTACCAACCTTTGAGGGGTTCTTCGTCCTTGACGCTCATTTCTGAGTCTACAATTCGTGCGTTGGCATGGCAGTGAAGGTAAACATGCCTACAAAATAGTCACATGTTCACGTGTTTTCGTTCTGCAATCTGATTGGTTCCACCAAGATCCTGGTCCACGGTTTAACCCCTCCAATGTTACCAGGCTCTCTTCTCCCTTGCTCGAGAACGAGAGCCTGGGAACGAGGCTAGAGGGGGTGGGAGGCGGTGGTGTATTCCAGTGCGTTCCAGACAGCCAGGTAGGAATCAGATGTAGCTAACGTACGTAAATTATGAAGACTTCTCAAGAGATGAACTTTGGTGGTATCTGTTGCTATGGCAGTGGTGCTCCTTTATATCCATTGGTTACCATGCACAGAGGTCAGATTTGCATATTAGTGCACGTAACAAATTTGTGTCCCTTGATTGTGTAATGCTGTACTCAGATACCAACAAACCTCAGCTGTAGCCATTGGACCTGGATAGAAGACTGGGAAGTGTCATTGCCATAGCAACAGAGCTGAGGAAACTCATTCTTTGTGGGAAGGTTCTGATGTGTGTAACTTGGGTGTCTTAATTCCTACATTGCAGGCACACACCGGAGGTGGAGGCAATCCTGAGAGACATGTTGCGCTACGGACTGAAGATAAACAAAGAGTAAGGAGTAAGTTGCTCCTAAGCCTCGTTCCCAGGCCTGAGATGGCTGGGAACGAGGGTAGTTGCTCCCTAGCTCTCACCATGGTACTTAATGGTATAATGGAGCTGAATGCACTTAACCTGGGTAACCTTGTCCTACTGATTGTAGTCATACATCCAATTCCCTTTGCTATGAGCACATACTGGTATTCAAGTTCTTATGCATAGCCACCAATAAAGAAGCAAGGGATCAAAGCACAATGAAGCTAATGTGAGCTTATACTTACAGCACCCAGTAGTGGCCAAAGGTGACTCAACTATTGTATAGCAAGCTCTCTGCGTAATGAAGAGGACACTATGGTTAGCCTTGTTCCCAGGCCGTGTATACGTATGGAGAAACGGCCTGGCAACTTACGCAAGTTCAAACTGTTACTTCCGCTGCCAGAGAATCAATCAGATTTCATTCAGATCGCTGTCACAGTAAACCGAATTGCGTGACATGTTGAAATGTCACAGTCACGCCCATTCATCTCAATAGTTGATTGCTCGATCGCACTAGTGTGGGTGCTCTGCACAATCTTTTTTGTTTGTTCGTCCTCTGCTTGCCTTCCGTCGCAGAACCTGCGCAAACAGTTGCTTTCCACGAGCAGGAAAGGACCGTTCTCAGCTGTTGGTAATTTAATCAGAAGTATCACATGGACGTCACTGCTTGAATGAGCTAAGTGTGCAATTGCCATGACGTTACATCCATATACAGTTTGAACTCGTGAAAGTTGCCTGGCCGTTTTTCCTACACGGCCTGGGAACGAGGCTATGGTTATAACCTATAGGGTTACATGGCACAAACTATGTCATGTTCCATTCATGGTTATATTATCAACATTCACCTGTGTAACATCATAGCTTGTGACATGCTTGCAACATGCACAAGCTAGCTATATTGTTTCATTATGGTTATTACTAAAAGATGCCCTCGTTATGAGCGATTGTGATGTGGCCCATTCATGGAAGCATAATGTACATAACATGTCCCATGACCCACAAAGGCAGCTGCTAATTGAAGCACAGCTGTTGTTCATTGTTGAACTGCTGTGCCATGCCAAGACTGCATGGAACTTTAGGATTTGGTTGCTATTTCAGGCAAAACTAAACAGGCATGTTTATATATGGCAACATGCGTGTGAATTCCACGCACCTAAAAGGTTTCATGCCACCAACAATGGGGTGGTTCGTGTGTCACCCTATGATCTCTTCTCAGGGTGTCACAACATCTGCTGAAAGCATGTGGAAGAGCTGTGCATGAGAGTCCATCAAACACGAAACGGATGGGTGTCAGTGCTCTGACACACTACCTTGTCCTGCAAGGGGTACCAGTGACTCTGAGAGCTGGCTTCAAGTGATTTTGGAATTAATAATTATGTCATCTAAAATATGTTGTAACCTGCAAGTCCTGCCATGAATGGAAACTAAATGTGGTAATCAAACACTTCATAGTAAGTGCTACTTATGTACCAAGCCAGGATGTTCTGAGCAGCAAACAACGGAGACAGCGAATTATTTAGTATTGAAGGAATTAAAGAATTTTTCTGTACGTCTCAGTTTCATTGCACGCAAGCTACTGCTACTGTTCTTTCTCAGGATCAAGACAGGCCCAGTCTGGAGGGGGCTACGTTGAGTTTATGTAAGTACGCTTCCGAACTAGCCGGATACGGAGTTAACAGTGTTATCGCGAGGTCAATTTTCCTGTTTTTGTACATCTTGCAGGGGAGAAACCACGATGAGACGTTCGTTCGACGCCATATGACAACGTAGCCCCCTCGAGTAACCAGTGGAAGAGCTGCCTGCGAAGAGCATTTTAGCTAAATACGTTCAGCTGATTTTTGAGACGTACAGAAAAAACAGCTGTATTTCGCCGAGATTTGCAACTGGCGTTGTCACGGTACGAAGTACGTATAACGTAGCGCTCAACTAGACACGCTGTCAATGCCGGATGCCCAACTGCCTTGGAAGAAGAAAGGTGGCACAGCATCTTGGATGGCTGCTGCTGGAGCGCTCAAGAGCGGTGATTCTGAACTCGAACCACGCCTCCAATTATTGCGCGGTCACGCGCGCGTATCATTGCTTGCCCGCCACCTTAATAGGATGCAAGGAGGGACTGAAATTGGCTAAGGCTGTGAATGTCTTCCGATGTATGACAAGAACGTACCAGATTGCTCCAAGTAGAAAGGTGAGGGCGTCAGGTGAGGCCGTCAGGTGAGGGTGTGTGTAAGGGGGACAGAGTAGCTTGTGGACCCATGCTCATATAGCCTCCTTCCCAGGCTGCTCAACAAGGCTGGGAATGAGGCTAATGCTCATAGTGTATTGGTCTGGGACCCAGACTAACAGTATGTATGTAATACTGTGCAGCTGTAATGATCTGTCGTTCTCTTCCTGTAGGCGTATAGGGCAGTCACTAACCTGCTCTGCAGGAGTGCACCCCACCTTGGGTGGAGGAGGAAAGTTATAACTCTGCTACCAGACCCTGCAGGGTCCACTCTCTGTGCATGCTATAGACCCAAACTGAGCAATTGTACTCCACAACCAATTGCAAAGTGGCTTGATAATTTATTTGACAATGTCCCCTCTCTCCCTTTCTCCATCCTTCCCTCACGCAGTTGCTTCTGCTGCATATGGTGTTTGTCCTCCATTTTGGGTATACAGCGATTCCCCTTCTGATGGTGATGGGAATGGAAGGCTTCCATCAGATAGTAAGCATGCAATTATAGTCACATGACCTTAACCTGCCTCCCTTCCTCCCTCCCTCCCTCCCTCCCTCCCTCCCTCCCTCCCTCCCTTCCTCCCTCCCTCCCTCCCTCCCTCCCTCCCTCCCTCCAGGCCGCAGATGCTTCTGCTGCATATGCAGGTACTTGTTGACATCATGCACTTTGTGGTCTGTGTGTACAGGCTGTGTTCCTGGCGTGCTAGGCCTAGTCTTGTTCCCAGACCTTCCCCAAAAAGCGGAAGAGGGTCTGGTTTTCTAAGCGACATTTCTTATCACATGGGGCGGGGCCATGTGGCATACCCAGACCTCTCCCGTACATGTGAAAAAGAGGGTCTACATGATGTTCTGAGCTACATTTCTTGTCACATGGGGCGGGGCGGGGCCGCTCATGGATTGAGATCTCAAATCAGATGCGAATACAGGCAATGAAGCAGATGGCCTTGAGTAATGTATAGTGCTGTATGTAGTGAAAGCTTGCCTTGCAGCCTATTTTTGGCGGTCCCAATGGACTATGCGGCGAACTTGAACTTTTGTCAACCATGCTGCATAGTAGTCTATATGTACTGAAGCACAGAAACTCGACTTTTGGATATAAAAGCTCTATGTGCTCTTGAGTGTACACATGTATGTATGTGGGTCTTGTGTTCAGGTTTTCTGTGCTAATAGCTGCCCATTTCTTCTTTCCAGGTATCACCCCTTATCTGCATCAAGAGGATGACACTACACAGTGATACAGCTAGCAAAGCAGCCAGGCAGGCAGTGCTGCCAGCGGCACTGTAGCCATAACTGTGAAGAAAACACATTCACTTTTCATTAATGTAACACATTCAGCATGTATTCTGATTCATGTGAAAAGATTGCATGGGAAGTTCTAGCCTCATTCCCAGGCCCACACGCGTTTCACATGCATGGGCCTGTTTATGAGGCTACGGAAGTCCTGCATGGGAATGACCTTAAGGTCATTAAGGATACACTAGCTTTAGTGGCTTTGCTTGACACAATGCAATATTGGTTCATCATAAACTTGTATTGCCATTGAGACCAGCAACAAGCTTGTTGCTGGTCTCAATGGCAATACAAGTTTATGATGAACCAATATTGCATTGTGTCAAGCAAAGCCACTAAAGCTAGTGTATCCTTAATGTCCTGCACACAGACTGATGTGTCAAATTGTGAGTTCCACCATGCACCTATAGCTCTTTTGAGGGCCTAACGTATGTGTGTGTGTGGTGGGCCATGCATGGGGGGGGGGGGGGGGGTACATCATGCATAATTATGTGTGTACAGTCTGCATGCCAGAGACAAATCTTACTTCATTCTGTTGAGCCCTTATAGGTTTGTGGATTGCAACTTGTACTCTTGATCTGCATACCCTGCCTACTTCTACAGTAGACAGCCTAGGTCACAACACGTTCACAGTGATGAACACTTATCTCTGTTTGATAATTCCCGTATAAGCATCTGCTTCCATCCTCCTTGCCTTTCTTCTCTCCCTCTACAATGATATAACTACTAACAGAAATAGAGTCTCAAGCACAACTGTCGCATCAACACCTTGTCAAAACCTCGTCCCCATTCATGCCTATTGGCCAAGCCTAGTTAGTCTAGCCTTCATCCAAGCGCGCGGCTGGGCATGCAGCTTACTTGCCGGGTTACCGAACATCATTCAGACGTCAACTATGACGACTAAACAGAAGCATCGCCAGTGGAAGGTGGCCTTCCTGAGGAGGCCAACGGCATTGGAGACTCAAGAAAAACGACAGAGACAGAAACACGCTCACCATTGGCTGCCGTTTACGCGTGATGGACGTTTCGCGCCAAATTTTAATTTGTTTTACAAAGTCGACCAATCAAATTAGAGAACGGTAAACGCGTCACGCGGGCACGCGCGCATACGTTTTTGCAGAATTACTTGCGTGTGCAGCCCGGCATTATGCCGGGCCTGCACCTGTAGGTAGGTGGGTGGGGCTAGGTAGGTGGGTGGGTAGGTGGGTGGGGATAAGGGGCTAGGTAGGTGGGTGGGTAGGTGGGTGGGGATAAGGGGCTAGGTAGGTGGGTGGGGCTAGGGCATTGATCGTGATGCTTGGGCAGTTTATTCCTGTTTTTCCACCTATTATTCTTTCGTTTGATTCCCCTTAAACTTCCCATTATTCGCATAATCTAGTACCTAATTATTCTCAACTCGGGCAGCAAAGGAGGGTGGCTGGTGGCCTAGCTTAAAGCATTCGACTGCTAATCTGTTGTTTTAGTTATCTAAACTGAAATAGTTTAGTTTACTTTTTGGTTTTAATTAGGTAGAATTCGGACTTTGCGCGCATAACTTCTAGGAGGCCTCGAGGTATACCAGTAGCCCACACCTACTAATTATAGGGCGAGCGTGAGCGAGCCCCACATAGACGGCGAATTTTCGTTTATAGACTAGAGAAGACACGAACTATAAACAGTCTACTTCAACAAGGCCACAGCGACTTGGATCTGAAGACTGTCTGACTAAGACACGTACCTCAACAAGGCGTAACTGAGACACGAGCTATGAACAGTCCACTCACAGAGCCGTACCTATAGGCGACTAAAAAGTGGTACGGCCAAAACCGTACCGGCCGCGCCGGCCCTGAAGGTTTGCCAGTCGAGTGTGTCTCAAAACATGGGACAGAGAATACACAGAGATGCTCAGCTGTCTGCACCTGCCCAGCCTTGAAACTATATAGGAGGAAAACCCTAAAGCTGTCATTGCTGTACAAAATTGTCAACAACCTAAGTTTTCCCGGAGACCCCTTTGACATCTTGTGTGGTTCATATCCTTATTCTACCCATTATGTGCATGAACTGTCATTCTGTATATAACCTTAACGGTCATACATCCCAGTATCTTTACTCTTACTTTCCTGATACTATTAAGTTATTGAATAGTTTGCCTTATGGTGTTGTATCTTGCAATAATTATTCACTGAGTACTTTTAAACATGCTGTGTACAATGTCATTTAATTTGTATGTTCTGTTTATGTTGGTTGCATATTCAACTAGCTCTTAGCTACACTAGCTGTCTTCCTCCCAAGCTGTGTTTCAGCTTCATGCAGTCCATTGTTTGTCTGTACCTACTGGCTCCACCATCCCAGGTCTTTGGGTTGTGGTTTTGGTTCGGTTTTCGCGTTTACAATGATCAACGCAAACTGAGGAACGGAAAGTGGGGTATGGGAACGAAGCTACAGGTATATCTATAAGTGGGCAGTTATTGACAATTGTATCTGAACATGCAGAGTAGTTAAGTGCGATCGAGCTCATTATAATAATTATTATGCATGTAGATAACTAGCTGGGCACCACCCATCTATGGGCGGTATCTGCAAGCCAGCTAGTGACGAAAATGTCCATACGTAAACCTACATCACCCCCATCAACCAGCCCTGCACCCTGCCTCCTTTACTCAATGGTGCAACCAGTGGCACTATGGCAATCGTGAGCTGATGCTCAAACAATGTACCAGTGTCTACAATGCAAAAGGCGCGGTGAATGCATTACTTTTGCACATGCTCAGAAGTGTGACATATGCACGAGACAACATGCATGATTACAGACTGATATTATTATTATGACACACTACTGAGGAGAGTCTTGAGTCAAATCAATGATGTCATCAGGATCAGAATGACTATTCTGTCGTTTCCGTTTGAGAGGCCTACAGACTGACACTCCACTATAGCACTGGATTCCTCACATGCATGTGCTGGTGTGTCCGAGTCTTGAACTGTACATGTACCGGTAGCTACAGTTTGTTCCTTTGACATTCTGCGTTGCTGGTAAATCTTTTCTGTTTGTCTGCTGCGAAAGCAGCTTCACGTCTCTTGCTCCCAGTGGTGGAATGTACCTGTAACAGAAAAGTACATTTGCAATAAAACAAATGCTTGATTGATCCATCTTGCAAGTAGCATTGTACAGTGCAGTAGGATGCCATGAGAGCGCACTTGGATCGTGCATGCAACCAAACCACCTTGAACAAGAATACTGCAATGCATCCTATATATAGAACTTTCAACTCTTGATGATGACTACGTTCAGTACAGATTGTGACAGTAGCCTCGTTTCCAGGCCTTCAACACCTCCAGTTAGTATGCACTGTACGCGATCATAAACTGGAGCAGGCCTGGGAATGAGGCTATTCTGACATCCTTTCCAGCCATTTATTTTGGAGACAGGCTCTCCCAATGGAAAGGGTGGGGTAGAAAGACATGGTGGCAGTCACCTTCAGAGTGACAACGCATTGCTGTGATGTAGAAAGTTAGCCTCGTTCCCAGTATTTTTGTCACATACTGTACTTGTTCCTTGACCACACCCACGGATCACCTTGGCTCCCCGTCATACTGACAGAAAGCGGGGGGAGGCTGGGAACAAGGCTAACAGACCGAGCACTGGGTTGGCATTATTACCCTAGGTTAGAAACCTGAAACACTTCTTTAATTTCCAAAGGATTTGGCTTTCACCTAGCTACTTGGTCCGTGGGTGTGGTCAGGGTCATATAGCTACGGTGGTTGCCTGTACGTACAATTCAGTAGTTAAATAGGAGGTGGACTTAAGGAGCTGCTATACCTTCGTCCCATACATATCCATCTGGCCACAAGCATCCAGGGAAGGAGCCATTACAATGCTAGTCTTAATTGCTCCCAGACGCTGAACGCACATTTGGGGTCTTGGAACGAGCTTAACTATTTCAATGCCTAAAGGTGGTTTACTAGTACGTAGTTTATCCACTAGGATGTGAGCTCACTCTGGTACATTGCAGAAGGTTTTCCAGGTTGAGGAATGGTGGCAGTACCACTGGGCCCTCTTCCACCTGCACCACATCCAGATCTGCAGGATCCACAAACTGAAGGTCTGTGGGTTGTCTGATATGCCACTAACGCACAGGTTCTCTTGGAAGGAAGCTGGAGTATAAGTGCCTGGGAAGAACATGCTACATAAATCATTAAACAATGGTAATATAATTCAGGCCTTTATAACTACCTTTCTCCAGGCCAATGACTTGCTCTGCAGACATTACTCTTGACTCCACAGCCAACTGCAGCTCCTCCCAGCTGCTGGCCTCCATGACATATTCATTCAGTTCACAACAGTTGCATAATTTTGCCGCTGCCACTGCATAATCTATACTCGAACAAATGTGTAGCCTCGTTCCGAGTCCCCTCCAATCTGCAAGTTGTGCAGCGGATCTGGCAAACAAACCTGTTCAACACGTCAGCATCCATATGCTATAAGTTACACTATTTTATATGGGTTAGGGTGGGGTTAGGGTGTGGTTAGGGTCTGTATAAATACTTTATAGCATACGGATGCTAACGTACTGCAGACCCGTAGGAAGCAATGTTAGTTTGGTCAGGCGAATAGCGCTTTGCTTATTTGAGCGATGAAATAGTGGCGGCGCAATGGCATTGCGCGCGCAGTGCGCCAAACGAGAAGCGTAGCAAGCGCGCGAAGCGCGCCACATAGGGGGGTCTAGGGGCCCTCCCCCAGGAAAATTTTGAATTTTAGACCTTCTGAGATCGTTTCTGGTGCAATCTTGGGATGAAACTGCAAGATTCAACAACTTGCTAGCCAGACTGAGCATATTATTGGTCCGGCGGCCGCCGCACCTGCCGCACCTACTCCTACGGCCCTGAAGTATCGCTAACGCTACGCCAAACTCCAGCAGTAGTGACACATGTCTTTATGGAGGCGGAAATCCTCTAGAGGGAGCGGGAGAGGAGCCCTCACGGACGGCAGCAGCAACACAGCGCAGGAATCGAAACATCTTACTCCAGGTGAAATAGACTACATGGACAAGGCTAGTGTAGTAGCTATAGCCCTTGTACTGTGCAATGTTTATCCAGTGGACAGGTGGACCAGTGCTCTGCCTCATAGTTGCTTTCCTTTCTTTGCAAGCGTTTGTCGCTTGCAGTACCCACGTTAGTACTACAAGCAACAAACGCTGGGCCTGGGAAGGAGGCTAATTTGCACCCTCATTCTACAAATGATGGTGACTGGATGTGAGAATGAGGCTGCTCAAATCTCTGTCTTCTGGTAGGAGTCGCAACAGCAATGCAATTTGGCTGAGGTCCCTGAAGGACTGATAGGAAAACTACAAGTGCACAAGTCTGGCAAAGTCAAGTGAGCTTTCTAGCTGCATAAGTGGCTGGGTATGTAGAGATAGATAGACGAATCAGAGCATGTAGTGTTTAACTCCTAAATTCGCTGGTGTGGTGGCTTAGGTTGCTAGCACCTGAGCAGTAGACTGAAAACAGAGTACAAGCAAAATTAATGCCATAAAGAACTGTATTACACAATGAAAACACAATTTAAAGTGGAAGGTGCGACATTCAAGTTGTATGAACGTTTGTGAGTGACAGGATGGCAAGCGTCCCATTGAGGAGTACAAACACATCAGCGAGTTCTGCATCCCAGGCCTAGCGTGAAGATCCATACTGTAGTTACTTCAATGATTCCCTGCAAGAGTTTGCATTAATACTACCAGCAGACCTCACCTATATAGTTCACACTGCGAAGTGGTTGAGCGGGGACACCTAGCTCTGGCTCCAGGACTGTGATGATATGGTCACGCTGTGGTGTGCCTACTGACCGCCTATATGCTACAAGTACATACCTCACCTGCGGATATTTTTGGTTTACCCGGTATCAGCATAGCTACTCCACATCTTTGCATCACTTCAGATCCACTGAATTGGATTGGTTTTGCCTGTGTCTGTATCATATTCAGATGTGTTAATGTTATGGTTTTTGCTCTTATTTGCAGACTCTCCCTAGGGAGTGTGACTCTGGACGTTGCCATGGGGACACCTTGTGGGTTCCTGCAGCAGCTAGTGACTGTGCAGCTGGATCACAAGGTGCCAGAGATGGTGGTACTGGGACAGCTCTCGCTTAGACTGGTGTGTACACCTGACCTAGAGACTCTATTCAGTAGTGGCAGCACTAAGAGATAGCGATGGCGTTTTTTTATGAATTCAATTATGTGAGTTGTGATTTTGTTTATAAATTGAATTATAGTTGTGAATTAGGGACACGCTAGCCTTTTCATCTCGATCTAATTGGCGGTAATGAAACGTGAGGGAGATTTCTCCCGATGTAATACATACAATTACGTGTCGTTTGTTCTGGGATCTGGCATGACAAATGCGTGTCTCTATGGCTGGTCAGCTGTACGCAGTTAGTGCCTGGCGCCTACCGCTTGGGCTCTGAGCTATGGATTTAGACTGGATGCCAGAACGAGGCGAGCCTTGGGCAGATCATACAGCTGCTTAAGGAGAGCCAGAATCCGGATACTGAGACCCAGCGTTCCGTGGAACAGGTGAGCAAGGACTCGGAGGTTGTTTTCGTGTGTATGGTATACTGTTGTATCGATTAGCTGCCTTGAAGGATTTTGCATATGTACATGTACATGTAGTACAACTGAAAGGCTATCCATCTGACCACTAGTTGTATCCCTACTATATTAGTCCCCATCTTCTGGTCAAGACAGCATACATGTGCATGTAGCTGATGAGGCCTGGCATTCCCTCAAATGTGCGTTCTGCTCTGCGAGTGACCTTGCCTAGCACACTAAGGGAGAAGTAACCTCGTTCCCAGGCGCTCTTGGTAATTGGGGAGAAAAGCGCCTGGTATCCACTGTTCACGCATGCGCGAGCAGTTCCGTTACATTCTCCGTATAATTTATGGAGATACGTAAGCTGAAATAACACAGACAAATATTCGGTAAAATCAACATCATGCGAGGCCATGGTTTCGAAGTCTGTGGACGTCAATACGCCGCTTCTGCCTTTCCGAAGTGGACGCGAAGAACAGTAAGACCCCATAGTTAGATAAATTCGACCTGGCCGTATGTAGCTAACCATACAAACCTTTCGTGTACGTGCTGTATCGCTGTCAGTTGTTTGTCCTCAGCACCGTTCCTGGCTTTCCGACCTTACTGAGGGCGTACCGCACGGCTTGGTTGAACAGAGCTGCGTCTTGTAGATGTAAAAGACTCCCGTGTTTCAGTAATGTACGGTCGTACAACACGGACTAGTATAACTGTAGTTTCCAAGTTCCCCACAAAAACCTGGGGAGCCGCGCATGCACAAACAGTGGATACCAGGAGCTCTTCTCCCCATTTACCAAGAGCGCCTGGGAACGAGGCTAAGGGAGATGTGGTTCGTCGACTTTATCATGTACAAAGACAGAAGTTGGTGTTTGTTCTAGTGTTTTACTCATCACTAAACTAGATTGGCTTTAAACAGCGCACAACATTAAAAGCTGGTCTGACATAATGTCAGACCAACACCAGTATTGGTCGGACATGATCTGACACTGAAAAATTGCCAGGCGGGAAGCTAGACTTATGATCTTTCGGTGTGGAGTGGTAATCTGAGGGAATGTATGTAGGTATGCATGTGTGTGAAGCGTTCAAGTGTCTGAAGTGTTCATTATTGTGGCCTCACAGCGAAGTCAATACCTCCTGCGAAACTCAGAACTATGAATACGTAAAGTAGGCTCGAGCTATGTTCACTGTGTGCATGTGGCTTCCCATTGACCGGCCAATTTGTCAGCGCAGAACAGTCAGTGGACGGCCATACCAGCGCTTCGCCCGGAATATGGCCGAATGTTATATTGTGCTCTGTAAGGCTTATTGTCTCTGGAGCACAGAATGGAATGCTGCTGGCTATTTACTTGGCCGCTGAGATCCTGAGATCGTCCTCTGTAGCCTTTGATCAATCAGAACACCTGATAATGATGGAAGTGCTGGCTCCTTCAGTCTCTGGCTGACAAATTGGCCTTTGTAAGAGAAATGAGAACTGAAAGTACCACCAGCTTGTAGTCAAACACAATTGGTTGTGTTCCCCTCATGGGCAGCCTTAATAGAGGTCTCTGCTCCATATATACACTTGGGTATATATTATATACACTTCACACACCTGGTGCCATCTACAACATGCTCTTGCCCAAGTACTGCATCCGACTGATAGTATTTGCTGCAGTAAGCTTGGCCTGTATACAGGAAATCGGGCATAAAGTTGGGGGTAGTATTTGAAAGAACATTTCCTCTGTTGCGGACGTCTGTCATCACTGTGAGAGGGGGGCCTTGGTGATCAGTGAGGACTAGCTTCCAGATCTAGAGCAGTTACGTACATGTACTACACCAACCCAGATTGTAGCCTTTTTCATTGTCAGAAGGTTGAAACAAGACTGGTGGTGGTACGTGTAGTTCAGCAACAGAAGTGTGGTCAGGGCTGGGCTGTATACAATTGCCATGCCGTCTGTCATCTCATTCTTGGAGACAAACGATGGACATTCACCTCAAAACATGAATAGATGAGCTGAAAAGTGCTGGAGACTGAGGCTGTGCATCATCACAAAATGCTCTTGTACTTTCAACCTTTAACTCTTTGGGCGTGGTCATTTAATATTCATAACTTCCGCATCACGCGACCGTGCATGTGGGATAAGCATCATTCGTAACAGCTATGAAGAATGACTCGATTTTGCCACCCTGTAGCGACGTTCCCTTCGAGTCTACCATCTGACTAACACGGAATTGAATGAAATACCTTCGTTGTGCCATCTTTTCCCCAGAACAGGAGTATGTAGCAATAATTATGACTCCTGACAAGATGTTGTCTCCTCCCCTGTCCTAGGAGTTTGTACAAGGAGGCGGTGAAGCTAGCTGTGCATGGGTGCCAATGAGGGCTGGAGTGAGTGCCCTCCCACTCTGACATTGCTGGTGCAGCAGCTGAGTGAGGACTGGGGGACGGAGGGGGGGGGTAGCCTCGTTCCCAGGCTCTTATTCTCGCGGAAGGGAGAAGAGAGCCTGGTATCGTTGGGGGGGTCAACCCGTGGACTTCCGGCGCGTCATCATTCATGTGATAAACAAAGGACACTCCTACTTTTGTGGTAAATGTCGCGTGAGTTACAAATCAGTCACTCGCATTCGAAATATTACTCTTCGTTCTCAAGCCATCCCCGACTTTGTAGAGATCCGAGGTACTTCATACAAGCAAGCCGGACTACTCTCCTTGCGAACCGTCGATCCCGTAAGCGGTGACAGACGATGAGCGAGCTGATCCCGCAAACAAACCGAAGTAAGCAGCGCTCTAAGACCAGTGGCTGTCTCGCACACCCGCCTTTTACCAACCTTTGAGGGGTACTTCGTCTTAGACGCTCATTTCTGAGTCTACAATTCGTGCGTTGGCATAGCAGTGAAGGTAAACATGCCCATGTCTTTTCGTTCTGCAATCTGATTGGTTCCGCCAAGATCCTGGTCCACGGTTTAACCCCTCCAATGTTACCAGGCTCTCTTCTCCCTTCCTCGAGAACGAGAGCCTGGGAACGAGGCTAGAGGGGGGGGGGAGGCGGTGGTGTATTCCAGTGCGTTCCAGACAGCCAGGTAGGAGTCGGATGTAGCTAACATACGTAAATTAAGAAGACTTCTCAAGAGATGAACTTTGGTGGTATCTGTTGCTATGTCAGTGGTGCTCTTGGTTACCATGCACAGAGGTCAGATTTGCATATTAGTGCAGCTAACAAATTTGTGTCCCTTGATTGTGTAATGCTGTACTCAGATACCAACATACCTCAGCTGTAGCCAGTGGACATGGATAGAAGACTGGGAAGTGTCATTGCCATAGCAACAGAGCTGAGGAAACTCATTCTTTGTGGGAAGGTTCTGATGTGTGTAACTTGGATGTCTTAATTCCTACATTGCAGGCACACACCGGAGGTGGAGGCAATCCTGAGAGACATGTTTGCGCTACGGACTGAAGATAAACAAAGAGTAAGTTGCTCACTTGCCTCGTTCCCAGGCCTGAGACGGGCCTGGGATGGCTGGGAACGAGGCTAGTTGCTCCCTAGCTCTCACCTTGGTACTTAATGGTACGTATAATGGAGCTGAATGCACTTAACCTGGGTAACCTTGTCCTACTGATTGTAGTCATACATCCAATTCCCTTTCCTATGGGCACATACTGGTATTCAAGTTCTTATGCATAGCGACCAATAAAGAAGCAATGGATCAAAGCACAATGAAGCTAATGTGAGCTTATACTTACAGCACCCAGTAGTGGCCAAAGGTGACTCAATTATTGTATAGCAAGCTCTCTGCGTAATGAAGAGGACACTATGGTTAGCCTTGTTTCCAGGCCGTGTATACGTATGGAGAAACGGCCTGGCAACTTACGCAAGTTCAAACTGTTACTTCCGCTGCCAGAGAATCAATCAGATTTCATTCAGATGGCTGTCACAGTAAACCAAATTGCGTGACGTGTTGAAATGTCACAGTCACGCCCATTCATCACAATAGTTGATTGCTCGATCGCACTAGTGTGGGTGCTCTGCACAATCTTTTTTGTTTGTTCGTCTTCTGCTTGCCTTCCGTCGCAGAACCTGCGCAAACAGTTGCTTTCCACGAGCAGGAAAGGACCGTTCTAAGCTGGTGGTAATTTAATCAGAAGTATCACATGGACGTCACTGCTTGAATGAGCTAAGTGTGCAATTGCCATGACGTTACATCCATATACAGTTTGAACTCGTGAAAGTTGCCTGGCCGTTTTTCCTACACGGCCTGGGAATGAGGCTATGGTTAGGGTTAATTACATGGCACAAACTATGACATGTTCCATTCATGGTTATATTATCAACATTCACCTGTGTAACATCATAACATGCATGGAACATACACAAGTTATGAATGTTTCATTATGGTTATTACTAAAACATGCCCTCATGTTATGAGCGATTGTGATGTGGCCCATTCATGGAAACATAATGTACATAACATGTCCCATGCCCCACAAAGGCAGCTGCTAATTGAAGCACAGCTGTTGTTCATTGTTGAACTGCTGTGCCATGCCAAAACTGCATGGGAACTTTAGGATTTGGTTGCTATTTCAGGCAAAACTAAACAGGCATGTTTATATGGCAACATGAGTGTTAATTCCATGCACCTAAAAGGTTTCATGCCACCAACGATGGGGTGGTTCGTGGGTCACCCTATGATCTCTTCTCAGGGTGTCACAACATCTGCTGAAAGCATGTGGAAGAGCTGTGCATGAGAGTCCATCAAACACGAAACGGATGGGAGTCAGTGTTCTGACACGCTACCTTGTCCTGCAGGGGGTACCAGTGACTCTGAGAGCTGGCTTCGAAGGTGTCTTAATAGGATGCAAGGAGGGACTGAAATTGGCTAAGGCTGTGAATGTCTTCCGATGTATGACAAGAACATACCAGATTGCTCCAAGTAGAAAGGTGAGGGCGTCAGGTGATGCCGTCGGGTGAGGGTGCGTGTAGGGGGGACAGAGTAGCTTGTGGACGCATGCTCATATAGCCAGGCTGCTCCACAAGGCCTGGGAATGAAGCTAATGCTCATAGTGTATTGGTCTTGGACCCAGACTAACAGTATGAGTATGTAATACTGTGCAGCTGTAATGATCTGTCGTTCTCTTCCTGTAGGCGTACAGTGCAGTCACTAACCTGCTCTGCAGGAGTGCACCCCACCTTGAGAGGAGGAGGAAAGTTATAACTCTGCTACCAGACCCTGCAAGGTCCACTCTCTGTGCATGCTATAGACCCAAACTTAGCAATTGTACTCCACAACCAATTGCAAAGTGGCTTGATAATTTATTTGACAATGTCCCCTCTCTCCCTTTCTCCATCCTTCCCTCCCTCCCTCCCTCCCGCAGATGCTTCTGCTGCCTATGGTGTTTGTCCTCCATTTTGGGTATACAGCGATTCCCCTTCTGATGGTGATGGGAATGGAAGGCTTCCATCAGATAGTAAGCATGCAATTATAGTCACATGACCTTGACCTGCCTCCCTTCCTTCCTCCCTCCCTCCCGGCCCTCCCTCCCTCCCTCCCTCCCTCCCTCCCTCCCTCCCTTCCTCCCTCCCTCCCTCCCTCCCTCCCTTCCTCCCTCCCTCCCTCCCTCCCTCCCTCCCTCCAGGCCGCAGATGCTTCTGCTGCATATGGTGGTTGTCCTCCATTTTGGGTATACAGTGAAATGGCAATTCCCCTTCTGATGGTGATAGGAATGGAAGGCTTCTATCAGATAGTAAGCATGCAATTATTGTCACATGACCTTGACCCAATCACAACCAGGCCAAGTGACCATGGTGATGGGAAAGGATGGTTACTATAGATGTAGCTTTGCTCCCTGGTTCTTTCCTAGAAAGCCAAGACAATGAGAGGGCCGGTAGTTACCCCGTGCATGCATGAGCATCTGTGTCTGTGTTTATCTGTTTGTCCATTGGAGGTTAGCTAATGCCAATTCACAAATTCTTTTCCGAGCAATTGTGTAAACCACTCTTAGTGAAGAGGGTTTTAGCGATAATAATTGCAACACCAGTCATGGCAATACCTTAAAACTTGAAGGTACAAGCTTGTGCAGTGATTCACTGTGTCCGAACATGCAGGTACTTGTTGACATCACTTTGTGGTCCTATGTGTACAGGCTGTGTTCCTGGCGTGCTAGGCCTAGTCTTGTTCCCAGACCTTCCCCAAAAAGCGGAAGAGGGTCTGGTTTTCTAAGCGACATTTCTTATCACATGGGGCGGGGCCATGTGGCATACCCAGACCTCTCCCGTACATGTGAAAAAGAGGGTCTACATGATGTTCTGAGCTACATTTCTTGTCACATGGGGCGGGGCCGCTCATGGATTGAGATCTCAAATCAGATGCGAATACAGGCAATGAAGCAGATGGCCTTGAGTAATGTATAGTCTTGTATGTAGTGAAAGCTTGCCTTGCAGCCTATTTTTGGCTGTCCCAATGGACTATGCGGCGAACTTGAACTTTTGTCAACCATGCTGCATAGTAGTCTATATGTACTGAAGCGCAGAAACTCGACTTTAGGATATAAATGCTTCATGTGCTCTTGAGTGTACACATGTATGTATGTGGGTCTTGTGTTCAGATTTTCTGTGCTAATAGCTGCCCATTTCTTCATTCCAGGTCTCACCCCTTATCTGCATCAAGAGGATGACACTACACAGTGATACAGCTAGCAAAGTAGCCAGGCAGGCAGTGCTGCCCGCGGCACTGTAGCCATAACTGTGAAGAAAACACATTCACTTTTAATTAATGTAACACATTCAGCATGTATTCTGATTCATGGGAAAAGATTGCATGGGAAGTTCTAGCCTCATTCCCAGGCCCACACGCGTTTCACGTGTGGGCCTGGGTATGAGGCTATGGAAGGCCTGCATGCATGGGAATGAAGCCCTGGTACGGTACCTTGTTGCTGGTCTCAATGGCAATACAAGTTTATGATGAACCAATATTGCATTGTGTCAAGCCAGGTTTTCATCTAGAAAAATTCTACCCATTATGTGCATGAACTGTCATTCTGTATATAACCTTAACGGCCATACATCCCAGTATCTTTACTCTTACTTTCCTGATACTATTAAGTTATGGAATAGTTTGCCTTATGGTGTTGTATCTTGCAATAATTATTCACTGAGTACTTTTAAACATGCTGTGTACAATGTCATTTAATTTGTATGTTCTGTTTATGTTGGTTGCATATTCAACTAGCTCTTAGCTACACTAGCTGTCTTCCTCCCAAGCTGTGTTTCAGCTTCATGCAGTCCATTGTTTGTCTGTACCTACTGGCTCCACCATCCCAGGTCTTTGGGTTGTGGTTTTGGTTCGGTTTTCGCGTTTACAATGATCAACGCAAACTGAGGAACGGAAAGTGGGGTATGGGAACGAAGCTACAGGTATATCTATAAGTGGGCAGTTCCAACCCGTGGGGGCCTGGCCGGCCCCGTGGGGGCCTGGCCGGCCCCGTGGGGGCCTGGCAGGCCCCGTGGGGGCGTGGCCGGAGCCGTGGTGGCCTGGGCGGCCCCGTGGGGACGCGGCGGGGCCCGTGGGGGCGTGGCCGGCCCCGTGGGGACGTGGCTTTCCCCGTGCGGGCGTGGCCGGCCCCGTAAGGGCGTGCCCGGCCCCGTGGGGGCGTGCCCGGCCCCGTGGGGGCGTGGCCGGCCCCGTTGGGGCGTGGACGGCCCGGTCGGGGCGTAGCCAGCATCGTGAGTGCGTGGCCGGCACAGTGGGGGCGTGGCCAGCCCCGTGGGGGCCTGGCCGGCCCCATAGGGGGCTGGCCAACCCCGTGGGATCCTAGCCTGCCCCGTGGGGGCATGGCCGGCCCCGTGGGGGCGTGGCCGGCCCCGGGGGGGGGCGTGGCCGGCCCCGTGGGGGCGTGGCCGGCCCCGTGGGGGCGTTACCGGCCCCGTGGGTACCTGGCCGGCCCCGTGGGGGCCTGGCCGGCCCCGTGGGGGCCGGTCCGGCCCCGTGGGGGCCTGGCCGGCCCCGTGGGGGCCTGGCCGGCCCCGTGGGGGCCTGGCCGGCCCCGTGGGGGCCTGGCCGGCCCCGTGGGGGCCTGGCCGGCCCCGTTGTGGCCTGGCTGGCCCCGTGGGGGCCTGGCCGGCCCCGTGGGGGCCTGGCCGGCCCCGTGGGGGCCTGGCCAACCCCGTGGGGGCCTGGCCGGCCCCGTGGGGGCCTGGCCGGCCCCGTGGGGGCGGGGCCGGCCACGTGGGGGCGTGGCCGGCCTCGTGGGGGCCTGGCCGGCCCAGTTGTGGCGTGGCGGGGCCCGTGGGGCCGTAGCCGGCCCAGTGGGGGCGTGGCTTGCCCCGTGGGTGCGTGGCCGGCCCCGTGGGGTGGTGCCCGGCCCCGTGGGGGCGTGGCTGGCCCCGTTGGGGCGTGGCCGGCCCCGTGGGGGCCTACCGGCACCGTTCTGGCCTGGCCAACCCCTTGGGGGCCTGGCCGGAACCGTGGGGGCCTGGCCGGCCCCGTGGGGTGCTGGCCGGCCACGCGGGGCCTGGCCGGCCCCGTGGGGGCCTGGCCGGCCCCGTGGGGGCCTGGCCAACCCCGTGGGGGCCTGGCCGGCCCCGTGGGGGACTGGCCGGCCCCGTGGGGGCCTGACCGGCCCCGTGGGGGCCTTGCCGGGGGGCCTGGCCGGCCCCGTGGGGGCCTGGCCAACCCCATGGGGGCGTGGCCGGACCCGTGGGGACCTGGCCGGCCCCGTGGCTGCCTGATCGGCCCCGTGGGGGCCTGGCCGGCCCCGTGGGGGCCTGGCCGGCCCCGTGGGAGCCTGGCCGGCCCCGTGGGGGCCTGGCCGGCCCCGTGGGGGCCTGGCCGGCCCCGTTGGGGCGTGGCCGGCCTCGTGGGGGCCTGGCCGGCGCAGTTGTGGCGTGGCGGGGCCCGTGGGAGCGTAGCCGGCCCCGTGGGGGCGTGGCTTGCCCCGTGGGGGCGTGGCCGGCCCCGTGGGGTGGTGCCCGGCCCCGTGGGGGCGTGGCCGGCCCCGTTGGGGCGTGGCCGGCCCCGTGGGGACCTACTGGCCCCGTTCGGGCCTGGCCAACCCCGTGGGGGCCTGGCCTGCCCCGTGGGGGCCTTGCCGGCCCCGTGGGGGCCTGGCCGGCCACGCGGGGGCCTGGCCGGCCCCGTGGGGGCCTGGCCGGCCCCGTGGGGGCCTGGCCGGCCCCGTGGGGGACTGGCCGGCCCGTGGGGGCCTAGCCGGCCCCGTGGGGGCCTGGCCGGGGGGCCTGGCCAACCCCATGGGGGCGTGGCCGGACCCATGGGGACCTGGCCGGCCCCGTGGGTGCCTGACCGGCCCCGTGGGGGCCTGGCCGGCCCCGTGGGGGCCTGGCCGGCCCCGTGGGGGCCTGGCCGGCCCCGTGGGGGCCTGGCCGGCCCCGTGGGGGCCTGGCCGGCCCCGTGGGGGTCGGGCCGGCCCCGTGGGGGCGTGGCCGGCCTCGTGGGGGCCTGGCCGGCCCAGTTGTGGCGTAGCGGGGCCCGTGGGGGCGTAGCCGGCCCCGTGGGGGCGTGGCTTGCCCCGTGGGGGCGTGGCGGCCCCGTGGGGTGGTGCCCGGCCCCGTGGGGGCGTGGCCGGTCCCGTTGGGGCGTGGCCGGCCCCGTGGGGGCCTGGCCGGCCCCGTGGGGGCCTTGCCGGCCCTGTGGGGGCGTGACCGGCCCCGTGGGGGCTTGGCAGGCCCCGTGGGGGCGTGACGGGGCCCGTGGGGGCGTGGACGGCCCCGTGAGGGCCTTGCCGGCCCCGTTGGGGCGTGGCCGGCCCCGTGGGGGCCTACTGGCCCCGTTCGGGCCTGGCCAACCCCGTGGGGGCCTGGCCTGCCCCGTGGGGGCCTTGCCGGCCCCGTGGGGTCCTGTCCGGCCACGCGGGGGCCTGGCGGGCCTTGTGGGGGCCTGGCCAACCCCGTGGGGGCCTGGCCGGCCCCGTGGGGGCCTGGCCGGCCCCGTGGGGGACTGGCCGGCCCGTGGGGGCCTAGCCGGCCCCGTGGGGGCCTGGCCGGGGGGCCTGGCCGGCCCCGTTGGGGCCTGGCCAACCCCATGGGGGCGTGGCCGGACCCATGGGGACCTGGCCGGCCCCGTGGGTGCCTGACCGGCCCCGTGGGGGCCTGGCCGGCCCCGTGGGGGCCTGGCCGGCCCCGTGGGGGACTGGCCGGCCCCGTGGGGGCCGGGCCGGCCCCGTGGGGGCGTGGCCGGCCTCGTGGGGGCCTGGCCGGCCCAGTTGTGGCGTAGCGGGGCCCGTGGGGGCGTAGCCGGCCCCGTGGGGGCATGGCTTGCCCCGTGGGGGCGTGGCCGGCCCCGTGGGGTGGTGCCCGGCCCCGTGGGGGCGTGGCCGGTCCCGTTGGGGCGTGCCCGGCCCCGTGGGGGCCTGCCGGCCCCGTTCGGGCCTGGCCAACCTTGTGGGGGCCTGGCCGGCCCCGTGGGGGCCTGGCCGGCCCCGTGGGGGCCTGGCCGGCCACGCGAGGGGCTGGCCGGCCCCGTGGGGGCCTGGCCAACCCCGTGGGGGCCTGGCCGGCCCCGTGGGGGCCTGGCCGGGGGGCCTGGCCGGCCCCGTGGGGGCCTGCCAACCCCATGGGGGCGTGGCCTGACCCGTGGGGACCTGGCCGGCCCCGTGGGTGCCTGACCGGCCCCGTGGGGGCCTGGCCTGCACACGTGGGGGCCTGGCCGGCCCCGTGGGGGCCTTGCCGGCCCTGTGGGGGCGTCACCGGCCCCGTGGGGGCTTGGCAGGCCCCGTGGGGGCGTGACGGGGCTCGTGGGGGCGTGGACGGCCCCGTGAAGGCCTTGCCGGCCCCGTGGGGGCCTGGCCGGCCCAGTGGGGGCCTGGCCGGCCCCGTGGGGGCCTGGCCGGCCCCGTGGGGGCCTGGCCGGCCCCGTGGGGGCCTGGCCGGCCCCGTGGGGGCCTCGCCGGCCCCGTGGGGGCCTGGCCGGCCCCGTGGGGGCCTGGCCGGCCCCGTGGGGGCCTGGCCAACCCCGTGGGGGCCTGGCCGGCCCCGTGGGGGCGTGGCCGGTCTCGTGGGGGCCTGGCCGGCCCAGTTGGGACGTGGCGGGGCACGTGAGGGCGTAGCCGGCCCCGTGGGGGTGTGGCTTGCCCCGTGGGGGCGTGGCCGGCCCGTGGGGTGGTGCCCGGCCCCGTGGGGGCGTGGCCGGCCCCGTTGGGGCGTGTCCGGCCCCGTGGGGGCTTGGCAGGCCCCGTGGGGGCGTGACGGGGCCCGTGGGGGCGTGGACGGCCCCGTGAGGGCCTGGCCGGCCCCTTGGGGGCCTGGCTGGCCCCGTGGGGGCCTGGCCGGCCCCGTGGGGGCCTCGCCGGCCCCGTGGGGGCCTGGCCGGCCCCGTGGGGGCCTGGCCGGCCCCGTGGGGGCCTGGCCAACCCCGTGGGGGCCTGGCCGGCCCCGTGGGGGCGTGGCTGGTCTCGTGGGGGCCTGGCCGGCCCAGTTGGGACGTGGCGGGGCCCGTGGGGGCGTAGCCGGCCCCGTGGGGGTGTGGCTTGCCCCGTGGGGGCGTGGCCGGCCCCGTGGGGTGGTGCCCGGCCCCGTGGAGGCGTGGCCGGCCCCGTTGGGGCGTGGCCGGCCCCGTGGGGGCCTACCGGCCCCGTTCGGGCCTGGCCAACCCCGTGGGGGCCTGGCCGGCCCCGTGGGGGCCTGGCCGGCTCCGTGGGGGCCTGGCCGGCAACGCGGGGGCCTGGCCGGCCCCGTGGGGGCCTTGCCAACCCCGTGGGGGCCTGGCCGGCCCCGTGGGGGCCTGGCCGGCCCCGTGGGGGCCTGGCCGGCCCCGTGGGGGCCTGGCCGGCCCCGTGGGGGCCTGGCCGGCCCCGGGGGGGCCTGGTCGGCCCCGTGGGGGCCTGGTCGGCCCCGTGGGGGCCTGGCCGGCCCCGTGGGGGCCTGGCCGGCCCCGTGGGGGCCTGGCGAACCCCATGGGGGCCTGGCCGGACCCGTTGGGACCTTGCCGGCCACGTGGGAGCCTGACCGGCCCCGTGGGGGCCTGACCGGCCCCCGTGGGGGCCTGGCCGGCCCTGTGGGGGCGTGACCGGCCCCGTGGGGGCGTGACTGGCCCCGTGGGGGCTTGGCAGGCCCCGTGGGGGCGTGGTGGGGCCCGTGGGGGCGTGGACGGCCCCGTGAGGGCCTGGCCGGCTCCGTGGGGGCCTGGCCGGCCCCGTGGGGGCCTAGCCGGCCCCGTGGGTGCCTGGCCGGCCCCGTGGGGGCCTGGCCGGCCCCGTGGGGGCCTGGCCGGCCCCGTGGGGGCCTGGCCATCCCCTTGGGGGCCTGGCCGGACCCGTTGGGACCTGGCCGGCCCCGTGGGAGCCTGACCGGCCCCTTTGGGGCCTGACCGGCCCCCGTGGGGGCCTGGCCGGCCCCGTGGGGGCCTTGCCGGCCCTGTGGGGGCGTGACCGGCCCAGTGGGGGCGTGACCGGCCCTGTGGGGGCTTGGCAGGCCCCGTGGGGGCGTGGCGGGTCCCGTGGGGGCGTGGACGGCCCCGTGAGGGCCTGGCCGGCTCCGTGGGGGCCTGGCCGGCCCCGTGGGGGCCTGGCCGGCCCCGTGGGGGCCTGGCCGGCCCCGTGGGGGCCTGGCCGGCTCCGTGGGGGCCTGGCCGGCAACGCGGGGGCCTGGCCGGCCCCGTGGGGGCCTGGCCAACCCCGTGGGGGCCTGGCCGGCCCCGTGGGGGCCTGGCCGGCCCCGTGGGGGCCTGGCCGGCCCCGTGGGGGCCTGGCCGGCCCCGTGGGGGCCTGGCCGGCCCCGTGGGGGCCTGGCCGGCCCCGTGGGGGCCTGGCCGGTTCCGTGGGGGCCTGGCCGGACCCGTGGGGGCCTGGCCAACCCCATGGGGGCGTGGCCGGACCCGTTGGGACCTGGCCGGCCCCGTGGGAGCCTGACCGGCCCCGTGGGGGCCTGGCCGGCCCCCGTGGGGGCCTGGCCGGCCCCGTGGGGGCCTGGCCAACCCCGTGGGGGCCTGGCCGGCCCCGTGGGGGCCTGGCCAGCCCCGTGGGGGCCTGGCCGGCCCCGTGGGGGCCTGGTCGGCTCCGTGGGGGCCTGGCCGGCCCCGTGGGGGCCTGGCCGGCCCCGTGGGGGCCTGGCCGGCCCCGTGGGGCCTGGCCGGTCCCGTGGGGGCCTGGCCAACCCCATGGGGGCGTGGCCGGACCCGTTGGGACCTGACCGGCCCCGTGGGAGCCTGACCGGCCCCGTGGGGGCCTGACCGGCCCCCGTGAGGGCCTGGCCGGCCCCGTGGGGGCCTTGCCGGCCCTGTGGGGGAGTGACCGGCCCTGTGGGGGTGTGACCGGCCCCGTGGGGGCTTGGCAGACCCCGTGGGGGCGTGGCGGGGCCCGTGGGGGCGTGGACGGCCCCGTGAGGGCCTGGCCGGCTCCGTGGGGGCCTGGCCGGCCCCGTGGGGGCCTGGCCGGCCCCGTGGGGGCCTGGCCGGGGGGCCTGGCCGGCCCCGTGGGGGCCTGGCCAACCCCATGGGGGCGTGGCCGGACCCGTGGGGACCTGGCCGGCCCCGTGGGAGCCTGACCGGCCCCGTGGGGGCCTTGCCGGCCACCGTGGGGGCCTGGCCGGCCCCGTGGGGGCCTTGCCGGCCCTTTAGGGGCGTGACCGGCCCCGTGGGGGCTTGGCAGGCCCCGTTGGGGCGTGGCGGGGCCCGTGGGGGCGTGGACGGCCCCGTGAGGGCCTGGCCGGCTTTGTGGGGGCTTGGCCGGCCCCGTGGGGGCCTGGCCGGCCCCGTGGGGGCGTGACGGGGCCCGTGGGGGCGTGGACGGCCTCGTTAGGGCCCGGCCGGCCCCGTGGGGGCCGGCCGGCCCAGTGGGGGCCTGGCCGGCCCCGTGGGGGCCTGGCCGGCCCCGTGGGGGCCTGGCCGGCCCCGTGGGGGCCTGGCCGGCCCCGTGGGGGCCTGGCCGGCACCGTGGGGGCCTGGCCGGCCACGTGCGGGCCTGGCCGGCCCCGTGGGGGCCTGGCCGGCCCCGTGGGGGCCTGGCCGACCTCGTGTTGGCCTGGCCGGCCCCGTGGGGGCGTGGCCGGTCTCGTGGGGGCCTGGCCGGCTCAGTTGGGACGTGGCGGGGCCCGTGGGGGCGTAGCCGGCCCCGTGGGGGCGTGGCTTGCCCCGTGGGGGCGTGGCCGGCCCCGTGGGGTGGTGCCCGGCCCCGTGGGGGCCTGGCCGGCCCCGTGGGGGCCTGGCCGGGGGGCCTGGTTGGCCCCGTGGGGGCCTGGCCAACCCCATGGGGGCGTGGCCGGACCCGTTGGGACCTGGCCGGCCCCGTGGGAGCCTGACCGGCCCCGTGGGGGACTGGCCGGCCCCCGTGGGAGCCTGGCCGGCCCCGTTGGGGCCTTGCCGGCCCTGTGGGGGCGTGACCGGCCCCGTGGGGGCTTGGCAAGCCCCGTGGGCGCGTGGCGGGGCCCGTGGGGGCGTGGACGGTCCCGTGAGGACCTGGCCGGCCCCGTGGGGTCCTGGCCGGCCCCATGGGGGCCTGGCCGGCCCCGTGGGGGCCTGGCCGGCCCCGTGGGGGCGTGGCGGGGCCCATGGGGGCGTGGCCGGCCCCGTGGGGGCGTGGCTTGCCCGGTGGGGGCATGGCCGGCCCCGTGGGGGCCTGCCCGGCACCGTGGCGGCGTGGCTGGCCCCGTGGGGGCGTGGCCGGCCCCGTGGGGGCCTGGCCGGCCCCGTGGGGTCCTTGCCGGCCCCGTGGGGTCCTGGCCGGCCCCGTGGGGGCGTCGCCGGCCCCGTGGGGGCGTGGCCGGCCCCGTGGGGACCTTGCCAACCCCGTTGGGGCCTGGCCGTCCCCGTGGGGACCTGGCCGGCCCCCACGGGGCCTGGCCGGCCCCGTGGGGGCCTAGCCGGCCCCGTGGGGGCCTGGCCAACCCCATGGGGGCCTGGCCGGACCCGTGGGGACCTGGCCGGCCCCGTGGGTGCCTGACCGGCCCCGTGGGGGCCTGTCGGCCCCCGTGGGGGGCTGGCCGGCCCCGTGGGGGCCTTGCCGGCCCTGTGGGGGCGTGACCGGTCCCGTGGGGGCTTGGCAGGCCCCGTGGGGGCGTGACGGGGCCCGTGGGGGCGTGGACGGCCCCGTGGGGGCCTGGCCGGCCCCGTGGGGGCCTGGCCGGCCCCGTGGGGGCCTGGCCGGCCCCGTGGGGGCCTGGCCGGCCCCGTGGGGGCCTGGCCGGCCCCGTGGGGGCCTGGCCGGTCCCGTGGGGGCCTGGCCGGCCCCGTGGGGGCCTGGCCGGCCCCGTGGGGGCCTGGCCAACCCCGTGGGGGCCTGGCCGGCACCGTGGGGGCCTGGCCGGCCCCGTGGGTGCCTGGCCGGCCACGCGGGGGCCTGGCCGGCCCCGTGGGGGCCTGGCCAACCCGTGGGGGCCTGGCCGGCCACGTGGGGGCCTGGCCGGCCCCGTGGGGGCCTGGCCGGCCCCGTGGGGGCCTGGCCGGCCCCGTGGGGGCCTAGCCGGCCCCGTGGGGGCCTGGCCGGGGGCCTGGCCGGCCCCGTGGGGGCCTGGCCAACCCCATGGGGGCCTGGCCAGACCCGTGGGGACCTGGCCGGCCCCGTGGGTGCCTGAACGGCCCCGTTGGGGCCTGGCGGCCCCCGTGGGGGCCTGGCCAGCCCCGTGGGGGCCTTGCCGGCCCTGTGGGGGCGTGACCGGCCCCGTGGGGGCTTGGCAGGCCCCGTGGGGGCGTGAAGGGGCCCGTGGGGGCGTGGACGGCCCCTTTAGGGCCTGGCCGGCCAAATGGGGGCCTGGCCGGCCCCGTGGGGGCCTGGCCGGCCCCGTGGGTGCCTGGCCGGCCCCGTGAGGGCCTGGCCGGCCCAGTGGGGGCCTGGCCGGCCCCGTGGGGGCCTGGCCGGCCCCGTGGCGGCCTGGCCGACCCCGTGGTGACCTGGCCGGCCCCGTGGGGGCGTGGCCGGTCTCGTGGGGGCTTGTCCGGCTACGTTGGGACGTGGCGGGGCCCGTGGGGGCGTAGCCGGCCCCGTCGGGGCGTGGCTTGCCCCGTGGGGGCGTGGCCGGCCCCGTGGGGTGGTACCCGGCCCCGTGGGGGCCTGGCCGGCCCCGTGGGGGCCTGGCCGGCCCCGTGGGGGCATGGCCGGCCCCGTGGGGGCCTGGCCGGCCCCGTGGGGGCCTGGCCGGCCCCGTGGGGGCCTGGCCAACCCCATGGGGGCGTGGCCGGACCCGTGGGGACCTGGCCGGCCCCGTGGGAGCCTGACCGGCCCCGTGGGGGACTGGCCGGCCCCCGTGGGAGCCTGGCCGGCCCCGTGGGGGCCTTGCCGGCCCTGTGGGGGCGTGACCGGCCCCGTGGGGGCTTGGCAAGCCCCGTGGGGGCGTGGCGGGGCCCGTGGGGGCGTGGACGGTCCCGTGAGGACCTGGCCGGCCCCGTGGGGTCCTGGCCGGCCCCGTGGGGGCCTGGCCGGCCCCGTGGGGGCCTGGCCGGCCCCGTGGGGGCCTGGTCGGCCCCGTGGGGGCCTGGTCGGCCCCGTGGGGGCCTGGCCGGCCCCGTGGGGGCCTTGCCGGCCCCGTGGGGGCCTGGCCGGCCCCGTGGGGGCCTGGCCGGCCCCGTGGGGGCCTGGCCGGCCCCGTGGGGGCCTGGCCGGCACCGTGGGGGCCTGGCCGGCCCCGTGGGGGCCTGGCCGGCCCCGTGGGGGCCTGGCCGGCCCCGTGGGGGCCTGGCCGGCCCCGTGGGGGCCTGGCCGGCCCCGTGGGGGCCTGGCCGACCCCGTGGTGGCCTGGCCGGCCCCGTGGGGGCGTGGCCGATCTCGTGGGGGCCTGGCCGGCTCAGTTGGGACGTGGCGGGGCTTGTGGGGGCGTAGCCGGCCCCGTGGGTGCGTGGCTATCCCCGTGGGGGCGTGGCCGGCCCCGTGGGGTGGTGCCCGGCCCCGTGGGGGCCTGGCCGGGGGTCCTGGCCGGCCCCGTGGGGGCCTGGCCAACCCCATGGGGGCGTGGCCGGACACGTGGGGTCCTGGCCGGCCCCGTGGGAGCCTGACCGGCCCCGTGAGGGACTGGCCGGCCCCCGTGGGAGCCTGGCCGGACCTGTGGGGGTCTTGCCGGCCCTGTGGGGGCGTGATCGGCCCTGTGGGGGCTTGGCAGGCCCCGTGGGGGCGTGGCGGGGCCCGTGGGGGCGTGGACGGCCCCGTGAGGACCTGGCCGGGCCCGTGGGGGCCTGGCCGGCCCCATGGGGGCCTGGCCGGCCCCGTGGGGGCCTGGCCGGCCCCGTGGTGGCGTGGCGGGGCCCATGGGGGCGTGGCCGGCCCCGTGGGGGCGTGGCTTGCTTGGTGGGGGCATGGCCGGCCTCGAGGGGGCGTGCCCGGCACCGTGGCGGCGTGGCTGGCCCCGTGGGGGCGTGGCCGGCCCCGTGGGGGCCTGGCCGGCCCCGTGGGGTCCTGGCCGGCCCCGTGGGGTCCTGGCCGGCCCCGTGGGGGCGTCGCCGGCCCCGTTGGGGCGTGGCCGGCCCCGTGGGGACCTTGCCAACCCCGTGGGGGCCTGGCCGTCCCCGTGGGGACCTGGCCGGCCCCGAGGGGGCCTGGCCGGCCCCGTGGATGCCTGGCCGGCCCCGTAGGGGCCTGGACGGCCCCGTGTGGGCCTGGCCGGCTCCGTGGGGGCATGGCCGGCCCCGTGGGGGCCTGGCCGGCCCCGTGGGGGCCTGGCCGACCCCGTGGGTGCCTGGCCGGGGGGCCTGGCCGGCCCCGTGGGGGCCTGGCCGGCCCGTGGGGGCCTGGCCAACCCCGTGGGGGCCTGGCCGGCCCCGTGGGGGCGTGGCCAGCCCCGTGGGGGCCTGGCCGGTTCCGTGGGGGCCTGGCCAACCCTGTGGGGGCCTGGCCGACCCCGTGGGGGCCTGGCCGGCCCCGTGGGAGCTTGGCCGGCCCCGTGGGGGCCTGTCCAACCCCGTGGGGGCCTGGCCGGCCGCGTGGGGGCCTGGCCGGCCCCGTGGGGGCCTGGCCGGCCCCGTGGGGCCTGGCCGGCCCCGTGGGGGCCTAGCCGGCCCCGTGGCGGCCTGGCCGACCCCGTGGTGGCCTGGCAGGCCCCGTGGGGGCGTGGCCGGTCTCGTGGGGGCCTGGCCGGCTAAGTTGGGACGTGGCGGGGCTCGTGGGGGCGTAGCCGGCCCCGTGGGGGCGTGGCTTGCCCCGTGGGGGCGTGGCCGGCCCCGTGGGGTGGTGCCCGGCCCCGTGGTGGCCTGGCCGGCCCCGTGGGGGCCTGGCCAGCCCCGTGGGGGCATGGCCGGCCCCGTGGGGGCCTGGCCGGCCCCGTGGGGGCCTGGCTGGCCCCGTGGGGGCCTGGCTGGCCCCGTGGGGGCCTGGCCGGCCCCGTGGGGGCCTGGCCGGGGGGGCTGGCCGGCCCCGTGGGGGCCTGGCCAACCCCATGGGGGCGTGGCCGGACCCGTGGGGACCTGGCCGGCCCCGTGGGAGCCTGACCGGCCCCGTGGGGGACTGGCCGGCCCCCGTGGGAGCTTGGCCGGCCCCGTGGGGGCCTTGCCGGCCCTGTGGGGGCGTGACCGGCCCCGTGGGGGCTTGGCAAGCCCCGTGGGGGCGTGGCGGGGCCCGTGGGGGCGTGGACGGTCCCGTGAGGACCTCGCCGGCCTCGTGGGGTCCTGGCCGGCCCCGTGGGGGCCTGGCCGGCCCCGTGGGGGCCTGGCCGGCCCCGTGGGGGCCTGGCCGGCCTCGTGGGGGCCTGGCCGGCCCCGTGGCGGCCTGGCCGGCCCCGTGGGGGCCTGGCCGGCCCCGTGGGGGCCTGGCCGGCCCCGTGGGGGCCTGGCCGGCCCCGTGGGGGCCTGGCCGGCCCCGTGGGGGCCTGGCCGGCCCCGTGGGGGCCTGGCCGACCCCGTGGTGGCCTGGCCGGCCCCGTGGGGGCGTGGCCGATCTCGTGGGGGCCTGGCCGGCTCAGTTGGGACGTGGCGGGGCTTGTGGGGGCGTAGCCGGCCCCGTGGGTGCGTGGCTATCCCCGTGGGGGCGTGGCCGGCCCCGTGGGGTGGTGCCCAGCCCCGTGGGGGCCTGGCCGGGGGTCCTGGCCGGCCCCGTGGGGGCCTGGCCAACCCCATGGGGGCGTGGCCGGACCCGTGGGGACCTGGCCGGCCCCGTGGGAGCCTGACCGGCCCCGTGGGGGCCTTGCCGGCCACCGTGGGGGCCTGGCCGGCCCCGTGGGGGCCTTGCCGGCCCTTTAGGGGCGTGACCGGCCCCGTGGGGGCTTGGCAGGCCCCGTGGGGGCGTGGCGGGGCCCGTGGGGGCGTGGACGGCCCCGTGAGGGCCTGGCCGGCTTTGTGGGGGCTTGGCCGGCCCCGTGGGGGCCTGGCCGGCCCCGTGGGGGCGTGACGGGGCCCGTGGGGGCGTGGACGGCCCCGTTAGGGCCCGGCCGGCCCCGTAGGGGCCTGGCCGGCCCAGTGGGGGCCTGGCCGGCCCCGTGGGGGCCTGGCCGGCCCCGTGGGGGCCTGGCCGGCCCCGTGGGGGCCTGGCCGGCACCGTGGGGGCCTGGCCGGCCCCGTGGGGGCCTGGCCGACCCCGTGTTGGCCTGGCCGGTCCCTAGGGGGCGTGGCCGGTCTCGTGGGGGCCTGGTCGGCTCAGTTGGGATGTGGCGGGGCCCGTGGGGGCGTAGCCGGCCCCGTGGGGGCGTGGCTTGCCCCGTGGGGGCGTGGCCGGCCCCGTGGGGTGGTGCCCGGCCCCGTGTGGGCCTGGCCGGCCCCGTGGGGGCCTGGCCGGGGGGCCTGGCCGGCCCCGTGGGGGCCTGGCCAACCCCATGGGGGCGTGGCCGGACCCGTTGGGACCTGGCCGGCCCCGTGGGAGCCTGACCGGCCCCGTGGGGGACTGGCCGGCCCCCGTGGGAGCCTGGCCGGCCGCGTTGGGGCCTTGCCGGCCCTGTGGGGGCGTGACCGGCCCCGTGGGGGCTTGGCAAGCCCCGTGGGCGCGTGGCGGGGCCCGTGGGGGCGTGGACGGTCCCGTGAGGACCTGGCCGGCCCCGTAGGGTCCTGGCCGGCCCCATGGGGGCCTGGCCGGCCCCGTGGGGGCCTGGCCGGCCCCGTGGGGGCGTGGCGGGGCCCATGGGGGCGTGGCCGGCCCCGTGGGGGCGTGGCTTGCCCGGTGGGGGCATGGCCGGCCCCGTGGGGGCCTGCCCGGCACCGTGGCGGCGTGGCTGGCCCCGTGGGGGCGTGGCCGGCCCCGTGGGGGCCTGGCCGGCCCGTGGGGTCCTTGCCGGCCCCGTGGGGTCCTGGCCGGCCCCGTGGGGGCGTCGCCGGCCCCGTGGGGGCGTGGCCGGCCCCGTGGGGACCTTGCCAACCCCGTATGGGCCTGGCCGTCCCCGTGGGGACCTGGCCGGCCCCGAGGGGGCCTGGCCGGCCCCGTGGCGGCCTAGCCGGCCCCGTGGGGGCCTGGCCAACCCCATGGGGGCCTGGCCGGACCCGTGGGGACCTGGCCGGCCCCGTGGGTGCCTGACCGGCCCCTTGGGGGCCTGTCGGCCCCCGTGGGGGCCTGGCCGGACCCGTGGGGACCTGGCCGGCCCCGTGGGTGCCTGACCGGCCCCGTGAAGGCCTGTCGGCCCCCGTGGGGGGCTGGCCGGCCCCGTGGGGGCCTTGCCGGCCCTGTGGGGGCGTGACCGGTCCCGTGGGGGCTTGGCAGGCCCCGTGGGGGCGTGACGGGGCCCGTGGGGGCGTGGACGGCCCCGTTAGGGCCTGGCCGGCCCCGTGGGGGCCTGGCCGGCCCCGTGGGGGCCTGGCCGGCCCCGTGGGGGCCTGGCCGGCCCCGTGGGGGCCTGGCCGGCCCCGTGGGGGCCTGGCCAACCCCGTGGGGGCCTGGCCGTCACCGTGGGGGCCTGGCCGGCCCCGTGGGTGCCTGGCCGGCCACGCGGGGGCCTGGCCGGCCCCGTGGGGGCCTGGCCAACCCGTGGGGGCCTGGCCGGCCACGTGGGGGCCTGGCCGGCCCCGTGGGGGCCTGGCCGGCCCCGTGGGGGCTTGGCCGGCCCCGTGGGGGCCTAGCCGGCCCCGTGGGGGCCTGGCCGGGGGGCCTGGCCGGCCCCGTGGGGGCCTGGCCAACCCCATGGGGGACTGGCCAGACCCGTGGGGACCTGGCCGGCCCCGTGGGTGCCTGAACGGCCCCGTTGGGGCCTGGCGGCCCCCGTGGGGGCCTGGCCAGCCCCGTGGGGGCCTTGCCGGCCCTGTGGGGGCGTGACCGGCCCCGTGGGGGCATGGCAGGCCCCGTGGGGGCGTGAAGGGGCCCGTGGGGGCGTGGACGGCCCCTTTAGGGCCTGGCCGGCCAAATGGGGGCCTGGCCGGCCCCGTGGGTGCCTGGCCGGCTCCGTGGGTGCCTGGCCGGCCCCGTGGGGGCCTGGCCGGCCCCGTGGGGGCCTGGCCGGCCCCGTGGGGGCCTGGCCGGCCCCGTGGGGGCCTGGCCGGCCCCGTGGCGGCCTGGCCGACCCCGTGGTGGCCTGGCCGGCCCCGTGGGGGCGTGGCCGGTCTCGTGGGGGCTTGTCCGGCTACGTTGGGACGTGGCGGGGCCCGTGGGGGCGTAGCCGGCCCCGTCGGGGCGTGGCTTGCCCCGTGGGGGCGTGGCCGGCCCCGTTGGGTGGTGCCCGGCCCCGTGGGGGCCTGGCCGGCCCCGTGGGGGCCTGGCCGGCCCTGTGGGGGCATGGCCGGCCCCGTGGGGGCCTGGCCGGCCCCGTGGGGGCCTGGCCGGCCCCGTGGGGGCCTGGCCGGCCCCGTGGGGGCCTGGCCGGGGGGCCTGGCCGGCCCCGTGGGGGCCTGGCCAACCCCATGGGGGCGTGGCCGGACCCGTGGGGACCTGGCCGGCCCCGTGGGAGCCTGACCGGCCCCGTGGGGGACTGGCCGGCCCCCGTGGGAGCCTGGCCGGCCCCGTGGGGGCCTTGCCGGCCCTGTGGGGGCGTGACCAGCCCCGTGGGGGCTTGGCAAGCCCCGTGGGGGCGTGGCGGGGCCCGTGGGGGCGTGGACGGTCCCGTGAGGACCTGGCCGGCCTCGTGGGGTCCTGGCCGGCCCCGTGGGGGCCTGGCCGGCCCCGTGGGGGCCTGGCCGGCCCCGTGGGGGCCTGGTCGGCCCCGTGGGGGCCTGGCCGGCCCCGTTGGGGCCTGGCCGGCCCCGTGGGGGCCTGGCCGGCCCCGTGGGGGCCTGGCCGGCCCCGTGGGGGCCTGGCCGGCACCGTGGGGGCCTGGCCGGCCCCGTGGGGGCCTGGCCGGCCCCGTGGGGGCCTGGCCGGCCCCGTGGGGGCCTGGCCGGCCCCGTGGGGGCCTGGCCGGCCCCGTGGGGGCCTGGCCGGCCCCGTGGGGGCCTGGCCGACCCCGTGGTGGCCTGGCCGGCCCCGTGGGGGCGTGGCCGATCTCGTGGGGGCCTGGCCGGCTCAGTTGGGACGTGGCGGGGCTTGTGGGGGCGTAGCCGGCCCCGTGGGTGCGTGGCTATCCCCGTGGGGGCGTGGCCGGCCCAGTGGGGTGGTGCCCGGCCCCGTGGGGGCCTGGCCGGGGGTCCTGGCCGGCCCCGTGGGGGCCTGGCCAACCCCATGGGGGCGTGGCCGGACACGTGGGGTCCTGGCCGGCCGCGTGGGAGCCTGACCGGCCCCGTGAGGGACTGGCCGGCCCCCGTGGGAGCCTGGCCGGACCTGTGGGGGTCTTGCCGGCCCTGTGGGGGCGTGATCGGCCCTGTGGGGGCTTGGCAGGCCCCGTGGGGGCGTGGCGGGGCCCGTGGGGGCGTGGACGGCCCCGTGAGGACCTGGCCGGGCCCGTGGGGGCCTGGCCGGCCCCATGGGGGCCTGGCCGGCCCCGTGGGGGCCTGGCCGGCCCCGTGGTGGCGTGGCGGGGCCCATGGGGGCGTGGCCGGCCCCGTGGGGGCGTGGCTTGCTTGGTGGGGGCATGGCCGGCCTCGAGGGGGCGTGCCCGGCACCGTGGCGGCGTGGCTGGCCCCGTGGGGGCGTGGCCGGCCCCGTGGGGGCCTGGCCGGCCCCGTGGGGTCCTGGCCGGCCCCTTGGGGTCCTGGCCGGCCCCGTGGGGGCGTCGCCGGCCCCGTTGGGGCGTGGCCGGCCCCGTGGGGACCTTGCCAACCCCGTGGGGGCCTGGCCGTCCCCGTGGGGACCTGGCCGGCCCCGAGGGGGCCTGGCCGGCCCCGTGGATGCCTGGCCGGCCCCGTGGGGGCCTGGACGGCCCCGTGTGGGCCTGGCCGGCTCCGTGGGGGCATGGCCGGCCCCGTGGGGGCCTGGCCGGCCCCGTGGGGGCCTGGCCGACCCCGTGGGTGCCTGGCCGGGGGGCCTGGCCGGCCCCGTGGGGGCCTGGCCGGCCCGTGGGGGCCTGGCCAACCCCGTGGGGGCCTGGCCGGCCCAGTGGGGGCGTGGCCAGCCCCGTGGGGGCCTGGCCGGTTCCGTGGGGGCCTGGCCAACCCTGTGGGGGCCTGGCCGACCCCGTGGGGGCCTGGCCGGCCCCGTGGGAGCTTGGCCGGCCCCGTGGGGGCCTGTCCAACCCCGTGGGGGCCTGGCCGGCCCCGTGGGGGCCTGGCCGGCCCCGTGGGGGCCTGGCCGGCCCCGTGGGGCCTGGCCGACCTCGTGGTGGCCTGGCCGGCCCCGTGGGGGCGTGGCCGGTCTCGTGGGGGCCTGGCCGGCTAAGTTGGGACGTGGCGGGGCTCGTGGGGGCGTAGCCGGCCCCGTGGGGGCGTGGCTTGCCCCGTGGGGGCGTGGCCGGCCCCGTGGGGTGGTGCCCTGCCCCGTGGGGGCCTGGCCGGCCCCGTGGGGGCCTGGCCAGCCCCGTGGGGGCATGGCCGGCCCCGTGGGGGCCTGGCCGGCCCCGTGGGGGCCTGGCTGGCCCCGTGGGGGCCTGGCCGGCCCCGTGGGGGCCTGGCCGGGGGGGCTGGCCGGCCCCGTGGGGGCCTGGCCGGGGGGGCTGGCCGGCCCCGTGGGGGCCTGGCCAACCCCATGGGGGCGTGGCCGGACCCGTGGGGACCTGGCCGGCCCCGTGGGAGCCTGACCGGCCCCGTGGGGGACTGGCCGGCCCCCGTGGGAGCCTGGCCGGCCCCGTGGGGGCCTTGCCGGCCCTGTGGGGGCGTGACCGGCCCCGTGGGGGCTTGGCAAGCCCCGTGGGGGCGTGGCGGGGCCCGTGGGGGCGTGGACGGTCCAGTGAGGACCTGGCCGGCCTCGTGGGGTCCTGGCCGGCCTCGTGGGGGCCTGGCCGGCCCCGTGGGGGCCTGGCCGGTCCCGTGGGGGCCTGGCCGGCCCCGTGGGGGCCTGGCCGGCCCCGTGGCGGCCTGGCCGGCCCCGTTGGGGCCTGGCCGGCCCCGTGGGGGCCTGGCCGGCCCCGTGGGGGCCTGGCCGGCCCCGTGGGGGCCTGGCCGGCCTCGTGGGGGCCTGGCCGACCCCGTGGTGTCCTGGCCGGCCCCGTGGGGGCGTGGCCGATCTCGTGGGGGCCTGGCCGGCTCAGTTGGGACGTGGCGGGGCTTGTGGGGGCGTAACCGGCCCCGTGGGTGCGTGGCTATCCCCGTGGGGGCGTGGCCGGCCTCGTGGGGTGGTGCCCGGCCCCGTGGGGGCCTGGCCGGGGGTCCTGGCCGGCCCCGTGGGGGCCTGGCCAACCCCATGGGGGCGTGGCCGGACACGTGGGGACCTGGCCGGCCCCGTGGGAGCCTGACCGGCCCCGTGAGGGACTGGCCGGCCCCCGTGGGAGCCTGGCCGGACCTGTGGGGGCCTTGCCGGCCCTGTGGGGGCGTGACCGGCCCTGTGGGGGCTTGGCAGGCCCCGTGGGGGCGTGGCGGGGCCCGTGGGAACGTGGACGGCCCCGTGAGGACCTGGCCGGGCCCGTGGGGGCCTGGCCGGCCCCATTGGGGCCTGGCCGGCTCCGTGGGGGCCTGGCCGGCCCCGTGGTGGCGTGGCGGGGCCCATGGGGGCGTGGCCGGCCCCGTGGGGGCCTGGCCGGCCCCGTGGGGGCCTGGCCGGCTCCGTGGGGGCCTGGCCGGCCCCGTTGGGGCCTGGCCGGCCCCGTGGGGGACTGGACTGCCCCGTGGGGGCCTGCCCGGCCCTGTGGGGGCCTGGCCGGCCCCGTGGCTGACTGGCCGGCCCCGTGGGGGCCTGGCCGACCCCGTGGGAGCCTGTCCGGGGGGCCTGGCCGGCCCCGTGGGGGCCAGGACAACCCCGTGGGGGCCTGTCCGGCCCCGTGGGGGCCTGGCCTGCCCCGTGGGGGCGTGGCGGGGCCCATGGGGGCGTGGCCGGCCCCGTGGGGGCGTGGCTTGCCCAGTGGGGGCATGGCCGGCCCCGTGGGGGCGTGCCCGGCCCCGTGGGGGCGTGACCGGCACCGTGGGGGCGTGGCTGGCCCCGTGGGGGCATGGCCGGCCCCGTGGGGGCCTGGTCGGCCCCGTGGGGACCTGGCCGGGGGGCCTGGCCGGCCCCGTGGGGGCCTGGCCGGCCCCGTGGGGGCCTGGCCAATCCCGTGAGGCCCTGGCCGGCCCCGTGGGGGCCTGGCCGGCCCCGTGGGAGCTTGGCCGGCCCCGTGGGGGCCTGTCCAACCCCATGGGGGCCTGGCCGTCCCCGTGGGGGCCTGGCCGGCCCCGTGGGAGCTTGGCCGGGGGGCCTGGCCGGCCATATGGGGGCCTGGCCGGCCCCGTGGGGGCCTGGCCGGCCCCGTGGGGGACAGGCCGGCCCCGTGGGGACCTTGCCAACCCCGTGGGGGCCTGGCTGTCCCCGCTGGGACCTGGCCGGCCCCGAGGGGGCCTCGCCGGCTCCCGTGGGGGCCTGGCCGGCCCCGTGGGGGCCTTGCCGGCCCTGTGGGGGCGTGACCGGCCCCGTGCGGGCTTGGCAGGCCCCGTGGGGGCGTGGCGGGGCCCGTGGGGGCGTGGACGGCCCCGTGAGGGCCTGGCCGGCTCCGTGGGGGCCTGGCCGGCCCCGTGGGGGCCTGGCCGGCCCGTGGGGGCCTGGCCAACCCCATGGGGGTGTGGCCGGACCCGTGGGGACCTGGCCGGCCCCGTGGGAGGCTGACCGGCCCAGTGGGGGCCTTGCCGGCCCCAGTGGGGGCCTGGCCTGCCCCGTGGGGGCCTTGCCGGACCTGTGGGGGCGTGATCGGCCCCGTGGGGGCTTGGCAGGCCCCGTGGGGGCCTGGCGGGGCCAGTGGGGGCGTGGACGGCCCCGTGAGGGCCTGGCCGGCTCCGTCGGGGCCTGGCCGGCCCCGTGGGGGCCTGGCCGGCCCCGTGTGGGCCTGGCCGGCCCCGTGGGGGCCTGGCCGGCCCCGTGGGGGCCTGGCCGGCCCCGTGGGGGCCTGGCCGGCCCCGTGGGGGCCTGGCCGGCCCCGTGGGGGCCTGGCCGGCCCCGTAATGGCCTGGCCGGCCCCGCGGGGGCATGGCCGGTCTCGTGGGGGCCTGGCCGGCTCAGTTGGGACGTGGCGGGGCCAGTGGGGGCGTAGCCGGCCCCGTGGGGGCGTGGCTTGCCCCGTGGGGGCGTGGCCGGCCCCGTGGGGTGGTGCCCGGCCCAGTGGGGGCCTGGCCGGCCCCGTGGGGGCCTGGCCGGCTCCGTGGGGGCCTGTCTGGCCCCGTGGGGGCCTGGCCGGCCCCGTGGGGGCCTAGCCGGCCCCGTGGGGGCCTGGCAGGCCCCGTGGGGGTCTGGCCAACCCCATGGGGGCGTGGCCGGACCCGTGGGGACCTGGCCGGCCCCGTGGGAGCCTGACCGGCCCCGTGGGGGCCTGGCCGGCCCCCGTGGGAGCCTGGATGGCCCCGTGGGGGCCTTGCCGGCCCTGTGGGGGCGTGACCGGCCCCGTGGGGGCTTGGCTGGCCCCGTGGGGGCGTGGCGGGGCCCGTGGGGGCGTGGACGGCCCCGTGAGGACCTGGCCGGCCCCGTGGGGGCCTGGCCGGCCCCGTGGGGGCCTGGCCGGCCCCGTGGGGGCCTGGCCGGCCCCGTGGGGGCCTGGCCGGCCCCGTGGGGGCCTGGCCGGCCCCGTGGGGGCGTGGCGTGGCCCACGGGGGCGTGGCCGGCCCCGTGGGGGCGTTGCTTGCCCGGTGAGGCATGGCCGGCCCCGTGGGGTGGTGCCCGGCCCCGTGGGGGCCTGGCCGGCCCCGTGGGGGCCTGGCCGGCTCCGTGGGGGCCTGTCTGGCCCCGTGGGGGCCTGGCCGGCCCCGTGGGGGCCTAGCTGGCCCCGTGGGGGCCTGGCAGGCCCCGTGGGGGTCTGGCCAACCCCATGGGGGCGTGGCCGGACCCGTGGGGACCTGGCCGGCCCCGTGGGAGCCTGACCGGCCCCGTGGGGGCCTGGCCGGCCCCCGTGGGAGCCTGGATGGCCCCGTGGGGGCCTTGCCGGCCCTGTGGGGGCGTGACCGGCCCCGTGGGAACTTGGCTGGCCTTGTGGGGGCGTGGCGGGGCCCGTGGGGGCGTGGACGGCCCCGTGAGGACCTGGCCGGCCCCGTGGGGGCCTGGCCGGCCCCGTGGGGGCCTGGCCGGCCCCGTGGGGGCGTGGCCGGCCCCGTGGGGGCCTGGCCGGCCCCGTGGGGGCCTGGCCGGCCCCGTGGGGGCGTGGCGTGGCCCACGGGGGCGTGGCCGGCCCCGTGGGGGCGTTGCTTGCCCGGTGAGGCATGGCCGGCCCCGTGGGGGCGTGCCCCGCCCCGTGGGGGCGTGCCCGGCACCGTGGCGGCGTGGCTGGCCCCGTGGGGGCGTGGCCGGCCCCGTGGGGGCCTGGCCGGCCCCGTGGGGTCCTGGCCGGCCCCGTGGGGTCCTGGCCGGCCCCGTGGGGGCGTCGCCGGCCCCGTGGGGGCGTGGCCGGCCCCGTGGGGACCTTGCCAACCCCGTGGGGGCCTGACCGTCCCCGTGGGGACCTGGCCGGCCCCGAGGGGTCTGGCCGGCCCCGTGGATTCCTGGCCGGCCCCGTGGGGGCTTGGCCGGCCCCGTGGGGGCCTGGCCGGCCTCGTGGGGGCCTGGCCGTCCCCGTGGGGGCCTGGCCGGCCCCGTGGGGGCCTGGCAGGCCCCGTTGGGGCCTGGCCGGCCCCGTGGGGGCCTAGCCGGCCCCGTGGGGGCCTGGCCGGTGGGCCTGGCCGGCCCCGTGGGGGCCTGGCCAACCCCATGGGGTCGTGGCCGGTCCCGTGGGGACCTGGCCGGCCACGTGGGTGCCTGACCGGCCCCGTTGGGGCCTTTCCGGCCCCCGTGGGGGCCTGGCCGGCCCCGTGGGGGCCTTTCCGGCCCTGTGGGGGCGTGACCGGCCCCGTGGGGGCTTGGCAGGCCCCGTGGGGGCGTGGCGGGGCCCGTGGGGGCGTGGACGGCCCCGTGAGGGCCTGGCCGGCCCCGTGGGGGCCTGGCCGGCCCCGTGGGGGCCTGGCCGGCCACGTGGGGGCCTTGCCGGCCCCGTGGGGGCCTCGCCGGCCCCGTGGGGGTTTGGCCGGCCCCGTGGGGGCCTGGCCAACCCCATGGGGGCGTGGCCGGACCCGTGAGGACCTGGCCGGCCCCGTGGGGGCCTGGCCGGCCCCATGGGGGCCTGGCCGGCCCCGTGGGGGCCTGGCCGGCCCCGTGGGGGCGTGGCGGGGCCCATGGGGGCATGGCCGGCCCCGTGGAGGCGTGGCTTGCCCAGTTGGGGCATGGCCGGCCCCGTGGGGGCGTGCCCCGCCCCGTGGGGGCGTGCCCGGCACCGTGGCGGCGTGGCTGGCCCCGTGGGGGCGTGGCCGGCCCCGTGGGGGCCTGTCCGGCCCCGTGGGGTCCTGGCCGGCCCAGTGGGGGCGTCGCCTGACCCGTGGGGGCGTGGCCGGCCTCGTGGGGACCTTGCCAACCCCGTGGGGGCCTGGCCGTCCCCGTGGGGACCTGGCCGGCACCGAGGGGGCCTGGCCGGCCCCGTGGATGCCTGGCCGGCCCCGTGGGGGCCTGGCCGGCCCCGTGTGGGCCTGGCCGGCTCCTTGGGGGCCTGGCCGGACCCGTGGGGGCCTGGCCGGCCCCGTGGGGGCCTGGACGACCCCGTAGGGGCCTGGCCGGGGGGCCTGGACGGCCCCGTGGGGGCCTGGCCGGCACCGTGGGGGCCTGGCCAACCCCGTGGGGGCCTGGCCGGCCCCGTGGGGGCCTGGCCGGCCCCGTGGGGGCCTGGCCGGCCCCGTGGGAGCTTGGCCGGCCCCGTGGGGGCCTGTCCAACCCCGTGGGGGCTTGGCCGGCCTTGTGGGGGCCTGGCCGGCCCCGTGGGAGCTTGGGCGGTGGGCCTAGCCGGCCCCGTGGGGGCCTGGCCGGGGGGCCTGGCCGGCCCCGTGGGGGCATGGCCGGCCCCGTGGGGGCCTGGCCAACCCCGTGAGGGCCTGGCCGGCCCCGTGGGGGCGTTGCCGGCCCCGTGGGGGCCTGGCCGTCCCCGTGGGGGCCTGGCCGGCCCCGTAGGGGCCTGGCCGGCCCCGTGGGGGCCTGGCCGGCCCCGTGGGGGCCTAGCCGGCCCCGTGGGGGCCTGGCCGGGGTGCCTGGCCGGCCCCGTGGGGGCCTGGCCAACCTCATGGGGGCGTGGCCGGTCCGGTGGGGACCTGGTCGGCCCCGTGGGTGCCTGACCGGCCCCGTTCGGGCCTTTCCGGCCCCCGTGGGGGCCTGGCCGGCCCCGTGGGGGCCTTTCCGGCCCTGTGGGGGCGTGACCGTCCCCGTGGGGGCTTGGCAGGCCCCGTGGGGGCGTGGCGGGGCCCGTGGGGGCGTGGACGGCCCCGTGAGGGCCTGGCCGGCCCCGTGGGGGCCTGGCCGGCCCCGTGGGAGCCTGGCCGGCCCCGTGGGGGCCTGGCCGGCCCCGTGGGGGCTTCGCCGGCCCCGTGGGGGCCTGACCGGCCCCGTGGGGGCCTGGCCGGCCCCGTGGGGGCCTGGCCGGCCCCGTGGTAGCCTGACCGGCCCCGTGGGGGCCTGACCAACCCCGTGGGGGCCTGGCCGGCCCCGTGGGGGCCTGGCCGGCCCTGTGGGGGCGTGGCGGGGCCCATGGGGGCGTGGCCGGCTCCGTGGGGGCGTGGCTTGCCCGGTGGGGGCATGGCCGGCCCCGTGGGGGCGTGCCCGGCCCCGTGGGGGCGTGACCGGCACCGTGGGGGCGTGGCTGGCCCCGTGGGGGCATGGCCGGCCCCGTGGGGGCCTGGCCGGCCCCGTGGGGGGCTGGCCAACCCCGTGGGGTCCTGGCCGGCCCCGTGGGGGCGTCGCCGGCCCCGTGGGGGCGTGGCCGGCTCCGTGGGGACCTTGCCAACCCCGTGGGGGCCTGGCCGTCCCCGTGGGGACCTGGCCGGCCCCGAGGGGGCCTGGCCGGCCCCGTGGGGGCCTGGCCGGCCCCGTGGGGACCTGGCCGGCCCCGTGGGGGCCTGGCCGGCCCCGTGGGGGCCTGGCCGGCCCCGTGGGAGCTTGGCCGGGGGGCCTGGCCGGCCCCGTGGGGGCCTGGCCGGGGGGCCTGGCCGGCCCCGTGGTGGCCTGGCCGGCCCCGTGGGGGCCTGTCCAACCCCGTGGGGGCCTGGCCGGCCCCGTGGGGGCCTGGCCGGCCCCGTGGGGACCTGGCCGTCCCCGTGGGGGCCTGGCCGGCCCCGTGGTGGCCTGGCCGGCCCCGTGGGGGCCTGGCCGGCCCCGTGGGGGCCTATCCGGCCCCGTGGGGGCCTGGCCGGGGGGCCTGGCCGGCCACGTGGGGGCCTGGCCAACCCCATGGGGGCGTAGCCGGTCCCGTGGGGACCTGGCCGGCCACGTGGGTGCCTGACAGGCCTCGTTTGGGCCTTTCCGGCCCCCGTGGGGGCCTGCCGGCCCCGTGGGGGCCTTTCCGGCCCTGTGGGGGCGTGACCGGCCCCGTGGGGGCTTGGCAGGCCCCGTGGGCGCATGGCGGTGCCCGTGGGGGCGTGGACGGCCCCGTGAGGGCCTGGCCGGCCCCGTGGGAGCCTGGCCGGCCCCGTGGGAGCCTGGCCGGCCTTGTGGGGGCCTGGCCGGCCCCGTGGGGGCCTCGCCGGCCTTGTGGGGGCCTGGCCGGCCCCGTGGGGGCCTGGCCGGCCCCGTGGGGGCCTGGCCGGCCCCGTGGGAGCCTGACCGGCCCCGTGGGGGCCTGACCAACCCCGTGGGGGCCTGGCCGGCCCCGTGGGGGCCTAGCCGGCCCCGTGGGGGCCTGGCCGGCCCCGTGGGTGCCTGGCCGGCCCTGTGGGGGCGTGGCGGGGCCCATGGGGGCGTGGCCGGCCCCGTGGGGGCGTGGCTTGCCCGGTGGGGGCATGGCCGGCCCCGTGGGGGCGTGCCCGGCCTTGTGGGGGCGTGACCGACACCGTGGGGGCGTGGATGGCCCCGTGGGGGCATGGCCGGCCCCGTGGGGGCCTGGCCGGCCCCGTGGGGGGCTGGACAACCCCGTGGGGTCCTGGCCGGCCCCGTGGGGGCGTCGCCGGCCCCGTGGGGGCGTGGCCGGCCCCGTGGGGACCTTGCCAACCCCGTGGGGGCCTGGCCGTCCCCGTGGGTACCTGGCCGGCCCCGAGGGGGCCTGGCCGGCCCCGTGGGGGCCTGGCCGGCCCCGTGGGGGCCTGGCCGGCCCCGTGGGGGCCTGGCCGGCCCCGTGGGGGCCTGGCCGGCCCCGTGGGGGCCTTGCCGGCCCCGTGGGGACCTGGCCGGCCCCGTGGGTGCCTGGCCGGCCCCGTGTGGGCCTGGCCGGCTCCTTGGGGGCCTGACCGGCCCCGTGGGGGCCTGGCCGGCCCCGTGGGGGCCTGGCCGACCCCGTAGGGGCTTGGCCGGGGGGCCTGGCCGGCCCCGTGGGTGCCTGGCCGGCCCCGTGGGGGCCTGGCCAACCCCGTGGGGGCCTGGCCGGCCCCGTGGGGGCCTGGCCGGCCCCGTGGGAGCTTGGCCGGCCCCGTGGGGGCCTCTCCAACCCCGTGGGGGCCTGGCCGGCACCGTGGGAGCTTGGGCGTGGGGCCTGGCCGGCCCCGTGGGGGCCTGGCCGGGGGGCCCGGCCGGCCCCGTGGGGGCCTGGCCAGCCCCGTGGGGGCCTGGCCAACTCCGTGGGGGCCTGGCCGGCCCCGAGGGGGCGTGGCCGTCCCCGTGGGGGCCTGGCCGTCCCCGTGGGTGTCTGGCCGGCCCCGTGGGGGCCTGGCCGGCCCCGTGGGGGCCTGGCCGGCCCGTGGGGGCCTAGCCGGCCCCGTGGGGGCCTGGCCGGCCCCGTGGGGGCCTGGCCAACCCCGTGGGGGCCTGGCCGGCCCCGTGGGGGCCTGGCCGGCCCCGTGGGAGTTTGGCCGGCCCCGTGGGAGTTTGGCCGGCCCCGTGGGGGCCTGTCCAACCCCGTGGGGGCCTGGCCGGCACCGTGGGGGCCTGGCCGACCCGTGGGGGCCTGGCCGGCCCCGTGCGGGCCTGGCCGACCCCGTGTGGGCCTGTCCAACCCCGTGGGGGCCTGGCCGGCCCCGTGGGGGCCTGGCCGACCCCGTGGGGGCCTGGCCGGCCCCGTGGGAGCTTGGGCGGGGGGCCTGGCCGGCCCCGTGGGGGCCTGGACGGCCCCGTGGGGGCCTGGCCGGCCCCGTGGGGGCCTGGCCAACTCCGTGGGGTCCTGGCCGGCCCCGTGGGGGCGTCGCCGGCCCCGTGGGGGCGTGGCCGGCCCCGTGGGGACCTTGCCAACCCCGTGGGGGCCTGGCCGTCCCCGTGGGTACCTGGCCGGCCCCGAGGGGGCCTGGCCGGCCCCGTGGGGGCCTGGCCGGCCCCGTGGGGGCCTGGCCGGCCCCGTGGGGGCCTGGCCGGCCCAGTGGGGGCCTGGCCGGCCCCGTGGGGGCCTGGCCGGCCCCGTGGGGACCTGGCCGTCCCCGTGGGTGCCTGGCCGGCCACGTGGGGGCCTGGCCGGCCCCGTGGGGGCCTGGCCGACCCCGTGGGGGCCTGGCCGGGGGGCCTGGCCGGCCCCGTGGAGGCCTGGCCGGCCCCGTGGAGGCCTGGCCAATCCCGATGGGCCCTGGCCGGCCCCGTAGGGGCCTGGCCGGCCCCGTGGGAGCTTGTCCGGCCCCGTGGGGGCCTGTCCAACCCCGTGGGGGCCTGGCCGGCCCCGTGGGGGCCTGGCCGGCCCCGAAGGAGCTTGGCCGGGGGGCCTGGCCGGGGGGCCTGGCCGGCCCCGTGGGGGCCTGGCCGGCCCCGTGGGGGCCTGACCAACCCCGTGGGGGCCTGGCCGGCCCCGTGGGGGCGTGGCTTGCCCCGTGGGGGCATGGCCGGCCCCTTGGGGGTGCGCCCGGCCCCGTGGGGGCGTGGCCGGCACCGTTGGGGTGTGGCTGGCCCCGTTGGGAAAGTGGCCGGCCATGTGGGTGCATGGCCTGCCCCGTGGGGGGCTGGCCAACCCCGTGGGGTCCTGGCCGGCCCCGTGGGGGCGTGGCCGGCCCAATCGGGGCGTGGCCGGCCCTGTGGGGGCATGACCGGCCCCGTGGGTGCGAGGCTGGCCCCGTGGGGGCCTTGCCAACACCGTGGGGGCCTGGCCGTCCCCGTGGGGGCCTGGCCGACCCCGAGGGGGCCTGGCCGGCCCCGTGGGGGCCTGGCCGGCCCCGTTGGGGCCTGGCCTGCCTCGGGGGTGCCTGGCCAGCCCCGTGGAGGCCTGGCCGACCCCGTGGGGGCCTGGCCGACCCCGTGGGGGCGTGGCCGGCCCCGTGGTGGCCTAGCCGGCCCCGTGGGGGCCTGGCCGCCCCAATGGGGGCCTGGCCGGCCCCGTGGGGGCCTGGCCGGCCCCGTGGGGGCGTGGCAGGCCCCGTAGGGGCGTGACAGGGCCCGTGGGGGCATGGACGGCCCCGTGGTGGCCTGGCCGGCCCGGTGGGAGCCTGGCCGGCCCCGTGGGGGCCTGGCCGGCCCCGTGGGGGCCTAGCCGGCCACGTGGGATCCTGGCCGGCCACGTGGGGGCCTTGCCGGCCCCGTGGGGGCCTAGCCGGCCCCATGGGGTCCTGGCCAGCCCCGTGGGGGCCTGGCCTGCCTTGTGGGGGCCTGCCCGGCCCCGTGGGGGCCTTGCCGGCCCCGTGGCTGCCTGGCCGGCCCCGTGGGGGCCTCGCCGACACCGTGGGAGCCTGTCCGGGGGGCCTGGCCGGCCCGTGGGGGCCTGGCCAACCCCGTGGGGGCCTGTCCGGCCGCGTGGGGGCGTGGCGGGGCCCATGGGGGCGTGGCCGGCCCCGTGGGGGCGTGGCTTGCCCGGTGGGGGCATGGCCTGCCCCGTGGTGGCGTGCCCGGCCCCGTGGGGGCGTGCCCGGCACCGTGGAGGCGTGGCTGGCCCCGTGGGGTCGTGGCCGGCCCCGTGGGGGCCTGGCCGGCCCCGTGGGGGGCTGGCCAACCCCGTGGGGTCCTGGCCGGCCCCGTGGGGGCGTCGCCGGCCCCGTGGGGGCGTGACCGGCCCCGTGCGGACCTTGCCAACCCCGTGGGGGCCTGGCCGTCCCCGTGGGGACCTGGCCGGCCCCGAGGGGTCCTGGCTGGCCGCGTGGAGGCCTGGCCGGCCTCGTGGGGGCCCGGCCGGCCCCGTGGGGGCCTGTCCGGCCACGTGGCGGCCTGGCCGGCCCCGTGGGGGCCTGTCCGGCCACGTGGGGGCCTGGCCGGCCCCGTGGTGGCCTGGCCGGCCACGTGGGGGCCTAGCCGACCCCGTGGGGGCATGGCCGGGAAGCCTGGCCGGCCCCGTGGGGGCCTGGCCGGCTTCGTGGGGGCCTGGCCAACCCCGTGGGGGCCTGACCGGCCCCGTGGGGGCCTGGCCGGCCCCGTGGGAGCTTGGCCGGCCCCGTGGGGGCCTGTCCAACCCCGTGGGGGCCTGGCCGGCCCCGTGGGGGCCTGGCCGGCCTCGTGGGAGCTTGGCTGGGGGGCCTGGCCGGCCCCGTGGGGGCCTGGCCGGGGGGCCTGGCCGGCCCTGTGGGGGCCTGGCCGGCCCAGTGTGGGCCTGGCCAACCCCGTGGGGGCCTGGCCGGCCCCGTGGGGGCGTGTCTAGCCCCGTGGGGGCATGGCCGGCCCCGTGGGGGCGTGCCCGGCCCCGTGGGGGCGTGGCCGGCACCGTTGGGGCGTGGCTGGCCCCGTTGGGGGCCCGTGGGAGCCTGGCCGGCCCCGTGGGGGGCTGACCAACCCCGTGGGGTCCTGGCCGGCCCCGTGGGGGCGTGGCAGGCCCCATCGGGGCGTGGCCAACCCCGTGGGGGCATGGCCGGCCCCGTGGGTGCGTGGCCTGCCCCGTGGGGGCCTGGCCAACACCGTGGGGGCCTGGCCGTCCCCGTGGGGGCCTGGCCGACCCCGAGGTGGCCTTGCCGGCCCCGTGGGGGCCTGGCCGGCCCCGTTGGGGCCTGGCCGGCCCCGTGGGGGCCTGGCCGGCCCCGTGGGGGCCTGGCCAACCCCGTGGGGGCGTGGCCGGCCCCGTGGTGGCCTGGCCGGCCCCGTGGGGGCCTGGCCGCCCCAATGGGGGCCTGGCCGGCCCCGTGGGGGCCTGGCCGGCCCCGTGGGGGCCTGGTCGGCCCCGTGGGGGCGTGGCAGGCCCCGTAGGGGCGTGACAGGGCCCGTTGGGGCGTGGACGGCCACGTGGGGGCCTTGCCGACCCGGTGGGGTCCGGGCCGGCCCCGTGGGGGCCTGGCCGGCCCCTTGGGGGCCAGGCCGGCCCCGTGGGATCCTGGCCGGCCCCATGGGGGCATGGCCAACCCCGTGGGGGCCTGGCCGGCCCCGTGGGGTCTGGCCGACCCCGTGGGGGCCTGGCCGGCCCCGTGGGGGCCTGCCCGGCCCCGTGGAGGCCTGGCCGGCCCCGTGGGGGCCTGCCCTGCCCCGTGGGGGCCTGGCCGGGGGGCCTGGCCGGCCCCGTGGGGGCCTGACCAGCTCCGTGGGGGCCAGGCCAACCTTGTGGGGGCCTGGCCAACCCCGTGGGGGCCTGGCCGGCCCCGTGGGGGCGTGGCGGGGTCCACTGTTGCGTGACCGGCACCGTGGGGGCGTGGCTTGCCCTTTGGGGGCATGGCCGGCCCCTGGTGGCGTGCCCGGCTTCGTGGGGGCGTGGCCGGCACCGTGTGTGCGTGGCTGGCCCCGAGGGGGCGTGGCCGGCCCCGTTGGGGCCTGGCCCGCCCCGTGGGGGGCTGGACAACCCCGTGGGGTCCTGGCCGGCCCCGTGGGGGCGTGGCCGGCCCCGTGGGGGCGTGGCCGGCCCCACGGGGGCATGGCCGGCCCCGTGGGTGCGTTGCCGGTCCCGTAGGGGCCTGGCCGGCCTCGTGGGGGCCTGGCCGTCCTCGTGGGGGCCTGGCCGGCCCCGAGGGGGCCTGGCCGGCCCCGTGGGGGCCTGGCCGGCCTCGTGGGGGCCTGGCCAACCCCGTGGGGTCCTGGCCGGCCCCGTGGGGGCGTGGCGGGGTCCATGGGGGCGTGGCCGGCACCGTGGGGGCGTGGCTTGCCCTTTGGGAGTATGACCGGCCCCTGGTGGCGTGCCCGGCCCCGTGTGGGCGTGGCCGGCACTGTTGGGGCGTGGCTGGCCTTGTGGGGGCGTGGCCGGCCCCGTGGGGGCCTGGCCCGCCCCGTAGGGGGCTGGCCAACCCCGTGGGGTCCTGGCCGGCCCCGTGGGGGCGTGGCCGGCCCCGTGGGGGCGTGGCCGTCCCCACGGGGGCATGGCCGGCCCCGTGGGTGCGTTGCCGGTCCCGTGGGGGCCTGGCCGGCCCCGTGGGGACCTGGCCAACCCCGTGGGGGCCTGGCCGTCCCCGTGGGGGCATGGCCGGCCCCGAGGGGGCCTGGCCGGCCTCGTGGGGGCCTGGCCGGCCCCGTGGGTGCCTGGCCAGCCCCATGGGGGCCTGGAAGGCCTCGTAGGGGCGTTGCCGGCCTCGTGGGGGCGTGGCGGGGCCTGTGGGGGCGTGGCCGGCCCCGTGGGGGCCTTGCCGGCACCGTGGGGGCATGGCCTGCACCGTGGGTGCCTGACCGGCCCCGTGGGGGCCTGGCCGGCCCCGTGAGGGCCTGGCCGACCCCGTGGGATCCTGGCCGGCCCCATGGGGGCATGGCCAACCCCGTGGGTGCCTGGCCGGCCCCGTGGGGGGGTGGCCGACCCCGTGGGGGCCTGGCCGGCCCCGTGGGGGCCTGCCCGGCCCCGTGGAGGCCTGGCCGGCCCCGTGGGGGCCTGCCCTGCCCCGTGGGGGCCTGGCCGGTGGGCCTGGCCGGCCCCGTGGGGGCCTGACAAGCCCCGTGGGGGCCTGGCCAACCCCGTGGGGGCCTGGCCAACCCCGTGGGTTCCTGGCCGGCCCCGTGGGGGCGTGGCGGGGTCCATGGGGGCGTGGCCGGCACCGTGGGGGCGTGGCTTGCCCTTTGGGGGCATGGCCGGCCCCTGGTGGCGTGCCCGGCCCCGTGGGGGCGTGGCCGGCACCGTTGGTGCGTGGCTGGTTCCGAGGGGGCGTGGCCGGCCCCGTTGGTGCCTGGCCTGCCCCGTGGGGGGCTGGCCAACCCCGTGGGGACCTGGCCGGCCCCGTGGGGGCGTGGCCGGCCCCGTGGGGGGGTGGCAGGCCCCGTGGGGGCGTGGCCGGCCCCACGGGGGCATGGCCGGCCCCGTGGGTGCGTTGCCGGCCACGTGAAGGCCTGGTCGGCCCCGTGGGGACCTGGCCAACCCCGTGGGGGCCTGGCCGGCCCCGTGGGGGCCTGGCCGGCCCCGTGGGGGCCTGGCCAACCCCGTGGGGGCCTGGCCGGCCCCGTGGGGGCGTGGCGGGGTCCATGGGGGCGTGGCCGGCACCGTGGGGGCGTGGCTTGCCCTTTGGGGACATGGCCGGCCCCTGGTGGCGTGCCCGGTCCCGTGGGGGCGTGGCCGGCACCGTTGGGGCGTGGCTGGCCCCGTGGAAGCGTGGCCGGCCCCGTGGGGGCCTGGCCCGCCCCGTGGGGGGATGGCCAACCCCGTGGGGTCCTGGCCGGCCCCGTGGGGGCGTGGCCGGCCCCGTGGGGGCGTGGCCGGCCCCACGGGGGCATGGCCGGCCCCGTGAGTGCGTTGCCGGCCCCGTGGGGGCCTGGCCGGCCCCGTGGGGACCTGGCCAACCCCGTGGGGGCCTGGCCGTCCCCGTGGGGGCCTGGCCGGCCCCGAGGGGGCCTGGCCGGCCCCGTGGGGGCCTGGCCGGCCCCGTGGGTGCCTGGCCGGCCCCGTGGGGGCCTGGGAGGCCCCGTAGGGGCGTTGCCGGCCTCGTGGGGGCGTGGCGGGGCCCTTGGGGGCGTGGCCGGCCCCGTGGGGGACTTGCCGGCACCGTGGGGGCATGGCCTGCACCGTGGGTGCCTGACCGGCCCCGTGGGGGCCTGGCCGGCCCCGTGGGGGCCTGGCCGGCCCCGTGGGGGCCTGGCCGGCCCCGTGTAGGCCTGGCCAGCCCCGTGGGGGCCTGGCCGGCCCCGTGGGGGCCTGGCCGGCCCCGTGGGGGGCTGGCCAACCCCGTGGGGTCCTGGCCGGCCCCGTGGGGGCGTGGCCGGCCCCGTGGGGGCGTGGCCGACCCCGTGGGGGCGTGGCCGGCCCCGTGGGGGCGGGGCCGGCCCCGTGGGTGCGTGGCCGGCCCCGTGGGGGTCTGACCAACCTCGTGGGGGCTTGGCCGGCCCCGCGGGGGCCTGGCCGGCCCCGTGGGGGCCTGGCCGACTCCGTGGGGGCCTGGCCGGCCCCGTTGGGGCCTGTTCGGGGGGCCTGGCCGGCCCCGTGGTGGCCTGGCCGGCCCCGTGAAGGCCTGGCCAACCCCGTGGGGTCCTGGCCGGCCCCGTGGGGGCCTGGCCGGCCCCGAGGGGGCCTGGCCGGCCCCGTGGGGGCCTGGCCGGCCCCGTGGGGGCCTGGCCGACCCCATGGGGCCTGGGCGGCCCCGTAGGGGCGTTGCCGGCCTCGTGGGGGCGTGGCGGGGCCCGTGGGGGCGTGGACGGCCACGTGGGGGCGTGGACTGTCACGTGGGGGCGTGGACGGCCACGTGGGGGCCTTGCCGGCACCGTGGGGGCGTGGCCTGCACCGTGGGTGCCTGGCCGGCCCTTTGGTGGCCTGGCCGGCCCCGTGGGGGCCTGGCCGGCTTCGTGGGGGCGTGTCCGGCCCCGTGGAAGCGTGGTCGACCCCGTGGGGGCGTGGTCGGCCCCGTGGGGGCGTGGCCGGCCCCGTGGGTGCGTGGCCGGCCCCGTGGGGGCCTGGCCGGCCCCGTGGGGGCCTGACCAACCCCTTTGGGGCCTGGCCAACCCCGTGGGGGCCTGGCCGGCCCCGTGGGGGCCTGGCCGACCCCGTGGGGGCCTGGCCGGGGGGCCTGGCCGGCCCCGTTGGGGCCTGGCCTGGGGGCCTGGCCTGCCCCGTGGTGGACTGGCCGGCCCCGTGGGGGCCTGGCCAACCCCGTTGGGGCCTGGCCGGCCCCGTGGGGGCGTGGCGGGGCCCATAGGGGCTTGGCCTGCCCCGTGGGGGCGTGGCTTGCCCTGTGGGGGCATGGCCGGCCCCGTGGTGGCGTGCCCGGCCCCGTGGGGGCGTGGCTGGCACCGTTGGGGCGTGACTGGCCCCGTGGCGGCGTGGCCGGCCCCGTGGGGACCTGACCCGCCCCGTAGGGTGCTGGCCAACCCCGTGGGGTCCTGGCCGGCCCCGTGGGGGCGTGGCCGGCCCCGTGGAAGCGTGGCCGGCCCCGTGGGGGCATGGCCGGCCCCGTTGGTGCGTTGCCGGCCCCGTGGGGGCCTGGCCAACCCCTTGGGGGCCTGGACGTCCCCGTGGGGGCCTGGCTGGCCCCGAGGTGGCCTGGCCGGCCCCGAGGGGGCCTGGCCGGCCCCGTGGGGGCCTGGCCGGCCCCGTGGGGGCCTGGCCGGCCCCGTGGGGGCCTGGCCGGCCCCGTGGGGGCCTGGCCGGCCCCGTGGGGGCCTGGCCGACCCCGTGGGGGCCTGGCCGACCCCGTGGGGGCCTGGCCGGCCCCGTGGGGGCGAGTCGGTGCCAATGGGGGCGTGGCCGGCCCTGTGGGGGCGTGGATTGCCCCGTGGGGGCATGGCCGGCCCCCGTGGGGGCGTGCCCGGGCCCGTGGGGGCGTGTCCGGCACCGAGGGGGCGTGGCTGGCCCCGTGGGGGCGTTGCCGGTTCCGTGGGGGCCTGGCCGGCCCCGTGGGGGGCTGGCCAACCCCGTGGGGTCCTGGCCGGCCCCGTGGGAGCGTGGCCGGCGCCGTGGGGACGTGGCCTGCCACGCGGGGGCTTGGCCAAACCCGTGGGGGCCTGGCCGTCCCCGTGGGGGCCTGGCCGGCCCCTTGGGGGCCTGGCCAACCCCGTGGGGGCCTGGCCGGCCCTGTGGGGGCCTGGCCGGCCTGGTGGGGGCCTTGCCGGCCCCGTGGGAGCTTGGCCGGGGGGCCTGGCTGGCCCCGTGGGGGCTTGGCCGGAGGGCCTGGCCGGCCGCGTGAGGACCTGGCCGGCCCCGTGGGGGCCTGGCCAACCCCGTGGGGGCCTGGCCGGCCCCGTAGGTGCCTGGCCGGCCCCGTGGGGTCGTGGCGGGGCCCATGGGGGCGTGGCCTGCCCCGTGGGGGCGTGGCTTTCCCCGTGGGGGTATGGCCGGCCCCGTGGGGGCGTGCCCGGGCCCGTGGGGGCGTGGCCGGCACCGTGGGGGCGTGGCTGGCCCCGTGGGGGCGTGGCCGGCCCCGTGGGGGCTTGGCCAGCCCCGTGGGGGGCTGGCCAACCCCGTGGGGTCCTGGCCGGCCCCGTGGGGGCCTGGCCAACCCCGTGGGGGCCTGGCCGGCCCCGTAGGTGCCTGGCCGGCCCCGTGGGGGCGTGGCGTGGCCCATGGGGGCGTGGCCGGCCCCGTGGGGGCGTGGCTTGCCCCGTGGGGGCATGGCCGGCCTCGTGGGGGCGTGCCCGGGCCCGTGGGGGCGTGGCCGGCACCGTGGGGGCGTGGCTGGCCCCGTGGGGGCGTGGCCGGCCCCGTGGGGGCTTGGCCAGCCCCGTGGGGGGCTGGCCAACCCCGTGGGGTCCTGGCCGGCCCCGTGGGGGCCTGTCCGGCCCAAGGGGAGCTTGGCCCGGGAGCCTGGCCGGCCCCGTGGGGGCCTGGCCGGGGGGCCTGGCCGGCCCCGTGGGGGACTGGCCGGCCCCGTGGGGGCCTGGCCGGCCCCGTGGGGGCGTGGCGGTGCCAATCGGGGCGTGGCCGGCCCTGTGGGGGCGTGGATTGCCCCGTGGGGGCATGGCCGGCCCCCGTGGGGGCGTGCCCGGGCCCGTGGGGGCGTGGCCGGCACCAAGGGGGCGTGGCTGGCCCCGTGGGGGCGTTGCCGGCCCCGTGGGGGCCTGGCCGGCCCCGTGGGGGGCTGGCCAACCCCGTGGGGTCCTGGCCGGCCCCGTGGGGGCGTGGCCGGCGCCGTGGGGACGTGGCCTGCCCCGCGGGGGCTTGGCCAACCCCGTGGGGGCCTGGCCGTCCCCGTGGGGGCCTGGCCGGCCCCTTGGGGGCCTGGCCAACCCCGTGGGGGCCTGGCCGGCCCCGTGGGGGCCTGGCCGGCCCCGTGTAGGCCTGGCCAGCCCCGTGGGGGCCTGGCCGGCCCCGTGGGGGCCTGGCCGGCCCCGTGGGGGGCTGGCCAACCCCGTGGGGTCCTGGCCGGCCCCGTGGGGGCGTGGCCGGCCCCGTGGGGGCGTGGCCGACCCCGTGGGGGCGTGGCCGGCCCCGTGGGGGCGGGGCCGGCCCCGTGGGTGCGTGGCCGGCCCCGTGGGGGTCTGACCAACCTCGTGGGGGCTTGGCCGGCCCCGTGGGGGCCTGGCCGGCCCCGTGGGGGCCTGGCCGACTCCGTGGGGGCCTGGCCGGCCCCGTTGGGGCCTGTTCGGGGGGCCTGGCCGGCCCCGTGGTGGCCTGGCCGGCCCCGTGGGGGCCTGGCCAACCCCGTGGGGTCCTGGCCGGCCCCGTGGGGGCCTGGCCGGCCCCGAGGGGGCCTGGCCGGCCCCGTGGGGGCCTGGCCGGCCCCGTGGGGGCCTGGCCGACCCCATGGGGCCTGGGCGGCCCCGTAGGGGCGTTGCCGGCCTCGTGGGGGCGTGGCGGGGCCCGTGGGGGCGTGGACGGCCACGTGGGGGCGTGGACGGCCACGTGGGGGCGTGGACGGCCACGTGGGGGCCTTGCCGGCACCGTGGGGGCGTGGCCTGCACCGTGGGTGCCTGGCCGGCCCTTTGGTGGCCTGGCCGGCCCCGTGGGGGCCTGGCCGGCTTCGTGGGGGCGTGTCCGGCCCCGTGGAAGCGTGGTCGACCCCGTGGGGGCGTGGTCGGCCCCGTGGGGGCGTGGCCGGCCCCGTGGGTGCGTGGCCGGCCCCGTGGGGGCCTGGCCGGCCCCGTGGGGGCCTGACCAACCCCTTTGGGGCCTGGCCAACCCCGTGGGGGCCTGGCCGGCCCCGTGGGGGCCTGGCCGACCCCGTGGGGGCCTGGCCGGGGGGCCTGGCCGGCCCCGTTGGGGCATGGCCTGGGGGCCTGGCCTGCCCCGTGGTGGACTGGCCGGCCCCGTGGGGGCCTGGCCAACCCCGTTGGGGCCTGGCCGGCCCCGTGGGGGCGTGGCGGGGCCCATAGGGGCTTGGCCTGCCCCGTGGGGGCGTGGCTTGCCCTGTGGGGGCATGGCCGGCCCCGTGGTGGCGTGCCCGGCCCCGTGGGGGCGTGGCTGGCACCGTTGGGGCGTGACTGGCCCCGTGGCGGCGTGGCCGGCCCCGTGGGGACCTGACCCGCCCCGTAGGGGGCTGGCCAACCCCGTGGGGTCCTGGCCGGCCCCGTGGGGGCGTGGCCGGCCCCGTGGGGGCGTGGCCGGCCCCGTGGGGGCATGGCCGGCCCCGTTGGTGCGTTGCCGGCCCCGTGGGGGCCTGGCCAACCCCTTGGGGGCCTGGACGTTTCCGTGGGGGCCTGGCTGGCCCCGAGGTGGCCTGGCCGGCCCCGAGAGGGCCTGGCCGGCCCCGTGGGGGCCTGGCCGGCCCCGTGGGGGCCTGGCCGGCCCCGTGGGGGCCTGGCCGGCCCCGTGGGGGCCTGGCCGGCCCCGTGGGGGCCTGGCCGACCTTGTGGGGGCCTGGCCGACCCCGTGGGGGCCTGGCCGGCCCCGTGGGGGCGAGTCGGTGCCAATGGGGGCGTGGCCGGCCCTGTGGGGGCGTGGATTGCCCCGTGGGGGCATGGCCGGCCCCCGTGGGGGCGTGCCCGGGCCCGTGGGGGCGTGGCCGGCACCGAGGGGGCGTGGCTGGCCCCGTGGGGGCGTTGCCGGTTCGGTGGGGGCCTGGCCGGCCCCGTGGGGGGCTGGCCAACCCCGTGGGGTCCTGGCCGGCCCCGTGGGGGCGTGGCCGGCGCCGTGGGGACGTGGCCTGCCACGCGGGGGCTTGGCCAACCCCGTGGGGGCCTGGCCGTCCCCGTGGGGGCCTGGCCGGCCCCTTGGGGGCCTGGCCAACCCCGTGGGGGCCTGGCCGGCCCTGTGGGGGCCTGGCCGGCCTGGTGGGGGCCTGGCCGGCCCCGTGGGAGCTTGGCCGGGGGGCCTGGCTGGCCCCGTGGGGGCTTGGCCGGAGGGCCTGGCCGGCCGCGTGAGGACCTGGCCGGCCCCGTGGGGGCCTGGCCAACCCCGTGGGGGCCTGGCCGGCCCCGTAGGTGCCTGGCCGGCCCCGTGGGGTCGCGGCGGGGCCCATGGGGGCGTGGCCGGCCCCGTGGGGGCGTGGCTTTCCCCGTGGGGGTATGGCCGGCCCCGTGGGGGCGTGCCCGGGCCCGTGGGGGCGTGGCCGGCACCGTGGGGGCGTGGCTGGCCCCGTGGGGGCGTGGCCGGCCCCGTGGGGGCTTGGCCAGCCCCGTGGGGGGCTGGCCAACCCCGTGGGGTCCTGGCCGGCCCCGTGGGGGCCTGGCCAACCCCGTGGGGGCCTGGCCGGCCCCGTAGGTGCCTGGCCGGCCCCGTGGGGGCGTGGCGGGGCCCATGGGGGCGTGGCCGGCCCCGTGGGGGCGTGGCTTGCCCCGTGGGGGCATGGCCGGCCTCGTGGGTGCGTGCCCGGGCCCGTGGGGGCGTGGCCGGCACCGTGGGGGCGTGGCTGGCCCCGTGGGGGCGTGGCCGGCCCCGTGGGGGCTTGGCCAGCCCCGTGGGGGGCTGGCCAACCCCGTGGGGTCCTGGCCGGCCCCGTGGGGGCGTGGCCGGCCCCGTGGGGGCTTGGCCAACCTCGTGGGGGCCTGGCCGGCCCCGTGGTGGCCTGGCCGACCCCGTGGGGGCCTGGCCGACCCCGTGGGGGCCTGGCCGGCCCCGTGGGGGCCTGGCCGGCCCCGTGGGAGCCTGGCCGGCCCCGTGGGGGCCAGGCCAACGCCGTAAGGGCCTGGCCGGCCCCGTAGGTGCCTGGCCGGCCCCGTGGGGGCGTGGCGGGGCCCATGGGGGCGTTGCGGCCCCGTGGGGGCGTGGCTTGCCCCGTGGGGGCATGGCCGGCCCCGTGGGGGCGTGCCCGGGCCCGTGGGGGCGTGGCCGGCACCGTGGGGGCGTGGCTGGCCCCGTGGGGGCGTGGCCGGCCCCGTGGGGGCCTGGCCAGCCCCGTGGGGGGCTGGCCAACCCCGTGGGGTCCTGGCCGGCCCCGTGGGGGCGTGGCCGGCCCCGTGGGGGCTTGGCCAACCTCGTGGGGGCCTGGCCGTCCCCATGGGGGCCTGGGCGGCCCCGAGGGGGCCTGGCCGGCCCCGAGGGGGCCTGGCCGGCCCCGTGGAGGCCTGGCCGACACCGTTGGCGCCTGGCCGGCCCCGTGGGGGCCTGGCCGGCCCCGTGGTGGCCTGGCCATGAGGCCTGGCCGGCCCCGTGGGGGCCTGGCCGGCCCCGTGGGAACCTGGCCAACACCGTGGGGGCCTGGCCGGCCCCGTGGGGGCCTGGCCGGCCCCGTGGGGTCGTGGCGGGGCCCATGGGGGCGTGGCCGGCCCCGTGGGGGCGTGGCTTTCCCCGTGGGGGCATGGCCGGCCCTCGTGGGGTCGTACCCGGGCTTGTGGGGGCGTGGCCGGCACCGTGGGGGCGTGGCTGGCCCGTGGGGGCGTGGCCGGCCCCGTGGGGGCCTGGCAGACCCCGTGGGAAGCTGGCCAACCCCGTGGTGTCCAGGTCGGCCCCGTGGGGGCGTGGCCGGCGCCGTGGGGGCGTGGCCTGCCCTGTGGGGGCTTGGCCAACCCCGTGGGGGCCTAGCCGTCCTCGTGGAGGCCTTGCCGACCCCATAGGCGCCCGGCCGGCCCTGTGGGGGCCTGTCCGGCCCCGTGGGGGCCTGGCCCGCCCCGTCGGGGGCTGGCCAACCACGTGGGGGCTTGGCCGGCCCCGTGGGGGCGTAGCCGGCCCCGTGGGGGCGTGGCCGGCCCCTTGGGGGCATGGCTGGCCCCGTTGGTGCGTTGCCGGCCCCGTGGGGTCCTGGCCGGCCCCGTGGGGGCCTGGCCAACCCCGTGGGGGCCTGGCCGTCCACGTGGGGGCCTGGCCGACCCCGAGGGGGCCTGCCTGGCCCCGAAGGGGCCTGGCCGGCCCCGTGGGGGCCTGGCCGGCCCCGTGGTTGCCTGGCCGGCCCCGTGGTGGCCTGGCCGACCCCGTGGGGGCCTGTCCGGCCCCGTGGGGGCCTGGCCGGCCCAGTGGGCGCCTGGCCAACCCCGTGGGTGCCTGGCCGGCCCCGTGGGGGCCTGGCCGACACCGTGGGGGCCTGGCCGGCCCCGTGGGGGCGTGGCCGGACTCGTGGGGTCTGGCCGGCCCCATGGGGCCCTGGCCGGCCCCGTTGGGGCCTGGACTGCCCCGTGGGGGCCTGCCCGGCCCCGTGGGGGCCTGGCCGGCCTTGTGGGGGCCTGCTTGGCCCCGTGGAGGCCTGCCCGGCAACGTGGTGGCCTAGCCGGCCCCGTGGGGGCCTGACCGACCCCGTGGGGGCCTGGCCGCGTGGCCTGGCCGGCCCCGTGGGGGCCTAGCCGGGGGGCCTGGCCGGCCCCGTGGTGGCCTGGCCGGCCCCGTGGGAGCCTGGCCAACCCCGTGGGGGCTTGGCCGGCACCATGGGGGCCTGGCCGGCCCCGTGAGAGCGTGGCGGGGCCCATGGGGGCGTGACCGGCCCCGTGGGGGCGTGGCTTGCCCCGTGGGGGCATGGCCGGCCCCGTGGGAATGTGCCCGGCCCCGTGGGGGCGGGGCCGCCACCGTTGGGGCTTGGCTGACCCCGTGGGGGAGTGGCCGGCCGCGTGGGGGCCGGGACGGCCCCGTGGTGGGCTGGCCAACCCCGTGGGGTCCTGGCCGGCCCCGTGGGGGCGTGGCCGGTCCCATCGGGGCGTGGCCCGCCCCGTGGGGGCATGGTCGGCCCCGTGGGTGCGTGGCCGGCCCCGTGGGGGCCTGGCCAACACCGTGGGGGCGTGGCCGTCCCCGTGGGGGCCTGGTCAACCCCGAGGGGGCCTGGCCGGCCCCGTGGGGGCCTGGCCAGCCCCGTAGGGGCCTGGCAGGCCCCGTGGGAGCCTGGCCGGCCCCGTGGGGGCCTGGCCGGCCCCGTGAGGGCCTGGCCGGCCCCGTGGGAGCCTGGCCTGCCCCGTGAGTGCCTGGCCAGCCCCGTGCTGGCCTGCCCGGTCCCGTGGGGGCCTGGCCAGCCCCGTGGGGGCCTGACCGACCCCGTGGGGGCCTGGCCGCGGGGCCTGGCCGGCCCCGTGGGGGCCGGGCCGGCCCCGTGGGGGCTGGCCGGCCCCGTGGGGGCGTGGCGGGGCCAATGGAGGCGTGGCCGGCCCCGTGGGGGCGTGGCTTGCCCCGTGGGGGCATGGCCGTCCCCGTGGGGGCGTACCCGGCCCCGAGGGGGCGTGCCCGGCACCGTTGGGGCGTGGCTGGCACCATGGGGGAGTGGCCGTCCCCGTGGGGGCCTGGCCGGCCCCGTGGGGGGCTGGCCAACCCCGTGAGGTTCTGGCCGGCCTTGTGGGAGCCTGGCCGGCCCCGTGGGGGCCTGGCCGACCCCGTGGGGGCCTGGCCGGGGGCCTGGCCGGCCGCGTGGGGGCCTGGCCAACCCCGTGGGGGCGTGGCCGGCCCCGTGGTGGTCTTGCCGGCCCCGTGGGGGCCTGGCCGCCCCAATGGGGGCCTGGCCGGCCCTGTGGGGGCCTAGCCGGCCCCGTGGGGGCCTGGCCGGCCCCGTGGTTCTCTGGCCGGACCCGTGGGGGCGTGGCAGGGCCCGTGGGGGCCTGGCCGGCCCCGTGGGGGCCTGGCCGGCCCCGTGGGGGCGTGGCGGGGGCCATGGATGCGTGGCCGGCCCCGTGGGGGCGTGGCTTGCCCCGTGGGGGCATGGCCGTCCCCGTGGGAGCGTGCCCGGCCCCGTGGGGGCGTGGCCGGCACCGTTGGGGCGTGGCTGGCCCCGTGGGGGAGTGGCCGTCCCCGTGGGGGCCTGGCCGGCCCCGTGGGGGCCTTGCCGGCCCCATGGGGGCCTCGACGGCCCCGTGGGAGCCTGGCCGGCCCCGTGGGGGCCTGGCCGCGGGGCCTGGCTGGCCCCGTGGGGGCCTGGCCGGCCCCGTGGGGGCCTGGCCGCCCCAATGGGGGCCTGGCCGGCCCCGTGGGGGCCTGCCCGGCCCCGTGGGGGCCTGGCCGGCCCCGTGGGGGCCTGGCCGGCCCCGTGGGGGCCTAGCCGGCCCCGTGGGGGCCTGGCCGGCCCCGTGGGGGCATGGCCGGCCCCGTGGGGGCGTGGCAGGGCCCGAGGGGGCGTGGACGGCCCCGTGGGGGCCTGGCCGGCCCGGTGGGGGCCTGTCCGGCCCCGTGGGGGCCTGGCCGGCCCCGTCAAAGCCTGTCCGGCCCCGTGGGGGACTGGCCGGCCCCGTGGGATCCTGGCCGGCCCCGTGTGGGCATGGCCAACCCCGTGGGGGCCTTGCCGCGGGGCCTGGCCGGGGGGCCTGGCCGGCCCCGTGGGGGCCGGGCCGGCCCCGTGGGAGCCTGGCCAACCCCGTGGGGGCCTGGCCGGCCCCGTGGGGGCCTGACCGACCCCGTGGGGGCCTGGCCGCGGGGCCTGGCCGGCCCCGTGGGGGCCGGGTCGGCCCCGTGGGGGCCTGGCCAGCCCCGTGGGGGTTTGGCCGGCCCCGTTGGGGTCTGGCCGGCCCCGTGGGGGCGTGGCGGGGCCCATGGAGGGGTGGCCGGCCCCGTGGGGGCGTGGCTTGCCCCGTGGGGGCATGGCCGTCCCCGTGGGGGCGTTCCCGGCCCCGTGGGGGCGTGGCCGGCACCGTTGGGGCGTGGCTAGCCCCGTGGAGGAGTGGCCGTCCCCGAGGGGGCCTGGCCGGCCCCGTGGGGGGCTGGCCAACCCCGTGGGGTCCTGGCCGGCCCCGTGGGGGCTTGGTCGGCCCTGTGGGGGCCTTACCGAACCCGTGGTGGCCTGGTCGGGGGGCCTGGCCGGCCCCGTGGGGGCCTGGCCAACCTCGTGGGGGCGTGGCCGGCCCCGTGGTGGCCTTTCCGGCCCCGTGGGGGCCTGGCCGCCCCAATGGGGGCCTGGCCGGCCCCGTGGGGGCCTGGCCGGCCCCGTGGGGGCCTGGTCGGCTCCGTTGGGGCCTGGTCGGCCCCGTGGGGGCCTGGCCGGCCCCGTGGGGGCGTGGCAGGGCCCGTTGGGGCGTGGACGGCCCCGTGGGGGCCTTGCCGGCCCGGTGGGGGCCTGTCCGGCCTTGTGGGGGCCTGGCCGGCCCCGTGGGGGCCTGGCCGGCCCCGTGGGGGCCTGGCCGGCCCCGTGGGGGCCTGGCCGGCCCCGTGGGGGCCTGGCCGGCCCCGTGGGAGGCTGGCCGGCCCCGTGGGGGCATGGTCAACCCCGTGGGGGCCTGGCCGCGGGGCCTGGCCGGCCCCGTTGTGGCCTGGCCGGGGGGCCTGGCCGGCCCCGTGGGGGCCGGGCCGGCCCCGTGGGAGCCTGGCCAACCCCGTAGGGGCCTGGCCGGCCCCGTGGGGGCCTGACCGGCCCCGTGAGGGCGTGGCGGGGCCCATGGGGGCGTGACCGGCCCCGTGGGGGCGTGACTTGCCCCGTGGGGGTATGGCCGGCCCCGTGGGGGCGTGCCCGGCCCCGTGGGTGCGTGACCGGCACCGTTGGGGCTTGGCTGACCCCGTGGGGGAGTAGCCGGCACCGTGGGGGCCGGGCCGGCTCCGTGGGGGGCTGGCCAACCCCGTGGGGTCCTGGCCGGCCCCGTGGGGGCCTGGCCGGCCCCGTGAGGGCGTGGCGGGGCCCATGGGGGAGTGACCGGCCCCGTGGGGGCGTGGCTTGCCCCGTGGGGTCATGGCCGGCCCCGTGGGGGCGTGCCCGGCCCCGTGGGGTCGTGACCGGCACCGTTGGGGCTTGGCTGACCCCGTGGGGGAGTGGCCGGCCCCGTGGGGGCCGGGCCGGCCCCGTGGGGGGCTGGCCAACCCCGTGGTGTCCTGACAGGCCCCGTGGGGGCGTGGCCGGCCCCATCGGGGCGTGGTTCGTTCCGTGGGGTCATGGCCGGCCCCGTGGGTGCGTGGCCGGCCCCGTGGTGGCCTGGCCAACACCGCGGGGGCCTGGCCGTCCCCGTGGGGGCCTGGCCGACCACGAGGGGGCCTGGCCGGCCCAGTGGGGGCCTGGCCAGCCCCGTTGGGTCCTGGCCGGTCCCGTGGGAGCCTGGCCGGCCCCGTGCGGGCCTGGCCGGCCCCGTGGGGGCGTGGGAGGCCCCGTAGGGGCGTGGCAGGGCCCGTGGGGGCGTGGACGGCCCCGTGGGGGCCTGGCCGGCCCGGTGGGGGCCGGGCCGGCCCCGTGGGGGCCTGGCCGGCCCCGTGGGGGCCTGGCCGGCCCCGTGGGGAACTGGCCGTCCCCTTGGGGGCCTGGCCGGCCCCGTGGGAGCCTGGCCGGCCCCGTGGGGGCATGGTCAACCCCGTGGGGGCCTGGCCGCGGGGCCTGGCCGGCCCCGTGGTGGCCTGGCCGGGGGGCCTGGCCGGCCCCGTGGGGGCCGGGCCGGCCCCGTGGGAGCCTGGTCAACCCGTGGGGGCCTGGCCGGCCCCGTGGGGGCCTGACCGGCCCCGTGAGAAAGTGGCGGGGCCCATGGGGGCGTGACCGGCCCCGTGGGGGCGTGACTTGCCCCGTGGGGGTATGGCCGGCCCCGTGGGGGCGTGCCCGGCCCCGTGGGGGCGTGACCGGCACCGTTGGGGCTTGGCTGACCCCGTGGGAAAGTAGCCGGCCCCGTGGGGGCCGGGCCGGCCCCGTGGGGGGCTGGCCAACCCCGTGGGGTCCTGGCCGGCCCCGTGGGGGCCTGGCCGGCCCCGTGGGGTCCTGGCCGGCCCCGTGATAGCGTGGCGGGGCCCATGGGGGAGTGACCGGCCCCGTGGGGGCGTGGCTTGCCCCGTGGGGTCATGGCCGGCCCCGTGGGGGCGTGTCCTGCCCCGTGGGGTCGTGACCGGCATCGTTGGGGCTTGGCTGACCCCGTGGGGGAGTGGCCGGCCCCGTGGGGGCCGGGCCGGCCCTGTGGGGGCCGGGCCGGCCCCGTGGGGGGCTGGCCATCCCCGTGGGGTCCTGGCCGGCCCCGTGGGGACGTGGCCGGCCCCATCGGGGCGTGGCCCGCCCCGTGGGGGCATGGCCGGCCCCGTGGGTGCGTGGCCGGCCCTGTGGGGGCCTGGCCAACACCGCAGGGGTTTGGCCGTCCCCGTGGGGGCCTGGCCGACCCCGAGGGGGCCTGGCCGGCCCCGTGGGGGCCTGGCCAGCCCCGTTGGGGCCTGGCCGGCCCCGTGGGAGCCTGGCCGGCCCCGTGGGGGCCTGGCCGGCCCCGTGGGGGCGTGGCAGGCCCCGTAGGGGCGTGGCAGGGCCCGTAGGGGCGTGGACGGTCCCGTAGGGGCCTGGCCGGCCCGGTGGGGGCCTGGCCGGCCTCGTGGGGGCCTGGCCGGCCCCGTGGCGGCCTGGCCGGCCGCGAGGGGGCCTGGCCGGCCCCGTGGGAGCCTGGCCGGCCCCGTGGGGGCCCGGCCTGCCCCGTGCTGGCCTGCCCGGCCTTGTGGGGGCCTGGCCGGCCCGTGGGGGCCTGACCGACCCCGTGGGGGCCTGGCCGCGGGGACTGGCCGGCTTCGTGGGGGCCTGGCCGGCCCCGTGGTGGCCGGGCGGGCCCCGTGGGGGTTTGGCCAGCCCCGTGGGGGCCTGGCCGACCTCGTGGGGGCGTGGCGGTGCCCATGGAGGCGTGGCTGGCCCCGTGGGGGCGTGGCTTGCCCCGTGGGGGCATGGCCGTCCCCGTGGGGGCGTACCCGGCCCCGTGGGGGCGTGGCCGGAACCGTTCGAGCGTGGCTGGCCCCTTGGGGGAGTGGCCGTCCCCGTGGGGGCCTGGCCGGCCCCGTGGGGGGCTGGCCAACCCCGTGGGGTCCTGGCCGGCCCCGTGGGGGCCTGGCCAACCCCGTGGGGTCCTGGCCGGCCCCGTGGGGGCCTGGCCGGCCCCGTGGGGGCCTGACCGGCCCCGTGGGGGCCTGGCCGACCCCGTGGGGGCCTGGCCGGGGGGCCTAGCCGGCCCCGTGTTGGCCTGGCCAATCCCGTGGGGGCGTGGCCGGCCCCGTGGTGTCCTGGCCGGCCCCGTGGTGACCTGGCCGGCCCCGTGAGGGCCTGGCCGCCCCAATGGGGGCCTAGACGGCCCCAATGGGGGCCTGGCCGGCCCCGTGCGGGCCTGGCCAGCCCCGTGGGGGCCTGGCCGGCCCCGTGGGGGCGTGGCAGGGCCCGTTGGGGCGTGGACGGCCCCGTGGGGGCCTGGCCGGCATGGTGGGGGCCTAGCAGGCCCCGTGGGGGCCTGGTCGGCCCCGTAGAGGCCTGGCCGGCCCCGTGGGGGCCTGGCCGGCCCCGTGGGAGCCTGGCCGGTCCCGTGGGGGCATGGCCAACCCCGCGGGGGCCTGGCCGGCCCCGTGGGGGCCTGGCCGGCCCCGTGGGGGCCTGGCCGGCCCCGTGGGGGCCTGCCCGGCCCCGTGGGGGCCTGCCCGGCCCCGTGGGGGCCTGCCCGGCCCCGTGGGGGCCTGGCCGACCCCGTGGGGGCCTGGCCGGGGGGCCTGGCCGGGGGGCCTGGCCGGCCCCGTGGGGGCCTGACCGGCCCCGTGGGGGCCTGGCCCACCCCGTGGGGGCCTGGCCGGCCCCGTGGGTGCGTGGCGGGCCCATGGGGGCGTGGCCGGCCCGTGGGGGCGTGGCTTGCCTTTGGGGGCATGGCCGGCCCCGTGGTGGCGTGCCCGGCCCCGTGGGGGCGTGGCCGGCACCGTTGGGGCGTCGCTGGCCCCGTGGGGGCGTGGCCGGCCCCGTGGGGGCCTGGCACGCCCCGTGGGGGGCTGGCCAACCCCGTGGTGTCCTGGCACGCCCCGTGGGGGCATGGCCGGCCCCGTGGGTGCGTTGCCGGCCCCGTTGGGGCCTGGCCGGCCCCGTGGGGGCCTGGCCAACCCCGTGGGGGCCTGGCCGTCCCCGTGGGGGCCTGGCCAGCCCCGTGGGGGCCTGGCCGGCCCCGTGGGGGCCTGGCCGGCCTTGAGGGGGCCTGGCCGGCCCCGTGGGGGCCTGGCCGGCCCCGTGGGGGCCCGGACGGCCCCGTGGGGGCGTGGCCGGCCTCGTGGGGGCGTAGCGGGGCACGTGGGGGTGTGGCCGGCCCAGTGGGGGCGTGGCCGGCCCCGTGGGGGCGTGGCCGGCCCTGTGGGTGCATGGCCGGCCCCGTGGGGGCCTGGCCGGGGGGCCTGGCCGGCCCCGTGTTGGCCTGGCCAACCCCGTGGGGGCGTGGCCGGCCCCGTGGTGTCCTGGCCGGCCTCGTGGTGACCTGGCCGGCCCCGTGAGGGCCTGGCCGCCACAATGGTGGCCTGGCTGGCCCCAATGGGGGCCTGGCCGGCCCCGTGCGGGCCTGGCCGGCCCCGTGGGGGCCTGGCCGGCCCCGTGGGGGCGTGGCAGGGCCCGTGGGGGCGTGGACGGCCCCGTGGGGGCCTGGCCGGCCCGGTGGGGGCCTAGCAGGCCCCGTGGGGGCCTGGCCGGCCCCGTGGGGACCTGGCCGGCCCCGTGGGGGCCTGGTCGGCCCCGTAGAGGCCTGGCCGGCCCCGTGGGGGCCTGGTCGGCCCCGTGGGAGCCTGGCCGGTCCCGTTGGGGCATGGCCAACCCCGCGGGGGCCTGGCCGGCCCCGTGGGGGCCTGGCCGACCCCGTGGGGGCCTGGCCGGCCCCGTGGGGGCCTGCCCGGCCCCGTGGGGGCCTGCTCGGCCCCGTGGGGGCCTGCCCGGCCCCGTGGGGGCCTGGCCGACCCCGTGGGGGCCTGACCGGGGGGCCTGGCCGGCCCCGTGGGGGCCTGGCCGGCCCCGTGGGGGCCTGGCCCACCCCGTGGGGGCCTGGCCGGCCCCGTGGGTGCGTGGCGGGGCCCATGGGGGCGTGGCCGGCCCGTGGGGGCGTGGCTTGCCTTTGGGGGCATGGCCGGCCCCGTGGTGGCGTGCCCGGCCCCGTGGGGGCGTGGCCGGCACCGTTGGGGCGTGGCTGGCCCCGTGGGGGCGTGGCCGGCCCCGTGGGGGCCTGGCACGCCCCGTGGGGGGCTGGCCAACCCCGTGGGGTCCTGGCACGCCCCGTGGGGGCATGGCCGGTCCCGTGGGTGCGTTGCCGGCCCCGTTGGGGCCTGGCCGGCCCCGTGGGGGCCTGGCCAACCCCGTGGGGGCCTGGCCGTCCCCGTGGGGGCCTGGCCCGGCTTGAGGGGGCCTGGCCGGCCCCGTGGGGGCCTGGCCGGCCCCGTGGGGGCCCGGGCGGCCCCGTGGGGGCGTGGCCGGCCTCGTGGGGCGTAGCGGGGCACGTGGGGGTGTGGCCGGCCCCGTGGGGGCCTTGCCGGCACCGTGGGGGCGTGGCCTGCACCGTGGGGGCTTGGCCGGTTCCGTGGGGGCCTGGCCAGCCCCGTGGGGGCGTGGCCGGCCCCGTGGGGGCGTGGCCGGCCCTGTGGGTGCATGGCCGGCCCCGTGGGGGCCTGGCCAGCCCCGTGGGGGCCTGACCAACCCCGTGGGGGCCTGGCCGGCCGCTTGGGGGCTTGGCCGGCCCCGTTGGGGCCTGGCCGACCCCGTGGGGGCCTGGCCGGGGAGCCTGGCCGGCCCCGTGGTCGACTGGCCGGCCCCGTGGGGACCTGGCCAACCCCGTGGGGGCCTGGCCGGCCCCGTGGGGGCGTGGCGAGGCCCATGGGGCGTGGCTGGCCTTGTGGGGGTGTGGCTTGCCCTGTGGGGGCATGGCCGGCCCCGTGGTGGCATGCCCGGCCCCGTGGGGGCGTGGCCGGCACCGTTGGGGCGTGGCTGGCCCCGTGGGGGCGTGGCCGGCCCCGTGGGGGCCTGACCCGCCCCGTTGGGGGCTGGCCAACCCCGTGGGGTCCTGGCCGGCCCCGTGGGGGCGTGGCCGGCCCCGTGGGGGCATGGCCGGCCCCGTTGGTGCGTTGCCGGCCCCGTGGGGGCCTGGCTGGCCCCGTGCGGGCCTGGCCAACCCCGTGGGGGCCTGGCCGTCCCCTTGGGGGGCTGGCCGGCCCCGAAGGGGCCTGGCCGGCCCCGTGGGAGCCTGGCCATCCCTGTGGGGGCCTTGCCGGCCCCGTGGGGGCCTGGCCGGCCCCATGGGGGCCTGTCCGGCCCCATTGGGGCCTGGCCGGCCCCGTGGGGGCGTGGCCGGCCTCGTGGAAGCGTGGCAAGGCCCGTGGGGGCGTGGCCGGCACCGTGGGTGCCTGGCCGGCCCCGGGGGGGCCTGGCCGGCCCCGTGGGGGCCTGGCCGGCCCCGTGAGGGCCTGGCCGGCCCCGTGGGGGCCTGGCCGGCGCCGTGGGGGCCTGGCCGGCCCCGTGGGGGGCTGGCCAACCCCGTAGGGTCCTGGCCGGCCCCGTGGGGGCGTGGCAGCCCAGTGGGGGCGTGGCCGGCCCCGTGGGAGCGTGGCCGGCCCCGTGGGTGCGTGGCCGGCCCCGTGGGGGCCTGGCCGGCCCCGTGGGGGCCTGACCAACCCCGTGGGGGCCTGGCCGGCCCCGTGGGGGCCTGGCCGGCCCCGTGGGGGCCTAGCCAGCCCCGTGTGAGACCTGGCCGGTCCCGTGGGGGGCTGGCAAACTCCGTGGGGTCCTGGTCGGCCCCGTTGGGGCGTGGCCGGCCCCGTGGGGGCGTGGCCAGCCCAGTGGGGGCGTGGCCGGCCCCGTGGGAGCGTGGCCGGCCCCGTGGGTGCGTGGCCGGCCCCGTGGGGGCCTGGCCGGCCCCGTGGGGGCCTGACCAACCCCGTGGGGGCCTGGCCGGACCCGTAGGGGCCTAGCCAGCCCCGTGGGGGACCTGGCCGGTCCCGTGGGGGGCTGGCAAACTCCGTGGGGTCCTGGTCGGCCCCGTTGGGGCGTGGCCGGCCCCGTGGGGGCGTGGCCGGTCCCGTGGGGGCGTGGCCGGCCCCGTGGGGGCGTGGCCGGCCACGTGGGCGCGTCTCCGGCCCCTTGGGGGCCTGACCAACCCCGTGGGGGCCTGGCCGGCACCGTGGGGGCCTGGCCGGCCCCGTGGGGGCCTGGCCGGCTCCGTGGGGGCGTGGCGGGGCCCGTGGGGGCGTGGCCGGATCCGTGGGGATCTGGCCGGCCCCGTGGGGGCCTGACCGGCCCCGTTGGGGCCTGGCCGGCCCTGTGGGGGCCTGGCCGGCCCCGTGGGGGCCCGGCCGGACCCGTGGGGGCATGGCCGGCCCCGTGGGTGCGTGGCCGGCGCCGTGGGGGAGTGGCCGGCCCCGTGGGGGCGTGGCCGGCCCTGTGGGGGCGTGGCCGGCCCCGTGGATGCGCGGCCGGCACCGTGGGAGCGTGGCCGAACCCCTGGGGACTTGGTCGGCCCCCTGGGAGCGTGGCCGGCCCCATGGGGGCGTGGCAGTCCCCCTGGGGGCGTGGTCGGTCCCCTGGGGGCGTGGTCGGCCCCCTGGGGGCGTGGCCGTCCCCTTGGGGGCGTTTCCGGCCTGACCGCCCCCGTGGTGGCGTGGCCGGCCCCGTGAGGGCCTGGCCGGCCCCGTGAGGGCCTGGCCGGCCCCGTGGGGGCCTGGCAAACCCCGTGGGGGCCTGGCCGGTTCCGTAGGGGTCTGGCCGGCCCCGTGGGGGCATGGCCGGCCCCGTGGGGGCCTGGACGGCCCCGTGGGGTCCTTGCCGGCCCCGTGGGGGCACGGACGGCCCCGTGGGGGCGTGGCCGGCCCCGTGGGAGCGTGGCCGGCCCCGTGGGTGCGTGGCCGGCCCCGTGGGGGCCTGGCCGGCCCCGTGGGGGCCTGACCAACCCCGTGGGGGCCAGGCCGGCCCCGTGGGGGCCTAGCCAGCCCCGTGGGGGGCCTGGCCGGTCCCGTGGGGGGCTGGCAAACTCCGTGGGGTCCTGGTCGGCCCCGTTGGGGCGTGGCCGGCCCCGTGGGGGCGTGGCCGGTCCCGTGGGGGCGTGGCCGGCCCCGTGGGGGCGTGGCCGGCCACGTGGGCGCGTGGCCGGCCCCGTGGGGGTCTGACCAACCCCGTGGGGGACTGGCCGGCCCCGTGGGGGCCTGGCCGGCCCCGTGGGGGCCTGGCCGGCTCCGTGGGGGCGTGGCGGGGCCCGTGGGGGCGTGGCCGGATCCGTGGGGATCTGGCCGGCCCCGTGGGGGCCTGACCGGCCCCGTTGGGGCCTGGCCGGCCCCGTGGGGGCCTGGCCGGCCTTGTGGGGGCCCGGCCGGACCCGTGGGGGCCTGGCCGGCCCCGTGGGTGCGTGGCCGGCGCGGTGGGGGAGTTGCCGGCCCCGTGGGGGCGTGGCCGCCCCTGTGGGGGCGTGGCCGGTTCCGTGGGGGCCTAGCCAGCCCCGTGGGGGGCCTGGCCGGTCCCGTGGGGGGCTGGCAAACTCCGTGGGGTCCTGGTCGGCCCCGTTGGGGCGTGGCCGGCCCCGTGGGGGCGTGGCCGGTCCCGTGGGGGCGTGGCCGGCCCCGTGGGGGCGTGGCCGGCCACGTGGGCGCGTGGCCGGCCCCGTGGGGGCCTGACCAACCCCGTGGGGGACTGGCCGGCACCGTGGGGGCCTGGCCGGCCCCGTGGGGGACTGGCCTTCTCCGTGGGAACGTGGCGGGGCCCGTGGGGGCGTGGCCGGATCCGTGGGGATCTGGCCGGCCCCGTGGGGGCCTGACCGGCCCCGTTGGGGCCTGGCCTGCCCCGTGGGGGACTGGCCGGCCTCGTGGGGGCCCGGCCGGACCCGTGGGGGCCTGGCCGGCCCCGTGGGTGCGTGGCCGGCGCCGTGGGGGAGTGGCCGGCCCCGTGGGGGCGTGGCCGGCCCTGTGGGGGCGTGGCCGGCCCCGTGGGGGCGCGGCCGGCACCGTGGGAGCGTGGCCGACCCCCTGGGGACTTGATCGGCCCCCTGGGGGCATGGCCGGCCCAATGGGGGCGTGGCAGTCCCCCTGGGGGCGTGGTCGGTCCCCTGGGGGCGTGGTCGGCCCCCTGGGGGCGTGGCCGTCCCCTTGGGGGCGTTTCCGGCCTGACCGCCCCCGTGGTGGCGTGGCCGGCCCCGTGAGGGCCTGGCCGGCCCCGTGGGGGCCTGGCAAACCCCGTGGGGGCCTGGCCGGCTCCGTAGGGGTCTGGCCGGCCCTGTGGTGGCATGGCCGGCCCCGTGGGGGCCTGGCCGGCCCCGTGGGGTCCTTGCCGGCCCCGTGGGGGCACGGACGGCCCCGTGGGGGCCTGGCCGTCCCCGTGGGAGCGTGGCCGGCGACGTGGGGGCGTGGCCGGCCCCGTGGGGGTGTGACCGGCCCCGTGGGGGCGTGGCCGGCCCCGTGGGGGCGCGGTCGGCACCTTGGGGGCGTGGCCGACCCCTTGGGGACTTGGCCGGCCCCCTGAGGGCGTGCCCGGCCCCATGGGGGCGTGGCAGTCCCCCTGGGGGCGTGGTCGTCCCCCTAGGGTTGTGGTCTGCCCCCTGGGAGTGTGGCCGTCCCCCTGGGTGCGTTTTCGGCCTGACCGCTCCCGTGGGGGCGTGGGCGGCCCCGTGAAGGCCTGGCCCTGCCCTGTGGGGGCCTGGCAAACCCCGTGGGGGCAGGGCCGGCCCCGTAGGGGCCTGGCCGGCCCCGTGGGGGCCTGGCCGGCCCCGTGGGGGCCTGACCGGCCCCGTGGGGGCCTGGCCGGCGCCGTGGGGGCACGGACGGACTCGTGGGGGCACGGACGGACCCGTGGGGGCCTGGCCGGCCTCGTGGGAGCGTGGCCGGCGCCGTGGGGTCGTGGCCGGCCCCGTGGAGGCGTGGCCGTCCCCGTGGGGGCCTGGCCGGCCCCGTGGGGGCGCGGTCGGCACCTTGGGAGCGTGGCCGACGCCTGGGGGACTTGGACGCCCCCTGGGGGCGTGGCCGGCCCAATGGGGGCGTGGCAGTCCCCCTGGGGGCGTGGTCGTCCCCTTGGGGGCGTGGTCGGCCCCCTGGGGGCGTGGCCGTTCCCCAGGGGGCGTTTCCGGCCTGACCGCCCCCGTGGGGGCGTGGCCGGCCCCGTGAGGGCCTGGCCGGCCCCGTGGGGGCCTGGCAAACCCCGTGGGGGCCTGGCCGGCCCCGTGGGTGCCTGGACGGCCCCGTGTGTGCGTGGCCGGCACCGTGGGGGCGTGGACAGTCCCGTGGGGGCCTGGCCCGCCCTGTGGTGGCCTGGCCGGCCCCGTGGAGACCTGGCCGGCCCCGTGGGGGCCTGGCCTGCCCCGTGGGGGCCTGGCCGGTCCCGTGGAGGCCGGGCCTGCCCAGTGAAGGCCTGGCCGGCCCCCTGGGGGTGTGGCCGGCCCCCTGGGGGCGTGGCCGTCCCCCTTGGAACGTGGCAGTCCTAACCGCCCCCGTGGGGGCCTGGCCGGCCCCGTGGGGTCCAGGCCAAACCCGTGGGGGCCTGGCCGGCCCCGTGGGGGCCTGGCCGCCCCCGTGGGGGCCTGGCCTGCCCCGTGGGGGCCTGGCAAACCCCGTAGGGGCCTGGCCGGCCCCGTAGGGGCCTTGTCGGCCCCGTGGGAGCCTTGACGGCCCCGTGGGGGCGTGACCGGCCCCGTGGCGGCATGGACGGTCCCGTGGGGGCCTAGCCCGCCCTGTGGTGGCCTGGCCTGCCCCATGGGGACCTGGCCGGCCCCGTGGGGGCCTGGCCTGCCCCGTGGGGGCCTGGCCGGCCTTGTGGGGGCCTGGCCTGCCCCGTGGGGGCCTGGCCGTCCCCGTGGGGGCCTGGCCGGCCCCGTGGGGGCCTGGCCGGACCCGTGGGGGCCTGGCTGGCCCTGTGGGGGCCTGGCTGGCCCCGTGGGGCTTTGCCGGCGCTGTGGGTTCGTGGCTGGCACCGTGGGGACGAGGCCGGCCCCGTGGGGGAGTGCCCGGCCCCGTGGGGGCGTGGCCGGTTCGTGGGGGCATGGCCGGCCCCGTGGGGGCGTGGCCGTCCCCTTGGGGTCGTGGCCAGCCCCTTGGGGACATGGCCGGCCCCCTGGGGGCGTGGTCGGCCCCTTGGGGGCGTGGCCAGCCCCCTGGGGGCGTGGTCGCCGCCCTGGGGGGGTGGCCGGCCCCCTGGGAAAGTGGCCGTCCCCCTGGGGGCGTTTCCGTCCTGTCCGCCACGTGGGGGCGTGGCCGGCCCCATGTGGGCCAGGTCGGCCCCGTGCGGGGCTAGCCAACCCCGTGGGGGGCTGGTCGGCCCTATGGGGCTTGGCTGGCCTCGTGGGTGCGTGGACGGCCCCGTGGAGGCGTGGCCGGCCCCGTGGGGTTGTGGCCGGCCCCGTGGGGGCGTGGACGGTCCCGAGGGGGCCTGGCCCGCCCTGTGGTGGCCTGTCCGGCCCGTGTGGACCTAGCCGGCCCCGTGGGGCCCTGGACTGCCCGAGCCTGGCAGGCCCCGTGGGGGCCTGGCCGGTCCCCTCGGGGCGTGGCCAGCCCCCTGGGGGCGTGTCCGGCCCCCTGGGGGTGTGGTCTTCCCCTTGTGGGCGTGGCCATCTAACGGGCGCCGTGGGGGCCTGGCCGGCCCCGTGGGGGCCTTGCCGGCCCTGTGGGGGCCTGGGCGGCCCCTTGCGGATCTGGCCGGCCCCGTGGGGGCCTGGCCGACCCCGTGGTGGCGTGACCGGCCCCGTGGGGGGCTGACCGGCCCCGTGGGGGCGTGGCCGGCCTCGTGGGGGTGTGTTCTGCCCCATGGGGGTTTGGCCGGACATATGGGGGCGTGACCGGCCCCGTGGGGGCTTGGCTTTCCCCGTGGGGGCGTCGCCGAACCCGTGGGGGCGTGGACAGCCCCGTGCGGGCGGGGCCGGCCCCGTGGGGGTGGCTCTGGCCCCGTGGGGGCGTGGCCAACTCCGTGGGGGAGTAGCGAGACCCGTGGGGGCGTGGTCGGCCCCGTGGGGGCGAGGCCGGCCCCGTGGGGGCGTTGGCGGCGAAGTGGGTGCCTGGCCAGCCCCGTGGGGGCGGGGCAGTCTCCGTAGGGGCGTGGCCGACCCATTGGGGGCTGGGATGGCCCCGAGGGGGCTTGGCTGGCCTTGAGGGGCAGTTTCCGGCCCGTGGGGGCGTGGCCGGCCCCGTGGTTGCATGGCCGCCCCAGTGGGGACTGGGCCAGCCCCCTGGGGCCGGGACCGGCCCCGTGGGGGCTTGGCTTCCCCCTGGGGGCGTTGCCGAACCCGTGGGGGCGTGGACAGCCCCGTGCGGGCGGGGTCGGCCCCGTGGGGGTGGCTCTGGCCCCGTGGGGGCGTGGCCGACTCCGTGAGGGAGTAGCCAGACCCGTGGGGGCGTGGTCGGCCCCGTGGGGGCGAGGCCGGCCCCGTGGGGGCGTTGGCGGCGAAGTGGGTGCTGGGCCAGCCCCGTGGGGGCGGGGCAGTCTCCGTAGGGGCGTGGCCGGCCCATTGGGGGCTGGGATGGCCCCGAGGGGGCTTGGCTGGCCTTGAGGGGCAGTTGCCGGCCCGTGGGGGCGTGGCCGGTCCCGTGGTTGCATGGCCGCCCCAGTGGGGACTGGGCCAGCCCCCTGGGGGCGGGACCGGCCCCGTAGGGGCGTGGCCGGCTCCGTGGGGGCGTCACTGGCCCCGTGGGTGCGTGGCCGGCCCTGTGGGAACGAGGCTGGCCCCGGGGGGCGTGGCCGGCCAGTAGGGGCTGGGCCGGCACCGTGGGGGCGGGGTAGGCCCCGTAGGGGCGTGCCCGGCCCAGTGGGGGTTGAGCCGGCCCCGTAGGGGCGGGGCCGGCCCTGTGGGGCCGTATCCGGCCCCGTGGGGCTGCAGCCGGCCTCGTGGGGGCGTGGCCGGCCCCGTGGGGACTTGGCCGGCCCCGCAGGGGCGTGGCTGACACCGTGTGGGCTAGGCCGTCCAAGTGGGGGGGCAGCCGGCCCCGTGGGGGCGTGTCCGTCCCGTGGGGGTGTGGCCGGCCCCGTAGGGACTTGGCCAGCCCCGTGGGGGCGAAGCCGGCCCCCTGGAGGCGTTGCAGGCCCCGTTGCGCCATGTCCGGCTCAGTGGGGGCGTTGACGGCCCCGTGGGGGCATGGAAGGCCCCGTGGGGGCAAGGCCGGCTCTGTGGGGGAGTTGCAGGCCCAGTGGGAGCTGGGCCGGCATCATGGGGGCTGGGGTGTCCCGAAGGGGCGTGGACGGCCCAGTAGGGGCTGGGCCGGCCCCGTGGGTGCGGGGCCGGCCCCGTGAGGTCGTGGCCGGCCCCGTGGTGGTGGCGCCGGCCCATTGTGGGCGGGGCGGCCCCGTAGGGGCGTGGCCGGCCCCGTTGGAGCGTTGCCGGCCCCGTGGGAACGTGGCGGGCCCCGTTGGGGCCTGGCCAGCCCTTTGGGGGCGTGGCCGGCCCCGTGAGGGCCTGGCCGGCCCCGTGGGGGCCTGGCAAACCCCGTGGGGGCCAGGCCGGCCCTGTAGGGGCCTGGCCGGCCCCGTGGGTGCCTGGCCGGCCCCGTGGGGGCGTGGCCGGCCCCGTGGGGTCCTGGCCCGCCCAGGGGTGGCCTGGCCGGCCCCGTGGTGACCTGGCCGTCCCCGTGGGGGCCTGGACGGCCTGCTGGGGGCGTGGCCGGCCCCCTGTGGACGTGGCCGACCTGACCGCCCCCGTGGGAACGTGGCCGGCCCCGTGGGGGCCTGGCCGGCCCCGTGGGGACCTGGCCGGCCCCGTGGGTGCCTGGCCGGCCCCGTTTGGGCATGGCCGGCCCCGTGGGGGCCTGGCCGGCCCTGTGGGGGACCCTTGGGGGACTGGTCGGCCCTGTGGGGGCCTGGCCGGCCCCGTGGGGCTTGGCCAGCCCCGTGGATGCGTGGACGGCCCCGTGGGGGCGTGGCCGGCCCCGTGGGGTCGTGGCCTGCCCCGTGGGGGCGTGGACGGTCCAGTGGGGGCCTGGCCCGCCCTGTGGTGGCCTGGCCGGCCCCGTGGCGACCTGGCCGGCCCCGTGGGGGCCTGGCCTGCCCCGTGGGGGCCTGGACAGCCCCGTGGGGGACTGACCGGCCCCGTGGGGGCCTGGCAAGCTCCCTGAGGGCGTGGCCCCCCCCCTGGGGGCGTGGCCGTCCCCCTTGGGCAGTGGCCCTCCTAACCGCCCCCGTGGGGGCCTTGCCGGCCCCGTGGGGTCCTGGCCGGCTCCGTAGGGGCCTGGCCGGACCCGTGGGGGCCTGGCCGGCCCTGTGGGAGCCTGGCTGGCCCCGTGGGGCTTTGCCGGCGCCGTGGGTGCGTGGCCGGCACCGTGGGGGCGTGGCCGGCCCCGTGGGGGCTTGGCCGGCCCCGTGGGGGTGTGGCCGGCCCGTGGGAGCGTGGCCGGCTCCGTGGAGGTGTGGCCGTCCCCCTGGGGTCGTGGTCGGCCCCTTGGGGACTTGGCCGGCCCCTTGGGGGCGTGGCCGTCCCCTTGGGGGCGTTTCCGGCCTGGCCCCCCCCCGTGGGGGCGTGGCCGGCAACGTGTGGGCTGGCCGGCCCCGTGGGGGCCTGGCCAACCCCGTGGGGGCATGGCCGGCCCTGTGGGGCTTGGCCGGCCCCGTGGGGGCGTTGACGGTCCCGTGGGGGCCTGGCCCGCCCTGTGGTGGCCTGGCCGGCCCTGTGGGGACCTGGCCGGCCCCGTGGAGGCCTGGCCTGCCCCGTGGGGGCCTGGCCAGCCCCCTTTGAGCGTGGCCGTCCCCTGGGGGCGTCTCCGGCCCCCTGGGGGCGTGGCCGTCCCCCTGTGTGCGTGGCCGTCCTTACCGCCGCCGTGGGGGCCTGGCCGGCCCCGTGGGGGCCTGGCCGGCCCCGTGGGGGCCTGGACGGCCCCGTGGGGGCCTGGACGGCCCCGTGGGGCCTGGCCGACCCTGTGGTGGCGTGGCCTACCCCGTGGGGGCCTGGCCGGACCCGTGGGGGCGTGGCCGGCCTCGTGGGGGTGTGTTCGGCCCCGTGGGGGTTTGGCCGGACACATGGGGGCGTGACCGGCCCCGTGGGGGCTTGGCTGGCCCCGTGGGGGCGTCGCCGACCCCGTGGGGGCGTGGATAGCCCCGTGCGGGCGGGGCCGGCCCCGTGGGGGTGGCTCCGGCCCCGTGGGGGCGTGGCTGACTCCGTGGGGGCGTAGCCAGCCCCGTGGGGGCGTGGTCGGCCCAGTGGGGGCAAGGCGGCCCCGTGGGGGCGTTGTCGGCCAAGTGGGGGCTGGGCCAGCCCCATGGGGGCGGGGCAGTCCCCGTAGGGGCGTGGCCGGCCAATTAGGAGCTGGAATGGCCCCGAAGGGGCTGGGCTGGCCTTGTAGGGCAGTTGCCGGCCCGTGGGGGCGTGGCCGGCCCTGTGGTTGCATGGCCGCACCAGTGGGGACTTGGCCAGCCCCCTGCGGGTGGGACCGGCACCGTAGGGGCGTGGCCGGCTCCGTGGGGGCGTGACTGGCCTCGTGGGTGTGTGGCCGGCCCTGTGGGAACGAGGCTGGCCCGGGGGGGCGTGGCCGGCCATTGGGGGCTGGGCCGGCACCGTGGGGGCGGGGCAGGCCCCGTAGGGGCGTGCCCGGCCCAGTGGGGGTTGAGCCGGCCCCGTGGGGGCTTGGCCGGCCCCGTGGGGCCGTATTCGACCCCGTGGGGGCGTGACCGGCCCCGTGGGGACTTGGCCGGCACCGTGGGGGCGTGGCCGGCACCGTGGGGGATAGGCCGGCCAAGTGGGGGAGCAGCCAACCCCGTGGGGGCGTGTCCGGCCCGTGGGGGTGTGACCGGCCCCGTGGGGACTTGGCCAACCCCGTGGTGGCGGAGCCGGCCCCCTGGAGGCGGGGCCGGCCCCGTTGGGGCGTGTCCGGCTCAGTGGGGGCGTGACCGGCCCCGTGGGGGCGTGGAAGGCCTCGTGGGGGCAAGGCCGGCTTTGTGGGGGTGTGGCCAGCCCAGTGGGGGCTGGGCCGGCACCATGGGGGCTGGGGTGGCCCCGAAGGGGCGTGGCTGGCCCAGTGGGGGCTGGGCCGGCCCCGTGGGTGCGGGGAAGTCCCCGTGAGTTCGTGGCCGGCCCCGTGGTGGTGGCGCCGGCCTCGTGTGGGCGGGGCCGGCCCCGTGGGGGCGTGGCCGGCCCCGTGGTGGCGTTCCTGCCCCGTGGGGGCGTGGCCGGCCCCGTTGGGGCATGGCCTGCCCCGTGGGGGCGTGGCCGACCTCGTGGGGGCGTGTTCGGCCCCGTGGGGGTTTGGCCGGACACATGGGGGCGTGACCGGACCCGTGGGTGCTTGGCTGGCCCCGTGGGGGCGTCGCCGGCCCAGTGGGGGCGTGGCCGGCCCCGTGCGGGCAGGGCCGGCCCCGTGGGGGTGGCTCCGGCCCCGTGAGGGGCGTGGCCGACTCCGTGGGGGCGTAGCAAGCCCCGTGGGGGCGTGGTCGTCCCCGTGAGGGCGAGGACGGCCCCGTGGGGGCGTTGTCGGCCAAGTGGGGGCTGTGCCAGCCCCGTGGGGGCGGGGAAGTACCCGTAGGGGCGTGGCCGGCCCATTGGGGGCTGGGCTGGCCCTCGAGGGGGCTGGGCCGGCCTTGTGGGGCAGTGGCCGACTATTGGGGGCGTGACCGGCCCCGTGGGGGCGTGGCGGGGTCCGTGGGGGCCTGGCCAGCCCCGTGGGGGCGTGGCGTGCCCCGTGGGGGCGTGGCAGGCCCCGTGGTGGCGTGGCCGGCCTCGTTGGGGCCTGGCCGGCCCCGTGGGCGGCGTGGCCGGCCTCGTGGGGGCGTGTTCGGCCCCGTGGGGGTTTGGCCGGACACATGGGGGCGTGATCGGCCCCGTGGGGGTTTGGCTGGCCCCGTGGGGGCGTCGCCGGCCCCGTGGGGGCGTGGCCAGCCCCGTGTGGACGGGGCAGGCCCCGTGGGGGTGGTACTGGCCCAGTGGGGGCGTGGCCGACTCCGTGGGGGCGTAGCCAGCCCCGTTGGGGCGTGGTCGGCCCCGTGAGGGCGAGGCAGGCCCCGTGGGGGCGTTGTCGGCCAAGTGGGGGCTGTGCCAGCCCGTGGGGTTGGGGCAGTCCCCGTAGGGGCGTGGCAGACCCATCGGGGGCTGGGCTGGTTCCCGAGGGGGCTGGGCCGGTCATGTGGGGCAGTGGCCGGCCCGTGGGGGCGTGGCCGGCCCCGTGGGGGCATGGCTTCCCCAGTGGGGGCTGGGCAAGCTCCCTTGGGGCGGGGCCGGCCCCGTGGGGGAGTGGCCGGCTCTGTGGGGGCGTGACCGGCCTTGCGGATTCGTGGCCGGCACCGTGGGAAAGAGGCCGGCCCCTTGGGGGCGTGGCCGGCCAGTGGGGGCAGGGCCGGCACCGTGGGGGCGGGGCAGGCCTCGTAGGGGCGTGCCCGACCCAGTGGGGGCTGAGCCGGCCCCGTGGGGGCGGGGCCGGCCCCGTGGGTGGCCTGGCCAACCCCGTGGGGTCATGGCTGGCCCCGTGGGGGCGTGGCCGGCCCCGTGGGGTCCTGGCCGGCCCCGTGGGGGCCTGGCCGGCCCCGTGGGGGCCTGGCCAACCCCGTGGGGGCCTGGCCGACCCCGTGGGGGCCTGACCGGCCCCTTGGGGGCGTGGCCGGTCCCGTGGGGGCGTGGATGGCCCCGTGGGGGCGTGGCGGTGTCCGTGGGGGCCTGGCCAGCCCCGAGGGGGCTTGGCGTGCCCCGTGGGGGCCTGGCCTGCCCCGTGGGGACCTGGCCGGCCCCTCTTGAGGACTGGCCGGCACTGTGGGGGCCTGGCCTGGCCGGCCCCGCTTGGGGCCTGGCCGGCCACGCTTGGGGCCTGGCCGGCCCCGTGGGTGCCTGGCAGGCCCCGCTAGGGGCCTGGAGGCCCCGTGGGGACCTGGCCGGCCCCGCTTGGGGCCTGGCCGGCCCCGTGGGGGCCTGGCCGACCCCGTGGGGGCCTGGCCGGCCCCGCTTGGGGCTTGGCCGGCCCAGTGAGGGCCTGGACGGATCCGTGGGGGCCAGTCCGGCCCCGCTTGGGGCCTGGCCGGCCCCGTGGGGGCCTGTCCGGCCCCTTGGGGGCCTGGCCGGCCCCTTGGGGGCCTGGCAGGCCCCGCTTGGGGCCTGGCCGGCCCCGTGAGTGCCAGGCCGGCCCCGTTGTGGCCTAGCTGGCCCCGGGATGGCCAGCCCCGTGTTGGCCTGGCTGGAAACGTGGGGGCCTGGCCGGCCCCGCTTGGGGCTTGGCCGGCCCCGCTTGGGCCCTGGCCGGCCACGTGGGGGCCTGGCCGGTCCCGTGGGGGCCTGGCCAGCCCCGTGGGGGCCTGGCCGGCCCCATTTGGGGCCTGGCCAGCACCGTGGGGGCCTGGCCGGCCCAGTGGGGGCCTGGCCGGCCCCGTGGGGGCCTGGCCGGCCCCGTGGGGGCGTGGCCGGCCCCGTGGGGTCCTGGCCGGCCCCGTGGGGGCGTGGCCGGCCCCGTGGGGGAGTGGCCGGCCCCGTTGGGGCATGGCCGGCCCCGTGTTGGCGTGTTCGGCCCCGTGGGGGCCTGTCCTTCATCGTGGGGGCCTGGCCAACCCGTGGGGGCCTGGCCGGCGCCGTGGGGGCTTGACCAACCCCGTGGGGGCGTGGCCGGTCCCGTGGGGGCGTGGCCGGCCAGGTGGGGGCGTGGCGGGGTCCGTGGGGGCCTGGCCAGCCTCGTGGGGGCGTGACGTGCCCCGTGGGGGCGTGACAGGCCCCGTGGGGGCGTGGCCGGCCCCTGGGGGCGTGGCCGGCCTCGTGGGGGCGTGTTCGGCCCCGTGGGAGTTTGGCCGGACACATGGAGGCGTGACCGGTCCCGTGGGGGGTTGGCTGGCCCCGTGGGGGCGTCGCCGGCCCCGTGGGGGCGTGGCCAGCCCCGTGCGGGCGGGGCCGGCCCCGTGGGGGTGGCTCCGGCCCCGTGGGGTTGTGGCCGACTCCGTGAGGGCGTAGCCAGCCCCGTGTGGGCGTGGTCGGCCCCGTGGGGGCGAGGCCGGCCCCGTGGGGACGTAGTCGGCCAAGTGGGGGCTGTGCCAGCCCCGTGGGGGTGGGGCAGTCCCTGTAGGGGCGTGGCCGGCCCATTGGGGGCTGGGCTGGGCCCGAGGAGGCTGGACCGGTCTTGTGGGGCAGTGGCCGGCCCGTGGGGGCGTGGCCGGCCCCGTGGGGGTATGGCCGCTCGAGTGGGGGCTGGGCAAGCCGATTTGGGGCGGGGCCGGCCCCGTAGGGGCGTGGCCGGATTTGTGGGGGCGTGACCGGCCCTGTGGGTTCGTGGCCGGCCCCATGGGGACGAGGCCGGCCCCGTGGGGGCGTGGCCGGCCAGTGGGGGCTGGGACGGCACCGTGGGGGCGGGGCAGGGCCCGTAGGGGCGTGCCCGGCCCAGTGGGGGCTGAGCCGGCCCCGTGGGGGCGGGGCCGGCCCGGCCCCGTGGGGCCGTAGCCGGCCCCGTGGGGGGCCTGGCCAACCCCGTGGGGTCCTGGCCGGCTGCGTGGGGGCTTGGCCGGCCCCGTGGGGTCCTGGCCGGCCCCGTGGGGGCGTGGCCGGCCCCGTGGGGGCGTGACCGGCCCCGTGGGGTCGTGGCTGGCCCCGTGGGGGCGTGGCCGACCCCGTGGGGGCCTGGCCGGCCATGTGTGGACCTGGCCAACCCCGCGGGGACCTGGCCGGCCCCGTGGGGGCCTCACCGGCCCAGTGGGGGCGTGTCCGGCCCTGTGGGGGCGTGGCCGGCCCTGTGGGGGCGTGGGCGGCCCCGTGGTGGCGTGGCCAATCCCGTGGGGGCCTGTCCGTCCCCGTGGGGGACTGGCCAACCCCGTGGGGGCCTGGCCGGCCCCATGGGGGCCTGGCCGCCCCGTGGGGGCTTGACATGCCCCGTGGGGGCGTGGCAGGTCCCGTGGGGGCGTGGCCGGCCCCGTGGGGGCGTGGCGGGGTCCGTGGGGGCCTGGCCAGCCCCGTGGGGGCTTGGAGTGCCCCGTGGGGGCGTGGCAGGCCCCGTGGGGGCGTGGCAGGCCCCGTGGGGGCGTGGTCGGCCTCGTGCGGGCGTGTTCGGCCCCGTGGGAGTTTGGCCGGACACATGGGGGCGTGACCGGCCCGTGGGGGGTTGGCTGGCCCCGTGGTGGCGTCGCCGGCCCCGTGGGGGCGTGGCCAGCCCCGTGCGGGAGGTGCCGGCCCCGTGGGGGTGGCTCCGGCCCCGTGGGGGCGTGGCAGTCTCCGTGGGGGCGTAGCCAGCCCCGTGGGGGCGTGGTCGGCCCCGTGGGGGCGAGGCCGGCCCCGTTGGGACGTTGTCGGCCAAGTGGGGGCTGTGCCAGCCCCGTGGGGGCGGGGCAGTCCCTGTAGGGGCGTGGCCAGCCCATTGGGGGCTGGGCTGGCCCCGAGGGGGCTGGGCCGGCCTTGTGGGGCAGTGGCCAGCCCGTGGGGGCGTGACCGGCCCCGTGGGGGTATGGCCGCCCGATTGGGGGCTGGGCAAGCCGCCTTGGGGCGGGGCCGGCCCCGTGGGGGCGTGGCCGGATCCGTGGTGGCGTGACCGGCCCCGTGGGTTCGTGGCCGGCCCCGTGGGAACGAGGCCGGCCCCGTGGGGGCGTGGCCGGCCAGTGGGTGCTTGGCCGGCACCGTGGGGGCGGGGCAGGCCCCGTAGGGGCGTGCCCGGCCCATAGGGGACTGAGCCGGCCTTGTGGGGGCGGGGCCGGCCCCGTGGGGGCGGGGCCGGCCCCGTGGGACCGTAGCCGTCCCCGTGGGGGGCCTGGCCAACCCCGTGGGGTCATGGCCGGCTCCGTGGGGCGTGGCCGGCCCCGTGGGGTCCTGGCCGGCCCCGTGGGGGCGTGACCGGCCCCGTGGGGTTGTGGCCGGCCCCGTGGGGGCGTGGCCGGCCCCGTGGGGGCGTGACCGGCCCCGTGGGGTCGTGGCCGGCCCCGTGGGGTCGTGGTGGGGGGCGACGGGTGGCCTAGTGGTTAAAGACTTGGGCTATTGACCAAAAGTCATGAGTTCGAGTCCCACCAGTGGCAGGGTACTTTCTTTCCTTTAAGGTCCCACAAAACCGAAAAGGCATGTTGGCCAGGTTGTGGGTTATGGCTGCTGCCTATAGGGAGTCTCCCAGGAGTCTACTCAGCTCCACCCTAAAAAATGAGTAGGTGTGTTCTTGAAGGTGTTACACCTGAAACAGTTCACACCGCATCCTTCGGAGGGGATGTAAAGCCGTCGGTCCCGGGGGACCTGGGTTCATAGGCTCTGCCTTCTCCAGGCCCTCGTTAGCAACCATTGTGGTAAACCCCTCAAGGGGTAGTCAAGTCCAAGACCATTTTGGCCGGCCCCGTGGGCGCTTGGCCGACCCTAAGGGGCCTGGCCGGCCCCGTGGGGGACTGGCCAACCCCGTGGGGGCCTGGCCGGCACCGCTTGGGGCCTGGCCGGCACCGTTGGGGCCTGGCCGGCCCCGTGGGAACCTGGCCGGCCCCGTGGGGGCTTGGCCGACCCCGTTGGGGCCTGGACGGCCCCGCTTGGGGCCTGGCCGGCCCCGTGGGAGCCTGGCCGGCCCCGTGGGGGCCTGGCCGGCCCCGTGGGGGCCTGGCCGGCATCGCTTGGGGCCTGGCCGGCCACGTGGGGGCCTGGCCGGATCCGTGGGAGCCTGGCCGGCCCGGCTTGGGGCCTGGCCGGCCCCGTGGGGGCCTGGCCGGCCCCATGGGGGCCTCGCCGGCCCCGCTTGGGGCCTGGCCGGCCCCGTGGGTGCCTGGCCGGCACCGTGGGGGCCTGTCCGGCCCCGTGGTGGCCTGGCCGGCCCCGTGGGGGCCTGGCCGGCCCCGCACGGGGCATGGCCGGACCCGTGGGTGCCTGGCCGGCCCCGCTTGGGGCCTGGCCGGCCCAGTGGGTGCCTGGCCGGCCCCGTGGGGGCCTGGCCTGCCCCGTGGTGGCCTGGCCGGCCCCGCATGGGGCCTGGCTGGCCCCGTGGGGACCTGGCCGGCCCCGCTTTGGGCCTGGCCGGCCCCGTGGGGGACTGGCCGGCCCCGTGGGGGCCTGGCCGGCTCCGAGGAGGCCAGGCCGGCCCAGCTTGGGGCCTGACAGGCCCCGTGGGGGCCTGGCCTGCCCCGTGGGGACCTGGCCGGCCCTGTGTGGGCCTGAACGGAATCGCTTTGGGCCTGGCCGGCCCCTTGGGGGCCTGGCCGGCCCCGTGGGGGCCTGGCCGGCCCCTCTTGGGGCCTGGCCGGCCACGTATGGGCCTGGCCAGCCCCGCTTGGGGCCTGGCCGGCCCCGTATGGGCCTGGCCGGCACCGCTTGGGGCCTGGCCGGCCCCGTGGGGGCCTGGCCGGCCCCGTGGGGGCCTGGCCGGCCCCGTGAGGTCCTTGCCGGCCCCGCTTGGGGCCTGGCCGCCCCCGTGGGGACCTGGCCGGCCCCGCATGGGGCCTGGCTGGCCCAGTGGGGGCCTGGCCAGCCCCGTGGGGGCCTGGCAGGCCCCGTGAGGGCCTGGCCGGCCTTAAGGGGGCGTGGCTGGGGCCGTGGAGTTTTGGCCGGCCCCGCTTGGGGCCTGGCCGGCCCCGTGGGGGCCTGGCAGGCCCCGCTGGGGGCCTGGCCGGCCCCGAGGTGTCCTGGCCGGTCCCGTGGAGGCCTGGCTGGCCTCGTGGGGGCCTCGGCGGCCCAACTTGGTGCCTGGCCTGCCCCGTGGGGGCCTTGCCGGCCCCGTGGGGGCCTGGCCGGCCCCGTGTGAGCCTGGCCGGCCCCGCTTGGGGCCTGGCAGGCACCGTGAGGGCCTGGCCGGCCACAAGGGGGCCTGGCTGGGACCGTGGAGGCCCTGCCGGCCCCGCTTGGGGCCTGGCCGGCCCTGCTTGGGGCCTGGCCGGCCCCGTGGGGGCCTGGCCGGCTCCGTGGGGGCCTGGCCGGCCCCATGGGGGCTGGCCGGCACCACTTGGGGTTGGCCGGCCCCGTGGGGGCCTGGCCGGCCCGGTGAGGGCCTGGCCGGCCCCGCTTTGGGCCTGGCCGGCCCCGTGGGGGCCTGGCCGGCCCCGTGGAGGCCATGCCGGCCCCGTGGGAGCCTGGCCGGCCCCGCTTGGGGCCTGGCAAGCCCCGTGAGGGCCTGGCCGGCTCCAAGGGGGCGTGTCCGGGGCCGTGGAGGCCTGGCCGGCCCCGCTTGGCGCCTGGCCGGCCCCGCTTGGGGCCTGGCCGGCCCCGTGGGGGCCTGTCCGGCCCCGTGGGGGACTGGCCGGCCCCGTGGGGGCCTGGCAGGCCCCGCTTGGGGCCTGGCCGGCCCCGTGGGGTCCTGTCCGGTCCCGTGGAGGCCTGGCTGGCCCAGAAGGGGCCTGGCCGGCCCCGCTTGGGGCCTGGCCTGCTCCGTGGGGGACTTGCCGGCCCCGTGGGGGCCTGGCCTGTCCGGTGGGGGACTGGCCGGCCCGGTGGGGGCCTGGCCGGCCCGGTGGGGGCCTGGCCGGCCCGGTGGGGGCCTGGCCGGCCCCGTCGGGGCCTGGCCGGCCCCGTGGGGGCCTGGCCGGCCCGGTGGGGGCCTGGCCGGCCCGATGGGGGCCTTGCCGGCCCCGTGGGGGCCTGGCCGGACCCGTGGGGGCCTGGCCGGCCCCGTCGGGGCCTGGCCGGCCCCTTAGAGGCCTGGCCGGCCTCGTGGGGGCCTGGCCGGCCCGGTTGGGTCCTTGCCGGCCCCGTGGGGTCCTGGCCGGCCCCGTGGGGGCCTGGCCGGCCCGGTGGGGGTCTGGCCGGCCCCGTGGGGGCCTGGCCGGCCCGGTGGGGGGCTGGTTGGCCCCGTGGGGGCCTGGCCGGCCCGGTGGGGGGCTGGCCGGCCCCGTGGGGTCCTGTCCGGCCCGGTGGGGGGCTGGACGGCCCCGTGGAGGCCTGGCCAGCCCCGTGGGGGACTGGCCGGCCCGGTGGGGGCCTTGCCGGCCCGGTGGGGGCCTGGCCGGCCCGGTGGGGGCCTGGCCGGCCCGGTGGGGGCCTGGCCGGCCCCGTGGGGGCCTGGCCGGCCCGGTGGGGGCCTGGCCGGCCCGGTGGGGGCCTGGCCGGACCGTTGGGGGCCTGGCCGGCCCGTTGGGGACCCGACCGGCCCCGAGGGGGCCTGGCCGGCCCGGTGGGGGTCTTGCCCGCCCGGTGGGGGCCTGGCCGGCCCCGTGGGGGCCTGGCCGGCCCGGTGGGGACCTGGCCGGCCCCGTGGGGGCATGGCCGGCCCGGTGGGGGCCTGGCCGGCCCCGTGGGGGCCTGGCCGGCCCGGTGGGGGCCTGGCCGGCCCCGTGGGGGCCTGGCCGGCCCCGTGGGGGCCTGGCCGGCCCCGTGGGGGTCTGGCCGGCCCAGTGGGGGCCTTGCCAGCCCCGTGGGGGCCTGGCCGGCCCGGTGGGGGCCTGGCCGGCCCGGTGGGAGCCTGGCCGGCCCGGTGGGGGCCTGGCCGGCCCCGTGGGGGCCTTGGCCGGCCCCGTGGGGGCCTGGCCGGCCCCGTGGGGGACTGGCCGGCCCGGATGGGGCCTGGCCGGCCCCGTGGGGGCCTGGCCGGCCCCGTGGGGGCCTGGCCGGACAGTTGGGGGCCTGGCCGGCCCGGTGGGGGCCTGGCCGGCCCCGTGGGGGCATGGCCGGCCCCGTGGGGGCCTGGCCGGCCCGGTGGGGGCCTTGCCGGCCCCGTGGGGGCCTGGCCGGCCCGGGTGGGGCCTGGCCGACCCGGTGGGGGCCTGGCCGGCCCGGTGGGGGCCTGGCCGGCCCCGTGGGGGCCTGGCCGGCCCGGTGGGGGCCTTGCCGGCCCCGTGGGGGCCTGGCCGGCCCCGTGGGGGCCTTACCGGCCCGGTGGGGGCCTGGCCGGCCCCGTGGGGGCCTTACCGGCCCGGTGGGGGCCTGGCCAACCCCGTGGGGGCCTGGCCGGCCCGGTGGGGGCCTGGCCGGCCCGGTGGGGGCCTGGCCGGCCCCGTGGGGGCCTGGCCGGCCCGGTGGGGGCCTGGCCGGGCACGTGGGGGCCTGGCCGGCCCGGTGGGGGCCTGGCCAACCCCGTGGGGGCCTGGCCGGCCCGGTGGGGGCCTGGCCGGCCCGGTGGGGGCCTGGCCGGCCCGGTGGGGGGCTGTCCGGCCCCGTCGGGGCCTGACTGGCCCGGTGGGGGGCTGGCCGGCCCCGTGGGGGCCTGACCGGCCCCGTTGGGGCCTGGCCGGCCCGGTGAGGTCCTTGCCGGCCCCGTGGGGTCCTGGCCGGCCCCGTGGGGGCCTGGCCGGCCCGGTGGAGTCTTGGCCGGCCTCGTGGGGGCCTGGCCAGCCCGGTGGGGGCCTGGCCGGCCCAGTGGGTGCCTGGCTGGCCCGGTGGGGGCCTGGCCGGCCCCGTGGGGGCCTGGCCGGTCCGGTGGGGGCCTGGCCGGCCCCGTGGGGGCCTGGCCGGCCCGGTGGGGGCCTGGCCGGCCCCGTGGGGGCCTGGCCGGCCCCGTGGGGGCCTGACCGGCCCGGTGGGGGACTGGCCGGCCTCGTGAAGGCCTGGCCGGCCCGGTGGGGGGCTGGCCGGCCCCGTGGGGGCCTGGCCGGCACCGTGGGGGCCTGGCCGGCTCGGTGAAGGCCTGGCCGGCCCCGTGGGGGCCTGGCCGGCCCGGTGGGGGGCTGGCCGGCCCCGTGGGGGCCTGGCCGGCCCGGTGGGGGGCTGGCCGGCCCCGTGGGGGCCTGGCCGGCCCGGTGGGGGGCTGGCCGGCCCCGTTGGGGCCTGGCCGGCCCCGTGGAGGGATGGCCGGCCCCGTGGGGGCCTGGCCGGCCCGGTGGGGGGCTGGCCGGCCCCGTGGGGGCCTGGCCGGCCCGGTGGGGGGCTGAACGGCCCCGTGGGGGCCTTGCCGGCCCGGTGGGGGGCTGGCCTGCCCCGTGGGGGCCTGGCCGGCCCGGTGGGGGGTTGGCCGGCCCCGTGGGGGCCTGGCCGGCCCGGTGGGGGGCTGGCCGGCCCCGTGGGGGCCTGGCCGGCCCGGTGGGAGGCTGGCCGACCCCGTGGGGGCCTGTCCGGCCCGGTGGGGGGCTGGACGGCCCCGTGGAGGCCTGGCCGGCCCCGTGGGGGCCTGGCCGGCCCGGTGGGGGCCTTGCCGGCCCGGTGGGGGCCTGGCCGGCCCGGTGGGGGCCTGGCCGGCCCGGTGGGGGCCTGGCCGGCCCCGTGGGGGCCTGGCCGGCCCGGTGGGGGCCTGGCCGGACCGTTGGGGTCCTGGCCGGCCCGGTGGGGACCCAAGCGGCCCCGTGGGGGCCTGGCCGGCCCGGTGGGGGTCTTGCCGGCCCGGTGGGGGCCTGGCCGGCCCCGTGGGGGCCTGGCCGGCCCGGTGGGGGCCTGGCCGGCCCCGTGGGGGCCTGGCCGGCCCCGTGGGGGCCTGGCCGGCCCGGTGGGGGCCTGGCCGGCCCCGTGGGGGCCTGGCCGGCCAGGTGGGGGCCTGGCCGGCCCCGTGGGGGCCTGGCCGGCCCGGTGGGGGCCTGGCCGGCCCGGTGGGGGCTTGGCCGGACCGTTGGGGGCCTGGCCGGCCCGGTGGGGACCCGACCGGCCCCGTGGGGGCCTGGCCGGTCCGGTGGGGGTCTTGCCGGCCCGGTGGGGGCCCGGCCGGCACCGTGAGGGCCTGGCCGGCCCAATGGGGGCCTGGCCGGCCTAGTGGGGGCCTTGCCGGCCCGGTGGGGGCGTGGCCGGCCCCGTGGGGGCCTGGCCGGCCCGGTGGGGGCCTGGCCGGCCCCGTTGGGGCCTGGCCGGCCCGGTGGGGGCCTGGCCGGCCACGTGGGTGTCGGGCCGGCCCAGTGGGGGCCTTGCCAGCCCCGTGGGGGCCTGGCCGGCCCGGTGGCGGCCTGGCCGGCCCGGTGGGGGCCTGGCCAGCCCGGTGGGGGCCTGGCCGGCCCTGTGGGGGCCTTGGCCGGCCCCGTGGGGGCCTTTCCGGCTCCGTGGGGGCCTGGCCGGCCCCGTGGGGGCCTGACCGGCCCGGTTGGGGCCTGGCCGGCCCCGTGGGGGCCTGGCCGGCCCCGTGTGGGCTTGGCCGGACCGTTGGGGGCCTGGCCGGCCCCGTGGGGGCCTGGCCGGCCCCGTGGGGGCCTTACCGGCCCGGTGGGGGCCTGGCCGGCCCCGTGGGGGCCTGGCCGGCCCGGTGGGGGCCTGGCCGGATTGTTGGGGGCCTGGCCGGCCCGGTGGGGACCCGACCGGTCCCGTGGGGGCCTGGCCGGCCCGGTGGAGGTCTTGCCGGCCCGGTGGGGGCCTGGCCGGCCCCGTGGGGGCCTGGCCGGCCCGGTGGGGGCCTGGCCGGCCCCGTGGGGGCCTGGCCGGCCCGGGTGGGGGCCTGGCTGGCCCCGTGGGGGCCTGGCCGGCCCGGTGGGGGCCTGGCCGGCCCCGTGGGGGTCTGGCCGGCCCAGTGGGGGCCTTGCCAGCCCCGTGGGGGCCTGGCCGGCCCGGTGGGGGCCTGGCCGGCCTTGTGGGGGCCTGGCCGGCCCGGTTGGGGCCTGGCCGGCCTTGTGGGGGCCTGGCCGGCCCCGTGGGGGCCTGGCCGGACCGTTGGGGGCCTGGCCGGCCCGGTGGGGGCCTGGCCGGCCCCGTGGGGGAATGTCCGGCCCCGTGGGGGCCTGGCCGGCCCGGTGGGGGCCTTGCCGGCCCCGTGGGGGCCTGGCCGGCCCGGTGGGGGCCTGGCCGGCCCGGTGGGGGCCTGGCCGGCCCGGTGGGGGCCTGGCCGGCCCGGTGGGGGCCTGGCCGGCCCCGTGGGGGCCTGGCCGGCCCGGTGGGGGCCTGGCCGGCCCCGTGGGGGCCTGGCCGGCCCGGTGGGGGCCTGGCCGGCCCGGTTGGGGCCTGGCCGGCCCCGTGGGGGCCTGGCCGGCCCGGTGGGGGCATGGCCGGCCACGTGGGGGCCTGGCCGGCCTGGTGGGGGCCTGGCCGCCCCCGTGGGGGCCTGGCCGGCCTGGTGGGGGCCTGGCCGGCCCGGTGGGGGCCTGGCCGGCCCGGTGGGGGCCTTGCCGGCCCCGTGGGGGCCTGTCCGGCCCGGTGGGGGCCTGGCCGGCCCCGTCGGGGCCTGGCCGGCCCGGTGGGGGCCTTGCCGGCCCCGTGGGGGCCTGGCCGGCCCCGTGGGGTCCTGGCCGGCCCAGTGGGGGCCTGGCCGGCCCCGTGGGGTCCAGGCCGTCCCGGTGGGGGCCTGGCCGGCCCCGTGGGGGCCTGGCCGGCCCGGTGGGGGCCTGGCCGGCCCCGTGGAGGCCTGGCCGGCCCGGTGGGGGCCTAGCCGGCCCCGTGGGGGCCTGGCCGGCCCGGTGGGGGCCTGGCCGGCCCCGTGGGGGCCTGACCGGCCCGTGGGGGCCTGGTCGGCCCGGTGGGGGCCTGGCCGACCCGGTGGGGGTTTGGCCGGCCCGTTGGGGGCCTTGCCGGCCCCGTGGGGGCCTGGCCGGCCCCGTGGAGGCCTGGCCGGCCCGGTGGGGGCCTGGCCGGCCCCGTGGGGGCCTGGCCGGCCCGGTGGGGGCCTGGCCGGCCCGGTGGGGGCCTGGCCGGCCCCGTGGGGGCCTGGCCGGCCCGGTGTGGGCCTGGCCGGCCCGTTTGGGGCCTGGCCGGCCCGGTGGGGGCCTGGCCGGCACCGTGGGGGCCTGGCCGGCCCCGTGGGGGCTTGGCCGGCCCGGTGGGGGCTTGGCCGGCCTTGTGGGGGCCTGGCCGGCCCGGTGGGGGGCTGGCCGGCCCCGTGGGGGCCTCGCCGGCCCGGTGGGGGGCTGGCCGGCCCCGTGGGGGCCTGGCTGGCCCCGTGGGGGCCTTGCCGGCCTCGTGGGGGCCTGGCCGGCCCCGTGGGGGACTGGCCGGCCCCGTGGGGGCCTGGCCGGCCTCGTGGGGGCCTGGCCGGCCACGTGGGGGCCTGGTCGGCCCCGTGGGAACCTGGCCCGACCAGTGGGGGCCTGGCCGGCCCCGTGGGGGCCTGGCCGGCCCGGTGGGGGCCTGGACGGCCCCGTGGGGGCATGGCCGGCCTGATGGGGGCCTGGCCGGCCCGGTGGGGGCCTGGCCTGCCCGGTGGGGGCCTGGCCGGCCCGGTGGGGGCCTGGCCGGCCCCGTGGGGGCCTGGCCGGCCCCGTGGGGGCCTGGCCGGCCCCGTGGGGGCCTGGCCGGACCCGTGGGGGCCTGTCTGGCCCCGTGGGGGCCTGGCCGGCCCGGTGGGGGCCTTGCCGGCCCCGTGGGGGCCTGACCGGCCCCGTGGGGGCCTGGTCGGCCCCGTGGGGGCCTGGTCGGCCCCGTGGGGGCCTGGCCGGCCCAGTGGGGGCCTGGCCAACCCCGTGGGGGCCTGGCCGGCCCGGTGGGGGCCTGGACGGCCCCGTGGGGGCATGGCCGGCCCGGTGGGGGCCTGGCCTTCCCGGTGGGGGCCTGGCCTGCCCGGTGGGGGCCTGGCCGGCCCGGTGGGGGCCTGGCCGGCCCGGTGGGGGCCTGGCCTGCCCGGTGGGGGCCTGGCCGGCTTGGTGGGGGCCTGGCCGGCCCCGTGTGGGCCTGGCCGGCCCCGTGGGGGCCTGGCCGGCCCCGTGGGGGCCTGGCCGGCCCCGTGGGGGCCTGGCCTGCCCCGTGGGGGCCTGGCCTGCCCCGTGGGGGCCTGGCCGGCACCGTGGGGGCCTGGCCGGCCCGGTGGGGGCCTTGCCGGCCCCGTGGGGGCCTGGCCGGCCCCGTGGGGTCCTGGTCGGCCTCGTGGGGGCCTGGCCGGCCCCTGGGGGCCTGGCCGGCCCCGTGGGGGCCTGGCCGGCCCGGTGGGGGCCTGGACGGCCCCGTGGGGGCATGGCCGGCTCGGTGGGGGCCTGGCCGGCCCGGTGGGGGCCTGGCCTGTCCGGTGGGGGCCTGGCCGGCTCCGTGGGGGCCTGGCCGGCCCCGTGGGGGCCTGGCCCGCCCCGTGGGGGCCTGGCCGGCCCCGTGGGTGCCTGGCCGGCCCCGTGGGGGCCTGGCCGGCCCCGTGGGGGCCTGGCCGGCCCCGTGGGGGCCTGGCCGGCCCCGTGGGGGCCTGGCCGGCCCCGTGGGGGCCTGGCCGGCCCGGTGGGGGCTTGGCCGACCCCGTGGGGGCCTGGCCGGCCCGGTGGGGGCCTGGCCGGCCCCGTGGGGGCCTGGCCGGCCCGGTTGTCGCCTGGCCGGCCCTGTGGGGGCCTGTCCGGCCCGTTGGGGCCGGGCCGTCCCCGTTGGGGCCTGGCCGGCCCCGTGGGGGCCTGGCCGGCCCGGTGGGGGGCTGGCCGGCCCCGTGGGGGCCTGGCCGGCCCGGTGGGGGGCTGGCCGGACCCGTGGGGGCCTGGCCGGCCCGGTGGGGGGCTGGCCGGTCCCGTGGGGGCCTGGCCGGCCTGGTGGGGGGGTGGCCGGCCCCGTGGGGGCCTGGCCGGCCCCGTGGGGGCCTGGCCGGCCCCGTGGGGGCCTGGCCGGCCCGGTGGGGGGCTGGCCGGCCCCGTGGGGGCCTGGCCAGCCCCGTGGGGGCCTGGCCGGCCCAATGGGGGGCTGGCCGGCCCCGTGGGGGCCTGGCCGGCCCGGTGCGGGGCTGGCCGGCCCCGTGGGGGCCTGGACGGCCCAGTGGGGGGCTTGCCGGCACCGTGGGGGCTTGGCCGGCCCCGTTGGGGGCTGGCCGGCCCCGTGGAAGCCTGGCCGGCCCGGTGGCGGGCTGGCCGGCCCCGTGGGGGCCTGGCCGGCCCCGTGGGGGCCTGGCCGGCCCCGTGGGGGCCTGGCCAGCCCGGTGGGGGCCTGGCCGGCCCCGAGGGGGCCTGTAGGGGCCTGGCCTGCCAGGTGGGGGCCTGGCCGGCCCGGTGGGGACCTGGCCGGCCCGGTGGGGGCCTGGCCGGACCCGTGGGGGCCTTGCCGGCCCCGTGGGGGCCTGGCCGGCCCGGTAGGGGCCTGTCCGGCCCCGTGGGGGCCTGGCCGGCCCCGTGGGGGCCTGGCCGGCCCCGTGGGGGCCTGGCCGGCCCCGTGGGGGCCTGGCCGGCCCGGTGGGGGGCTGGCCGGCCCCTTGGGGGCCAGGCCGGCCCGGTGGGGGCCTGGCCAGCCTCGTGGGGGCCTGGCCGGCCCGGTTGGGGCTGGCCGGCCCCGTGGGGGCCTGGCCGGCCCGGTGGGGGGCTGGCCGGCCCCGTGGGGGCCTGGCCGGCCCGGTGGGAGGCTGGCCGGCACCGTGGGGGCCTGGCCGGCCCCGTGGGGGGCTTGCCGGCCCCGTGGGGGCCAGGCCGGCCCGGTGGCGGGCTGGCCGGCCCCGTGGGGGCCTGGCCGGCCCCGTGGGGGCCTGGCCGGCCCCGTGGGGGCCTGGCCGGCCCCGTGGGGGCCTGGCCTGCCCCGTGGGGGCCTGGCCGGCCCCGTGGGGGCCTGGCCGGCCCCGTGGGGGCCTGGCCGGCCCCGTGGCGGCCTGGCCGGCCCGGTGGGGGCCTTGCCGACCCCGTGGGGGTCTGGCCGGCCCAGTGGGGGCCTGGTCGGCCCCGTGGGGGGCTGGCCGGCCCAGTGGGGGCCTGGCCGGCCCCGTGGGGGCCTGGCCGGCCCGGTGGGGGCCTGGACGGCCCCGTGGGGGCATGGCCGGCTCGGTGGGGGCCTGGCCGGCCCGGTGGGGGCCTGGCCTGCCCGGTGGGGGCCTGGCCGGCCCGGTGGGGGCCTGGCCGGCCCCGTGGGGGCCTGGCCCGCCCCGTGGGGGCCTGGCCGGCCCCGTGGGTGCCTGGCCGGCCCCGTGTTGGCCTGTCCGGCCTTGTGGGGGCCTGGCCGGCCCCGTGGGGGCCTGGCCGGCCCGTGGGGGCCTGGCCGGCCCCGTGGGGGCCTGGCCGGCCCGGTGGGGGCTTGGCCGGCCCCGTGGGGGCCTGGCCGACCCGGAGGGGGCCTGGCCGGCCCCGTGGGGGCCTGGCCGGCCCGGTGGGGGCCTGGCCGGCCCTGTGGGGGCCTGGCCGGCCCGTTGGGGCCGGGCCGGCCCCGTTGAAGCCTGGCCGGCCCCGTGGGGGCCTGGCCGGCCCGGTGGGGGGCTGGCCGGCCCCGTGTGGGCCTGGCCGGCCCGGTGGGGGGCTGGCCGGACCCGTGGGGGCCTGGCCGGCCCGGTGGGGTGCTGGCCGGCCCCGTGGGGGCCTGGCCGGCCCGGTGGAGGGCTGGCCGGCCCCGTGGGGGCCTGGCCGGCCCCGTGGAGGCCTGGCCAGCCCCGTGGGGGCCTGGCCGGCCCGGTGGGGGGCTGGCCGGCCCCGTGGAGGCCTGGCCGGCCCGGTGCGGGGCTGGCCGGCCCCGTGGGGGCCTGGCCGGCCCAGTGGGGGGCTTGCCGGCACCGTGGGGGCTTGGCCGGCCTCGTGGGGGGCAGGCCGGCCCCGTGGGGGCCTGGCCGTCCAATGGCGGGCTGGCCGGCCCCGTGGGGGCCTTGCCGGCCCCGTGGGGGCCTGGCCGGCCCCGTGGGGGCCTGGCCGGCCCCGTGGGGGCCTGGCCGGCCCCGTGGGGGCCTGGCCGGCCCCGTGGGGGCCTGGCCGGCCACGTGGGGGCCTGGCCGGCCCCGTGGGGGCCTTCCCGGCCCCGAGGGGGCCTGTGGGGGCCTGGCCTGCCCGGTGGGGGCCTGGCCGGCATGGTGGGGACCTGGCCGGCCCGGTGGGGGCCTGGCCGGCCACTTGGGGGCCTGGCCGGCCCCGTGGGGGCCTGGCCGGCCCGGTGGGGGCCTGGCCGGCCCGGTGGGGGCCTGGCCGGCCCCGTGGGGGCCTGGCCGGCCCCGTGGGGGCCTGGCCGGCCACGTGGGGGCCTGGCCGGCCCCGTGGGGGCCTGGCCGGCCCGGTGGGGGCCTGGCCGGTCTGTTGGGGGCCTGGCCTGCACGGTGGGGGCCTGGCCGGCCCGGTGGGGGCATGGCCGGCCATGTGGGGGCCTGGCCGGCCCCGTGGGGGCCTGGCCTGCCCGGTGGAAGACTTGCCGGCCCCGTGGGGGCCAGGCCGGCCCGGTAGGGGCCTGGCCGGCACCGTGGGGGCTTGGCCGGCCCCGTGGGGGCCTGGCCGGCCCGGTGGGGGCCTGGCCGGCCCGGTGGGGGCCTGGCCGGCCCCGTGGGGGCCTGGCCGGCCCCGTGGGGGCCTGGCCGGCCCGGTAGGGGCCTGGCCAACCCCGTGGGGGCCTGGCCGGCCCCGTGGGGGCCTGGCCGGCCCCGTGGGGGCCTGGCCGGCCCCGTGGGGGCCTGGCCGGCCCCGTGGGGGCCTGACCGGCCCGGTGGGGGGCTTGCCGGCCCCGTGGGGGCCTGGCCGGCCCGGTGGGGGGCTGGCCGGCCCCGTGGGGGCCTTGCCGGCCCGGTGGGGGCCTGGCCGGCCCCGTGGGGGCCTGGCCGGCCCGGTTGGGGCTGGCCGGCCCCATGGGGGCCTGGCCGGCCCGGTGGGGGGCTGGCCGGCCCCGTGGGGGCCTTGCCGGCCCGGTGGGGGCCTGGCCGGCCCCGTGGGGGCCTGGCCGGCCCAGTTGGGGCTGGCCGGCCCCGTGGGGGCCTGGCCGGCCCGGTGGGGGGCTGGCCGGCCCCGTGGGGGCCTGGCCGGCCCGGTGGAAGGCTGGCCGGCACCGTGGGGGCCTGGCCGGCCCCGTGGGGGGCTGGCTGGCCCCGTGGGGGCCTGGCCAGCCCGGTGGCGGGCTGGCCGGCCCCGTGGGGGCCTGGACGGCCCCGTGGGGGCCTGGCCGGCCCCGTGGGGGCCTGGCCGGCCCCGTGGGGGCTTGGCCGGCCCCGTGGGGGCCTGGCCGGCCCCGTGGGGGCCTGGCCGGCCCCGTGGGGGCCTGGCCGGCCCCGAGGGGGCCTGTGGGGGCCTGGCCTACCCGGTGGGGGCCTGGCCGGCCCGGTGTGGACCTGGCCGGCCCGGTGGGGGCCTGGCCGGCCCCGTGGGGGCCTGGCCGGCCCCGTGGGGGCCTGGCCGGCCCCGTGGGGGCCTGGCCGGCCCGGTGGGGGGCTGGCCGGACCCGTGGGGGCCTGGCCGGCCCGGTGGGGGGCTGGCCGGCCCCATGGGGGCCTGGCCGGCCCGGTGGGGGGCTGGCCGGCCCCGTGTGGGCCTGGCCGGCCCCGTGGAGGCCTGGCCAGCCCCGTGGGGGCCTGGCCGGCCCGGTGGGGGGCTGGCCGGCCCCGTGGAGGCCTGGCCGGCCCGGTGCGGGGCTGGCCGGCCCCGTGGGGGCCTGGCCAGCCCAGTGGGGGGCTTGCCGGCACCGTGGGGACTTGGCCGGCCCCGTGGGGTGCTGGCCGGCCCGGTGGGGGCCTGGCCGGCCCGGTGGCGGGCTGGCCGGCCCCGTGGGGGCCTGGCCGGCCCCGTGGGGGCCTGGCCGGCCCCGCTGGGGCCTGGCCGGCCCCGTGGGGGCCTGGCCGGCCCCGTGGGGGCCTGGCCGGCCCCGTGGGGGCCTTGCCGGCCCCGAGGGGGCCTGTGGGGGCCTGGCCTGCCCGGTGGGGGCCTGGCCGGCATGGTGGGGACCTGGCCGGCCCGGTGGGGGCCTGGCCGGCCCCGTGGGGGCCTGGCCGGCCCCGTGGGGGCCTGGCCGGCCCGGTGGGGGCCTGGCCGGCCCCGTGGGGGCCTAGCCGGCCCCGTGGGGGCCTGGCCGGCCCCGTTGGGGCTTGGCCGGCCCCGTGGGGGCCTGGCCGGCCCGGTTGGGGCCTGGCCGGCCCGGTGGGGGCCTGGCCGGCCACGTGGGGGCCTGGCCGGCCCCGTGGGGGCCTGGCCGGCCCGGTAGGGGCCTGGCCAACCCCGTGGGGGCCTGGCCGGCCCCGTGGGGGCCTGGCCGGCCCCGTGGGGGCCTGGCCGGCCCCGTGGGGGCCTGACCGGCCCTGTGGGGGGCTTTCCGGCCCCGTGGGGGCCTGGCCGGCCCGGTGGGGGGCTGGCCGGACCCGTGGGGGCCTGGCCGGCCCGGTGGGGGGCTGGCCGGCCCCGTGGGGGCCTGGCCGGCCCGGTGGGGGGCTGGCCGTCCTCGTGGGGGCCTTGCCGGCCCGGTGGGGGCCTGGCCGGCCCCATGGGGGCCTGGCCGGCCCGGTTGGGGCTGGCCGGCCCCGTGGGGGCCTGGCCGGCCCGGTGGGGGGCTGGCCGGCCCCGTGGGGGCCTGGCCGGCCCGGTGGGGGGCTGGCCGGCACCGTGGGGGCCTGGCCGGCCCCGTGGGGGGCTGGCTGGCCCCGTGGGGGCCTGGCCAGCCCGGTGGCGGGCTGGCCGGCCCCGTGAGGGCCTGGCCGGCCCCGTGGGGGCCTGGCCGGCCCCGTGGGGGCCTGGCCGGCCCCGTGGGGGCCTGGCCGGCCCCGAGGGGGCCTGTGGGGGCCTGGCCTGCCCGGTGGGGGCCTGGCCGGCCCGGTGGGGACCTGGCCGGCCCGGTGGGGGCCTGGCCGGCCCCGTGGGGGCCTGGACGGCCCCGTGGGGGCCTGGCCGGCCCCGTGGGGGCCTGGCCGGCCCGGTGGGGGCCTGGACGGCCCCGTGGGGGCATAGCCGGCTCGGTGGGGGCCTGGCCGGCCCGGTGGGGGCCTGGCCTGCCCGGTGGGGGCCTGGCCGGGCCGGTAGGGGCCTGGCCGGCCCCGTGGGGGCCTGGCCCGCCCCGTGGGGGCCTGGCCGGCCCCGTGGGTGCCTGTCCGGCCCCGTGGGGGCCTGTCCGGCCCCGTGGGGGCCTGGCCGGCCCCGTGGGGGCCTGGCCGGCCCCGTGGGGGCCTGGCCGGCCCCGTGGGGGCCTGGCCGGCCCGGTGGGGGCCTGGCCGGCCCCGTGGGGGCCTGGCCGGCCCGGTGAGGGCCAGGCCGGCCCCGTGGGGGCCTGGCCGGCCCGGTGGGGGCCTGGCCGGCTCTGTGGGGGCCTGGCCGGCCCGTTGGGGCCGGGCCGGCCCCGTTGGGGCCGGGCCGTCCCCGTTGGGGCCTGGCCGGCCCCGTGGGGGCCTGGCCGGCCCGGTGGGGGGCTGGCCGGCCCCGTGTGGGCCTGGCCGGCCCGGTGGGGGGCTGGCCGGACCCGTGGGGGCCTGGCCGGCCCGGTGGGGGGCTGGCCGGCCCCGTGGGGGCCTGGCCGGCCCGGTGGGGGGCTGGCCGGCCCCGTGGGGGCCTGGCCGGCCCCGTGGAGGCCTGGCCAGCCCAGTGGGGGCCTGGCCGGCCCGGTGGGGGGCTGGCCGGCCCCGTGGAGGCCTGGCCGGCCCGGTGCGGGGCTGGCCGACCCCGTGGGGGCCTGGCCGGCCCAGTGGGGGGCTTGCCGGCACCGTGGGGGCTTGGCCGGCCCCGTGGGGGGCTGGCCGGCCCCGTGGGGGCCTGGCCGGCCCCGTGGGGGCCTGGCCGGCCCCGTGGGGGCCTGGCCGGCCCCGTGGGGGCCTTGCCGGCCCCGAGGGGGCCTGTGGGGGCCAGGCCGGCCCGGTGGGGGCCTGGCCGGCCCGGTGGGGACCTGGCCGGCCCGGTGGGGGCCTGGCCGGCCCCGTGGGGGCCTGGCCGGCCCCGTTGGGGCCTGGCCGGCCCGGTGGGGGCCTAGCCGGCCCCGTGGGTGCCTGGCCGGCCCCGTGGGGGCCTGGCCGGCCCCGTGGGGGCCTGGCCGGCCTCGTGGGGGCCTGGCCGGCCCGGTGGGCGCCTGGCCGGCCGGATGAGGGCCTGGCCTGCCCGGTGGGGGCCTGGCCGGCCCGGTGGGGGCCTGGCCGGCCATGTGGGGGCCTGGCCGGCCCCGTGGGGGCCTGGCCGGCCCGGTGGGGGACTTGCCGGCCCCGTGGGGGCCTGGCCGGCCCCGTGGGGGCCTGGCCGGCCCCGTGGGGGCCTGGCCGGCCCCGTGGGGGCCTGGCCGGCCCCGTATGGGCCTTGCCGGCCCCGAGGGGGCCTGTGGGGGCCTGGCCTGCCCGGTGGGGGCCTGGCCGGCCCGGTGGGGACCTGGCCGGCACCGTGGGGGCCTGGCCGGCCCGGTGGGGGCCTGGCCGGCCCCGTGGGGGCTTGGCCGGCCCCGTGGGGTCCTGGCCGGCCCGGTGGGGGCCTGGCCGGCCCGGTGGGGGCCTGGCCGGCCCCGTGGGGGCCTGGCCGGCCCCGTGGGGGCCTGGCCGGCCCGGTAGGGGCCTGGCCAACCCCGTGGGGGCCTGGCCGGCCCCGTGGGGGCCTGGCCAACCCCGTGGGGGCCTGGCCGGACCCGTGGGGTCCTGACCGGCCCGGTGGGGGGCTGGCCGGCCCCGTGGGGGCCTGGCCGGCCCGGTGGGGGGCTGGCCGGACCCGTGGGGGCCTGGCCGGCCCGGTGGGGGGCTGGCCGGCCCCGTGGGGGCCTGGCCGGCCCGGTGGGGGGCTGGCCGGCCCCGTGGGGGCCTGGCCGGCCCGGTGGGGGCCTGGCCGGCCCCGTGGGGGCCTGGCCGGCCCGGTTGGGGCTGGCCGGCCCCGTGGGGGCCTGGCCGGCCCGGTGGGGGGCTGGCCGGCCCCGTGGGGGCCTGGCCGGCCCGGTGGGGGCCTGGCCGGCCCGGTGGGGGCCTGGCCGGCCCTGTTGGGGCCTGGCCGGCCCGTTGGGGCCTGGCCGGCCCGGTGGGGGCCTGGCCGGCCCCGTAGGGGCCTGGCCGGCCCCGTGGGGGCTTGGCCGGCCCCGTGGGGGCCTGGCCTGCCCGGTGGGGGCCTTGCCGGCCCGGTGGGGCCCTGGCCGGCCCGGTGGGGGCCTGGCCGGCCCCGTGGGGGCCTAGCCGGCCCCCGTGGGGGCCTGGCCGGCCCCTTGGGGGCCTGGCCGGCCCGGTTGGGGGCCTGGCGGCCCCGTGGGGGCCTGGCCGGCCCGGTGGGGGCCTGGCCGGCCCCGTGGGGGCCTGGCCGGCCCCGTAGGGGCCGGGCCGGCCCCGTGGGGGCCTGGCCGGCCCCGTGGGGGCCGGGCCGGCCCAATGGGGGCAGGGCCGGCCCCGTTGGGGCCGGGCCGGCCCCGTGGGGGCCTGGCCGGCCCCGTGGGGGTCGGGCCGGCCCCGTGGGGGCCTGGCCGGCCCCGTGGGGGCCTGGCCGGCCCCGTGGGGGCCAGGCCGGCCCCGTGGGGTCCTGGCAGGCCCCGTAGGGTCCTGTCCGGCCCCGTGGGGTCATGGCCAGCCCCGTGGGGTCCTGGCCGGCCTCGAGGTGGCCTGGCCGGCCCGGTGGATGGCTGGCCGGCCCCGTGGGGGCCAGGCCGGCCCCGGTGGGGGGCTGGCCGGCCCCGTGGGGGCCTGGCCGGCCCGGTGGGGGGCTGGCCGGCCCCGTGGGGGCCTGGCCGGCCCGGTGGGGGGCTGTCCGGCCCCGTGGGAACCTGGCCAGCCCGGTGGGGGGCTGTCTGGCCACGTGGGGACCTGGCCGGCCCCGTGGGGGCCTGGCCGGCCCCGTGGGGGCCTGGCCGGCCCCGTGGGGGCCTGGCCGGCCCCGTGGGGTCCTGGCCGGCCCCGTGGGGTCCTGACCGGCCTTGAGGGGTCCTGGCCGGCCCCGTGGGGTCCTGGCCGGCCCCGTGGAGTCCTGGCCGGCCCCGTGGTGGCCTGACCGGCCCCGTTGTGGCCTGGCCGGCCCGGTGGGGGCCTGGCCGGCAGGGTGGGGGGCTGTCCGGCCCCGTGGGGGCCTGGCCGGCCCGGTGGGGGGCTGGCCGGCCCGGTGGGGGGCTGGCCGGCCCCGTGGTGGCCTGGCCGGCCCCGTGGTGGCCTGGCCGGCCCCGTGGTGGCCTGGCCGGCCTTGTGGTGGCCTGGCCGGCCCCGTGGTGGCCTGGCCAACCCCGTGGGGGCCTGGCCGGCCCCGTGGGGGCCTGGCCGGCCCCGTGGGGACCTGGCCGGCCCCGTTGTGGCCTTGGCGGCCCCGTTGTGACCTGGCCGGCCCCGTGGGGGCCTGGCCGGCCCCGTGGGGGCCTGGCCGGCCCCGTGGGGGCCTGGCCGGCCCCGTGGGGGCCTGGCCGGCCCCTTGGGGGCCTGGCCGGCCCCGTGGGGGCCTGGCCGGCCCCGTGGGGGCCTGGCCGGCCCCGTGGGGGCCTGGCCGGCCCCGTGGGGGCCTGGCCGGCCCCGTGGGGGCCTGGCCGGCCCCGTGGGGGCCTGGCCGGCCCCGTGGGGGCCTGGCCGGCCCCGTGGGGGCCTGGCCGGCCCCGTGGGGGCCTGGCCCTCCCCGTGGGGGCCTGGCCCGCCCCGTGGGGGCCTGGCCGGCCCCGTGGGGGCCTGGCCGGCCCCGTGGGGGCCTGGCCGACCCCGTGCGGGCCGGGCCGGCCCCGTGGGGGACTGGCCGGCCCCGTGGGGGCCTGGCCGGACCCGTGGGGGCCTGGCCGGCCCCGTGCGGGCCGGGCCGGCCCCGTGGGGCACTGGCCGGCCCCGTGGGGGCCTGGCCGGCCCCGTGGAGGCCCGGCCGGCCCCGTGGGGTCCTGGCCTGCCCCGTGGGGGCCGGGTCGGCCCCGTGGGGGCCTGGCCGGCCCCGTGGGGGCCGGGTGGGCCCCGTGGGGGCCTGGCCGGCCCCGTGGGGTCCTGGCCGGCCCCGTGGGGGCCGGGTCGGCCCCGTGGGGGCCTGGCCGGCCCCGTGGGGGCCGGGTCGGCCCCGTGGGGGCCTGGCCGGCCCCGTGGGGGCCGGGTGGGCCCCGTGGGGGCATGGCCGGCCCCGTGGGGGCCTGGCCGGCTTCGTCGGGGCCTTGCCGGCCCCGTGGGGGCCTGGCCGGCCCCGTGGGGGCCTGGCCGGCCCCGTGGGGGCCTGGCCGGCCCGGTGGGGGCCTGGCCGGCCCGTGGGGGCCGGCCCGGTCCGTGGGGGCCGGCCCCGTGGGGGCCTGGCCGGCCCCGTGAAGGCCGGGCCGGCCCCGTGGGGGCCTGGCCGCCACCGTGGGGTCCTGGCCGGCCCCGTGAGGGCCGGGCCGGCCTTGTGGGGTCCTGGCCGGCCCCGTGGTGTCCTGGCCGGCCCCGTGGGGGCCTCGCCGGCACCGTGGGGGCCTGGCCGGCCCCGTGGGGGCCTGGCCGGCCCCGTGGGGGCCTGGCCGGCCCCGTGGGGGCCTGGCCGGCCCCGTGGGGGCCTGGCCGGCCCCGTGGGGGCCTGGCCGGCCCCGTGGGGGCCTGGCCGGCCCCGTGGGGGCCTGGCCGGCCCCGTGGGGGCCTGGCCGGCCCCGTGGGGGCCGGGCCGGCCCCGTGGGGGTTGGGCCGGCCCCGTGGGGGCCTGGCCGGCCCCGTGGGGGCCGGGCCGGCCCCGTGGGGGCCGGGCCGGCCCCGTGGGGTCCTGGCCGGCCCCGTGGGGTCCTGGCCGGCCCCGTGGGGTCCTGGCCGGCCCCGTGGTGGCCTGGCCGACCCCGTGGTGGCCGGGCCGGCCCCGTGGGGGCCTGGCCGGCCCCGTGGGGGCCTGGCCGGCCCCGTGGGGGCCTGGCCGGCCCCGTGGGGGCCTGGCCGGCCCCGTGGGGGCCTGGCCGGCCCCGTGGGGGCCTGGCCGGCCCCGTGGGGGCCTGGCCGGCCCCGTGGGGGCCTGGCCGACCCCGTGGTGGCCGGGCCGGCCCCGTGGGGGCCTGGCCGGCCCCGTGGGGGCCTGGCCGGCCCCGTGGGGGCCTGGCCGGCCCCGTGGGGGCCTGGCCGGCCCCGTGGGGGCCTGGCCGGCCCCGTGGGGGCCTGGCCGGCCCCGTGGGGGCCTGGCCGGCCCCGTGGGGGCCTGGCCGGCACCGTGGGGGCCTGGCCGGCCCCGTGGGGGCCTGGCCGGCCCCGTGGGGGCCGGGCCGGCCCCGTGGGGTCCTGGCCGGCCCCGTGGTGGCCTGGCCGACCCCGTGGTGGCCGGGCCGGCCCCGTGGGGGCCTGGCCGGCCCCGTGGGGGCCTGGCCGGCCCCGTGGGGGCCTGGCCGGCCCCGTGGGGGCCTGGCCGGCCCCGTGGGGGCCTGGTTGGCCCCGTGGGGGCCTGGCCGGCCCCGTGGGGGCCTGGCCGGCCCCGTGGGGGCCTGGCCGGCCCCGTGGGGGCCTGGCCGGCCCCGTGGGGGCCTGGCCGGCCCCGTGGGGGCCTGGCCGGCACCGTGGGGGCCGGCCCCGTGGGGTCCTGTTTGGCCCCGTGGGGGCCAAGTCGGCCCCGTGGGGGCCTGGCCGGCCCCGTGGGGGCCGGGAGGGCCCCGTGGGGGCCTGGTTGGCCCCGTGGGGGCCTGGCCGGCCCCGTGGGGGCCTGGCCGGCCCCGTCGGGGCCTGGCCGGCCCAGTGGGGGCCTGGCCGGCCCCGTGGGGGCCTGGCCGGCCCGGTGGGGGCCTGGCCGACCCCGTGGGGGCCGGCCCCGTTGGGGCCGGGCCGGCCCGTGGGGGCCGGGCCGGCCCCGTGGGGGCCGGGCCGGCCCCGTGGGGGCCGGGCCGGCCCCGTGGGGGCCGGGCCGGCCCCGTGGGGGCCTGGCCGGCCCCTTGGGGGCCGGGCCGGCCCCGTGGGGTCCTGGCCGGCCCCGTGTGGGCCAAGTCGGCCCCGTGGGGGCCTGGCCGGCCCCGTGGGGGCCGGGTGGGCCCCGTGGGGGCCTGGCCAGCCCCGTGGGGGCCTGGCCGGCCCGGTCGGGGCCTGGCCGGCCCGGTGGGGGCCTGGCCGGCCCCGTGGGGGCCTGGCCGGCCCCGTGGGGGCCTGGCCGGCACCGTGGGGGCCTCGCCGGCACCGTGGGGGCCTGGCCGGCCCCGTGGGGGCCTGGCCGGCCCCGTCGGGGCCTGGCCGGCCCCGTGGGGGCCTTGCCGGCCCCGTGGGGGCCTGGCCGGCCCCGTGGGGGCCGGGCCGGCCCCGTGGGGGCCGGGCCGGCCCCGTGGGGGCCTGGCCGGCCCCTTGGGGGCCGGGCCGGCCCCATGGGGTCCTGGCCGGCCACGTGTGGGCCAAGTCGGCCCCGTGGGGGCCTGGCCGGCCCCGTGGGGGCCTGGCCGGCCCCGTGGGGGCCGGGTTGGCCCCGTGGGGGCCTGGCCAGCCCCGTGGGGGCCTGGCCGGCCCCGTCGGGGCCTGGCCGGCCCGGTGGGGGCCTGGCCGGCCCCGTGGGGGCCTGGCCGGCCCCGTGTGGTGCTGGCCGGCCCGGTGGGGGCCTGGCCGGCCCCGTGGGGGCCTGGCCGGCCCCGTGGGGGCCTGGCCGGCACCGTGGGGGCCTGGCCGGCCCCGTGGGGGCCTGGCCGGCCCCGTGGGGGCCGGGCCGGCCCCGTGGGGTCCTGGCCGGCCCCGTGGTGGCCATGCCGACCCCGTGGTGGCCGGGCCGGCCCCGTGGGGGCCTGGCCGGCCCCGTGGGGGCCTGGCCGGCCCCGTGGGGGCCTGGCCGGCCCCGTGGGGGCCTGGCCGGCCCCGTGGGGGCCTGGCCGGCCCCGTGGGGGCCTGGCCGGCCCCGTGGGGGCCTGGCCGGCCCCGTGGGGGCCTGGCCGGCCCCGTGGGGGCCTGGCCGGCACCGTGGGGGCCGGCCCCGTGGGGTCCTGTCCGGCCCCGTGGGGGCCAAGTCGGCCCCGTGGGGGCCTGGCCGGCCCCGTGGGGGCCGGGAGGGCCCCGTGGGGGCCTGGTTGGCCCCGTGGGGGCCTGGCCGGCCCCGTGGAGGCCTGGCCGGCCCCGTTGGGGCCTGGCCGGCCCAGTGGGGGCCTGGCCGGCCCCGTGGGGGCCTGGCCGGCCCGGTGGGGGCCTGGCCGACCCCGTGGGGGCCGGCCCCGTGGGGGCCGGGCCGGCCCGTGGGGGCCGGGCCGGCCCCGTGGGGGCCGGGCCGGCCCCGTGGGGGCCGGGCCGGCCCCGTGGGGGCCTGGCCGGCCCCTTGGGGGCCGGGCCGGCCCCGTGGGGTCCTGGCCGGCCCCGTGTGGGCCAAGTCGGCCCCGTGGGGGCCTGGCCGGCCCAGTGGGGGCCGGGTGGGCCCCGTGGGGGCCTGGCCAGCCCCGTGGGGGCCTGGCCGGCCCCGTCGGGGCCTGGCCGGCCCGGTGGGGGCCTGGCCGGCCCCGTGGGGGCCTGGCCGGCCCCGTGGGGGCCTGGCCGGCACCGTGGGGGCCTCGCCGGCACCGTGGGGGCTTGGCCGGCCCCGTGGGGGCCTGGCCGGCCCCGTCGGGGCCTGGCCGGCCCCGTGGGGGCCTTGCCGGCCCCGTGGGGGCCTGGCCGGCCCCGTGGGGGCCGGGCCGGCCCCGTGGGGGCCGGGCCGGCCCCGTGGGGGCCTGGCCGGCCCCTTGGGGGCCGGGCCGGCCCCATGGGGTCCTGGCCGGCCACGTGTGGGCCAAGTCGGCCCCGTGGGGGCCTGGCCGGCCCCGTGGGGGCCGGGTTGGCCCCGTGGGGGCCTGGCCAGCCCCGTGGGGGCCTGGCCGGCCCCGTCGGGGCCTGGCCGGCCCGGTGGGGGCCTGGCCGGCCCCGTGGGGGCCTGGCCGGCCCCGTGTGGTGCTGGCCGGCCCGGTGGGGGCCTGGCCGGCCCCGTGGGGGCCGGCCCGGCCCGTGGGGGCCGGCCCGGCCCGTGGGGGCCGGCCCGGCCCGTGGGGGCCGGCCCGGCCCGTGGGGGCCGGCCCGGCCCCGAGGGGGCCTGGCCGGCCCCGTGGTGGCCTGGCCGGCCCCGTGGGGGCCTGGCCGGCCCCGTGGGGTCCTGACCGGCCCCGTGGGGTCCTGGCCGGCCCCGTGGGGTCCTGGCCGGCCCCGTGGGGTCCTGGCCGGCCCCGTGGGGGCCTGGCCGGCCCCGTGGGGTCCTGGCCGGCCCCGTGGGGTCCTGACCGGCCCCGTGGGGTCCTGGCCGGCCCCGTGGGGTCCTGGCCGGCCCCGTGGGGTCCTGGCCGGCCCCGTGGGGGCCTGGCCGGCCCCGTGGGGTCCTGGCCGGCCCCTTGGGGGCCGGGTCGGCCCCGTGGGGGCCTGGCCGGCCCCGTGGGGGCCGGGAGGGCCCCGTGGGGGCCTGGCCGGCCCCGTGGGGGCCTGGCCGGCCTCGTGGGGGCCTGGCCGGCCCCGTGGGGGCCTGGCCGGCCCCGTGGGGGCCTGGCCGACCCGGTGGGGGCCTGGCCGGCCCCGTGGGGGCCGGCCCGGTCCGTGGGGGCCGGGCCGGCTCGTGGGGGCCGGGCCGGCCCCGTGGGGGCCGGGCCGGCCCCGTGGTGGCCTGGCCGGCCCCGTGGGGGCCTGGCCGGCCCCGTAGGGGCCTGGCCGGCCCCGTGGGGGCCTGGCCGGCCCCGTGGGGGCCTGGCCGGCCCCGTGGGGGCCTGGCCGGCCCCGTGGGGGCCTTGCCGGCCCCGTGGGGGCCTGGCCGGCCCCGTGGGGGCCGGGCCGGCCCCGTGGGGGCCGGGCCGGCCCCGTGGGGGTTGGGCCGGCCCCGTGGGGGCCTGGCCGGCCCCGTGGGGGCCGGGCCGGCCCCGTGGGGGCCGGGCCGGCCCCGTGGGGTCCTGGCCGGCCCCGTGGGGTCCTGGCCGGCCCCGTGGTGGCCTGGCCGACCCCGTGGTGGCCGGGCCGGCCCCGTGGGGGCCTGGCCGGCCCCGTGGGGGCCTGGCCGGCCCCGTGGGGGCCTGGCCGGCCCCGTGGGGGCCTGGCCGGCCCCGTGGGGGCCTGGCCGGCCCCGTGGTGGCCTGGCCGACCCCGTGGTGGCCGGGCCGGCCCCGTGGGGTCCTGGCCGGCCCCGTGGGGGCCGGGCCGGCCCCGTGGGGTCCTGGCCGGCCCCGTGGTGGCCTGGCCGACCCCGTGGTTGCCGGGCCGGCCCCGTGGGGGCCTGGCCGGCCCCGTGGGGGCCTGGCCGGCCCCGTGGGGGCCTGGCCGGCCCCGTGGGGGCCTGGCCGGCCCCGTGGGGGCCTGGCCGGCCCCGTGGGGGCCTGGCCGGCCCCGTGGGGGCCTGGCCGGCCCCGTGGGGGCCTGGCCGGCACCGTGGGGGCCTGTCCGGCCCCGTGGGGGCCTGGCCGGCACCGTGGGGGCCTGGCCGGCCCCGTGGGGGCCTGGCCGGCCCCGTGGGGGCCGGGCCGGCCCCGTGGGGTCCTGTCCGGCCCCGTGGGGGCCGGGTCGGCCCCGTGGGGGCCTGGCCGGCCCCGTGGGGGCCGGGAGGGCCCCGTGGGGGCCTGGTTGGCCCCGTGGGGGCCTGGCCGGCCCCGTGGGGTCCTGGCCGGCCCCGTCGGGGCCTGGCCGGCCCAGTGGGGGCCTGGCCGGCCCCGTGGGGGCCTGGCCGGCCCGGTGGGGGCCTGGCCGACCCCGTGGGGGCCGGCCCCGTTGGGGCCGGGCCGGCCCGTGGGGGCCGGGCCGGCCCCGTGGGGGCCGGGCCGGCCCCGTGGGGGCCGGGCCGGCCCCGTGGGGGCCTGGCCGGCCCCTTGGGGGCCGGGCCGGCCCCGTGGGGTCCTGGCCGGCCCAGTGTGGGCCAAGTCGGCCCCGTGGGTGCCTGGCCGGCCCCGTGGGGGCCGGGTGGGCCCCGTGGGGGCCTGGCCAGCCCCGTGGGGGCCTGGCCGGCCCCGTCGGGGCCTGGCCAGCCCCGTGGGGTCCTGGCCGGCCCCGTGGGGGCCTGGCCGGCCCCGTGGGGTCCTGGCCGGCCCCTTGGGGGCCGGGTCGGCCCCGTGGGGGCCTGGCCGGCCCCGTGGGGGCCGGGAGGGCCCCGTGGGGGCCTGGCCGGCCCCGTGGGGGCCTGGCCGGCCTCGTGGGGGCCTGGCCGGCCCCGTGGGGGCCTGGCCGGCCCCGTGGGGGCCTGGCCGGCCCGGTGGGGGCCTGGCCGGCCCCGTGGGGGCCGGCCCGGTCCGTGGGGGCCGGGCCGGCTCGTGGGGGCCGGGCCGGCCCCGTGGGGGCCGGGCCGGCCCCGTGGTGGCCTGGCCGGCCCCGTGGGGGCCTGGCCGGCCCCGTGGGGGCCTGGCCGGCCCCGTGGGGGCCTGGCCGGCCCCGTGGGGGCCTGGCCGGCCCCGTGGGGGCCTTGCCGGCCCCGTGGGGGCCTGGCCGGCCCCGTGGGGGCCGGGCCGGCCCCGTGGGGGCCGGGCCGGCCCCGTGGGGGTTGGGCCGGCCCCGTGGGGGCCTGGCCGGCCCCGTGGGGGCCGGGCCGGCCCCGTGGGGGCCGGGCCGGCCCCGTGGGGTCCTGGCCGGCCCCGTGGGGTCCTGGCCGGCCCCGTGGGGGCCTGGCCGGCCCCGTGGGGGCCTGGCCGGCCCCGTGGGGGCCTGGCCGGCCCCGTGGGGGCCTGGCCGGCCCCGTGGGGGCCTGGCCGGCCCCGTGGTGGCCTGGCCGACCCCGTGGTGGCCGGGCCGGCCCCGTGGGGTCCTGGCCGGCCCCGTGGGGGCCGGGCCGGCCCCGTGGGGTCCTGGCCGGCCCCGTGGTGGCCTGGCCGACCCCGTGGTTGCCGGGCCGGCCCCGTGGGGGCCTGGCCGGCCCCGTGGGGGCCTGGCCGGCCCCGTGGGGGCCTGGCCGGCCCCGTGGGGGCCTGGCCGGCCCCGTGGGGGCCTGGCCGGTACCGTGGGGGCCTGTCCGGCCCCGTGGGGGCCTGGCCGGCACCGTGGGGGCCTGGCCGGCCCCGTGGGGGCCTGGCCGGCCCCGTGGGGGCCGGGCCGGCCCCGTGGGGTCCTGTCCGGCCCCGTGGGGGCCGGGTCGGCCCCGTGGGGGCCTGGCCGGCCCCGTGGGGACCGGGAGGGCCCCGTGGGGGCCTGGTTGGCCCCGTGGGGGCCTGGCCGGCCCCGTGGGGTCCTGGCCGGCCCCGTCGGGGCCTGGCCGGCCCAGTGGGGGCCTGGCCGGCCCCGTGGGGGCCTGGCCGGCCCGGTGGGGGCCTGGCCGACCCCGTGGGGGCCGGCCCCGTTGGGGCCGGGCCGGCCCGTGGGGGCCGGGCCGGCCCCGTGGGGGCCGGGCCGGCCCCGTGGGGGCCTGGCCGGCCCCTTGGGGGCCGGGCCGGCCCCGTGGGGTCCTGGCCGGCCCAGTGTGGGCCAAGTCGGCCCCGTGGGTGCCTGGCCGGCTCCGTGGGGGCCGGGTGGGCCCCGTGGGGGCCTGGCCAGCCCCGTGGGGGCCTGGCCGGCCCCGTCGGGGCCTGGCCAGCCCCGTGGGGTCCTGGCCGGCCCCGTGGGGGCCTGGCCGGCCCCGTGGGGTCCTGGCCGGCCCCTTGGGGGCCGGGTCGGCCCCGTGGGGGCCTGGCCGGCCCCGTGGGGGCCGGGAGGGCCCCGTGGGGGCCTGGCCGGCCCCGTGGGGGCCTGGCCGGCCTCGTGGGGGCCTGGCCGGCCCCGTGGGGGCCTGGCCGGCCCCGTGGGGGCCTGGCCGGCCCGGTGGGGGCCTGGCCGGCCCCGTGGGGGCCGGCCCGGTCCGTGGGGGCCGGGCCGGCTCGTGGGGGCCGGGCCGGCCCCGTGGGGGCCGGGCCGGCCCCGTGGTGGCCTGGCCGGCCCCGTGGGGGCCTGGCCGGCCCCGTGGGGGCCTGGCCGGCCCCGTGGGGGCCTGGCCGGCCCCGTGGGGGCCTGGCCGGCCCCGTGGGGGCCTTGCCGGCCCCGTGGGGGCCTGGCCGGCCCCGTGGGGGCCGGGCCGGCCCCGTGGGGGCCGGGCCGGCCCCGTGGGGGTTGGGCCGGCCCCGTGGGGGCCTGGCCGGCCCCGTGGGGGCCGGGCCGGCCCCGTGGGGGCCGGGCCGGCCCCGTGGGGTCCTGGCCGGCCACGTGGGGTCCTGGCCGGCCCCGTGGTGGCCTGGCCGACCCCGTGGTGGCCTGGCCGGCCCCGTGGGGGCCTGGCCGGCCCCGTGGGGGCCTGGCCGGCCCCGTGGTGGCCTGGCCGACCCCGTGGTGGCCGGGCCGGCCCCGTGGGGGCCTGGCCGGCCCCGTGGGGGCCGGGCCGGCCCCGTGGGGTCCTGGCCGGCCCCGTGGTGGCCTGGCCGACCCCGTGGTGGCCGGGCCGGCCCCGTGGGGGCCTGGCCGGCCCCGTGGGGGCCTGGCCGGCCCCGTGGGGGCCTGGCCGGCCCCGTGGGGGCCTGGCCGGCCCCGTGGGGGCCTGGCCGGCCCCGTGGGGGCCTGGCCGGCCCCGTGGGGGCCTGGCCGGCCCCGTGGGGGCCTGGCCGGCCCCGTGGGGGCCTGGCCGGCCCCGTGGGGGCCTGGCCGGCCCCGTGGGGGCCTGGCCGGCACCGTGGGGGCCTGGCCGGCCCCGTGGGGGCCTGGCCGGCCCCGTGGGGGCCGGGCCGGCCCCGTGGGGTCCTGTCCGGCCCCGTGGGGGCCGGGTCGGCCCCGTGGGGGCCTGGCCGGCCCCGTGGGGGCCGGGAGGGCCCCGTGGGGGCCTGGTTGGCCCCGTGGGGGCCTGGCCGGCCCCGTGGGGGCCTGGCCGGCCCCGTCGGGGCCTGGCCGGCCCAGTGGGGGCCTGGCCGGCCCCGTGGGGGCCTGGGCGGCCCGGTGGGGGCCTGGCCGACCCCGTGGGGGCCGGCCCCGTTGGGGCCGGGCCGGCCCGTGGGGGCCGGGCCGGCCCCGTGGGGGCCGGGCCGGCCCCGTGGGGGCCGGGCCGGCCCCGTGGGGGCCTGGCCGGCCCCTTGGGGGCCGGGCCGGCCCCGTGGTGTCCTGGCCGGCCCAGTGTGGGCCAAGTCGGCCCCGTGGGTGCCTGGCCGGCCCCGTGGGGGCCGGGTGGGCCCCGTGGGGGCCTGGCCAGCCCCGTGGGGGCCTGGCCGGCCCCGTCGGGGCCTGGCCGGCCCGGTGGGGGCCTGGCCGGCCCCGTGGGGGCCTGGCCGGCCCCGTGGGGGCCTGGCCGGCCCGGTGGGGGCCTGGCCGGCCCCGTGGGGGCCGGCCCGGCCCGTGGGGGCCGGGCCGGCCCGTGGGGGCCAGGCCGGCCCCGAGGGGGCCTGGCCGGCCCCGTGGTGGCCTGGCCGGCCCCGTGGGGGCCTGGCCGGCCCCGTGGGGGCCTGGCCGGCCCCTTGGGGTCCTGACCGGCCCCGTGGGGTCCTGGCCGGCCCCGTGGGGTCCTGGCCGGCCCCGTGGTGTCCTGGCCGGCCCCGTGGGGGCCTGGCCGGCCCCGTGGGGGCCTGGCCGGCCCCGTGGGGGCCTGGCCGGCCCCGTGGGGGCCTGGCCGGCCCCGTGGGGGCCTGGCCGGTCCCGTGGGGGCCTGGCCGGCCCCGTGGGGGCCGGGTCGGCCCCGTGGGGGCCTGGCCGGCCCCGTGGGGACCGTGAGGGCCCCGTGGGGGCCTGGCCGGCCCCGTGGAGGCCTGGCCGGCCTCGTGGGGGCCTGGCCGGCCCCGTGGGGGCCTGGCCGGCCCCGTGGGGGCCTGGCCGGCCCGGTGGGGGCCTGACCGGCCCCGTGGGGGCCGGCCCGGTCCGTGGGGGCCGGGCCGGCTCGTGGGGGCCGGGCCGGCCCCGTGGGGGCCTGGCCGGTCCCGTGGGGGCCTGGCCGGCACCGTGGGGGCCTCGCCGGCACCGTGGTGGCCTAGCCGGCCCCGTGGGGGCCTGGCCGGCCCCGTGGGGGCCTGGCCGGCCCCGTGGGGGCCTGGCCGGCCCCGTGGGGGCCTGGCCGGCCCCGTGGGGGCCTGGCCGGCCCCGTGGGGGCCGGGCCGGCCCCGTGGGGGCCGGGCCGGCCCCGTGGGGGCCGGGCCGGCCCCGTGGGGGCCGGGCCGGCCCCGTGGGGGTTGGGCCGGCCCCGTGGGGGCCTGGCCGGCCCCGTGGGGGCCGGGCCGGACCCGTGGGGGCCGGGCCGGCCCCGTGGGGTCCTGGCCAGCCCCGTGGGGTCCTGGCCGGCCCCGTGGGGTCTTGGCCGGCCCCGTGGTGGCCTGGCCGACCCCGTGGTGGCCGGGCCGGCCCCGTGGGGGCCTGGCCGGCCCCGTGGGGGCCTGGCCGGCCCCGTGGGGGCCTGGCCGGCCCCGTGGGGGCCTGGCCGGCCCCGTCGGGGCCTGGCCGGCCCCGTGGGGGCCTGGCCGACCCGGTGGGGGCCTGGCCGGCCCCGTCGGGGCCGGCCCGGCCCGTGGGGGCCGGGCCGGCTCGTGGGGGCCGGGCCGGCCCCGTGGGGGCCTGGCCGGCCCCTTGGTGGCCTGGCCGGCCCCGTGGGGGCCTGGCCGGCCCCGTGGGGGCCTGGCCGGCCCCGTGGGGGCCTGGCCGGTCCCGTGGGGGCCTGGCCGGCACCGTGGGGGCCTCGCCGGCACCGTGGGGGCCTGGCCGGCCCCGTGGGGGCCTGGCCGGCCCCGTGGGGGCCTGGCCGACCCCGTGGGGGCCTTGCCGGCCCCGTGGGGGCCTGGCCGGCCCCGTGGGGGCCGGGCCGGCCCCGTGGGGGCCTGGCCGGCCCCGTGGGGGCCGGGCCGGCCCCGTGGGGGCCGGGCCGGCCCCGTGGGGTTCTGGCCGCCCCGTGGGGTCCTGGCCAACCCCGTGGGGTCCTGGCCGGCCCCGTGGGGTCCTGGCCGGCCCCGTGGTGGCCTGGCCGGCTTCGTGGTGGCCGGGCCGGCCCCGTGGGGGCCTGGCCGGCCCCGTGGGGGCCTGGCCGGCCCCGTGGAAGCCTGGCCGGCCCCGTGGGGGCCTGGCCGGCCCCGTGGGGGCCTGGCCGGCCCCTTGGGGGCCTGGCCGGCCCCGTGGGGGCCTGGCCGGCACCGTGGGGGCCTCGCCGGCACCGTGGGGGCCTGGCCGGCCCCGTGGGGGCCTGGCCGGCCCCGTGGGGGCCGGGCCGGCCCCGTGGGGTCCTGGCCGGCCCCGTGGGGGCCGGGTCGGCCCCGTGGGGGCCTGGCCGGCCCCGTGGGGGCTGGAAGGGCCCCGTGGGGGCCTGGCCGGCCCCGTGGGGGCCAGGCCGGCCTCGTGGGGGCCTGGCCGGCCCCGTGGGGGCCTGGCCGGCCCCGTCGGGGCCTGGCCGGCCCCGTCGGGGCCTGGCCGGCCCCGTGGGGGCCTGGCCGACCCGGTGGGGGCCTGGCCGGCCCCGTCGGGGCCGGCCCGGCCCGTGGGGGCCGGGCCGGCTCGTGGGGACCGGGCCGGCCCCGTGGGGGCCTGGCCGGCCCCGTGGTGGCCTGGCCGGCCCCGTGGGGGCCTGGCCGGCCCCGTGGGGGCCTGGCCGGCCCCGTGGGGGCCTGGCCGGTCCCGTGGGGGCCTGGCCGGCACCGTGGGGGCCTGGCCGGCACCGTGGGGGCCAGGCCGGCCCCGTGGGGGCCTGGCCGGCCCCGTGGGGGCCTGGCCGGCCCCTTGGGGGCCTGGCCGGCCCCGTGGGGGCCTGGCCGGCCCCGTGGGGGCCTTGCCGGCCCCGTGGGGGCCTGGCCGGCCCCGTGGGGGCCGGGCCGGCCCCGTGGGGGCCTGGCCGGCCCCGTGGGGGCCGGGCCGGCCCCGTGGGGGCCGGGCCGGCCCCGTGGGGTTCTGGCCGGCCCCGTGGGGTCCTGGCCAACCCCGTGGGGTCCTGGCCGGCCCCGTGGGATCCTGGCCGGCCCCGTGGTGGCCTGGCCGGCTTCGTGGTGGCCGGGCCGGCCCCGTGGGGGCCTGGCCGGCCCCGTGGGGGCCTGGCCGGCCCCGTGGGGGCCTGGCCGGCCCCGTGGGGGCCTGGCCGGCCCCTTGGGGGCCTGGCCGGCCCCGTGGGGGCCTGGCCGGCACCGTGGGGGCCTCGCCGGCACCGTGGGGGCCTGGCCTGCCCCGTGGGGGCCTGGCCGGCCCCGTGGGGTCCTGGCCGGCCCCGTGGGGTCCTGGCCGGCCCCGTGGGGTCCTGGCCGGCCCCGTGGGGTCCTGGCCGGCCCCGTGGGGTCCTGGCCGGCCCCGTGGGGTCCTGGCCGGCCCCGTGGGGTCCTGGCCGGCCCCGTGGTGGCCTGGCCGGCCCCGTGGTGGTTGGGCCGGCCCCGTGGGGGCCTGGCAGGCCCCGTGGGGGCCTGGCCGGCCCCGTGGGGTCCTGGCCGGCCCCGTGGGGGCCTGGCCGGCCCCGTGGGGGCCTGGCCGGCCCCGTGGGGGCCTGGCCGGCCCCGTGGGGTCCTGGCCGGCCCCGTGGGGGCCTGGCCGGCCCCGTGGGGGCCTGGCCGGCCCCGTGGGGGCCTGGCCGGCCCCGTGGGAACCTGGCCGGCCCCGTGGGGGCCTGGCCGGCCACGTGGGGGCCTGGCCGGCCCCGTGGGGGCCTGTCCGGCCCCGTGGGTGCCTGGCCGGCCCCGTGGGTGCCTGGCCGGCCCCGTGGTGGCCTGACCGGCCCCGTGGGGGCCGGGTCGGCCCCGTAGGGGCCGGGCCGGCCCCGTGGGGGCCGGTCCGGCCCCGTGGGGGCCGGGCCGGCCCCGTGGGGTCCTGGCCGGCCCCGTGGGGTCCTGGCCGGCCCCGTGGGGTCCTGGCCGGCCCCGTGGTGGCCTGGCCGGCCCCGTGGTGGTGGGCCGGCCCCGTGGGGGCCTGGCAGGCCCCGTGGGGGCCTGGCCGGCTCCGTGGGGGCCTGGCCGGCCCCGTGGGGACCTGGCCGGCCCCGTGGGGTCCTGGCCGGCCCCGTGGGGGCCTGGCCGGCTCCGTGGGGGCCTGGCCGGCCCCGTGGGGGCCTGGCCGGCCCCGTGGGGGCCTGGCCGGCCTTGTGGGGGCCGGGCCGGCCCCGTGGGGGCCGGGCCGGCCCCGTGGGGGCCGGGCCGGCCCCGAGGGGGCCGGGCCGGCCCCTTGGGGGCCGGACCGGCCCCGTGGGGGCCGGGCCGGCCCCGTGGGGTCCTGACCGGCCCCGTAAGGTCCTGGCCGGCCCCGTGGGGTCCTGGCCGGCCCCGTGGGGTCCTGGCCGGCCCCGTGGGGTCCTGGCCGGCCCCGTGGTGGCCTGGCCGGCCCCGTGGGGGCCGGGCCGGCCCCGTGGGGTCCTGACCGGCCCCGTGGGGTCCTGGCCGGCCCCGTGGGGTCCAGGCCGGCCCCGTGGGGTCCTGGCCGGCCCCGTGGGGTCCTGGCCGGCCCCGTGGTGGCCTGGCCGGCCCCGTGGTGGCCGGGCCGACCCCGTGGGGGCCTGGCCGACCCCGTGGGGGCCTGGCCGGCCCCGTGGGGGCCTGGCCGGCCGCGTGGGGGCCTGGCCGGCCCCGTGGGGTCCTGGCCGGCCCCGTGGGGTTTTGGCCGGCCCCGTGGGGTCCTGGCCGGCCCCGTGGTGGCCTGGCCGGCCCCGTGGTGGCCGGGCCGGCCCCGTGGGGGCCTGGCCGGCCCCGTGGGGGCCTGGCCGGCCCCGTGGGGGCCTGGCCGGCCCCGTGGGGGCCTGGCCGGCCCCGTCGGGGCCTGGTCGGCCCCGTGGGGGCCTGGCCGGCCCCGTGGGGGCCTGGCCGGCCCGGTGGGGGCCTGGCCGGCCCCGTGCGGGCCGGGTTGGCCCGTGGGGGCCGGGCCGGCTCCGTGGGGGCCTGGCCGGCCTTGTGTGGGCCGGGCCGGCCCCGTGGGGGCCTGGCCGGCACCGTGGGGTCCAGGCCGGCCCCGTGGGGGCCGGGCCGGCCCCGTGGGGTCCGGGCCGGCCCCGTGGGGGCCAGGCCGGCCCCGTGGGGGCCGGGCCGGCCCCTTGGGGTCCTGACCGGCCCCGTGGGGTCCTGGCCGGCCCCGTGGTGTCCTGGCCGGCCCCGTGGTGGCCTGGCCGGCCCCGTGGGGGCCTGGCCGGCCACGTGGGGGCCTGGCCCGCCCCGTGGGGGCCTGGCCGGCCCCGTGGGAGCATGGCCGGCCCCGTGGGGGCCTGGCCGGCCCCGTGGGGGCCGGGCCGGCCCCGTGGGGGCCTGGCCGGCCCGGTGGGGGCAGGGCCGGCCCCATGGGGGCCGGGCCGGCACCGTGGGGTCCGGGCCGGCCCCGTCGGGGCCGGGCCGGCCCCGTGGGGTCCTGGCCGGCCCCGTGGGGTCTTGGCCGGCCCCGTGGTGTCCTGGCCGGCCCCGTGGTGGCCTGGCCGGCCCCGTGGGGGCCTGGCCGGCCCCGTGGGGGCCTGGCCGGCCCCGTGGGGGCCTGGCCGGCCCCGTGGGGGCCTGGCCGGCTCCGTGGGGGCCTGGCCGGCACCGTGGGGGCCTCGCCGGCACCGTGGGGGCCTGGCCGGCCCCGTGGGGTCCTGGCCGGCCCCGTGGTGTCCTGGCCGGCCCCGTGGTGGCCTGGCCGGCCCCGTGGGGGCCTGGCCGGCCCCGTGGGGGCCTGGCCGGCCCCGTGGGGGCCTGGCCGGCCCCGTGGGGGCCTCGCCGGCACCGTGGGGGCCTGGCCGGCCCCGTTGGGGCCTGGCCGGCCCCGTGGGGGCCTGGCCGGCCCCGTGGGGGCCTGGCCGGCCCCGTGGGGGCCTGGTCACCCCCGTGGGGGCCTGGCCGGCCCCGTGGGGGCCGGGCCGGCACCGTGGGGTCCGGGCCGGCCTCGTCGGGTCCGGGCCGGCCCCGTGGGGTCCTGGCCGGCCCCGTGGGGTCCTGGCCGGCCCCGAGGTGTCCTGGCCGGCCCCGTGGTGGCCTGGCCGGCCCCGTGGGGGCCTGGCCGGCCCCGTGGGGGCCTGGCCGGCCCCGTGGGGGCCTGGCCGGCCCCGTGGGGGCTTGGCCAGCTCCGTGGGGGCCTGGCCGGCACCGTGGAAGCCTCGCCGGCACCGTGGGGGCCTGGCCGGCCCCGTGGGGGCCTGGTCAACCCCGTGGGGGCCTGGCCGGCCCCGTGGGGGCCGGGCCGGCACCGTGGGGTCCGGGCCGGCCTCGTCGGGGCCGGGCCGGCCCCGTGGGGTCCTGGCCGGCCCCGTGGGGTCCTGGCCGGCCCCGTGGTGTCCTGGCCGGCCCCGTGGTGGCCTGGCCGGCCCCGTGGGGGCCTTGTCGGCCCCGTGGGGGCCTGGCCGGCCCCGTGGGGGCCTGGCCGGCCCCGTGGGGGCCTGGCCGGCCCCGTGGGGGCCTGGCCGGCTCCGTGGGGGCCTGGCCGGCACCGTGGAAGCCTCGCCGGCACCGTGGGGGCCTGGCCGGCCCCGTGGGGGCCTGGCCGGCCCCGTGGGGGCCTGGTCACCCCCGTGGGGGCCTGGCCGGCCCCGTGGGGGCCGGGCCGGCACCGTGGGGTCCGGGCCGGCACCGTGGGGTCCGGGCCGGCACCGTGGGGTCCAAGCCGGCCTCGTCGGGGCCGGGCAGGCCCCGTGGGGTTCTGGCCGGCCCCGTGGGGTCCTGGCCGGCCCCGTGGTGTCCTGGCCGGCCCCGTGGGGTCCTGGCCGGCCCCGTGGTGGCCTGGCCGGCCCCGTGGGGGCCGGCCCGGCCCGTGGGGGCCGGCCCCGTGGGGGCCGGGCCGGCCCCGTGGGGTCCTGGCCGGCCCCGTGGGGTCCTGGCCGGCCCCGTGGGGTCCTGGCCGGCCCCGTGGGGTCCTGGCCGGCCCCGTGGTGTCCTGGCCGGCCCCGTGGTGGCCTGGTCGGCCCCGTGGAGGCCTGGCCGGCCCCGTGGGGGCCGGGCCGGCCCCGTGGGGGTTGGGCCGGCCCCGTGGGAGACTGGCCGGCCCCGTGGGGGCCGGGCCGGCCCCGTGGGGTCCTGGCCGGCCCCGTGGGGTCCTGGCCGGCCCCGTGGGGTCCTGGCCGGCACCGTGGGGTCCTGGCCGGCCCCATGGGGTCCTCGCCGGCCCCGTGGTGGCCTGGCCGGCCCCGTGGTGGCCTGGCCGGCCCCGTGGTGGCCTGGCCGGCCTAGTGGGGTCCTGGCCGGCCCCGTGGTGGCCTGGCCGGCCCCGTGGGGGCCTGGCCGGCACCGCGGTGGCCTTGCCTGCCCCGTTGGGGCCTGGCCGGCCCCCGTGGGGGCCTGGCCGGCCCCGTGGGGGCCTGGCCGGCCCCGTGGGGGCCTGGCCGGCCCCGTGGGGGCCTGGCCGGCCCCGTGGGGGCCGGGCCGGCCCCGTGGGGGCCTGGCCGGCCCCGTGGGGGCCTGGCCGGCCCCGTGGGGGCCTGCCCGGCCCCGTGGGGGCCTGCCCGGCCCCGTGTGGGCCGGGCCAACCCCGTGGGGGCCGGGCCGGCACCTTGGGGGCCGGGCCGGCCCCGAGGGGGGCGGGCCGGCCCCGTGGGGTCCTGTCCGGCCCCGTGGGGTCCTGGCCGGCCCCGTGGGGTCCTGGCCGGCCCCGTGGGGTCCTCGCCGGCCCCGTGGTGGCCTGGCCGGCCCCGTGGTGGCCTGGCCGGCCCCGTGGGGGACTGGCCGGCCCCGTGGGGTCCTCGCCGGCCCCGTGGTGGCCTAGCCAACCCCGTGGTGGCCTGGCCGGCCCCGTGGTGGCCTGGCCGGCCCCTTGGGGGCCTGGCCGGCCCCGTGGGAACCTGGCCGGCCACGTGGTAGCCTGGCCGGCCCCGTGGGGGCCTGGCTGGCCCCGTTGGGGCCTGGCCGGCCCCGTGGGGGCCTGGCCGGCCCCGTGGGGGCCTGGCCGACCCCGTGGGGGCCTGGCCGGCCCCGTGGGGGCCTGGCCGGCCCCGTGGGGGCCTGGCCGGCCCCGTGGGGGCCGGGCCGGCCCCGTGGGGGCCGGGCCGGCCCCGTGGGGTCCTGGCCGGCCCCGTGGGGTCCTCGCCGGCCCCGTGGTGGCCTGGCCGGCCCCGTGGTGGCCTGGCCGGCCCCGTGGGGGACTGGCCGGCCCCGTGGGGTCCTGGCCGGCCCCGAGGTGGCCTGGCCGGCCCCGTGGGGGCCTGGCCGGCACCGTGGTGGCCTGGCCGGACCCGTTGGGGCCTTGCCGGCCCCGTGGGGGCCTGGCCGGCCCCGTGGGGGCCTGGCCGGCCCCGTGGGGGCCTGACAGGCCCCGTGGGGGCCGGGCCGGCCCCGTGGGGGCCTTGCCGGCCCCGTGGGGGCCTGGCCGGCCCCGTGGGGGCCTGCCCGGCCCCGTGGGGGCCTGCCCGGCCCCGTGTGGGCCGGGCCGGCTCCGTGGGGGCCGGGCCGGCCCCGTGGGGGCCGGGCCGGCCCCGTGGGGTCCTGGCCAACCCCGTGGGGTCCTGGCCGGCCCCGTGGGGTCCTGGCCGGCCCCGTGGGGTCCTGGCCGGCCCCGTGGGGTCCTCGCCGGCCCCGTGGTGGCCTAGCCAACCCCGTGGTGGCCTGGCCGGCCCCGTGGTGGCCTGGCCGGCCCCTTGGGGGCCTGGCCGGCCCCGTGGGAACCTGGCCGGCCCCGTGGTGGCCTGGCCGGCCCCGTGGGGGCCTGGCCGGCCCCGTGGGGTCCTGGCCGGCCCCGTGGTGGCCTGGCTGGCCTCGTAGGGGCCTGGCCGGCACCGTGGTCGCCTGGCCGGCCCCGTTGGGACCTGGCCGGCCCCGTGGGGGCCTGGCCGGCCCCGTGGGGACCTGGCCGGCCCCTTGGGGGCCTGGCCGGCCCCGTGGGGGCCGGGCCGGCCCCGTGGGGGCCTGCCCGGCCCCGTGTGGGCCGGGCCGGCCCCGTGGGGTCTTACCCGGCCTCGTGGGGTCCTGGCTGGCCCCGTGGGGTCCTGGCCGGCCCCGTGGGGTCCTCGCCGGCCCCGTGGTGGCCTGGCCTGCCCCGTGGTGGCCTGGCCGGCCCAGTGGTGGCCTGGCCGGCCCCGTGGGGGCCTGGCCGGCCCCGTGGGGTTTTGGCCGACCCCGTGGTGGCCTGGCCGGCCCCGTGGGGGCCTGGCCGGCCCCGTGTGGTCCTGGCCGGCCCCGTGGTGGCCTGGCCGGCCCCGTGGGGGCCTGGCCGGCCCCGTTGGGTCCTGGCCGGCCCCGTGGTGGCCTGCCCGGCCCCGTGGGGGCCTGCCCGGCCCCGTGTGGGCCTGGCCGGCCCCGTGGGGGCCGGGCCGGCCCTGAGGGGTTGTGGCCGGCCCCGTGGGGGCCTGCCCGGCCCCGTTGGGGCCTGCCCGGCCCCGTGTGGGCCGGGCCGGCCCCGTGGGGACCGGGCCGACACCGTGGGGGCCGGGCAGGCCCCGTGGGGGGCGGCCGGCCCCGTGGGGTCCTGGCCGGCCCCGTGGGATCCTGGCCGGCCCCGTGGGGTCCTGGCCGGCCCCGTGGGGTCCTCGCCGGCCCCGTGGTAGCCTGGCCAGCCCCGTGGTGGCCTGGCCGGCCCCGTGGTGGCCTGGCCGGCCCCGTGGGGGCCTGGCAGGCCCCGTGGGAACCTGGCCGGCCCCGTGGTGGCCTGGCCGGCCCCGTGGGGGCCTGGCCGGCCCCGTGGGGTCCTGGCCGGCCCCGTGGTGGCCTGGCCGGCCCCGTGGGGGCCTGGCCGGCACCGTGGTGGCCTGGCCGGCCCCGTTGGGGCCTGGCCGGCCCCTTGGGGGCCTGGCCGGCCCCGTGGTGGCCTGGCCGGCCCCGTGGGGGCCTGGCCGGCCCCGTGGGGGCCTGGCCGGCCCCGTGGGGGCCTGGCCGGCCCCGTGGGGGCCTGGCCGGCCCCGTGGGGGCCTGGCCGGCCCCGTGGGGGCCTGGCCGGCCCCGTGGGGGCCGGGCCGGCCCCGTGGGGGCCGGGCCGGCCCCGTGGGGGCCGGGCCGGCCCCGTGGGGGCCGGGCCAACCCCGTGGGGGCCGGGCCGGCCCCGTGGGGGCCTGGCCGGCCCCGTGGGGGCCTTCCCGGCCCCGTGGGGGCCTGCCCGGCCCCGTGGGGGCCTGCCCGGCCCCGTGTGGGCTGGGCCGGCCCCGTGGGGGCCGGGCCGGCACCGTGGGGGCCGGGCCGGCCCCGTGGGGGCCGGGCCGGCCCCGTGGGGTCCTGGCCGGCCTTGTGGGGTCCTGGCCGGCCCCGTGGGGTCCTGGCCGGCCCCGTGGGGTGCTCGCCGGCCCCGTGGTGGCCTGGCTGGCCCCGTGGTGGCCTGGCCGGCCCCGTGGGTTCCTGGCCGGCCCCGTGGGGGCCTGGCCGGCACCGTGGTGGCCTGGCCGGCCCCGTTGGGGCCTGGCCGGCCCCGTTGGGGCCTGGCCGGCCCCGTGGGGTGCTGGCCGGCACCGTGGTGGCCTGGCCGGCCCCGTTGGGGCCTGGCCGGCCCCGTGGGGGCCTGGCCGGCCCCGTAGGGGCCTGGCCGGCCACGTGGGGGCCTGGCCGGCCCCGTGGGGGCCGGGCCGGCCCCGTGGGGGCCTGGCCGGCCCCGTGGGGGCCTGCCCGGCCCCGTGGGGGCCTGCCCGGCCCCGTGGGGGCCTGCCCGGCCCCGTGTGGGCCGGGCCGGCCCCATGGGGGCCGGGCCGGCACCGTGGGGGCCGGGCCGGCCCCGTGGGGGCCGGGCCGGCCCCGTGGGGTCCTGGCCGGCCCCGTGGGGTCCTGGCCGGCCCCGTGGGGTCCTGGCCGGCCCCGTGGGGTGCTCGCCGGCCCCGTGGTGGCCTGGCTGGCCCCGTGGTGGCCTGGCCGGCCCCGTGGGGTCCTGGCCGGCCCCGTGGGGGCCTGGCCGGCACCGTGGTGGCTTGGCCGGCCCCGTTGGGGCCTGGCCGGCCCCGTTGGGGCCTGGCCGGCCTTGTGGGGTGCTGGCCGGCACCGTGGTGGCCTGGCCGGCCCCGTTGGGGCCTGGCCGGCCCCGTGGGGGCCTGGCCGGCCCCGTGGGGGCCTGGCCGGCCACGTGGGGGCCTGGCCGGCCCCGTGGGGGCCGGGTCGGCCCCGTGGGGGCCTGGCCGGCCCCGTGGGGGCCGGGCCGGCCCCGTGGGGGCCTGGCCGGCCCCGTGGGGGCCTGGCCGGCACCGTGGTGGCCTGGCCGGCCCCGTTGGGGCCTGGCCGGCCCCGTGGGGGCCTGGCCGGCCCCGTGGGGGCCTGGCCGGCCCCGTGGGGGCCTGGCCGGCCCCGTGGGGGCCTGGCCGGCCCCGTGGGGGCCGGGCCGGCCCCGTGTGGGCCGGGCCGGCCCCGTGGGAGCCGGGCCGGCCCCGTGGGGTCCTGGCAGGCCCCGTGGGGGCCTGCCCGGCCCCGTTGGGGCCTGCCCGGCCCCGTGTGGGCCGGGCCGGCCTTGTGGGGGCCGGGCCGGCACCGTGGGGGCCGGGCCGGCCCCGTGGGGGCCGGGTCGGCCCCGTGGGGTCCTGTCCGGCCCCGTGGGGTCCTGGCCGGCCCCGTGGGGTCCTGGCCGGCCCCGTGGGGTTCTGGCCGGCCCCGTGGGGTCCTCGCCGGCCCCGTGGTGGTCTGGCCGGCCCCGTGGTGGCCTGGTCGGACCCGTGGGGGCCTGGCCGGCAGCGTGGGAACCTGGCCGGCCCCGTGGTGGCCTGGCCGGCCCCGTGGGGGCCTGGCCGGCCCCGTGGGGTTTTGGCCGGCCCCGTGGTGGCCTGGCCGGCCCCGTGGGGGCCTGGCCGGCACCGTGGTGGCCTGGCCGGCATCGTTGGTGCCTGGCCGGCCCCGTGGGGGCCTGGCCGGCCCCGTGGTGGCCTGGCCGGCCCCGTTGGGGCCTGGCCGTCCCCGTGGGGGCCTGGCCGGCCCCGTGGGGGCCTTGCCGGCCCCGTGGGGGCCGGGCCGGCACCGTGGGGGCCGGGCCGGCCCCGTGGGGTCCGGGCCAACCCCGTGGGGTCCTGGCCGGCCCCGTGGGGTCCTGGCCGGTCCCGTGGGGTCCTGGCCGGCCCCGTGGGGTCCTCGCCTGCCCCGTGGTGGTCTGGCCGGCCCCGTGGTGGCCTGGCCGGCCCCGTGGGGGCCTGGCCGGCCCCGTGGGGTCCTGGCCGGCCCCGTGGTGGCCTGGCCGGCCCCGTGGGGGCCTAGCCGGCCCCGTGGGGTCCTGGCCGGCCCCGTGGTGGCCTGGCCGGCCCCGTGGGGGCCTGGCCGGCACCGTGGTGGCCTGGCCGGCCCCGTTGGGGCCTGGCCGGCCCCGTGGGGGCCTGGCCGGCCCCGTGGGGGCCTGGCCGGCCTCGTGGGGGCCGGGCCGGCCCAGTGGGGGCCGGGCCGGCCCCGTGGGGGCCTGGCCGGCCCCGTGGGGGCCTGCCCGGCCCCGTGGGGGCCTGCCCGGCCCCGTGGGGGCCTGCCCGGCCCCGTGGGGGCCTGCCCGGCCCCGTGTGGGCCGGGCCGGTCCCGTGGGGGCCGGGCCGGCCCCGTGTGGGCCGGGCCGGCCCCGTGGGGTCCTGGCCGGCCCCGTGGGGTCCTGGCCGGCCCCGTGGGGTCCTGGTTGGCCCCGTGGGGTCCTGGCCGGCCCCGTGGGGTCCTCGCCGGCCCCGTGGTGGCCTAGCCGGCCCCGTGGTGTCCTGGCCGGCCCCGTGGGGGCCTTGCCGGCCCCGTGGGGTCTTGGCCGGCCCCGTGGTGGCCTGGCAGGCCCCGTGGGTGCCTGGCCGGCACCGTGGTGGCTTAGCCGGCCCCGTTGGGGCCTGGCCGGCCCCGTGTTGGCCTCGCCGGCCCCGTGGGGGCCTGGCCGGCCCCGTGGGGGCCTGGCCGGCCCCGTGGGGGCCTGGCCGGCCCCGTGGGGGCCGGGCCGGCGTCGTGGGGGCCGGGCCGGCCCCGTGGGGGACGGGCCGGCCCCGTGGTGGCCTGGCCGGCCCCGTGGGGGCCTGGCTGGCCCCGTAGGGGCCTGGCCGGCCCCGTGGGGGCCTGCCCGGCCCCGTGTGGGCCGGGCCGGCCCCGTGGGGGCCGGGCCGGCCCCTTGGGGACGGGCCGGCCCCGTGGGGGCCGGGCCGGCCCCGTGGGGTTCTGGCCGGCCCCGTGGGGTCCTGGCCGGCCCCGTGGGGTCCTGGCCGGCCCCGTGGGGTCCTCGCCGGCCCCGTGGTGGCCTGGCCGGCCCCGTGGTGGCCTGGCCGGCCCCGTGGGGGCCTGGCCGGCCCCGTGGGGTCCTGGCCGGCCCCGTGGTGGCCTGGCCGGCCCCGAGGGGGCCTGGCCGGCCCCGTGGAGTCCTGGCCGGCCCCGTGGTGGCCTGGCCGGCCCCGTGGGGGCCTGGCCGGCACCGTGGTGGCCTGGCCGGCCCCGTGGGGGCCTCGCCGGCCCCGTGGGGGCCTGGCCGGCCCCGTGGGTGCCTGGCCGGCCCCGTGGGGTCCTCGCCGGCCCCGTGGTGGCCTGGCCGGCCACGTGGTGGCCTGGTCGGCCTCGTGGGGGCCTGGCCAACCCCGTGGGGTCCTGGCCGGCCTTGTGGTTACCTGGCCGGCCCCGTGGGTGCCGGGCCGGCACCGTGGTGGCCTGGCCGGCCCCGTTGGGGCCTGGCCGGCCCCGTGGGGGCCTGGCCGGCCCCGTGGGGGCCTGGCCGGCCCCGTGGGGGCCTGGCCGGCCACGTGGAGGCCGGGCCGGCCCCGTGGTGGCCTGGCCGGCCCCGTGGTGGACTGTCCGGCCCCGTGGGGGCCTGGCCGGCCCCGTGGGGTCCTGGTCGGCCCCGTGGTGGCCTGGCCGGCCCTGTGGGGGACTGGCCGGCCCCGTGGGGTTCTGGCCGGCCCCGTTGTGGCCTGGCCGGCCCCGTGGGGGCCTGGCCGGCCCCGTGGTGGCCTGGCCGGCCCCGTGGGGGCCTGGCCGGCACCGTGGTGGCCTGGCCGGCCCCTTGGGGGACTCGCCGGCCCGTGGGGGCCTGGCCGGCCCCGTGGGGGCCTGCCCGGCCCCGTGGGGGCCTGCCCGGCCCCGTGGGGGCCTGCCCGGCCCCGTGTGGGCCGGGCCGGTCCCGTGGGGGCCGGGCCGGCCCCGTGTGGGCCGGGCCGGCCCCGTGGGGTCCTGGCCGGCCCCGTGGGGTCCTGGCCGGCCCCGTGGGGTCCTGGTTGGCCCCGTGGGGTCCTGGCCGGCCCCGTGGGGTCCTCGCCGGCCCCGTGGTGGCCTAGCCGGCCCCGTGGTGTCCTGGCCGGCCCCGTGGGGGCCTTGCCGGCCCCGTGGGGTCTTGGCCGGCCCCGTGGTGGCCTGGCAGGCCCCGTGGGTGCCTGGCCGGCACCGTGGTGGCTTAGCCGGCCCCGTTGGGGCCTGGCCGGCCCCGTGTTGGCCTCGCCGGCCCCGTGGGGGCCTGGCCGGCCCCGTGGGGGCCTGGCCGGCCCCGTGGGGGCCTGGCCGGCCCCGTGGGGGCCGGGCCGGCGTCGTGGGGGCCGGGCCGGCCCCGTGGGGGACGGGCCGGCCCCGTGGTGGCCTGGCCGGCCCCGTGGGGGCCTGGCTGGCCCCGTAGGGGCCTGGCCGGCCCCGTGGGGGCCTGCCCGGCCCCGTGGGGGCCTGCCCGGCCCCGTGTGGGCCGGGCCGGCCCCGTGGGGGCCGGGCCGGCCCCTTGGGGACGGGCCGGCCCCGTGGGGGCCGGGCCGGCCCCGTGGGGTCCTGGCCGGCCCCGTGGGGTCCTGGCCGGCCCCGTGGGGTCCTGGCCGGCCCCGTGGGGTCCTCGCCGGCCCCGTGGTGGCCTGGCCGGCCCCGTGGTGGCCTGGCCGGCCCCGTGGGGGCCTGGCCGGCCCCGTGGGGTCCTGGCCGGCCCCGTGGTGGCCTGGCCGGCCCCGAGGGGGCCTGGCCGGCCCCGTGGAGTCCTGGCCGGCCCCGTGGTGGCCTGGCCGGCCCCGTGGGGGCCTGGCCGGCACCGTGGTGGCCTGGCCGGCCCCGTGGGGGCCTCGCCGGCCCCGTGGGGGCCTGGCCGGCCCCGTGGGTGCCTGGCCGGCCCCGTGGGGTCCTCGCCGGCCCCGTGGTGGCCTGGCCGGCCACGTGGTGGCCTGGTCGGCCTCGTGGGGGCCTGGCCAACCCCGTGGGGTCCTGGCCGGCCTTGTGGTTACCTGGCCGGCCCCGTGGGTGCCGGGCCGGCACCGTGGTGGCCTGGCCGGCCCCGTTGGGGCCTGGCCGGCCCCGTGGGGGCCTGGCCGGCCCCGTGGGGGCCTGGCCGGCCCCGTGGGGGCCTGGCCGGCCACGTGGAGGCCGGGCCGGCCCCGTGGTGGCCTGGCCGGCCCCGTGGTGGACTGTCCGGCCCCGTGGGGGCCTGGCCGGCCCCGTGGGGTCCTGGTCGGCCCCGTGGTGGCCTGGCCGGCCCTGTGGGGGACTGGCCGGCCCCGTGGGGTTCTGGCCGACCCCGTTGTGGCCTGGCCGGCCCCGTGGGGGCCTGGCCGGCCCCGTGGTGGCCTGGCCGGCCCCGTGGGGGCCTGGCCGGCACCGTGGTGGCCTGGCCGGCCCCTTGGGGGACTCGCCGGCCCGTGGGGGCCTGGCCGGCCCCGTGGTGGCCTGGCCGGCCCCGTGGGGGCCTGGCCGGCCCCGTGGGGGCCTGGCCGGCCCCGTGGGGGCCTGGCCGGCCCCGTGGGGGCCTGGCCGGCCCCGTGGGGGCCGGGCCGGCCCCGTGGGGTCCGGGCCGGCCCCGTGGGGTCCGGGCCGGCCCCGTGGGTCCGGGCCGGCCCCGTGGGGGCCTGGCCGGCCCCGTGGGGGCCTGGCCGGCCCCGTGGGGGCCTGGCCGGCCCCGTGGGGGCCTGCCCGGCCCCGTGTGGGCCGGGCCGGCCCCGTGGGGGCCTGGCCGGCACCGTGGGGGCCGGGCCGGCCCCGTGGTGGCCGGGCCGGCCCCGTGGGGGCCTGGCCGGCCCAGTGGGGTCCTGGCCGGCCCCGTGGTGGCCTGGCCGGCCCCGTGGGGTCCTGGCCGGCCCCGTGGTGGCCTGGCCGGCCCCGTGGGGGACTGGCCGGCCCCGTGGGGTCCTGGCCGGCCCCGTGGTGGCCTGGCCAGCCCCGTGGGGGCCTGGCCGGCACCGTGGGGGCCTCGCCGGCCCCGTGGGGGCCTGGCCGGCCCCGTGGGGGCCTGGCCGGCCCCGTGGGGGCCTGCCCGGCCCCGTTGGGGCCTGCCCGGCCCAGTGTGGGCCGGGCCGGCCCCGTGGGGGCCGGGCCGGCACCGTGGGGGCCGGGCCGGCCCCGTGGTGGCCGGGCCGGCCCCGTGGGGTCCTGGCCGGCCCCGTGGGGTTCTGGCCGGCCCCGTGGGGTCCTGGCCGGCCCCGTGGGGTCCTCGCCGGCCCCGTGGTGGCCTGACCGGCCCCGTGGTGGCCTGGCCGGCCCCGTGGGGGCCTGGCCGGCCCCGTGGGGTCCTGGCCGGCCCCGTGGTGTCCTGGCCGGCCCCGTGGGGGCCTGGCCGGCCCCGTGGGGTCCTGGCCGGCCCCGTGGTGGCCTGGCCGGCCCCGTGGGGGCCTGGCCGGCACCGTGGTGGCCTGGCCGGCCCCGTTGGGGCATGGCCGGCCCCGTGGGGGCCTGGCCGGCCCCGTGGGGGCCTGGCCGGCCCCGTGTGGGCCTGGCCGGCCCCGTGGGGTCCTCGCCGGCCCCGTGGTGGCCTGGCCGGCCCCGTGGTGGCCTGGCCGGCCCCGTGGGGTCCTGGCCGGCCCCGTGGGGTCCTCGCCGGCCCCGTGGTGGCCTGGCCGGCCCCGTGGTGGCCTGGCCGGCACCGTGGGGGCCTGGCCGGCCCCGTGGGGTCCTGGCCGGCCCCGTGGTGTCCTGGCCGGCCCCGTGGGGGCCTGGCCGGCCCCGTGGGGTCCTGACCGGCCCCGTGGTGGCCTGGCCGGCTCCGTGGGGGCCTGGCCGGCACCGTGGTGGCCTGGCCGGCCCCGTTGGGGCCTGGCCGGCCCCGTGGGGGCCTGGCCGGCCCCGTGGGGGCCTGGCCGGCCCCGTGGGGGCCTGCCCGGCCCCGTGTGGGCCGGGCCGGCCCCGTGGGGGCAGGGCCGGCCCCGTGGAGGCCGGGCCGGCCCCGTGGGGTCCTGGCCGGCCCCGTGGGGTCCTGGCCGGCCCCGTGGGGTTCTGGCCGGCCCCGTGGGGTACTGGCCGGCCCCGTGGGGTCCTCGCCGGCCCCGTTGTGGCCTGGCCGGCCCCGTGGTGGCCTGGCCGGCCCCGTGGGGGCCTGGCCAGCCCCGTGGGGTCTTGGCCGGCCCCGTGGTGGCTTGGCCGGCCCCGTGGGGGCCTGGCCGGCACAATTGTGGCCTGGCCGGCCCCGTGGGGGCCTGGCCGGCCCCGTGGGGGCCTGGCCGGCCCCGTGGGGGCCTGGCCGGCCCCGTGGGGGCCTGGCCGGCCCCGTGGGGGCCGGGCCGGACCCGTGGGGTCCGGGCCGGCCCCGTGGGGTCCGGGCCGGCCCCTTGGGGGCCGGGCCGGCCCCGTGGGGGCCTGGCCGGCCCCGTGGGGGCCTGCCCGGCCACGTGGGGGCCTGCCCGGCCCCGTGTGGGCTGGGCCGGCCCCGTGGGGGCCGGGCCGGCACCGTGGGGGCCGGGCCGGCCCCGTGGTGGCCGGGCCGGCCCCGTGGGGTCCTGGCCGGCCCCGTGGGGTTCTGGCCGGCCCCGTGGGGTCCTCGTCGGCCCCGTGGGGTCCTGGCCGGCCCCGTGGTGGCCTGGTCGGCCCCGTGGGGGCCTGGCCGGCCCCGTGGGGTCCTGGCCGGCCCCGTGGTGGCCTGGCCGGCCCCGTGGGGGCCTGGCCGGCCCCGTGGGGTCCTGGCCGGCACCGTGGTGCCCTGGCCGGCCCCGTGGGGGCCTGGCCGGCCCCGTGGGGGCCTGGCCAACCCCGTGGGGGCCTGGCCGGCCCCGTGGGGGCCTGCCCGGCCCCGTGGGGGACTGCCCTGCCCCGTGTGGGCCGGGCCGGCCCCGTAGGGGCCGGGCAAGCCCCGTGGGGGCCGGGCCGGCCCCGTGGGGGCCGGGCCGGCCCCGTGGGGTCCTGGCCGGCCCCGTGGGGTCCTGGCCGGCCCCGTGGGGTCCTCGCCGGCCCCGTGGGGTCCTCGCCGGCCCCGTGGTGGCCTGGCCGGCCCCGTGGTGGCCTGGCCGGCCCCGTGGTGGCCTGGCCGGCCCCGTGGGGGCCTGGCCGGCCCCGTGGGGGCCTGGCCGGCCCCGTGGGGGCCGGGCCGGCCCCGTGGGGTCCGGGCCGGCCCCGTGGGGGCCGGGCCGGCCCCGTGGGGGCCGGGCCGGCCCCGTGGGGGCCGGGCCGGCCCCGTGGGGGCCTGGCCGGCCCCGTGGGGGCCTGGCCGGCCCCGTGGGGGCCTGGCCGGCCCCGTGGGGGCCTGGCCGGCACCGTGGGGGCCTGGCCGGACCCGTGGGGTCCGGGCCGGACCCGTGGGGTCCGGGCCGGCCCCGTGGTGTCCGGGCCGGCCCCGTGGGGGCCGGGCCGGCCCCGTGGGGGCCTGGCCGGCCCCGTGGGGGCCTGCCCGGCCCCGTGTGGGCTGGGCCGGCCCCGTGGGGGCCGGGCCGGCACCGTGGGGGCCGGGCCGGCCCCGTGGTGGCCGGGCCGGCCCCGTGGGGTCCTGGCCGGCCCCGTGGTGTCCTGGCCGGCCTCGTGGGGTCCTCGTCGGCCCCGTGGGGTCCTGGCCGGCCCCGTGGTGGCCTGGTCGGCCCCGTGGGGGCCTGGCCGGCCCCGTGGGGTCCTGGCCGGCCCCGTGGTGGCCTGGCCGGCCCCGTGGGGGCCTGGCCGGCCCCGTGGGGGCCTGGCCGGCCCCGTGGGGGCCTGCCCGGCCCCGTGGGGGACTGCCCGGCCCCGTGTGGGCCGGGCCGGCCCCGTGGGGGCCGGGCAGGCCCCGTGGGGGCCGGGCCGGCCCTGTGGGGGCCGGGCCGGCCTTGTGGGGTCCTGGCCGGCCTTGTGGGGTCCTGGCCGGCCCCGTGGGGTCCTGGCCGGCCCCGTGGGGTCCTGGCCGGCCCCGTGGGGTCCTCGCCGGCCCCGTGGTGGCCTGGCCGGCCCCCTGGTGGCCTGGCCGGCCCCGTGGGGGCCTGGCCGGCCCCGTGGGGGCCTGGCCGGCCCCGTGGGGGCCTGGCCGGCCCCGTGGGGGCCGGGCCGGCCCCGTGGGGTCCTCGCCGGCCCCGTGGTGGCCTGGCCGGCCTCGTGGTGGCCTGGCCGGCCCCGTGGGGGCCTGGCCGGCCCCGTGGGGTCCTGGCCGGCCCCGTGGTGGCCTGGCCGGCCCCGTGGGGGCCTGGCCGGCCCCGTGGGGGCCTGCCCGGCCCCGTGTGGGCCTGCCCGGCCCCGTGGGGGCCTGCCCGGTCCCGTGTGGGCCGGGCAGGCCCCGTGGGAGCCGGGCCGGCCCCGTGGGGGCCGGGCCGGCCCCGTGGGGTCCTGGCCGGCCCCGTGGGGTCCTGACCTGCCCCGTGGGGTCCTGGCCGGCCCCGTGGGGTCCTCGCCGGCCCCGTGGTGGCCTGGCCGGCCCCGTGGTGGCCTTGCCGGCCCCGTGGGGGCCTGGCCGGCCCCGTGGGGTCCTAGCCGGCCCCGTGGTCGCCTGGCCGGCCCCGTGGGGGCCTGGCCGGTCGCGTGGGGTCCTGGCCGGCCCCGTGGTGGCCTGGCCGGCCCCGTGGGGGACTGGCCGGATCCGTGGTGGCCTGGCCGGTCCTGTTGGGGCCTGGCCGGCCCGTGGGGGCCTGGCCGGCCCCGTGGGGGCCTGGCCGGCCCCGTGGGGGCCTGGCCGGCCCCGTGGGGGCCTGGCCGGCCCCGTGGGGGCCTGGCCGGCCCCGTGGGGGCCTGGCCAACCTCGTGGGGGCCTGGCCAACCCCGTGGGGGCCTGGCCGGCCCCGTGGGGGCCGGGCCGACCCCGTGTGGCAGGGCCGGCCCCGTGGGGGCCTGGCCGGCCCTGTGGGGACGGGCAGGCCCCGTGGGGGCCTGGCCGGCCCCGTGGGGGCCTGCCCGGCCCCGTGGGGGCCTGCCCTGCCCCGTGTGGGCCGGGCCGGCTCCGTGGGGGCCGGGCCGGCACCGTGGGGGCCGGCCCGGCCCGTGTGGCCGGGCCGGCCCCGTGAGGTCCTGGCCGGCCCCGTGGGGTCCTGGCCGGCCCCGTGGGGTCCTGGCCGGCCCCGTGGGGTCCTGGCCGACCCCGTGGGGTCCTCGTCGGCCCCGTGGTGGCCTGGCCGGCCCCGTGGGGGCCTGGCCGGCCCCGTGGGGTCATGGCCGGACCCGTGGGGTCATGGCCGGACCCGTGGGGTCCTGGCCGGCCCCGTGGTGGCCTGGCCGGCCCCGTGGGGGCCTGGCCGGCACCGTGGAGGCCTGGCCGGCCCCGTGGGAGCCTCGCCGGCCCCGTGGGGGCCTGGCCGGCCCCGTGGGGGCCTGGCCGGCCCCGTGGGGGCCGGGCCGGCCCCGTGGGGGCCTGGCCGGCCCCGTGGGGGCCTGGCCGGCCCCGTGGGGGACGGGCCGGCCCCGTGGGGGCCTGGCCGGCCCCGTGGGGGCCAGGCCGGCCCCGTGGGGGCCGGGCCGACCCCGTGGGGCAGGGCCGGCCCCGTGGGGGCCTGGCCGGCCCCGTGGGGACGGGCCGGCCCCGTGGGGGCCTGGCCGGCCCCGTGGGGGGCTGCCCGGCCCCGTGGGGGCCTGCCCTGCCCCGTGTGGGCCTGGCCGGCTCCGTGGGGGCCGGGCCGGCACCGTGGGGGCCGTCCCGGCCCGTGTGGCCGGGCCGGCCCCGTGAGGTCCTGGCCGGCCCCGTGTGGGCCGGGCCGGCCCCATGGGGGCCGGGCCGGCCCCGTGGGAACCGGGCCGGCCCCGTGGGGTCCTGGCCGGCCCCGTGGGGTCCTGGCCGGCCCCGTGGGGTCCTCGCCGGCCCCGTGGTGGCCTGGCCGGCCCCGTGGGGGCCTGACCGGCCACGTGGGGGCCTGGCCGGCCCCGTGGGGGCCTGGCCGGCCCCGTGGGGGCCTGGCCGGCCCCGTGGGGGCCGGGCCGGCCCCGTGGGGGCCGGGCCGGCCCCGTGGGGTCCGGGCCGGCACCGTGGGGGCCGGGCCGGCCCCGTGGGGGCCGGGCCGGCCCCGTGGGGGCCGGGCCGGCCCCGTGGGGGCCTGGCCGGCCCCGTGGGGGCCGGGCCGACCCCGTGGGGCAGGGCCGGCCCCGTGGGGGCCTGGCCGGCCCCGTGGGGACGGGCCGGCCCCGTGGGGGCCTGGCCGGCCCCGTGGGGGGCTGCCCGGCCCCGTGGGGGCCTGCCCTGCCCCGTGTGGGCCGGGCCGGCTCCGTGGGGGCCGGGCCGGTACCGTGGGGGCCGGCCCGGCCCGTGTGGCCGGGCCGGCCCCGTGAGGTCCTGGCCGGCCCCGTGGGGTCCTGGCCGGCCCCGTGGGGTCCTGGCCGGCCCCGTGGGGTCCTGGCCGACCCCGTGGGGTCCTCGTCGGCCCCGTGGTGGCCTGGCCGGCCCCGTGGGGGCCTGGCCGGCCCCGTGGGGTCCTGGCCGGACCCGTGGGGTCCTGGCCGGCCCCGTGGTGGCCTGGCCGGCCCCGTGGGGGCCTGGCCGGCACCGTGGTGGCCTGGCCGGCCCCGTGGGAGCCTCGCCGGCCCCGTGGGGGCCTGGCCGGCCCCGTGGGGGCCTGGCCGGCCCCGTGGGGCCCGTGGGGGCCGGGCCGGCCCCGTGGGGGCCGGGCCGGCCCCGTGGGGTCCTGGCCGGCCCCGTGGGGTCCTGGCCGGCCCCGTGGGGTCCTCTCCGGCCCCGTGGTGGCCTGGCCGGCCCCGTGGGGGCCTGACCGGCCACGTGGGGGCCTGGCCGGCCCCGTGGGGGCCTGGCCGGCCCCGTGGGGGCCTGGCCGGCCCCGTGGGGGCCGGGCCGGCCCCGTGGGGGCCGGGCCGGCCCCGTGGGGTCCGGGCCGGCACCGTGGGGGCCGGGCCGGCCCCGTGGGGGCCGGGCCGGCCCCGTGGGGGCCGGGCCGGCCCCGTGGGGGCCTGGCCGGCCCCGTGGGGGCCGGGCCGACCCCGTGGGGCAGGGCCGGCCCCGTGGGGGCCTGGCCGGCCCCGTGGGGACGGGCCGGCCCCGTGGGGGCCTGGCCGGCCCCGTGGGGGGCTGCCCGGCCCCGTGGGGGCCTGCCCTGCCCCGTGTGGGCCGGGCCGGCTCCGTGGGGGCCGGGCCGGTACCGTGGGGGCCGGCCCGGCCCGTGTGGCCGGGCCGGCCCCGTGAGGTCCTGGCCGGCCCCGTGGGGTCCTGGCCGGCCCCGTGGGGTCCTGGCCGGCCCCGTGGGGTCCTGGCCGACCCCGTGGGGTCCTCGTCGGCCCCGTGGTGGCCTGGCCGGCCCCGTGGGGGCCTGGCCGGCCCCGTGGGGTCCTGGCCGGACCCGTGGGGTCCTGGCCGGCCCCGTGGTGGCCTGGCCGGCCCCGTGGGGGCCTGGCCGGCACCGTGGTGGCCTGGCCGGCCCCGTGGGAGCCTCGCCGGCCCCGTGGGGGCCTGGCCGGCCCCGTGGGGGCCTGGCCGGCCCCGTGGGGCCCGTGGGGGCCGGGCCGGCCCCGTGGGGGCCTGGCCGGCCCCGTGGGGGCCTGGCCGGCCCCGTGGGGGCCTGGCCGGCCCCGTGGGGGCCTGGCCGGCCCCGTGGGGGCCTGGCCGGCCCCGTGGGGGCCGGGCCGGCCCCGTGGGGGCCTGGCCGGCCCCGTGGGGGCCGGGCCGGCCACGTGGGGGCCTGGCCGGCCGCGTGGGGACCTGGCCGGCCCCGTGGTGGCCTGGCCGGCCCCGTGGGGGCCTGGCCGGCCCCGTGGGGTCCTGGCCGGCCCAGTGGGGTCCTGGCCGGCCCCGTGGGGTCCTCGCCGGCCCCGTGGTGGCCTGACCGGCCCCGTGGTGGCCTGGCCGGCCCCGTGGGGGCCTGGCCATCCCCGTTGTGGCCTGGCTGGCCCCGTGGGGGCCTGGCCGGCCCCGTGGGGTCCTGGCCGGCCCGTGGGGTCCTGGCCGACCCCGTGGTGGCCTGGCCGGCCCCGTGGGGGCCTGGCCGGCACCGTGGTGGCCTGGCCGGCCCCGTGGGGGCCTCGCCGGCCCCGTGGGTGCCAGTCCGGCCCCGTGGGGGCCTGGCCGGCCCCGTGGGGGCCGGGCCGGCCCCGTGGGGGCCGGGCCGGCCCCGTGGGGTTCAGGCCGGCCCCGTGGGGTCCGGGCCGGCCCCTTTTGGGGCCGGGCCGGCCCCGTGGGGTCCTCGCCGGCCCCGTGGTGGCCTGACCGGCCCCGTGGTGGCCTGGCCGGCCCCGTGGGGGCCTGGCCATCCCCGTTGTGGCCTGGCTGGCCCCGTGGGGGCCTGGCCGGCCCCGTGGGGTCCTGGCCGGCTTGTGGGGTCCTGGCCGACCCCGTGGTGGCCTGGCCGGCCCCGTGGGGGCCTGGCCGGCACCGTGGTGGCCTGGCCGGCCCCGTGGGGGCCTCGCCGGCCCCGTGGGTGCCAGTCCGGCCCCGTGGGGGCCTGGCCGGCCCCGTGGGGTTCAGGCCGGCCCCGTGGGGTCCGGGCCGGCCCCTTTTGGGGCCGGGCCGGCCCCGTGGGGGCCGGGCCGGCCCCGTGGGGGCCTGGCCGGCCCCGTGGGGGCCGGGCCGGCCCCGTGGGGGCCTGGCCGGTCCCGTGGGGGCCGGGCCGGCCCCGTGGGGCCGGGCCGGCCCCGTGGGGGCCTGGCCGGCCCCGTAGGGGCCTGGCCGGCCCCGTGGGGGCCTGGCCGGCCCCGTGGGGGCCTGGCCGGCCCCGTGGGGACGGGCCGGCCCCGTGGGGGCCTGGCCGGCCCCGTGGGGGCCTGGCCGGCACCGTGGTGGCCTGGCCGGCCCCGTGGGGGCCTCGCCGGCCCCGTGGGTGCCAGTCCGGCCCCGTGGGGGCCTGGCCGGCCCCGTGGGGGCCGGGCCGGCCCCGTGGGGGCCGGGCCGGCTCCGTGGGGGCCGGGCCGGCCCCGTGGGGGCCGGGCCGGCCCCGTGGGGGCCGGGCCGGCCCCGTGGGGTTCGGGCCGGCCCTGTGGGGTCCGGGCCGGCCCCTTTTGGGGCCGGGCCGGCCCCGTGGGGGCCTGGCCGGTCCCGTGGGGGCCGGGCCGGCCCCGTGGGGGCCTGACCGGCCCCGTGGGGGCCTGGCCGGCTCCGTGGGGCCGGGCCGGCCCCGTGGGGGCCTGGCCGGCCCCGTGGGGACGGTCCGGCCCCGTGGGGGCCTGGCCGGCCCCGTGGGGGCCTGGCCGGCCCCGTGGGGGCCTGCCCTGCCCCGTGTGGGCCGGGCCGGCTCCGTGGGGGCCGGGCCGGCACCGTGGGGGCCGGGCCGGCCCCGTGTGGCAGGGCCGGCCCCGTGGGGTCCTGGCCGGACCCGTGGGGTCCTGGCCGGCCCCGTGGGGTCCTGGCCGGCCCCGTGGGGTCCTGGCCGACCCCGTGGGGTCCTCGCCGGCCCCGTGGTGGCCTGGCCGGCTTCGTGGGGGCCTGGCCGGTCCCGTGGGGGCCTGTCCAGGCCCGGTGGGGGCCGGGCCGGCCCCGTGGGGTCCGGGCCGGCCCCGTGGGGTCCGGGCCGGACCCGTGGGGGCCTGGCCGGCCCCGTGGGGGCCTGGCCGGCCCCGTGGGGGCCTGGCCGGCCCCGTGGGGGCCTGGCCGGCCCCGTGGGGGCCTGGCCGGCCCCGTGGGGGCCTGGCCGGCCCCGCGGGGGCCGGTCCGGCCCCGCGGGGGCCTTGCCGGCCCCGTGGGGGCCTGGCCGGCCCTGCGGGGGCCTGGCCGGCCACGCGGGGGCCTGGCCGGCCCCGCGGGGGCCTGGCCGGCCCCGCGGGGGCCTGGCCGGCCCCGCGGGGGCGTGGCCGTCCTCGCGGTGGCGTGGCCGGTCGAAGTTAGAAGGTCAAAGTTCGAACGTCAAAGGTCAAAATTTAAACTTGAAAGTGCAAAGGTCAAACTTCAAAGGTCAATTGAATCTTGACCTTTGACCTGTGAAATTTGAACTTTCATGTTGCTTCGCCGGAAAAAAAATTTGTAAATTTGAACGTTGCTCATGGGATGAAGTGTAGTTGAAACTCAAACCTTTACCTTTGACCTTTGAACCCTGATCTTTGGCCTTTGAACATTGCAACTTTCATGTTGCTCGATGAAAAGCTGCAAAGCTGAAAGTTAAATAACCTTTGAACATTGACCTTTGAACCCTGATCCTTAATTTTTTAACGAAAACGACGAGTTACTGAAAAACTCATTTTGTATAAAGAATAGGTGACGTTATTGGCGAAAGCGATGGTATAAGCGAAAGAAAAAACCAACGGTTTTTCACTGTTGTCTGCTAATATCAAGTAGTTCCAATGGAAAGCTAAGGTAAATGATCAGAACGTAAGGTGTTTGCCCAAAATTCTACACACTAGATCGTCATTGTATGTGACCGGATTTGCGAAAACCCGACACTTTCCTGATTTCGAAAAAATTGAGTTACCTTTCATCTTGACGTAGAGAAAATTTCAAAGCAATCGGTCATCCAGTTGCGTAGATACAGCTCAAAACGCGTACGAAATACGCAAAACTGCTTTTCGTGTAAATGCAATTTTTGACGTTGCTATGGTATGTGATTATTTTCCGCATACTATCCGTGTTTCGTGTAGTCTATTGTTAAGTAGCTGGACGCTTGCTGAAGCTAGCAAGCCGTGTTTTTGGCGACTCATCCGATTAATAGGTAGGTCAGACGTAGTGAAAATGGACAGAATGAACCAGAGGACAGCTTGAAATGACACCGTTTGTGGTAAGTAGTTCGTTTTGTGTTCGTAGCAACGACTTCCGTATACTAATTTTTTAACGATGATAATGTTTGTGTTCGGGCTTATAACGCCGGTATGGAAGTAGATCCAGGCTTTATACTTCGATATCTTGTAGTCCATTAGTCTGCTGACCCGTTGCTGTAAATAACCGCGTTTTCGCCGAAATGTTGCTTTGTGACTATAATTGCCTCTAACACAAAATCAATAAATCCGGGAAGTGTCGGGTTTTCGCAAATCCTGTCACATATGGATATGGTTTCTGTAAAAATAGAATAGGTTTCTGCAAAATAGAATAGGTATCTTCATAGTTCCTTGCAGAATGTTTATTGAAGTCCATAATTTAAAAAAACAATCGTGAGAAATTGTTTTGAAAGTTATCCATGTTTATCCAACATGTTTATCCGGAAATGGTAACTGCTACCTTTCATCTTTTCGTACAGCAAAATTGAAAGGTAACGGTTTTGCTTGAATCTTAGTTCGAGACTATGATTGCATCTAACACAAAATCAACAAATCCGCGAAGCGTCTGGTTTTCGAAAATCCGCTCAATTGTTTTTTGAAATTATAATTCGTCTGAAATTGAACCGTTAACAAATTTTTTGAAAATGAAATCAGATTTCTGAAACATCCATGTTACCATCCATGTTGTTCATTAAAGCTTCCAGTAAGATGCATTAAGGTGTTTGTGCGAACGAAACTAAGATTCTTGGAAGACAGAATTTGTAAAAAGAACATTCAAGTTCAAAATGGATCTGGCTGGATTCAGATTTTTTGAATAACTAGCCATACCATTCATGAATACTCTAGAATCAATGTGAGTATATAAGAAGAGAATCTTCGGGCATAAATTAACCCGGAGTTGCAGGGATAGGGGGCGGCCCCATGTGGGCGGGACCGGCCCCGTTTGGTCACGGCCGACTACGTTGGAGCAGGGCCTGTGCAGTGGGGATGAGGCTCAATGAGTCTGAACAGTAATTATATGATCATTGAAGTAACTGGTATCTGTTTCTGTAAATAACATTCAAGAGGGGTGTTTACAGTTTTAAATAGGCGGTTTTCGAATTTTATATTATAGCCAGAAACCCATAATAGTTTTGAAACCTTGTGAGTATATAAAGTAGAGATATTTCGGGCGTAAATTAACCCAATCAGTCGCTGGTATATCGAGAAATCTTCAAAAGCATAAATATATCGGTATGAAAATTCAACTTCAGTTTTTCGTAATACCAAATGAGTATGAGTATTGGTGGTACGGCCTTTGAACCTACTGGTACGATCTCAGGGTAATTACTTTCATGATGGGCGTGGCAAGTTTTAAAAACACGTAAAACCAAGTGATTGTCTGAATTTCGACATTTGACCAACTTTGAGCTCGTTTGATTGCACGGCGGAGAAAAAACCTGAAAGAGAACTTTTTGTGGCGAGATATCCATAAAGTTGATTGCGAACTATCCGTGAACATATGCTGATTGTTATGCGTGTTATATATCTTAAGATTTCAAAACTATTGTACGTTTTAGCCAATGAAAATATTGAAAGGCAGGAAAAGTAGAGAAAGAACTTGGTTTAATTTGGAAACATGTTTTCAAATTTTGATTATATTTTCAAAAAATTGGTTGACATAACTTTCAGATGAAATACTACCAAAAACACAAAGCAACAATCTGGCGATCACACGGTTATTTGCAGCAACGGGTCAGCAAACCCATTGGACTACATGATTTCGGAGTATAAAGCCTGGATCTACTTCCATTCCGGTGTTATTTCCGCCTTGGGAACGATTGCATTCCATTCAATTTAGCTTATAATCGGTTAACAATGGACGTCACGTAACACATTACACATTCCATAACAACGTCAAAAATTGCATTTACACGAAAAGAATTTTCCGTATTTTTTTGCTCGTTTTGAGCTGTATCTCGGAAAATGGATGGACCGACAGCTTTAAAATTTTCTCTACGGCTAGATAAAAGGTAGCGTCTAATGTTTCCAGTGTTAACATAATTTTTCGATTAACTCTATAAACTTGAATAACTTCCAAAACAATTTCGCATGTTTTAGGCTTCAATAAATATTTTTGCAACAAAATATGGCGAAACCTATCCTATTTTTGCAGAAGCCATTTCCTATACAATCACAACGATCTATTGTGTTGAATTTTGAGCATACACCTTACGTTTTTGATCATTTACCTGAGATTTACATGGGAACTAGCAATAATATTGAATCCTACAAAATTAAGCGACCCCACGGGGCCGGCCAAGCCCCACGGGGCCGGCCGGGCCCCCACGGGGCCGGCCTGGCCCCCACGGGGCCGGCCAGGCCCCCACTGGGCCGGCCGGGCCCCCAATGGGCCGGCCGGGCCCCCACGGGGTCGGACCGGCCCCCACGGGGTCGGACAGGCCCCCAAGGGGGCCGGGCCAGCCCCCACGGGGCCGGCCGGGCCCCCACGGGGCCGGCACGGCCCCCCCACGGGGCCGGCCAGGCCCCTATGGGGCCGGCCCGGCCCCCACGAGGCCGGCCCGGCCCCCACGGGGCCGGCCCGGCCCCCACGGGGCCGGCCCGGCCCCCACGGGGCCGGCCCGGCCCCCACGGGGCCGTCCCGGCCCCCACTGGGCCGGCCAGGCCCCCACGGGGCCGGACCGGTCCCCACGGGGCCGTCCCGGCCCCCACGGGGCCGGCCAGGCCCCCACGGGGCCGGCCAGGCCCGCACGGGCCGGCCCGCCCCCCACGGGGCCGGCCAGGCCCCCACTGGGCCGGCCCGGCCCCCACGGGGCCGGCCGGTTCCCCACGGGACCGGCCGGTTCCCCATGGGGCCGGCCGGGACCCCACGGGGCCGGCCCGGCCCCCACGGGGCCGGCCCGGCCCCCACGGGGCCGGCCAGGCCCCCACGGGGCGGGCCAGGCCCCCACGGGGCCGGCCAGGCCCCCACGGGGCCGGCCAGGCCACCACGGGGCCAGCCCGGCCCACACGGCCCGGCCCCCACGGCCCGGCCCACACAGGGCCGGGCCGGCCGCCACGGGGCCGGCCAGGCCCCCACGGGGCCAGCCAGGCCCCCACGGGGCCGGCCAGGTCCCCACGGGGCCGGCCCGCCCCCCACGGGGCCGGCCAGGCCCCCACTGGGCCGGCCCGGCCCCCACGGGGCCGGCCGGTTCCCCACGGGACCGGCCGGTTCCCCATGGGGCCGGCCGGGACCCCACGGGGCCGGCCCGGCCCCCACGGGGCCGGCCAGGCCCCCACGGGGCGGGCCAGGCCCCCACGGGGCCGGCCAGGCCCCCACGGGGCCGGCCAGGCCCCCACGGTGCCAGCCCGGCCCACACGGCCCGGCCCCCACGGCCCGGCCCACACAGGGCCGGGCCGGCCGCCACGGGGCCGGCCAGGCCCCCACGGGGCCAGCCAGGCCCCCACGGGGCCGGCCAGGTCCCCACGGGGCCGGCCCGCCCCCCACGGGGCCGGCCAGGCCCCCACTGGGCCGGCCCGGCCCCCACGGGGCAGGCCAGGCCCCCACGGGGCCGGCCCGGCCCCCACGGGGCAGGCCAGGCCCCCACGGGGCCGGCCAAGCCCCCACGGGGCCGGCCCGGCCCTCACGGGGCCGGCCAGGACCCCACGGGGCCGGCAAGGCCCCCACGGTGCCGGCCAGGCCCCCACCGGACAGGCCCGGCCCCCACTGGGCCGGCCCGGCCCCCACGGGGCCGGCCAGGCCCCCACGGGGCCGGCCAGGCCCCCACGGGGCCGGCCCGGCTCACACGGGGCCGGCCAGGACCCCACGGGGCCGGCCAGGACCCCACGGGGCCGGCCAGGCCCCCACGGGGCCGGCCCGGCCCCCACGTCCCGGCCCCCACGGCCCGGCCCCCACAGAGCCGGCCAGGCCCCCACGGGGCCGGCCCGGCCCCCACGGGGCCGGCCAGGCCCCCACGGGGCCGGCTTGGCCCCCACGGGGCCGGCCAGGCCCTCACGGGGCCGGCCAGGCCCCCACGGGGCCGGCCCTACCCCCACGGGGCCGGCCATGACCCCACGGGGCCGGCAAGGCCCCCACGGTGCCGGCCAGGCCCCCACCGGACAGGCCCGGCCCCCACTGGGCCGGCCCGGCCCCCACGGGGCTGGCCAGGCAACCACGGGGCCACCCGGCCCCCACGGGGCCGGCCAGGACCCCACGGGGCCTGCCCTCACGGCCCGGCCCCCACGGGGCCGGCCAGGCCCCCACGGGGCCGGCCCGGCCCCCACGGGGCCGGCAAGGCAACCACGGGGCCACCCGGCCCCCACGGGGCCGGCCAGGACTCCACGGGGCCGGCCAGGCCCCCACGGGGCCGGCCAGGCCCCCACGGGGCCGGCCCGGCCCCCACGTCCCGGCCCCCACGGCCCGGCCCCCACAAGGCCGGCCAGGCCCCCACGGGGCCGGCCCGGCCCCCACGAGGCCGGCCAGGCCCCCACGGGGCCGGCCCGGCCCCCACGTCCCGGCCCCCACGGCCCGGCCCCCACAGGGCCGGCCAGGCCCCCACGGGGCCGGCCCGGCCCCCACGGGGCCGGCCCGGCCCCCACGGGGCCGGCCAGGCCCCCACGGGGCCGGCCCGGCCCCCACGGGGCAGGCCAGGCCCCCACGGGGCCGGCCCGGCCCCCACGGGGCAGGCCAGGCCCCCACGGGGCCGGCCAAGCCCCCACGGGGCCGGCCCGGCCCCCACGGGGCCGGCCCGGCCCCCACGGGGCCGGCCAGGACCCCACGGGGCCGGCAAGGCCCCCACGGTGCCGGCCAGGCCCCCACCGGACAGGCCCGGCCCCCACTGGGCCGGCCCGGCCCCCACGGGGCCGGCCAGGCCCCCACGGGGCCGGCCAGGCCCCCACGGGGCCGGCCCGGCTCCCACGGGGCCGGCCCGGCTCCCACGGGGCCGGCCAGGACCCCACGGGGCCGGCCAGGACCCCACGGGGCCGGCCAGGCCCCCACGGGGCCGGCCCGGCCCCCACGTCCCGGCCCCCACGGCCCGGCCCCCACAGAGCCGGCCAGGCCCCCACGGGGCCGGCCAGGCCCCCACAAGCCCGGCCAGGCCCCCACGGGGCCGGCCAGGCCCCCACGGGGCCGGCCAGGCCCCCACGGGGCGGGCCAGGCCCCCACGGGGCCGGCCAGGCCCCCACGAAGCCGGCCAGGCCCCCACGGGGCCAGCCCGGCCCACACGGCCCGGCCCCCACGGCCCGGCCCACACAGGGCCGGGCCGGCCGCCACGGGGCCGGCCAGGCCCCCACGGGGCCAGCCAGGCCCCCACGGGGCCGGCCAGGTCCCCACGGGGCCGGCCAGTCCCCCACGGGGACTGCCCGGCCCCACGGGGCCGGCCAGGCCCCCACCGGGCCGGCCAGGCCCCCACGGAGCCGGCCAGGCTTCCACGGGGCCGGCCCGGCCCCCACGGGGCCGGCCAAGCCCCCACGGGGCCGGCACGGCCCCCACGGGGCCGGCCAGGCCTTCCCCCACGGGGCCGGCCCGGCCCCCACGGGGCCTTCCCGGCCCCCACGAGGCCGGCCCGGCCCCCACGGCTCGGCCCCCACGGGGCCGGCCAAGCAACCACGGGGTCGACCCGGCCCCCACGGGGCCGGCCAGGACCCCACGGGGCCGGCCAGACCCCCACGGGGCCGACCCGGCCCCCACGTCCCGGCCCCCACGGCCCGGCCCCCACGGGGCCGGCCCGGCCCCCACGGAGCCGGCCAGGCCCCCACGGGACCGGCCCGGCCCCCACGGGGCCGGCCAGGCCCCCACGGGGCCGGCCCGGCCCCCACGGGGCCGGCCCGGCCCCCAAGGGGCCGGCCAGGACCCCACGGGGCCGGCAAGGCCCCCACGGTGCCGGCCAGGCCCCCAGCGGACAGGCCCAGCCCCCACCGGGCCGGCCAGGCCCCCACGGGGCCGGACAGGCCTCCACGGGGCCGGCCCGGCCCCCACGGAGCCGGCCAGGCCCCCACGGGGCCGGCCCGGCCCCCACGGGGCCGGCCAGGCGCCCACGGGGCCGGCCAGGCCCCCACAGGGCTGGCACGGCCCCCACGGGGCCGGCACGGCCCCCACGGGGCCGGCCCGGCCCCCACGGGGCCGGCCCGGCCCCACGTCCCGGCCCCCACGGCCCGGCCCTCACGGCCCGGCCCCCACGGGGCCGGCCCGGCCCCCACGGGGCCGGCCAGGCAACCACGGGGCCACCCGGCCCCCACGGGGCCGGCCAGGACTCCACGGGGCCGGCCAGGCCCCCACGGGGCCGGCCAGGCCCCCGCCGGGCCGGCCCGGCCCCCACGTTTCGGCCCCCACGGCCAGGCCCCCACGGGGCCGGCCAGGCCCCCACGGGGCCGGCCCGGCCCCCACGGGGCCGGCCCGGCTCCCACGGTGCCGGCCAGGACCCCACGGGGCCGGCCAGGCCCCCACGGGGCCGGACAGGCCTCCACGGGGCCGGCCCGGCCCCCACGGAGCCGGCCAGGCCCCCACGGGGCCGGCCCGGCCCCCACGGGGCCGGCCAGGCGCCCACAGGGCCGGCCAGACCCCCACAGGGCTGGCACGGCCCCCACGGGGCCGGCCAGGCCCCCACGGGGCCGGCCCGGCCCCCACGGGGTTGGCCCGGCCCCCACGGGGCCGGCCCGGCCCCCACGGGGCCGTCCCGGCCCCCACGGGGCCGGCCCGGCCCCACGTCCCGGCCCCCACGGCCCGGCCCTCACGGCCCGGCCCCCACGGGGCCGGCCAGGCCCCCACGGGGCCGGCCCGGCCCCCACGGGGCCGGCCAGGCAACCACGGGGCCACCCGGCCCCCACGGGGCCGGCCAGGACTCCACGGGGCCGGCCAGGCCCCCACGGGGCCGGCCAGGCCCCCACGGGGCCGGCCCGGCCCCCACGTCCCGGCCCCCACGGCCCGGCACCCACAGGGCCGGCCAGGCCCCCACGGGGCCGGCCCGGCCCCCACGTCCCGGCCCCCACGGCCCGGCCCCCACAGGGCCGGCCAGGCCCCCACGGGGCCGGCCCGGCCCCCACGGGGCCGGCCCGGCCCCCACGGGGCCGGCCAGGCCCCCACGGGGCCGGCCCGGCCCCCACGGGGCCGGCCCGGCCCCCACGGGGCCGGCCAGGCCCCCACGGGGCCGGCCCGGCCCCCACGGGGCAGGCCAGGCCCCCACGGGGCCGGCCCGGCCCCCACGGGGCAGGCCAGGCCCCCACAAGGCCGGCCAGGCCCCCACGGGGCCGGCCCGGCCCCCACGGGGCCGGCCAGGACCCCACGGGGCCGGCAAGGCCCCCACGGTGCCGGCCAGGCCCCCACCGGACAGGCCCGGCCCCCACTGGGCCGGCCCGGCCCCCACGGGGCCGGCCAGGCCCCCACGGGGCCGGCCAGGCCCCCACGGGGCCGGCCCAACTCCCACGGGGCCGGCCAGGACCCCACGGGGCCGGCCAGGACCCCACGGGGCCGGCCAGGCCCCCACGGGGCCGGCCCGGCCCCCACAGAGCCGGCCAGGCCCCCACGGGGCCGGCCCGGCCCCCACGGGGCCGGCCAGGCCCCCACGGGGCCGGCTTGGCCCCCACGGGGCCGGCCAGGCCCTCACGGGGCCGGCCAGGCCCCCACGGGGCCGGCCCGGCCCCCACGGGGCCGGCCATGACCCCACGGGGCCGGCAAGGCCCCCACGGTGCCGGCCAGGCCCCCACCGGACAGGCCCGGCCCCCACTGGGCCGGCCCGGCCCCCACGGGGCCGGCCAGGCAACCACGGGGCCACCCGGCCCCCACGGGGCCGGCCAGAACCCCACGGGGCCGGCCAGGCCCCCACGGGGCCGGCCCGGCCCCCACGTCCCGGCCCCCACGGCCCGGCCCCCACAGGGCCGGCCAGGCCCCCACGAAGCCGGCCCGGCCCCCACGGGGCAGGCCAGGCCCTTACGGGGCCGGCCCGGCCCCCACGGGGCCGGCCAGGACCCCACGGGGCCGGCAAGGCCCCCACGGTGCCGGCCAGGCCCTCACCGGACAGGCCCGGCCCCCACTGGGCCGGCCCGGCCCCCACGGGGTCGGCCCGGCCCCCACGGGGCCGGCCAGGCCCCCACGGGGCCGGCCAGGCCCCCACGGGGCCGGCCAGGCCCCCACGGGGCCGGCCAGGCCCCCACGGGACCGGCCCGGCCCCCACGGGGCCGGCCAGGACCCCACGGCGCCGGCAAGGCCCCCACGGTGCCGGCCAGGCCCCCACCGGACAGGCCCGGCCCCCACTGGGCCGGCCAGTCCCCCCCGGGGCCGGCCAGGCCCCCACGGGGCCGGCCAGGCCCCCACGGGGCCGGCCAGGCCCCCACGGGGCCGGCCAGGCCCCCACGGGGCCGGCCAGGCCCCCACGGGCCCGGCCAGGCCCCCACGGGGCCGGCCAGGCCCCCACGGGGCCGGCCAGGCCCCCACGGGGCCGGCCAGGCCCCCACGGGGCCGGCCAGGCCCCCACAAGCCCGGCCAGGCCCCCACAAGCCCGGCCAGGCCCCCACGGGGCCGGCCAGGCCCCCACGGGCCCGGCCAGGCCCCCACGGGGCCGGCCAGGCCCCCACGGGGCCGGCCAGTCCCCCACGGGGCCGGCCAGGCCCCCACGGGGCCGGCCAGGCCCCCACGGGGCCGGCCAGGCCCCCACGGGGCCGGCCAGGCCCCCACCGGGCCGGCCAGGACCCCACGGGGCCGGCCAGGCCCCCACGGGGCCGGCCAGGCCCCCACAAGCCCGGCCAGGCCCCCACGGGGCCGGCCAGGCCCCCACGGGGCCGGCCAGGCCCCCACGGGGCCGGCCAGGCCCACACGGGGCCGGCCAGGCCCCTACGGGGCCGGCCAGGACCCCACGGGGCCGGCCAGGCCCCCACGGGGCCGGCCAGGCCCCCACAAGCCCGGCCAGGCCCCCACGGGGCCGGCCAGGCCCCCACGGGGCCGGCCCGGCTCCCACGAGGCCGGCCAGGACCCCAAGAGGCCGGCCAGGACCCCACGGGGCCGGCCAGGCCCCCACGGGGCCGGCCCGGCCCCCACGTCCCGGCCCCCACGGCCCGGCCCCCACAGAGCCGGCCAGGCCCCCACGGGGCCGGCCCGGCCCCCACGGGGCCGGCCCGGCCCCCACGGGGCCGGCCAGGCCCCCACGGGGCCGGCCAGGCCCCCACGGGGCCGGCCAGGCCCCCACAAGCCCGGCCAGGCCCCCACGGGGCCGGCCAGGCCCCCACGGGCCCGGCCAGGCCCCCACGGGGCCGGCCAGGCCCCCACGGGGCCGGCCAGGCCCCCACGGGGCCGGCCAGGCCCCCACGGGGCCGGCCAGGCCCCCACGGGGCCGGCCAGGCCCCCACGGGGCCGGCCAGGCCCCCACGGGGCCGGCCAGGACCCCACGGGGCCGGCCAGGCCCCCACGGGGCCGGCCAGGCCCCCACAAGCCCGGCCAGGCCCCCACGGGGCCGGCCAGGCCCCCACGGGGCCGGCCAGGCCCCCACGGGGCCGGCCAGGCCCCCACGGGGCCGGCCAGGCCCACACGGGGCCGGCCAGGCCCCCACGGGGCCGGCCAGGACCCCACGGGGCCGGCCAGGCCCCCACGGGGCCGGCCAGGCCCCCACAAGCCTGGCCAGGCCCCCACGGGGCCGGCCAGGCCCCCACGGGGCCGGCCCGGCTCCCACGGGGCCGGCCAGGACCCCACGGGGCCGGCCAGGACCCCACGGGGCCGGCCAGGCCCCCACGGGGCCGGCCCGGCCCCCACGTCCCGGCCCCCACGGCCCGGCCCCCACAGAGCCGGCCAGGCCCCCACGGGGCCGGCCCGGCCCCCACGGGGCCGGCCAGGCCCCCACGGGGCCGGCTTGGCCCCCACGGGGCCGGCCAGGCCCCCACGGGGCCGGCCAGGCCCCCACGGGGCCGGCCCGGCCCCCACGGGGCCGGCCAGGACCCCACGGGGCCGGCAAGGCCCCCACGGTGCCGGCCAGGCCCCCACCGGACAGGCCCGGCCCCCACTGGGCCGGCCCGGCCCCCACGGGGCCGGCCAGGCAACCACGGGGCCACCCGGCCCCCACGGGGCCGGCCAGGACCCCACGGGGCCGGCCAGGCCCCCACGGGGCCGGCCCGGCCCCCACGTCCCGGCCCCCACGGCCCGGCCCCCACAGGGCCGGCCAGGCCCCCACGAAGCCGGCCCGGCCCCCACGGGGCAGGCCAGGCCCCCACGGGGCCGGCCAGGCCCCCACGGGGCCGGCCCGGCCCCCACGGGGCCGGCCAGGACCCCACGGGGCCGGCCGGGCCCCCACGGGGCCGGCCAGGCCCCCACGGGGCCGGCCAGGCCCCCACGGGGCCGGCCAGGCCCCCACAAGCCCGGCCAGGCCCCCACGGGGCCGGCCAGGCCCCCACGGGCCCGGCCAGGCCCCCACGGGGCCGGCCAGGCTCCCACGGGGCCGGCCAGGCCCCCACGGGGCGGGCCAGGCCCCCACGGGGCCGGCCAGGCCCCCACGGGGCCGGCCAGGACCCCACGGGGCCGGCCAGGCCCCCACGGGGCCGGCCAGGCCCCCACAAGCCCGGCCAGGCCCCCACGGGGCCGGCCAGGCCCCCACGGGGCCGGCCAGGCCCCCACGGGGCCGGCCAGGCCCCCACGGGGCCGGCAAGGCCCACACGGGGCCGGCCAGGCCCCCACGGGGCCGGCCAGGACCCCACGGGGCCGGCCAGGCCCCCACGGGGCCGGCCAGGCCCCCACAAGCCTGGCCAGGCCCCCACGGGGCCAGCCAGGCCCCCACGGGGCCGGCCCGGCTCCCACGGGGCCGGCCAGGACCCCACGGGGCCGGCCAGGACCCCACGGGGCCGGCCAGGCCCCCACGGGGCCGGCCCGGCCCCCACGTCCCGGCCCCCACGGCCCGGCCCCCACAGAGCCGGCCAGGCCCCCACGGGGCCGGCCCGGCCCCCACGGGGCCGGCCAGGCCCCCACGGGGCCGGCTTGGCCCCCACGGGGCCGGCCAGGCCCTCACGGGGCCGGCCAGGCCCCCACGGGGCCGGCCCGGCCCCCACGGGGCCGGCCAGGACCCCACGGGGCCGGCAAGGCCCCCACGGTGCCGGCCAGGCCCCCACCGGACAGGCCCGGCCCCCACTGGGCCGGCCCGGCCCCCACGGGGCCGGCCAGGCAACCACGGGGCCACCCGGCCCCCACGGGGCCGGCCAGGACCCCACGGGGCCGGCCAGGCCCCCACGGGGCCGGCCCGGCCCCCACGTCCCGGCCCCCACGGCCCGGCCCCCACAGGGCCGGCCAGGCCCCCACGAAGCCGGCCCGGCCCCCACGGGGCAGGCCAGGCCCCCACGGGGCCGGCCAGGCCCCCACGGGGCCGGCCCGGCCCCCACGGGGCCGGCCAGGACCCCACGGGGCCGGCCAGGCCCCCACGGGGCCGGCCAGGCCCCCACGGGGCCGGCCAGGCCCCCACGGGGCCGGCCAGGCCCCCACAAGCCCGGCCAGGCCCCCACGGGGCCGGCCAGGCCCCCACGGGCCCGGCCAGGCCCCCACGGGGCCGGCCAGGCTCCCACGGGGCCGGCCAGGCCCCCACGGGGCGGGCCAGGCCCCCACGGGGCCGGCCAGGCCCCCACGGGGCCGGCCAGGACCCCACGGGGCCGGCCAGGCCCCCACGGGGCCGGCCAGGCCCCCACAAGCCCGGCCAGGCCCCCACGGGGCCGGCCAGGCCCCCACGGGGCCGGCCAGGCCCCCACGGGGCCGGCCAGGCCCCCACGGGGCCGGCAAGGCCCACACGGGGCCGGCCAGGCCCCCACGGGGCCGGCCAGGACCCCACGGGGCCGGCCAGGCCCCCACGGGGCCGGCCAGGCCCCCACAAGCCTGGCCAGGCCCCCACGGGGCCGGCCAGGCCCCCACGGGGCCGGCCCGGCTCCCACGGGGCCGGCCAGGACCCCACGGGGCCGGCCAGGACCCCACGGGGCCGGCCAGGCCCCCACGGGGCCGGCCCGGCCCCCACGTCCCGGCCCCCACGGCCCGGCCCCCACAGAGCCGGCCAGGCCCCCACGGGGCCGGCTTGGCCCCCACGGGGCCGGCCAGGCCCCCACGGGGCCGGCTTGGCCCCCACGGGGCCGGCCAGGCCCTCACGGGGCCGGCCAGGCCCCCACGGGGCCGGCCCGGCCCCCACGGGGCCGGCCAGGACCCCACGGGGCCGGCAAGGCCCCCACGGTGCCGGCCAGGCCCCCACCGGACAGGCCCGGCCCCCACTGGGCCGGCCCGGCCCCCACGGGGCCGGCCAGGCAACCACGGGGCCACCCGGCCCCCACGGGGCCGGCCAGGACCCCACGGGGCCGGCCAGGCCCCCACGGGGCCGGCCCGGCCCCCACGTCCCGGCCCCCACGGCCCGGCCCCCACAGGGCCGGCCAGGCCCCCACGAAGCCGGCCCGGCCCCCACGGGGCAGGCCAGGCCCCCACGGGGCCGGCCAGGCCCCCTCGGGGCCGGCCCGGCCCCCACGGGGCCGGCCAGGACCCCACGGGGCCGGCAAGGCCCCCACGGTGCCGGCCAGGCCCTCACCGGACAGGCCCGGCCCCCACTGGGCCGGCCCGGCCCCCACGGGGCCGGCCCGGCCCCCACGGGGCCGGCCCGGCCCCCACGGGGCCGGCCCGGCCCCCACGGGGCCGGCCCGGCCCCCACGGGGCCGGCCAGGCCCCCACGGGGCCGGCCATGCCCCCACGGGGCCGGCCCGGCCCCCACGGGGCCGGCCCGGCCCCCACGGGGCCGGCCAGGACCCCACGGCGCCGGCAAGGCCCCCACGGTGCCGGCCAGGCCCCCACCGGACAGGCCCGGCCCCCACTGGGCCGGCCAGTCCCCCACGGGGCCGGCCAGGCCCCCACGGGGCCGGCCAGGCCCCCACGTGGCCGGCCAGGCCCCCACGGGGCCGGCCAGGCCCCCACGGGGCCGGCCAGGCCCCCACTGGGCCGGCCAGGCCCCCACGGGCCCGGCCAGGCCCCCACGGGGCCGGCCAGGACCCCACGGGGCCGGCCAGGCCCCCACGGGGCCGGCCCGGCCCCCACGTCCCGGCCCCCACGGCCCGGCCCCCACAGGGCCGGCCAGGCCCCCACGAAGCCGGCCCGGCCCCCACGGGGCAGGCCAGGCCCCCACGGGGCCGGCCAGGCCCCCTCGGGGCCGGCCCGGCCCCCACGGGGCCGGCCAGGACCCCACGGGGCCGGCAAGGCCCCCACGGTGCCGGCCAGGCCCTCACCGGACAGGCCCGGCCCCCACTGGGCCGGCCCGGCCCCCACGGGGCCGGCCCGGCCCCCACGGGGCCGGCCCGGCCCCCACGGGGCCGGCCCGGCCCCCACGGGGCCGGCCAGGCCCCCACGGGGCCGGCCATGCCCCCACGGGGCCGGCTTGGCCCCCACGGGGCCGGCCAGGACCCCACGGCGCCGGCAAGGCCCCCACGGTGCCGGCCAGGCCCCCACCGGACAGGCCCGGCCCCCACTGGGCCGGCCAGTCCCCCACGGGGCCGGCCAGGCCCCCACGGGGCCGGCCAGGCCCCCACGGGGCCGGCCAGGCCCCCACGGGGCCGGCCAGGCCCCCACGGGGCCGGCCAGGCCCCCACTGGGCCGGCCAGGCCCCCACGGGCCCGGCCAGGCCCCCACGGGGCCGGCCAGGCCCCCACGGGGCCGGCCAGGCCCCCACAAGCCCGGCCAGGCCCCCACGGGGCCGGCAAGGCCCCCACGGTGCCGGCCAGGCCCCCACCAGACAGGCCCGGCCCCCACTGGGCCGGCCCGGCCCCCACGGGGCCGGCCAGGCAACCACGGGGCCACCCGGCCCCCACGGGGCCGGCCAGGACCCCACGGGGCCGGCCAGGCCCCCACGGGGCCGGCCCGGCCCCCACGTCCCGGCCCCCACGGCCCGGCCCCCACAGGGCCGGCCAGGCCCCCACGAAGCCGGCCCGGCCCCCACGGGGCAGGCCAGGCCCCCACGGGGCCGGCCAGGCCCCCTCGGGGCCGGCCCGGCCCCCACGGGGCCGGCCAGGACCCCACGGGGCCGGCAAGGCCCCCACGGTGCCGGCCAGGCCCTCACCGGACAGGCCCGGCCCCCACTGGGTTGGCCCGGCCCCCACGGGGCCGGCCCGGCCCCCACGGGGCCGGCCCGGCCCCCACGGGGCCGGCCCGGCCCCCACGGGGCCGGCCCGGCCCCCACGGGGCCGGCCAGGCCCCCACGGGGCCGGCCATGCCCCCACGGGGCCGGCCCGGCCCCCACGGGGCCGGCCAGGACCCCACGGCGCCGGCAAGGCCCCCACGGTGCCGGCCAGGCCCCCACCGGACAGGCCCGGCCCCCACTGGGCCGGCCAGTCCCCCACGGGGCCGGCCAGGCCCCCACGGGGCCGGCCAGGCCCCCACGGGGCCGGCCAGGCCCCCACGGGGCCGGCCAGGCCCCCACGGGGCCGGCCAGGCCCCCACTGGGCCGGCCAGGCCCCCATGGGCCCGGCCAGGCCCCCACGGGGCCGGCCAGGCCCCCACGGGGCCGGCCAGGCCCCCACAAGCCCGGCCAGGCCCCCACGGGGCCGGCCAGGCCCCCACGGGCCCGGCCAGGCCCCCACGGGGCCGGCCAGGCCCCCACGGGGCCGGCCAGGCCCCCACGGGGCCGGCCAGGCCCCCACGGGGCCGGCCAGGACCCCACGGGGCCGGCCAGGCCCCCACGGGGCCGGCCAGGCCCCCACAAGCCCGGCCAGGCCCCCACGGGGCCGGCCAGGCCCCCACAAGGCCGGCCAGGCCCCCACGGGGCCGGCCAGGCCCCCACGGGGCCGGCCAGGCCCACACGGGGCCGGCCAGGCCCCCACGGGGCCGGCCAGGACCCAACGGGGCCGGCCAGGCCCCCACGGGGCCGGCCAGGCCCCCACAAGCCCGGCCAGGCCCCCACGGGGCCGGCCAGGCCCCCACGGGGCCGGCCAGGCCCCCACGGGGCTGGCCAGGCCCACACAAGGCCGGCCAGGCCCCCACGGGGCCGGCCAGGACCCCACGGGGCCGGCCAGGCCCCCACGGGGCCGGCCAGGCCCCCACAAGCCCGGCCAGGCCCCCACGGGGCCGGCCAGGCCCCCACGGGGCCGGCCAGGCCCCCACGGGGCCGGCCCGGCCCCCACAAGGCCGGCCAGGCCCCCACGAAGCCGGCCCGGCCCCCACGGGGCAGGCCAGGCCCCCACGGGGCCGGCCAGGCCCCCACGGGGCCGGCCCGGCCCCCACGGGGCTGGCCAGGACCCCACGGGGCCGGCAAGGCCCCCACGGTGCCGGCCAGGCCCTTACCGGACAGGCCCGGCCCCCACTGGGCCGGCCCGGCCCCCACGGGGCCGGCCCGGCCCCCACGGGGCCGACCCGGCCCCCACGGGGCCGGCCCGGCCCCCACGGGGCCGGCCCGGCCCCCACGGGGCCGGCCAGGCCCCCACGGGGCCGGCCAGGCCCCCACGGGGCCGGCCAGGCCCCCACGGGGCCGGCCAGGCCCCCACGGGGCCGGCCAGGCCCCCACGGGGCCGGCCAGGACCCCACGGCGCCGGCAAGGCCCCCACGGTGCCGGCCAGGCCCCCACCGGACAGGCCCGGCCCCCACTGGGCCGGCCAGTCCCCCACGGGGCCGGCCAGGCCCCCACGGGGCCGGCCAGGCCCCCACGGGGCCGGCCAGGCCCCCACGGGGCCGGCCAGGCCCCCACGGGGCCGGCCAGGACCCCACGGGGCCGGCCAGGCCCCCACGGGGCCGGCCAGGCCCCCACAAGCCCGGCCAGGCCCCCACGGGGCCGGCCAGGCCCCCACGGGGCCGTCCAGGCCCCCACGGGGCTGGCCAGGCCCACACGGGGCCGGCCAGGCCCCCACGGAGCCGGCCAGGACCCCACGGGGCCGGCCAGGCCCCCACGGGGCCGGCCAGGCCCCCACAAGCCCGGCCAGGCCCCCACGGGGCCGGCCAGGCCCCCACGGGGCCGGCCAGGCCCCCACGGGGCCGGCCCGGCCCCCACAAGGCCGGCCAGGCCCCCACGAAGCCGGCCCGGCCCCCACGGGGCAGGCCAGGCCCCCACGGGGCCGGCCAGGCCCCCACGGGGCCGGCCCGGCCCCCACGGGGCCGGCCAGGACCCCACGGGGCCGGCAAGGCCCCCACGGTGCCGGCCAGGCCCTCACCGGACAGGCCCGGCCCCCACTGGGCCGGCCCGGCCCCCACGGGGCCGGCCCGGCCCCCACGGGGCCGTCCCGGCCCCCACGGGGCCGGCCCGGCCCCCACGGGGCCGGCCCGGCCCCCACGGGGCCGGCCAGGCCCCCTCGGGGCCGGCCAGGCCCCCACGGGGCCGGCCAGGCCCCCACGGGGCCGGCCCGGCCCCCACGGGGCCGGCCAGGACCCCACGGCGCCGGCAAGGCCCCCACGGTGCCGGCCAGGCCCCCACCGGACAGGCCCGGCCCCCACTGGGCCGGCCAGTCCCCCACGGGGCCGGCCAGGCCCCCACGGGGCCGGCCAGGCCCCCACGGGGCCGGCCAGGCCCCCACGGGGCCGGCCAGGCCCCCACGGGGCCGGCCAGGCCCCCACTGGGCCGGCCAGGCCCCCACGGGCCCGGCCAGGCCCCCACGGGGCCGGCCAGGCCCCCACGGGGCCGGCCAGGCCCCCACGGGGCCGGCCAGGCCCCCACGGGCCCGGCCAGGCCCCCACGGGGCCGGCCAGGCCCCCACGGGGCCGGCTAGGCCCCCACGGGGCCGGCCAGGCCCCCACGGGGCCGGCCAGGCCCCCACGGGGCCGGCCAGGCCCCCACGGGGCCGGCCAGGACCCCACGGGGCCGGCCAGGCCCCCACGGGGCCGGCCAGGCCCCCACAAGCCCGGCCAGGCCCCCACGGGGCCGGCCAGGCCCCCACGGGGCCGGCCAGGCCCCCACGGGGCCGGCCAGGCCCCCACGGGGCCGGCCAGGCCCACACGGGGCCGGCCAGGCCCCCACGGGGCCGGCCAGGACCCCACGGGGCCGGCCAGGCCCCCACGGGGCCGGCCAGGCCCCCACAAGCCCGGCCAGGCCCCCACGGGGCCGGCCAGGCCCCCACGGGGCCGGCCAGGCCCCCACGGGGCCGGCCAGGCCCCCACGGGGCCGGCCCGGCCCCCACGGGGCCGGCCAGGCACCCACGGGGCCGGCCCGGCCCCCACGGGTCCGGCCAGACCCCCACGGGGCAGGCCAGGCCCCCACGGGGCCGGACCGGCTCCCACTGGGCCGGCCAGGACCCCACGGGGCCGGCCAGGCCCCCACGGGGCCGGCCCGGCCCCCACGTCCCGACCCCCACGGCCCGGCCCCCACAGGACCGGCCAGGCCCCCACGGGGCCGGCCCGGCCCCCACGGGGCCGGCCAGGCCCCCACAAGCCCGGCCAGGCCTCCACGGGGCCGGCCAGGCTCCCACGGGGCCGGCCAGGCCCCCACGGGGCCGGCCAGGCCCCCACGGGGCCGGCCCGGCCCCCACGGGGCCGGCCAGGCACCCACGGGGCCGGCCCGGCCCCCACGGGTCCGGCCAGACCCCCACGGGGCAGGCCAGGCCCCCATGGGGCCGGCCAGTCCCCCACGGGGCCGGCCAGGCCCCCACGGGGCCGGACCGGCTCCCACTGGGCCGGCCAGGACCCCACGGGGCCGGCCAGGCCCCCACGGGGCCGGTCCGGCCCCCACGTCCCGGCCCCCACGGCCCGGCCCCCACGGGGCCGGCCAGGCCCCCACGGGGCCGGCCCGGCCCCCACGGGGCCGGCCAGGCCCCCACGGGGCCGGCCCGGCCCCCACGGGGCCGGCCCGGCCCCCACGGGGCCGGCCAGGCCCCCACGGGGCCGGCCCGGCCCCCACGGGGCCGGCCAGGACCCCACGGGGCCGGCAAGGCCCCCACGGTGCCGGCCAGGCCCCCACAAGCCCGGCCAGGCCCCCACGGGGCCGGCCAGGCCCCCACGGGGCCGGCCCGGCCCCCACGGGGCCGGCCCGGCCCCCACGGGGCCGGCCAGGCCCCCACGGGGCCGGCCCGGCCCCCACGGGGCCGGCCAGGACCCCACGGGGCCGGCAAGGCCCCCACGGTGCCGGCCAGGCCCCCACCGGACAGGCCCGGCCCCCAGTGGGCCGGCCTGTCCCCCACGTGGCCGACCAGGCCCCCACGGGGCCGGCCAGGACCCCACGGGGCCGGCAAGGCCCCCACGGTGCCGGCCAGGCCCCCACCGGACAGGCCCGGCCCCCAGTGGGCCGGCCAGTCCCCCACGGGGCCGACCAGGCCCCCACGGGGCCGGCCAGGACCCCACGGGGCCGGCAAGGCCCCCACGGTGCCGGCCAGGCCCCCACCGGACAGGCCCGGCCCCCAGTGGGCCGGCCAGTCCCCCACGGGGCCGACCAGGCCCCCACGGGCCGGCCAGTCCCCCACGGGGCCGGCTCGGCCCCCACGGGGCCGGCCTGGCCCCCACCGGGCCTGCCAGGCCCCCACGGGGCCGGCCCGGCCCCCACGGGGCCGGCCAGGCCCCCACGGGGCCGGCCAGGCCCCCACGGGGCCGGCCAGGCCCCCACGGGGCCGGCCAGGCCCCCACGGGGCCGGCCAGGCCCCCACGGGGCCGGCCAGGCCCACACGGGGCCGGCCAGGCCCCCACGGGGCCGGCCAGGACCCCAAGGGGCCGGCCAGGCCCCCACGGGGCCGGCCAGACCCCCACAAGCCCGGCCAGGCCCCCACGGGGCCGGCCAGGCCCCCACGGGGCCGGCCAGGCCCCCACGGGGCCGGCCAGGCCCCCACGGGGCCGGCCCGGCCCCCACTGGGCCGGCCCGGCCCCCACGGGGCCGGCCAGGCACCCACGGGGCCGGCCCGGCCCCCACGGCTCCCACGGGGCCGGCCATGACCCCACGGGGCCGGCCAGGACCCCACGGGGCCGGCCAGGCCCCCACGGGGCCGGCCCGGCCCCCACGTCCCGGCCCCCACGGCCCGGCCCCCACAGGGCCGGCCAGGCCCCCACGGGGCCGGCCCGGCCCCCACGGGGCCGGCCAGGCCCCCACGGGGCCGGCCCGGCCCCCACGGGGCCGGCCAGGCCCCCACGGGGCCGGCCAGGCCCCCACGGGGCCGGCCCGGCCCCCACGGGGCCGGCCAGGACCCCACGGGGCCGGCCAGGCCCCCACGGTGCCGGCCAGGCCCCCACAAGCCCGGCCAGGCCCCCACGGGGCCGGCCAGGCCCCCACGGGGCCGGCCCGGCCCCCACGGGGCCGGCCCGGCCCCCACGGGGCCGGCCCGGCCCCCACGGGGCCGGCCCGGCCCCCACGGGGCCGGCCAGGCCCCCACGGGGCCGGCCAGGCCCCCACGGGGCCGGCCAGGCCCCCACGGGGCCGGCCAGGCCCCCACGGGGCCGGCCCGGCCCCCACGGGGCCGGCCAGGACCCCACGGGGCCGGCAAGGCCCCCACGGTGCCGGCCAGGCCCCCACCGGACAGGCCCGGCCCCCAGTGGGCCGGCCTGTCCCCCACGGGGCCGACCAGGCCCCCACGGGGCCGGCCAGGACCCCACGGGGCCGGCCAGGCCCCCACGGGGCCGGCCCGGCCCCCACGTCCCGGCCCCCACGGCCCGGCCCCCACAGGGCCGGCCAGGCCCCCACGGGGCCGGCCCGGCCCCCACGGGGCCGGCCAGGCCCCCACGGGGCCGGCCCGGCCCCCACGGGGCCGGCCAGGCCCCCACGGGGCCGGCCAGGCCCCCACGGGGCCGGCCCGGCCCCCACGGGGCCGGCCAGGACCCCACGGGGCCGGCAAGGCCCCCACGGTGCCGGCCAGGCCCCCACAAGCCCGGCCAGGCCCCCACGGGGCCGGCCAGGCCCCCACGGGGCCGGCCCGGCCCCCACGGGGCCGGCCCGGCCCCCACGGGGCCGGCCAGGCCCCCACGGGGCCGGCCCGGCCCCCACGGGGCCGGCCAGGCCCCCACGGGGCCGGCCAGGCCCCCACGGGGCCGGCCCGGCCCCCACGGGGCCGGCCAGGACCCCACGGGGCCGGCAAGGCCCCCACGGTGCCGGCCAGGCCCCCACCGGACAGGCCCGGCCCCCAGTGGGCCGGCCTGTCCCCCACGGGGCCGACCAGGCCCCCACGGGGCCGGCCAGGACCCCACGGGGCCGGCAAGGCCCCCACGGTTCCGGCCAGGCCCCCACCGGACAGGCCCGGCCCCCAGTGGGCCGGCCAGTCCCCCACGGGGCCGACCAGGCCCCCACGGGGCCGGCCAGGACCCCACGGGGCCGGCAAGGCCCCCACGGTGCCGGCCAGGCCCCCACCGGACAGGCCCGGCCCCCAGTGGGCCGGCCAGTCCCCCACGGGGCCGACCAGGCCCCCACGGGGCCGGCCTGTCCCCCACGGGGCCGGCTCGGCCCCCACGGGGCCGGCCTGGCCCCCACCGGGCCTGCCAGGCCCCCACGGGGCCGGCCCGGCCCCCACGGGGCCGGCCAGGCCCCCACGGGGCCGGCCAGGCCCCCACGGGGCCGGCCAGGCCCCCACGGGGCCGGCCAGGCCCCCACGGGGCCGGCCCGGCCCCCACGGGGCCGGCCAGGACCCCACGGGGCCGGCAAGGCCCCCACGGTGCCGGCCAGGCCCCCACCGGACAGGCCCGGCCCCCAGTGGGCCGGCCTGTCCCCCACGGGGCCGACCAGGCCCCCACGGGGCCGGCCCGGCCCCCACGGGGCCGGCCAGGCCCCCACGGGGCCGGCCAGGCCCCCACGGGGCCGGCCAGGCCCCCACGGGGCCGGCCAGGCCCCCACGGGGCCGGCCCGGCCCCCACGGGGCCGGCCAGGACCCCACGGGGCCGGCAAGGCCCCCACGGTGCCGGCCAGGCCCCCACCGGACAGGCCCGGCCCCCAGTGGGCCGGCCTGTCCCCCACGGGGCCGACCAGGCCCCCACGGGGCCGGCCAGGACCCCACGGGGCCGGCAAGGCCCCCACGGTTCCGGCCAGGCCCCCACCGGACAGGCCCGGCCCCCAGTGGGCCGGCCAGTCCCCCACGGGGCCGACCAGGCCCCCACGGGGCCGGCCAGGACCCCACGGGGCCGGCAAGGCCCCCACGGTGCCGGCCAGGCCCCCACCGGACAGGCCCGGCCCCCAGTGGGCCGGCCAGTCCCCCACGGGGCCGACCAGGCCCCCACGGGGCCGGCCAGTCCCCCACGGGGCCGGCTCGGCCCCCACGGGGCCGGCCTGGCCCCCACCGGGCCTGCCAGGCCCCCACGGGGCCGGCCCGGCCCCCACGGGGCCGGCCAGGCCCCCACGGGGCCGGCCAGGCCCCCACGGGGCCGGCCAGGCCCCCACGGGGCCGGCCAGGCCCACACGGGGCCGGCCAGGCCCCCACGGGGCCGGCCAGGACCCCAAGGGGCCGGCCAGGCCCCCACGGGGCCGGCCAGGCCCACACGGGGCCGGCCAGGCCCCCACGGGGCCGGCCAGGACCCCAAGGGGCCGGCCAGGCCCCCACGGGGCCGGCCAGGCCCCCACAAGCCCGGCCAGGCCCCCACGGGGCCGGCCAGGCCCCCACGGGGCCGGCCAGGCCCCCACGGGGCCGGCCAGGCCCCCACGGGGCCGGCCCGGCCCCCACGGGGCCGGCCAGGCACCCACGGGGCCGGCCCGGCCCCCACGGCTCCCACGGGGCCGGCCAGGACCCCACGGGGCCGGCCAGGACCCCACGGGGCCGGCCAGGCCCCCACGGGGCCGGCCCGGCCCCCACGTCCCGGCCCCCACGGCCCGGCCCCCACAGGGCCGGCCAGGCCCCCACGGGGCCGGTCCGGCCCCCACGGGGCCGGCCCGGCCCCCACGGCTCCCACGGGGCCGGCCAGGACCCCACGGGGCCGGCCAGGACCCCACGGGGCCGGCCAGGCCCCCACGGGGCCGGCCCGGCCCCCACGTCCCGGCCCCCACGGCCCGGCCCCAACAGGGCCGGCCAGGCCCCCACGGGGCCGGCCCGGCCCCCACGGGGCCGGCCAGGCCCCCACGGGGTCGGCCCGGCCCCCACGGGGCCGGCCAGGCCCCCACGGGGCCGGCCCGGCCCCCACGGGGCCGGCCCGGCCCCCACGGGGCCGGCCAGGACCCCACGGGGCCGGCAAGGCCCCCACGGTGCCGGCCAGGCCCCCACCGGACAGGCCCGGCCCCCACTGGGCAGGCCCGGCCCCCACGGGGCCGGCCAGGCAACCACAGGGCCACCCGGCCCCCACGGGGCCGGCCAGGACCCCACGGGGCCGGCCAGGACCCCACGGGGCCGGCCAGGCCCCCACGGGGCCGGCCCGGCCCCCACGTCCCGGCCCCCACGGCCCGGCCCCCACAGGGCCGGCCAGGCCCCCACGGGGCGGGCCCGGCCCCCACGGGGCCGGCCAGGCCCCCACGGGGCCGGCCCGGCCCCCACGGGGCAGGCCAGGCCCCCACGGGGCCGGCCCGGCCCCCACGGGGCCGGCCAGGCCCCCACAAGCCCGGCCAGGCCCCCACGGGGCCGGCCAGGCCCCCACAAGGCCGGCCAGGCCCCCACGGGGCCGGCCAGGCCCCCACGGGGTTGGCCCGGCCCCCACGGGGCCGGCCAGGCACCCACGGGGCCGGCCAGGCAACCACGGGGCCACCCGGCCCCCACGGGGCCGGCCAGGACCCCACGGGGCCGGCCAGGCCCCCACGGGGCCGGCCCGGCCCCCACGTCCCGGCCCCCACGGTCCGGCCCCCACAGGGCCGGCCAGGCCCCCACGGGGCTGGCCCGGCCCCCACGGCTCCCACGGGGCCGGCCAGGACCCCACGGGGCCGGCCAGGACCCCACGGGGCCGGCCAGGCCCCCACGGGGCCGGCCCGGCCCCCACGTCCCGGCCCCCACGGCCCGGCCCCCACAGGGCCGGCCAGGCCCCCACGGGGCCGGCCCGGCCCCCACGGGGCCGGCCAGGCCCCCACGGGGTCGGCCCGGCCCCCACGGGACCGGCAGGCCCCCACGGGGCCGGCCCGGCCCCCACGGGGCCGGCCCGGCCCCCACGGGGCCGGCCAGGACCCCACGGGGCCGGCAAGGCCCCCACGGTGCCGGCCAGGCCCCCACCGGACAGGCCCGGCCCCCACTGGGCCGGCCCGGCCCCCACGGGGCCGGCCAGGCAACCACAGGGCCACCCGGCCCCCACGGGGCCGGCCAGGACCCCACGGGGCCGGCCAGGCCCCCACGGGGCCGGCCCGGCCCCCACGTCCCGGCCCCCACGGCCCGGCCCCCACAGGGCCGGCCAAGCACCCACGGGGCCGGCCCGGCCCCCACGGGGCCGGCCAGGCCCTTACGGGGCCGGCCCGGCCCCCACGGGGCAGGCCAGGCCCCCACGGGGCCGGCCCGGCCCCCACGGGGCCGGCCAGGCCCCCACAAGCCCGGCCAGGCCCCCACGGGGCCGGCCAGGCCCCCACGGGGCCGGCCAGGCCCCCACGGGGTTGGCCCGGCCCCCACGGGGCCGGCCAGGCACCCACGGGGCCGGCCCGGCCCCCACGGGTCTGGCCAGACCCCCACGGGGCAGGCCAGGCCCCCATGGGGCCGGCCAGTCCCCCACGGGGCCGGCCAGGCCCCCACGGGGCCGGACCGGCTCCCACTGGGCCGGCCAGGACCCCACGGGGCCGGCCAGGCCCCCACGGGGCCGGCCCGGCCCCCACGTCCCGGCCCCCACGGCCAGGCCCCCACAGGGCCGGCCAGGCCCCCACGGGGCCGGCCCGGCCCCCACGGGGCCGGCCCGGCCCCCACGGGGCCGGCCCGGCCCCCACGGGGCCGGCCCGGCCCCCACGGGGCCGGCCAGGACCCCACGGGGCCGGCAAGGCCCCCACGGTGCCGGCCAGGCCCCCACAAGCCCGGCCAGGCCCCCACGGGGCCGGCCAGGCCCCCACGGGGCCGGCCAGGCCCCCACGGGGCCGGCCCGGCCCCCACGGGGCCGGCCCGGCCCCCACGGGGCCGGCCCGGCCCCCACGGGGCCGGCCCGGCCCCCACGGGGCCGGCCAGGCCCCCACGGGGCCGGCCAGGCCCCCACGGGGCCGGCCAGGCCCCCACGGGGCCGGCCCGGCCCCCACGGGGCCGGCCAGGACCCCACGGGGCCGGCAAGGCCCCCACGGTGCCGGCCAGGCCCCCACCGGACAGGCCCGGCCCCCACTGGGCCGGCCCGGCCCCCACGGGGCCGGCCAGGCAACCACGGGGCCACCCGGCCCCCACGGGGCCGGCCAGGACCCCACGGGGCCGGCCAGGCCCCCACGGGGCCGGCCCGGCCGCCACGTCCCGGCCCCCACGGCCCGGCCCCCACAGGGCCGGCCAGGCCCCCACGGGGCCGGCCCGGCCCCCACGGCTCCCACGGGGCCGGCCAGGACCCCACGGGGCCGGCCAGGACCCCACGGGGCCGGCCAGGCCCCCACGGGGCCGGCCCGGCCCCCACGTCCCGGCCCCCACGGCCCGGCCCCCACAGGGCCGGCCAGGCCCCCACGGGGCCGGCCCGGCCCCCACGGGGCCGGCCAGGCCCCCACGGGGTCGGCCCGGCCCCCACGGGGCCGGCCAGGCCCCCACGGGGCCGGCCAGGCCCCCACGGGGCCGGCCCGGCCCCCACGGGGCCGGCCCGGCCCCCACGGGGCCGGCCAGGACCCCACGGGGCCGGCAAGGCCCCCACGGTGCCGGCCAGGCCCCCACCGGACAGGCCCGGCCCCCACTGGGCCGGCCCGGCCCCCACGGGGCCGGCCAGGCCCCCACGGGGCCGGCCAGGCCCCCACGGGGCCGGCCCGGCCCCCACGGGGCCGGCCAGGCACCCACGGGGCCGGCCCGGCCCCCACGGGTCCGGCCAGACCCCCACGGGCAGGCCAGGCCCCCATGGGGCCGGCCAGTCCCCCACGGGGCCGGCCAGGCCCCCACGGGGCCGGACCGGCTCCCACTGGGCCGGCCAGGACCCCACGGGGCCGGCCAGGCCCCCACGGGGCCGGCCAGGCCCCCACGGGGCCGGCCCGGCCCCCACGGGGCCGGCCAGGACCCCACGGGGCCGGCAAGGCCCCCACGGTGCCGGCCAGGCCCTCACCGGACAGGCCCGGCCCCCACTGGGCCGGCCCGGCCCCCACGGGGCCGGCCCGGCCCCCACGGGGCCGGCCAGGCCCCCACGGGGCCGGCCAGGCCCCCACGGGGCCGGCCAGGCCCCCACGGGGCCGGCCCGGCCCCCACGGGGCCGGCCAGGACCCCACGGCGCCGGCAAGGCCCCCACGGTGCCGGCCAGGCCCCCACCGGACAGGCCCGGCCCCCACTGGGCCGGCTAGTCCCCCACGGGGCCGGCCAGGCCCCCACGGGGCCGGCCAGGCCCCCACGGGGCCGGCCAGGCCCCCACGGGGCCGGCCAGGCCCCCACTGGGCCGGCCAGGCCCCCACGGGCCCGGCCAGGCCCCCACGGGGCCAACCAGGCCCCCACGGGGCCGGCCAGGCCCCTACGGGGCCGGCCAGGCCCCCACAAGCCCGGCCAGGCCCCCACGGGGCCGGCCAGGCCCCCACGGGCCCGGCCAGGCCCCCACGGGGCCGGCCAGGCCCCCACGGGGCCGGCCAGTCCCCCACGGGGCCGGCCAGGCCCCCACGGGGCCGGCCAGGCCCCCACGGGGCCGGCCAGGCCCCCACGGGGCCGGCCAGGACCCCACGGGGCCGGCCAGGCCCCCACGGGGCCGGCCAGGCCCCCACAAGCCCGGCCAGGCCCCCACGGGGCCGGCCAGGCCCCCACGGGGCCGGCCAGGCCCCCACGGGGCCGGCCAGGCCCCCACGGGGCCGGCCAGGCCCACACGGGGCCGGCCAGGCCCCCACGGGGCTGGCCAGGACCCCACGGGGCCGGCCAGGCCCCCACGGGGCCGGCCAGGCCCCCACAAGCCCGGCCAGGCCCCCACGGGGCCGGCCAGGCCCCCACGGGGCCGGCCCGGCTCCCACGGGGCCGGCCAGGAACCCACGGGGCCGGCCAGGACCCCACGGGGCCGGCCAGGCCCCCACGGGGCCGGCCCGGCCCCCACGTCCCGGCCCCCACGGCCCGGCCCCCACAGAGCCGGCCAGGCCCCCACGGGGCCGGCCCGGCCCCCACGGGGCCGGCCCGGCCCCCACGGGGCCGGCCAGGCCCCCACGGGGCCGGCCAGGCCCCCACGGGGCCGGCCAGGCCCCCACAAGCCCGGCCAGGCCCCCACGGGGCCGGCCAGGCCCCCACGGGCCCGGCCAGGCCCCCACGGGGCCGGCCAGGCCCCCACGGGGCCGGCCAGGCCCCCACGGGGCCGGCCAGGCCCCCACGGGGCCGGCCAGGCCCCCACGGGGCCGGCCAGGCCCCCACGGGGCCGGCCAGGCCCCCACAAGCCCGGCCAGGCCCCCACGGGGCCGGCCAGGCCCCCACGGGCCCGGCCAGGCCCCCACGGGGCCGGCCAGGCCCCCACGGGGCCGGCCAGGCCCCCACGGGGCCGGCCAGGCCCCCACGGGGCCGGCCAGGCCCCCACGGGGCCGGCCAGGCCCCCACGGGGCCGGCCAGGACCCCACGGGGCCGGCCAGGCCCCCACGGGGCCGGCCAGGCCCCCACAAGCCCGGCCAGGCCCCCACGGGGCCGGCCAGGCCCCCACGGGGCCGGCCAGGCCCCCACGGGGCCGGCCAGGCCCCCACGGGGCCGGCCAGGCCCACACGGGGCCGGCCAGGCCCCCACGGGGCCGGCCAGGACCCCACGGGGCCGGCCAGGCCCCCACGGGGCCGGCCAGGCCCCCACAAGCCTGGCCAGGCCCCCACGGGGCCGGCCAGGCCCCCACGGGGCCGGTCCGGCTCCCACGGGGCCGGCCAGGACCCCACGGGGCCGGCCAGGACCCCACGGGGCCGGCCAGGCCCCCACGGGGCCGGCCCGGCCCCCACGTCCCGGCCCCCACGGCCCGGCCCCCACAGAGCCGGCCAGGCCCCCACGGGGCCGGCCCGGCCCCCACGGGGCCGGCCAGGCCCCCACGGGGCCGGCTTGGCCCCCACGGGGCCGGCCAGGCCCTCACGGGGCCGGCCAGGCCCCCACGGGGCCGGCCCGGCCCCCACGGGGCCGGCCAGGACCCCACTGGGCCGGCAAGGCCCCCACGGTGCCGGCCAGGCCCCCACCGGACAGGCCCGGCCCCCACTGGGCCGGCCCGGCCCCCACGGGGCCGGCCAGGCAACCACGAAGCCACCCGGCCCCCACGGGGCCGGCCAGGACCCCACGGGGCCGGCCAGGCCCCCACGGGGCCGGCCCGGCCCCCACGTCCCGGCCCCCACGGCCCGGCCCCCACAGGGCCGGCAAGGCCCCCACGAAGCCGGCCCGGCCCCCACGGGGCAGGCCAGGCCCCCACGGGGCCGGCCAGGCCCCCACGGGGCCGGCCCGGCCCCCACGGGGCCGGCCAGGACCCCACGGGGCCGGCCAGGCCCCCACGGGGCCGGCCAGGCCCCCACGGGGCCGGCCAGGCCCCCACGGGGCCGGCCAGGCCCCCACAAGCCCGGCCAGGCCCCCACGGGGCCGGCCAGGCCCCCACGGGCCCGGCCAGGCCCCCACGGGGCCGGCCAGGCCCCCACGGGGCCGGCCAGGCCCCCACGGGGCCGGCCAGGCCCCCACGGGGCCGGCCAGGCCCCCACGGGGCCGGCCAGGCCCCCACGGGGCCGGCCAGGACCCCACGGGGCCGGCCAGGCCCCCACGGGGCCGGCCAGGCCCCCACAAGCCCGGCCAGGCCCCCACGGGGCCGGCCAGGCCCCCACGGGGCCGGCCAGGCCCCCACGGGGCCGGCCAGGCCCCCACGGGGCCGGCAAGGCCCACACGGGGCCGGCCAGGCCCCCACGGGGCCGGCCAGGACCCCACGGGGCCGGGCAGGCCCCCACGGGGCCGGCCAGGCCCCCACAAGCCTGGCCAGGCCCCCACGGGGCCGGCCAGGCCCCCACGGGGCCGGCCCGGCTCCCACGGGGCCGGCCAGGACCCCACGGGGCCGGCCAGGACCCCACGGGGCCGGCCAGGCCCCCACGGGGCCGGCCCGGCCCCCACGTCCCGGCCCCCACGGCCCGGCCCCCACAGAGCCGGCCAGGCCCCCACGGGGCCGGCCCGGCCCCCACGGGGCCGGCCAGGCCCCCACGGGGCCGGCTTGGCCCCCACGGGGCCGGCCAGGCCCTCACGGGGCCGGCCAGGCCCCCACGGGGCCGGCCCGGCCCCCACGGGGCCGGCCAGGACCCCACAGGGCCGGCAAGGCCCCCACGGTGCCGGCCAGGCCCCCACCGGACAGGCCCGGCCCCCACTGGGCCGGCCCGGCCCCCACGGGGCCGGCCAGGCAACCACGGGGCCACCCGGCCCCCACGGGGCCGGCCAGGACCCCACGGGGCCGGCCAGGCCCCCACGGGGCCGGCCCGGCCCCCACGTCCCGGCCCCCACGGCCCGGCCCCCACAGGGCCGGCCATGCCCCCACGAAGCCGGCCCGGCCCCCACGGGGCAGGCCAGGCCCCCACGGGGCCGGCCAGGCCCCCTCGGGGCCGGCCCGGCCCCCACGGGGCCGGCCAGGACCCCACGGGGCCGGCAAGGCCCCCACGGTGCCGGCCAGGCCCTCACCGGACAGGCCCGGCCCCCACTGGGCCGGCCCGGCCCCCACGGGGCCGGCCCGGCCCCCACGGGGCCGGCCCGGCCCCCACGGGGCCGGCCAGGCCCCCACGGGGCCGGCCATGCCCCCACGGGGCCGGCCCGGCCCCCACGGGGCCGGCCAGGACCCCACGGCGCCGGCAAGGCCCCCACGGTGCCGGCCAGGCCCCCACCGGACAGGCCCGGCCCCCACTGGGCCGGCCAGTCCCCCACGGGGCCGGCCAGGCCCCCACGGGGCCGGCCAGGCCCCCACGGGGCCGGCCAGGCCCCCACGGGGCCGGCCAGGCCCCCACGGGGCCGGCCAGGCCCCCACTGGGCCGGCCAGGCCCCCACGGGCCCGGCAAGGCCCCCACGGGGCCGGCCAGGCCCCCACGGGGCCGGCCAGGCCCCCACAAGCCCGGCCAGGCCCCCACGGGGCCGGCCAGGCCCCCACGGGCCCGGCCAGGCCCCCACGGGGCCGGCCAGGCCCCCACGGGGCCGGCCAGGCCCCCACGGGGCCGGCCAGGCCCCCACGGGGCCGGCCAGGCCCCCACGGGGCCGGCCAGGACCCCACGGGGCCGGCCAGGCCCCCACGGGGCCGGCCAGGCCCCCACAAGCCCGGCCAGGCCCCCACGGGGCCGGCCAGGCCCCCACGGGGCCGGCCAGGCCCCCACGGGGCCGGCCAGGCCCCCACGGGGCCGGCCAGGCCCACACGGGGCCGGCCAGGCCCCCACGGGGCCGGCCAGGACCCCACGGGGCCGGCCAGGCCCCCACGGGGCCGGCCAGGCCCCCACAAGCCTGGCCAGGCCCCCACGGGGCCGGCCAGGCCCCCACGGGGCCGGTCCGGCTCCCACGGGGCCGGCCAGGACCCCACGGGGCCGGCCAGGACCCCACGGGGCCGGCCAGGCCCCCACGGGGCCGGCCCGGCCCCCACGTCCCGGCCCCCACGGCCCGGCCCCCACAGAGCCGGCCAGGCCCCCACGGGGCCGGCCCGGCCCCCACGGGGCCGGCCCGGCCCCCACGGGGCCGGCCAGGCCCCCACGGGGCCGGCTTGGCCCCCACGGGGCCGGCCAGGCCCTCACGGGGCCGGCCAGGCCCCCACGGGGCCGGCCCGGCCCCCACGGGGCCGGCCAGGACCCCACTGGGCCGGCAAGGCCCCCACGGTGCCGGCCAGGCCCCCACCGGACAGGCCCGGCCCCCACTGGGCCGGCCCGGCCCCCACGGGGCCGGCCAGGCAACCACGAAGCCACCCGGCCCCCACGGGGCCGGCCAGGACCCCACGGGGCCGGCCAGGCCCCCACGGGGCCGGCCCGGCCCCCACGTCCCGGCCCCCACGGCCCGGCCCCCACAGGGCCGGCAAGGCCCCCACGAAGCCGGCCCGGCCCCCACGGGGCAGGCCAGGCCCCCACGGGGCCGGCCAGGCCCCCACGGGGCCGGCCCGGCCCCCACGGGGCCGGCCAGGACCCCACGGGGCCGGCCAGGCCCCCACGGGGCCGGCCAGGCCCCCACGGGGCCGGCCAGGCCCCCACGGGGCCGGCCAGGCCCCCACAAGCCCGGCCAGGCCCCCACGGGGCCGGCCAGGCCCCCACGGGCCCGGCCAGGCCCCCACGGGGCCGGCCAGGCCCCCACGGGGCCGGCCAGGCCCCCACGGGGCCGGCCAGGCCCCCACGGGGCCGGCCAGGCCCCCACGGGGCCGGCCAGGCCCCCACGGGGCCGGCCAGGACCCCACGGGGCCGGCCAGGCCCCCACGGGGCCGGCCAGGCCCCCACAAGCCCGGCCAGGCCCCCACGGGGCCGGCCAGGCCCCCACGGGGCCGGCCAGGCCCCCACGGGGCCGGCCAGGCCCCCACGGGGCCGGCAAGGCCCACACGGGGCCGGCCAGGCCCCCACGGGGCCGGCCAGGACCCCACGGGGCCGGCCAGGCCCCCACGGGGCCGGCCAGGCCCCCACAAGCCTGGCCAGGCCCCCACGGGGCCGGCCAGGCCCCCACGGGGCCGGCCCGGCTCCCACGGGGCCGGCCAGGACCCCACGGGGCCGGCCAGGACCCCACGGGGCCGGCCAGGCCCCCACGGGGCCGGCCCGGCCCCCACGTCCCGGCCCCCACGGCCCGGCCCCCACAGAGCCGGCCAGGCCCCCACGGGGCCGGCCCGGCCCCCACGGGGCCGGCCAGGCCCCCACGGGGCCGGCTTGGCCCCCACGGGGCCGGCCAGGCCCTCACGGGGCCGGCCAGGCCCCCACGGGGCCGGCCCGGCCCCCACGGGGCCGGCCCGGCCCCCACGGGGCCGGCCAGGACCCCACGGGGCCGGCAAGGCCCCCACGGTGCCGGCCAGGCCCCCACCGGACAGGCCCGGCCCCCACTGGGCCGGCCCGGCCCCCACGGGGCCGGCCAGGCAACCACGGGGCCACCCGGCCCCCACGGGGCCGGCCAGGACCCCACGGGGCCGGCCAGGCCCCCACGGGGCCGGCCCGGCCCCCACGTCCCGGCCCCCACGGCCCGGCCCCCACAGGGCCGGCCATGCCCCCACGAAGCCGGCCCGGCCCCCACGGGGCAGGCCAGGCCCCCACGGGGCCGGCCAGGCCCCCTCGGGGCCGGCCCGGCCCCCACGGGGCCGGCCAGGACCCCACGGGGCCGGCAAGGCCCCCACGGTGCCGGCCAGGCCCTCACCGGACAGGCCCGGCCCCCACTGGGCCGGCCCGGCCCCCACGGGGCCGGCCCGGCCCCCACGGGGCCGGCCCGGCCCCCACGGGGCCGGCCAGGCCCCCACGGGGCCGGCCATGCCCCCACGGGGCCGGCCCGGCCCCCACGGGGCCGGCCAGGACCCCACGGCGCCGGCAAGGCCCCCACGGTGCCGGCCAGGCCCCCACCGGACAGGCCCGGCCCCCACTGGGCCGGCCAGTCCCCCACGGGGCCGGCCAGGCCCCCACGGGGCCGGCCAGGCCCCCACGGGGCCGGCCAAACCCCCACGGGGCCGGCCAGGCCCCCACGGGGCCGGCCAGGCCCCCACTGGGCCGGCCAGGCCCCCACGGGCCCGGCCAGGCCCCCACGGGGCCGGCCAGGCCCCCACGGGGCCGGCCAGGCCCCCACAAGCCCGGCCAGGCCCCCACGGGGCCGGCCAGGCCCCCACGGGCCCGGCCAGGCCCCCACGGGGCCGGCCAGGCCCCCACGGGGCCGGCCAGGCCCCCACGGGGCCGGCCAGGCCCCCACGGGGCCGGCCAGGCCCCCACGGGGCCGGCCAGGACCCCACGGGGCCGGCCAGGCCCCCACGGGGCCGGCCAGGCCCCCACAAGCCCGGCCAGGCCCCCACGGGGCCAGCCAGGCCCCCACGGGGCCGGCCAGGCCCCCACGGGGCCGGCCAGGCCCCCACGGGGCCGGCCAGGCCCACACGGGGCCGGCCAGGCCCCCACGGGGCCGGCCAGGACCCCACGGGGCCGGCCAGGCCCCCACGGGGCCGGCCAGGCCCCCACAAGCCCGGCCAGGCCCCCACGGGGCCGGCCAGGCCCCCACGGGGCCGGCCAGGCCCCCACGGGGCCGGCCAGGCCCCCACGGGGCCGGCCAGGACCCCACGGGGCCGGCCAGGCCCCCACGGGGCCGGCCAGGCCCCCACAAGCCCGGCCAGGCCCCCACGGGGCCGGCCAGGCCCCCACGGGGCCGGCCAGGCCCCCACGGGGCCGGCCCGGCCCCCACAAGGCCGGCCAGGCCCCCACGAAGCCGGCCCGGCCCCCACGGGGCAGGCCAGGCCCCCACGGGGCCGGCCAGGCCCCCACGGGGCCGGCCCGGCCCCCACGGGGCCGGCCAGGACCCCACGGGGCCGGCAAGGCCCCCACGGTGCCGGCCAGGCCCTCACCGGACAGGCCCGGCCCCCACTGGGCCGGCCCGGCCCCCACGGGGCCGGCCCGGCCCCCACGGGGCCGACCCGGCCCCCACGGGGCCGGCCCGGCCCCCACGGGGCCGGCCCGGCCCCCACGGGGCCGGCCAGGCCCCCACGGGGCCGGCCAGGCCCCCACGGGGCCGGCCAGGCCCCCACGGGGCCGGCCCGGCCCCCACGGGGCCGGCCAGGACCCCACGGCGCCGGCAAGGCCCCCACGGTGCCGGCCAGGCCCCCACCGGACAGGCCCGGCCCCCACTGGGCCGGCCAGTCCCCCACGGGGCCGGCCAGGCCCCCACGGGGCCGGCCAGGCCCCCACGGGGCCGGCCAGGCCCCCACGGGGCCGGCCAGGAACCCACGGGGCCGGCCAGGCCCCCACGGGGCCGGCCAGGCCCCCACAAGCCCGGCCAGGCCCCCACGGGGCCGGCCAGGCCCCCACGGGGCCGGCCAGGCCCACACGGGGCTGGCCAGGCCCACACGGGGCCGGCCAGGCCCCCACGGGGCCGGCCAGGACCCCACGGGGCCGGCCAGGCCCCCACGGGGCCGGCCAGGCCCCCACAAGCCCGGCCAGGCCCCCACGGGGCCGGCCAGGCCCCCACGGGGCCGGCCAGGCCCCCACGGGGCCGGCCCGGCCCCCACAAGGCCGGCCAGGCCCCCACGAAGCCGGCCCGGCCCCCACGGGGCAGGCCAGGCCCCCACGGGGCCGGCCAGGCCCCCACGGGGCCGGCCCGGCCCCCACGGGGCCGGCCAGGACCCCACGGGGCCGGCAAGGCCCCCACGGTGCCGGCCAGGCCCTCACCGGACAGGCCCGGCCCCCACTGGGCCGGCCCGGCCCCCACGGGGCCGGCCCGGCCCCCACGGGGCCGGCCCGGCCCCCACGGGGCCGACCCGGCCCCCACGGGGCCGGCCCGGCCCCCACGGGGCCGGCCCGGCCCCCACGGGGCCGGCCAGGCCCCCACGGGGCCGGCCAGGCCCCCACGGGGCCGGCCCGGCCCCCACGGGGCCGGCCAGGACCCCACGGCGCCGGCAAGGCCCCCACGGTGCCGGCCAGGCCCCCACCGGACAGGCCCGGCCCCCACTGGGCCGGCCAGTCCCCCACGGGGCCGGCCAGGCCCCCACGGGGCCGGCCAGGCCCCCACGGGGCCGGCCAGGCCCCCACGGGGCCGGCCAGGCCCCCACGGGGCCGGCCAGGACCCCACGGGGCCGGCCAGGCCCCCACGGGGCCGGCCAGGCCCCCACAAGCCCGGCCAGGCCCCCACGGGGCCGGCCAGGCCCCCACGGGGCCGGCCAGGCTCCCACGGGGCTGGCCAGGCCCACACGGGGCCGGCCAGGCCCCCACGGGGCCGGCCAGGACCCCACGGGGCCGGCCAGGCCCCCACGGGGCCGGCCAGGCCCCCACAAGCCCGGCCAGGCCCCCACGGGGCCGGCCAGGCCCCCACGGGGCCGGCCAGGCCCCCACGGGGCCGGCCCGGCCCCCACAAGGCCGGCCAGGCCCCCACGAAGCCGGCCCGGCCCCCACGGGGCAGGCCAGGCCCCCACAGGGCCGGCCAGGCCCCCACGGGGCCGGCCCGGCCCCCACGGGGCCGGCCAGGACCCCACGGGGCCGGCAAGGCCCCCACGGTGCCGGCCAGGCCCTCACCGGACAGGCCCGGCCCCCACTGGGCCGGCCCGGCCCCCACGGGGCCGGCCCGGCCCCCACGGGGCCGACCCGGCCCCCACGGGGCCGGCCCGGCCCCCACGGGGCCGGCCCGGCCCCCACGGGGCCGGCCAGGCCCCCACGGGGCCGGCCAGGCCCCCACGGGGCCGGCCAGGCCCCCACGGGGCCGGCCAGGACCCCACGGCGCCGGCAAGGCCCCCACGGTGCCGGCCAGGCCCCCACCGAACAGGCCCGGCCCCCACTGGGCCGGCCAGTCCCCCACGGGGCCGGCCAGGCCCCCACGGGGCCGGCCAGGCCCCCACGGGGCCGGCCAGGCCCCCACGGGGCCGGCCAGGCCCCCACGGGGCCGGCCCGGCCCCCACAAGGCCGGCCAGGCCCCCACGAAGCCGGCCCGGCCCCCACGGGGCAGGCCAGGCCCCCACGGGGCCGGCCAGGCCCCCACGGGGCCGGCCCGGCCCCCACGGGGCCGGCCAGGACCCCACGGGGCCGGCAAGGCCCCCACGGTGCCGGCCAGGCCCTCACCGGACAGGCCCGGCCCCCACTGGGCCGGCCCGGCCCCCACGGGGCCGGCCCGGCCCCCACGGGGCCGGCCCGGCCCCCACGGGGCCGACCCGGCCCCCACGGGGCCGGCCCGGCCCCCACGGGGCCGGCCCGGCCCCCACGGGGCCGGCCAGGCCCCCACGGGGCCGGCCAGGCCCCTACGGGGCCGGCCCGGCCCCCACGGGGCCGGCCAGGACCCCACGGCGCCGGCAAGGCCCCCACGGTGCCGGCCAGGCCCCCACCGGACAGGCCCGGCCCCCACTGGGCCGGCCAGTCCCCCACGGGGCCGGCCAGGCCCCCACGGGGCCGGCCAGGCCCCCACGGGGCCGGCCAGGCCCCCACGGGGCCGGCCAGGCCCCCACGGGGCCGGCCAGGACCCCACGGGGCCGGCCAGGCCCCCACGGGGCCGGCCAGGCCCCCACAAGCCCGGCCAGGCCCCCACGGGGCCGGCCAGGCCCCCACGGGGCCGGCCAGGCCCCCACGGGGCTGGCCAGGCCCACACGGGGCCGGCCAGGCCCCCACGGGGCCGGCCAGGACCCCACGGGGCCGGCCAGGCCCCCACGGGGCCGGCCAGGCCCCCACAAGCCCGGCCAGGCCCCCACGGGGCCGGCCAGGCCCCCACGGGGCCGGCCAGGCCCCCACGGGGCCGGCCCGGCCCCCACAAGGCCGGCCAGGCCCCCACGAAGCCGGCCCGGCCCCCACGGGGCAGGCCAGGCCCCCACGGGGCCGGCCAGGCCCCCACGGGGCCGGCCCGGCCCCCACGGGGCCGGCCAGGACCCCACGGGGCCGGCAAGGCCCCCACGGTGCCGGCCAGGCCCTCACCGGACAGGCCCGGCCCCCACTGGGCCGGCCCGGCCCCCACGGGGCCGGCCCGGCCCCCACGGGGCCGGCCAGGCCCCCACGGGGCCGGCCAGGCCCCCACGGGGCCGGCCAGGCCCCCACGGGGCCGGCCCGGCCCCCACGGGGCCGGCCAGGACCCCACGGCGCCGGCAAGGCCCCCACGGTGCCGGCCAGGCCCCCACCGAACAGGCCCGGCCCCCACTGGGCCGGCCAGTCCCCCACGGGGCCGGCCAGGCCCCCACGGGGCCGGCCAGGCCCCCACGGGGCCGGCCAGGCCCCCACGGGGCCGGCCAGGCCCCCACTGGGCCGGCCAGGCCCCCACGGGCCCGGCCAGGCCCCCACGGGGCCGGCCAGGCCCCCACGGGGCCGGCCAGGCCCCCACAAGCCCGGCCAGGCCCCCACGGGGCCGGCCAGGCCCCCACGGGCCCGGCCAGGCCCCCACGGGGCCGGCCAGGCCCCCACGGGGCCGGCCAGTCCCCCACGGGGCCGGCCAGGCCCCCACGGGGCCGGCCAGGCCCCCACGGGGCCGGCCAGGCCCCCACGGGGCCGGCCAGGCCCCCACTGGGCCGGCCAGGCCCCCACGGGCCCGGCCAGGCCCCCACGGGGCCGGCCAGGCCCCCACGGGGCCGGCCAGGCCCCCACGGGGCCGGCCAGGCCCCCACAAGCCCGGCCAGGCCCCCACGGGGCCGGCCAGGCCCCCACGGGCCCGGCCAGGCCCCCACGGGGCCGGCCAGGCCCCCACGGGGCCGGCTAGGCCCCCACGGGGCCGGCCAGGCCCCCACGGGGCCGGCCAGGCCCCCACGGGGCCAACCAGGCCCCCACGGGGCCGGCCAGGACCCCACGGGGCCGGCCAGGCCCCCACGGGGCCGGCCAGGCCCCCACAAGCCCGGCCAGGCCCCCACGGGGCCGGCCAGGCCCCCACGGGGCCGGCCAGGCCCCCACGGGGCCGGCCAGGCCCCCACGGGGCCGGCCAGGCCCCCACGGGGCCGGCCAGGCCCACACGGGGCCGGCCAGGCCCCCACGGGGCCGGCCAGGACCCCACGGGGCCGGCCAGGCCCCCACGGGGCCGGCCAGGCCCCCACAAGCCCGGCCAGGCCCCCACGGGGCCGGCCAGGCCCCCACGGGGCCGGCCAGGCCCCCACGGGGCCGGCCAGGCCCCCACGGGGCCGGCCCGGCCCCCACGGGGCCGGCCAGGCACCCACGGGGCCGGCCCGGCCCCCACGGGTCCGGCCAGACCCCCACGGGGCAGGCCAGGCCCCCACGGGGTCGGACCGGCTCCCACTTGGCCGGCCAGGACCCCACGGGGCCGGCCAGGCCCCCACGGGGCCGGCCCGGCCCCCACGTCCCGGCCCCCACGGCCCGGCCCCCACAGGACCGGCCAGGCCCCCACGGGGCCGGCCCGGCCCCCACGGGGCCGGCCAGGCCCCCACAAGCCCGGCCAGGCCCCCACGGGGCCGGCCAGGCCCCCACGGGGCCGGCCAGGCCCCCACGGGGCCGGCCAGGCCCCCACGGGGCCGGCCCGGCCCCCACGGGGCCGGCCAGGCACCCACGGGGCCGGCCCGGCCCCCACGGGTCCGGCCAGACCCCCACGGGGCAGGCCAGGCCCCCATGGGGCCGGCCAGTCCCCCACGGGGCCGGCCAGGCCCCCACGGGGCCGGACCGGCTCCCACTGGGCCGGCCAGGACCCCACGGGGCCGGCCAGGCCCCCACGGGGCCGGCCCGGCCCCCACGTCCCGGCCCCCACGGCCCGGCCCCCACGGGGCCGGCCCGGCCCCCACGGGGCCGGCCCGGCCCCCACGGGGCCGGCCAGGCCCCCACGGGGCCGGCCCGGCCCCCACGGGGCCGGCCAGGACCCCACGGGGCCGGCAAGGCCCCCACGGTGCCGGCCAGGCCCCCACAAGCCCGGCCAGGCCCCCACGGGGCCGGCCAGGCCCCCACGGGGCCGGCCCGGCCCCCACGGGGCCGGCCCGGCCCCCACGGGGCCGGCCAGGCCCCCACGGGGCCGGCCCGGCCCCCACGGGGCCGGCCAGGACCCCACGGGGCCGGCAAGGCCCCCACGGTGCCGGCCAGGCCCCCACCGGACAGGCCCGGCCCCCAGTGGGCCGGCCTGTCCCCCACGGGGCCGACCAGGCCCCCACGGGGCCGGCCAGGACCCCACGGGGCCGGCAAGGCCCCCACGGTGCCGGCCAGGCCCCCACCGGACAGGCCCGGCCCCCAGTGGGCCGGCCAGTCCCCCACGGGGCCGACCAGGCCCCCACGGGGCCGGCCAGGACCCCACGGGGCCGGCAAGGCCCCCACGGTGCCGGCCAGGCCCCCACCGGACAGGCCCGGCCCCCAGTGGGCCGGCCAGTCCCCCACGGGGCCGACCAGGCCCCCACGGGCCGGCCAGTCCCCCACGGGGCCGGCTCGGCCCCCACGGGGCCGGCCTGCCCCCCACCGGGCCTGCCAGGCCCCCACGGGGCCGGCCCGGCCCCCACGGGGCCGGCCAGGCCCCCACGGGGCCGGCCAGGCCCCCACGGGGCCGGCCAGGCCCCCACGGGGCCGGCCAGGCCCACACGGGGCCGGCCAGGCCCCCACGGGGCCGGCCAGGACCCCACGGGGCCGGCCAGGCCCCCACGGGGCCGGCCAGGCCCCCACAAGCCCGGCCAGGCCCCCACGGGGCCGGCCAGGCCCCCACGGGGCCGGCCAGGCCCCCACGGGGCCGGCCAGGCCCCCACGGGGCCGGCCCGGCCCCCACGGGGCCGGCCAGGCACCCACGGGGCCGGCCCGGCCCCCACGGGTCCGGCCAGACCCCCACGGGGCAGGCCAGGCCCCCACGGGGCCGGACCGGCTCCCACTTGGCCGGCCAGGACCCCACGGGGCCGGCCAGGCCCCCACGGGGCCGGCCCGGCCCCCACGTCCCGGCCCCCACGGCCCGGCCCCCACAGGACCGGCCAGGCCCCCACGGGGCCGGCCCGGCCCCCACGGGGCCGGCCAGGCCCCCACAAGCCCGGCCAGGCCCCCACGGGGCCGGCCAGGCCCCCACGGGGCCGGCCAGGCCCCCACGGGGCCGGCCAGGCCCCCACGGGGCCGGCCCGGCCCCCACGGGGCCGGCCAGGCACCCACGGGGCCGGCCCGGCCCCCACGGGTCCGGCCAGACCCCCACGGGGCAGGCCAGGCCCCCATGGGGCCGGCCAGTCCCCCACGGGGCCGGCCAGGCCCCCACGGGGCCGGACCGGCTCCCACTGGGCCGGCCAGGACCCCACGGGGCCGGCCAGGCCCCCACGGGGCCGGCCCGGCCCCCACGTCCCGGCCCCCACGGCCCGGCCCCCACGGGGCCGGCCAGGCCCCCACGGGGCCGGCCCGGCCCCCACGGGGCCGGCCAGGCCCCCACGGGGCCGGCCCGGCCCCCACGGGGCCGGCCCGGCCCCCACGGGGCCGGCCCGGCCCCCACGGGGCCGGCCAGGCCCCCACGGGGCCGGCCCGGCCCCCACGGGGCCGGCCAGGACCCCACGGGGCCGGCAAGGCCCCCACGGTGCCGGCCAGGCCCCCACAAGCCCGGCCAGGCCCCCACGGGGCCGGCCAGGCCCCCACGGGGCCGGCCCGGCCCCCACGGGGCCGGCCCGGCCCCCACGGGGCCGGCCAGGCCCCCACGGGGCCGGCCAGGCCCCCACGGGGCCGGCCAGGCCCCCACGGGGCCGGCCCGGCCCCCACGGGGCCGGCCAGGACCCCACGGGGCCGGCAAGGCCCCCACGGTGCCGGCCAGGCCCCCACCGGACAGGCCCGGCCCCCAGTGGGCCGGCCTGTCCCCCACGGGTCCGACCAGGCCCCCACGGGGCCGGCCAGGACCCCACGGAGCCGGCAAGGCCCCCACGGTGCCGGCCAGGCCCCCACCGGACAGGCCCGGCCCCCAGTGGGCCGGCCAGTCCCCCACGGGGCCGACCAGGCCCCCACGGGGCCGGCCAGGACCCCACGGGGCCGGCAAGGCCCCCACGGTGCCGGCCAGGCCCCCACCGGACAGGCCCGGCCCCCAGTGGGCCGGCCAGTCCCCCACGGGGCCGACCAGGCCCCCACGGGCCGGCCAGTCCCCCACGGGGCCGGCTCGGCCCCCACGGGGCCGGCCTGGCCCCCACCGGGCCTGCCAGGCCCCCACGGGGCCGGCCCGTCCCCACGGGGCCGGCCAGGCCCCCACGGGGCCGGCCAGGCCCCCACGGGGCCGGCCAGGCCCCCACGGGGCCGGCCAGGCCCCCACGGGGCCGGCCAGGCCCCCACGGGGCCGGCCAGGCCCACACGGGGCCGGCCAGGCCCCCACGGGGCCGGCCAGGACCCCAAGGGGCCGGCCAGGCCCCCACGGGGCCGGCCAGGCCCCCACAAGCCCGGCCAGGCCCCCACGGGGCCGGCCAGGCCCCCACGGGGCCGGCCAGGCCCCCACGGGGCCGGCCAGGCCCCCACGGGGCCGGCCCGGCCCCCACGGGGCCGGCCCGGCCCCCACGGGGCCGGCCCGGCCCCCACGGGGCCGGCCAGGCACCCACGGGGCCGGCCCGGCCCCCACGGCTCCCACGGGGCCGGCCAGGACCCCACGGGGCCGGCCAGGACCCCACGGGGCCGGCCAGGCCCCCACGGGGCCGGCCCGGCCCCCACGTCCCGGCCCCCACGGCCCGGCCCCCACAGGGCCGGCCAGGCCCCCACGGGGCCGGCCCGGCCCCCACGGGGCCGGCCAGGCCCCCACGGGGCCGGCCCGGCCCCCACGGGGCCGGCCAGGCCCCCACGGGGCCGGCCAGGCCCCCACGGGGCCGGCCCGGCCCCCACGGGGCCGGCCAGGACCCCACGGGGCCGGCAAGGCCCCCACGGTGCCGGCCAGGCCCCCACAAGCCCGGCCAGGCCCCCACGGGGCCGGCCAGGCCCCCACGGGGCCGGCCCGGCCCCCACGGGGCCGGCCCGGCCCCCACGGGGCCGGCCCGGCCCCCACGGGGCCGGCCAGGCCCCCACGGGGCCGGCCAGGCCCCCACGGGGCCGGCCCGGCCCCCACGGGGCCGGCCCGGCCCCCACGGGGCCGGCCAGGACCCCACGGGGCCGGCAAGGCCCCCACGGTGCCGGCCAGGCCCCCACCGGACAGGCCCGGCCCCCAGTGGGCCGGCCTGTCCCCCACGGGGCCGACCAGGCCCCCACGGGGCCGGCCAGGACCCCACGGGGCCGGCAAGGCCCCCACGGTTCCGGCCAGGCCCCCACCGGACAGGCCCGGCCCCCAGTGGGCCGGCCAGTCCCCCACGGGGCCGACCAGGCCCCCACGGGGCCGGCCAGGACCCCACGGGGCCGGCAAGGCCCCCACGGTGCCGGCCAGGCCCCCACCGGACAGGCCCGGCCCCCAGTGGGCCGGCCAGTCCCCCACGGGGCCGACCAGGCCCCCACGGGGCCGGCCAGTCCCCCACGGGGCCGGCTCGGCCCCCACGGGGCCGGCCTGGCCCCCACCGGGCCTGCCAGGCCCCCACGGGGCCGGCCCGGCCCCCACGGGGCCGGCCAGGCCCCCACGGGGCCGGCCAGGCCCCCACGGGGCCGGCCAGGCCCCCACGGGGCCGGCCAGGCCCCCACGGGGCCGGCCAGGCCCCCACGGGGCCGGCCCGGCCCCCACGGGGCCGGCCAGGACCCCACGGGGCCGGCAAGGCCCCCACGGTGCCGGCCAGGCCCCCACCGGACAGGCCCGGCCCCCAGTGGGCCGGCCTGTCCCCCACGGGGCCGACCAGGCCCCCACGGGGCCGGCCCGGCCCCCACGGGGCCGGCCAGGCCCCCACGGGGCCGGCCAGGCCCCCACGGGGCCGGCCAGGCCCCCACGGGGCCGGCCAGGCCCCCACGGGGCCGGCCCGGCCCCCACGGGGCCGGCCAGGACCCCACGGGGCCGGCAAGGCCCCCACGGTGCAGGCCAGGCCCCCACCGGACAGGCCCGGCCCCCAGTGGGCCGGCCTGTCCCCCACGGGGCCGACCAGGCCCCCACGGGGCCGGCCAGGACCCCACGGGGCCGGCAAGGCCCCCACGGTTCCGGCCAGGCCCCCACCGGACAGGCCCGGCCCCCAGTGGGCCGGCCAGTCCCCCACGGGGCCGACCAGGCCCCCACGGGGCCGGCCAGGACCCCACGGGGCCGGCAAGGCCCCCACGGTGCCGGCCAGGCCCCCACCGGACAGGCCCGGCCCCCAGTGGGCCGGCCAGTCCCCCACGGGGCCGACCAGGCCCCCACGGGGCCGGCCAGTCCCCCACGGGGCCGGCTCGGCCCCCACAGGCCGGCCTGGCCCCCACCGGGCCTGCCAGGCCCCCACGGGGCCGGCCCGGCCCCCACGGGGCCGGCCAGGCCCCCACGGGGCCGGCCAGGCCCCCACGGGGCCGGCCAGGCCCCCACGGGGCCGGCCAGGCCCCCACGGGGCCGGCCAGGCCCCCACGGGGCCGGCCAGGCCCACACGGGGCCGGCCAGGCCCCCACGGGGCCGGCCAGGACCCCAAGGGGCCGGCCAGGCCCCCACGGGGCCGGCCAGGCCCCCACAAGCCCGGCCAGGCCCCCACGGGGCCGGCCAGGCCCCCACGGGGCCGGCCAGGCCCCCACGGGGCCGGCCAGGCCCCCACGGGGCCGGCCCGGTCCCCACGGGGCCGGCCCGGCCCCCACGGGGCCGGCCAGGCACCCACGGGGCCGGCCCGGCCCCCACGGCTCCCACGGGGCCGGCCAGGACCCCACGGGGCCGGCCAGGACCCCACGGGGCCGGCCAGGCCCCCACGGGGCGGGCCCGGCCCCCACGTCCCGGCCCCCACGGCCCGGCCCCCACAGGGCCGGCCAGGCCCCCACGGGGCCGGTCCGGCCCCCACGGGGCCGGCCAGGCCCCCACGGGGTTGGCCCGGCCCCCACGGGGCCGGCCAGGCCCCCACGGGGCCGGCCAGGCCCCCACGGGGCCGGCCCGGCCCCCACGGGGCCGGCCAGGACCCCACGGGGCCGGCAAGGCCCCCACGGTGCCGGCCAGGCCCCCACCGGACAGGCCCGACCCCCACTGGGCCGGCCCGGCCCCCACGGGGCCGGCCAGGCAACCACGGGGCCACCCGGCCCCCACGGGGCCGGCCAGGACCCCACGGGGCCGGCCAGGCCCCCACGGGGCCGGCCCGGCCCCCACGGTCCGGCCCCCACAGGGCCGGCCAGGCCCCCACGGGGCCGGCCCGGCCCCCACGGCTCCCACGGGGCCGGCCAGGACCCCACGGGGCCGGCCAGGACCCCACGGGGCCGGCCAGGCCCCCACGGGGCCGGCCCGGCCCCCACGTCCCGGCCCCCACGGCCCGGCCCCCACAGGGCCGGCCAGGCCCCCACGGGGCCGGCCCGGCCCCCACGGGGCCGGCCCGGCCCCCACGGGGCCGGCCAGGCCCCCACGGGGTCGGCCCGGCCCCCACGGGGCCGGCCAGGCCCCCACGGGGCCGGCCCGGCCCCCACGGGGCCGGCCCGGCCCCCACGGGGCCGGCCCGGCCCCCACGGGGCCGGCCAGGACCCCACGGGGCCGGCAAGGCCCCCACGGTGCCGGCCAGGCCCCCACCGGACAGGCCCGGCCCCCACTGGGCTGGCCCGGCCCCCACGGGGCCGGCCAGGCAACCACGGGGCCACCCGGCCCCCACGGGGCCGGCCAGGACCCCACAGGGCCGGCCAGGCCCCCACGGGGCCGGCCCGGCCCCCACGTCCCGGCCCCCACGACCCGGCCCCCACAGGGCCGGCCAGGCCCCCACGGGGCCGGCCCGGTCCCCACGGGGCCGGCCAGGCCCCCACGGGGCCGGCCCGGCCCCCACGGGGCAGGCCAGGCCCCCACGGGGCCGGCCCGGCCCCCACGGGGCCGGCCAGGCCCCCACAAGCCCGGCCAGGCCCCCACGGGGCCGGCCAGGCCCCCACGGGGCCGGCCAGGCCCCCACGGGGCCGGCCAGGCCCCCACGGGGTTGGCCCGGCCCCCACGGGGCCGGCCAGGCACCCACGGGACCGGCCCGGCCCCCACGGGTCCGGCCAGACCCCCACGGGGCAGGCCAGGCCCCCATGGGGCCGGCCAGTCCCCCACGGGGCCGGCCAGGCCCCCACGGGGCCGGACCGGCTCCCACTGGGCCGGCCAGGACCCCACGGGGCCGGCCAGGACCCCACGGGGCCGGCCAGGCCCCCACGGGGCCGGCCCGGCCCCCACGTCCCGGCCCCCACAGGGCCGGCCAGGCCCCCACGGGGCCGGCCCGGCCCCCACGGGGCCGGCCCGGCCCCCACAAGGCCGGCCAGGACCCCACGGGTCCGGCAAGGCCCCCACGGTGCCGGCCAGGCCCCCACAAGCCCGGCCAGGCCCCCACGGGGCCGGCCAGGCCCCCACGGGGCCGGCCCGGCCCCCACGGGGCCGGCCCGGCCCCCACGGGGCCGGCCCGGCCCCCACGGGGCCGGCCCGGCCCCCACGGGGCCGGCCAGGCCCCCACGGGGCCGGCCAGGCCCCCACGGGGCCGGCCCGGCCCCCACGGGGCCGGCCAGGACCCCACGGGGCCGGCAAGGCCCCCACGGTGCCGGCCAGGCCCCCACCGGACAGGCCCGGCCCCCACTGGGCCGGCCCGGCCCCCACGGGGCCGGCCAGGCAACCACGGGGCCACCCGGCCCCCAAGGGGCCGGCCAGGACCCCACGGGGCCGGCCAGGCCCCCACGGGGCCGGCCCGGCCGCCACGTCCCGGCCCCCACGGCCCGGCCCCCACAGGGCCGGCCAGGCCCCCACTGGGCCGGCCCGGCCCCCACGGCTCCCACGGGGCCGGCCAGGACCCCACGGGGCCGGCCAGGACCCCACGGGGCCGGCCAGGCCCCCACGGGGCCGGCCCGGCCCCCACGTCCCGGCCCCCACGGCCCGGCCCCCACAGGGCCGGCCAGGCCCCCACGGGGCCGGCCCGGCCCCCACGGGGCCGGCCAGGCCCCCACGGGGTCGGCCCGGCCCCCACGGGGCCGGCCAGGCCCCCACGGGGCCGGCCAGGCCCCCACGGGACCGGCCCGGCCCCCACGGGGCCGGCCAGGACCCCACGGGGCCGGCAAGACCCCCACGGTGCCGGCCAGGCCCCCACCGGACAGGCCCGGCCCCCACTGGGCCGGCCCGGCCCCCACGGGGCCGGCCAGGCCCCCACGGGGCCGGCCAGGCCCCCACGGGGCCGGCCCGGCCCCCACGGGGCCGGCCAGGCACCCACGGGGCCGGCCCGGCCCCCACGGGTCCGGCCAGACCCCCACGGGCAGGCCAGGCCCCCATGGGGCCGGCCAGTCCCCCACGGGGCCGGCCAGGCCCCCACGGGGCCGGACCGGCTCCCACTGGGCCGGCCAGGACCCCACGGGGCCGGCCAGGCCCCCACGGGGCCGGCCCGGCCCCCACGTCCCGGCCCCCACGGCCCGGCCCCCACAGGGCCGGCCAGGCCCCCACTGGGCCGGCCCGGCCCCCACGGGGCCGGCCAGGCAACCACGGGGCCACCCGGCCCCCACGGGGCCGGCCAGGACCCCACGGGGCCGGCCAGGCCCCCACGGGGCCGGCCCGGCCCCCACGTCCCGGCCCCCACGGCCCGGCCCCCACAGGGCCGGCCAGGCCCCCACGGGGCCGGCCCGGCCCCCACGGGGCCGGCCAGGCCCCCACGGGGCCGGCCCGGCCCCCACGGGGCAGGCCAGGCCCCCACGGGGCCGGCCCGGCCCCCACGGGGCCGGCCAGGCCCCCACAAGCCCGGCCAGGCCCCCACGGGGCCGGCCAGGTCCCCACGGGGCCGGCCAGGCCCCCACGGGGTTGGCCCGGCCCCCACGGGGCCGGCCAGGCACCCACGGGGCCGGCCCGGCCCCCACGGGTCCGGCCAGACCCCCACGGGGCAGGCCAGGCCCCCATGGGGCCGGCCAGTCCCCCACGGGGCCGGCCAGGCCCCCACGGGGCCGGACCGGCTCCCACTGGGCCGGCCAGGACCCCACGGGGCCGGCCAGGCCCCCACGGGGCCGGCCCGGCCCCCACGTCCCGGCCCCCACGGCCCGGCCCCCACAGGGCCGGCCAGGCCCCCACGGGGCCGGCCCGGTCCCCACGGGGCCGGCCCGGCCCCCACGGGGCCGGCCAGGACCCCACGGGGCCGGCAAGGCCCCCACGGTGCCGGCCAGGCCCCCACAAGCCCGGCCAGGCCCCCACGGGGCCGGCCAGGCCCCCACGGGGCCGGCTCGGCCCCCACGGGGCCGGCCCGGCCCCCACGGGGCCGGCCCGGCCCCCACGGGGCCGGCCAGGCCCCCACGGGGCCGGCCAGGCCCCCACGGGGCCGGCCAGGCCCCCACGGGGCCGGCCCGGCCCCCACGGGGCCGGCCAGGACCCCACGGGGCCGGCAAGGCCCCCACGGTGCCGGCCAGGCCCCCACCGGACAGGCCCGGCCCCCACTGGGCCGGCCCGGCCCCCACGGGGCCGGCCAGGCAACCACGGGGCCACCCGGCCCCCACGGGGCCGGCCAGGACCCCACGGGGCCGGCCAGGCCCCCACGGGGCCGGCCCGGCCGCCACGTCCCGGCCCCCACGGCCCGGCCCCCACAGGGCCGGCCAGGCCCCCACGGGGCCGGCCCGGCCCCCACGGCTCCCACGGGGCCGGCCAGGACCCCACGGGGATGGCCAGGACCCCACGGGGCCGGCCAGGCCCCCACGGGGCCGGCCCGGCCCCCACGTCCCGGCCCCCACGGCCCGGCCCCCACAGGGCCGGCCAGGCCCCCACGGGGCCGGCCCGGCCCCCACGGGGCCGGCCAGGCCCCCACGGGGTCGGCCCGGCCCCCACGGGGCCGGCCAGGCCCCCACGGGGCCGGCCAGGCCCCCACGGGGCCGGCCCGGCCCCCACGGGGCCGGCCAGGACCCCACGGGGCCGGCAAGGCCCCCACGGTGCCGGCCAGGCCCCCACCGGACAGGCCCGGCCCCCACTGGGCCGGCCCGGCCCCCACGGGGCCGGCCAGGCCCCCACGGGGCCGGCCAGGCCCCCACGGGGCCGGCCCGGCCCCCACGGGGCCGGCCAGGCACCCACGGGGCCGGCCCGGCCCCCACGGGTCCGGCCAGACCCCCACGGGGCAGGCCAGGCCCCCATGGGGCCGGCCAGTCCCCCACGGGGCCGGCCAGGCCCCCACGGGGCCGGACCGGCTCCCACTGGGCCGGCCAGGACCCCACGGGGCCGGCCAGGCCCCCACGGGGCCGGCCCGGCCCCCACGTCCCGGCCCCCACGGCCCGGCCCCCACAGGGCCGGCCAGGCCCCCACGGGGCCGGCCCGGCCCCCACGGGGCCGGCCAGGCCCCCACGGGGCCGGCCCGGCCCCCACGGGGCCGGCCCGGCCCCCACGGGGCCGGCCAGGACCCCACGGGGCCGGCAAGGCCCCCACGGTGCCGGCCAGGCCCCCACAAGCCCGGCCAGGCCCCCACGGGGCCGGCCAGGCCCCCACGGGGCCGGCCCGGCCCCCACGGGGCCGGCCCGGCCCCCACGGGGCCGGCCCGGCCCCCACGGGGCCGGCCCGGCCCCCACGGGGCCGGCCCGGCCCCCACGGGGCCGGCCCGGCCCCCACGGGGCCGGCCAGGCCCCCACGGGGCCGGCCAGGCCCCCACGGGGCCGGCCAGGCCCCCACGGGGCCGGCCCGGCCCCCACGGGGCCGGCCAGGACCCCACGGGGCCGGCAAGGCCCCCACGGTGCCGGCCAGGCCCCCACCGGACAGGCCCGGCCCCCAGTGGGCCGGCCTGTCCCCCACGGGGCCGACCAGGCCCCCACGGGGCCGGCCAGGACCCCACGGGGCCGGCAAGGCCCCCACGGTGCCGGCCAGGCCCCCACCGGACAGGCCCGGCCCCCAGTGGGCCGGCCAGTCCCCCACGGGGCCGACCAGGCCCCCACGGGGCCGGCCAGGACCCCACGGGGCCGGCAAGGCCCCCACGGTGCCGGCCAGGCCCCCACCGGACAGGCCCGGCCCCCAGTGGGCCGGCCAGTCCCCCACGGGGCCGACCAGGCCCCCACGGGGCCGGTCAGTCCCCCACGGGGCCGGCTCGGCCCCCACGGGGCCGACCTAGCCCCCACCGGGCCTGCCAGGCCCCCACGGGGCCGGCCCGGCCCCCACGGGGCCGGCCAGGCCCCCACGGGGCCGGCCAGGCCCCCACGGGGCCGGCCAGGCCCCCACGGGGCCGGCCAGGCCCCCACGGGGCCGGCCAGGCCCACACGGGGCCGGCCAGGCCCCCACGGGGCCGGCCAGGACCCCACGGGGCCGGCCAGGCCCCCACGGGGCCGGCCAGGCCCCCACAAGCCCGGCCAGGCCCCCACGGGGCCGGCCAGGCCCCCACGGGGCCGGCCAGGCCCCCACGGGGCCGGCCAGGCCCCCACGGGGCCGGCCAGGCCCCCACGGGGCCGGCCAGGCCCACACGGGGCCGGCCAGGCCCCCACGGGGCCGGCCAGGACCCCACGGGGCCGGCCAGGCCCCCACGGGGCCGGCCAGGCCCCCACAAGCCCGGCCAGGCCCCCACGGGGCCGGCCAGGCCCCCACGGGGCCGGCCAGGCCCCCACGGGGCCGGCCAGGCCCCCACGGGGCCGGCCCGGCCCCCACGGGGCCGGCCCGGCCCCCACGGGGCCGGCCAGGCACCCACGGGGCCGGCCCGGCCCCCACGGCTCCCACAAGGCCGGCCAGGACCCCACGGGGCCGGCCAGGTCCCCACGGGGCCGGCCAGGCCCCCACGGGGCCGGCCCGGCCCCCACGTCCAGGCCCCCACGGCCCGGCCCCCACAGGGCCGGCCAGGCCCCCACGGGGCCGGCCCGGCCCCCACGGGGCCGGCCAGGCCCCCACGGGGCCGGCCCGGCCCCCACGGGGCCGGCCAGGCCCCCACGGGGCCGGCCAGGCCCCCACGGGTCCGGCCCGGCCCCCACGGGGCCGGCCAGGACCCCACGGGGCCGGCAAGGCCCCCACGGTGCCGGCCAGGCCCCCACCGGACAGGCCCGGCCCCCACTGGGCCGGCCCGGCCCCCACGGGGCCGGCCAGGCAACCACGGGGCCACCCGGCCCCCACGGGGCCGGCCAGGACCCCACGGGGCCGGCCAGGCCCCCACGGGGCCGGCCCGGCCCCCACGTCCCGGCCCCCACGGCCCAGCCCCCACAGGGCCGGCCAGGCCCCCACGGGGCCGGCCCGGCCCCCACGGGGCCGGCCAGGCCCCCACGGGGCCGGCCCGGCCCCCACGGGGCAGGCCAGGCCCCCACGGGGCCGGCCCGGCCCCCACGGGGCCGGCCCGGCCCCCACGGGGCCGGCCAGGCACCCACGGGGCCGGCCCGGCCCCCACGGCTCCCACGGGGCCGGCCAGGACCCCACGGGGCCGGCCAGGACCCCACGGGGCCGGCCAGGCCCCCACGGGGCCGGCCCGGCCCCTACGTCCCGGCCCCCACGGCCCGGCCCCCACAGGGCCGGCCAGGCCCCCACGGGGCCGGCCCGGCCCCCACGGGGCCGGCCAGGCCCCCACGGGGCCGGCCCGGCCCCCACGGGGCCGGCCAGGCACCCACGGGGCCGGCCAGGCCCCCACGGGGCCGGCCCGGCCCCCACGGGGCCGGCCAGGACCCCACGGGGCCGGCAAGGCCCCCACGGTGCCGGCCAGGCCCCCACCGGACAGGCCCGGCCCCCACTGGGCCGGCCCGGCCCCCACGGGGCCGGCCAGGCAACCACGGGGCCACCCGGCCCCCACGGGGCCGGCCAGGACCCCACGGGGCCGGCCAGGCCCCCACGGGGCCGGCCCGGCCCCCACGTCCCGGCCCCCACGGCCCGGCCCCCACAGGGCCGGCCAGGCCACCACGGGGCCGGCCCGGTTCCCACGGGGCCGGCCAGGCCCCCACGGGACCGGCCCGGCCCCCACGGGGCAGGCCAGGCCCCCACGGGGCCGGCCCGGCCCCCACGGGGCCGGCCAGGCCCCCACGGGGCCGGCCCGGCCCCCACGGGGCAGGCCAGGCCCCCACGGGGCCGGCCCGGCCCCCACGGGGCCGGCCCGGCCCCCACGGGGCCGGCCAGGCACCCACGGGGCCGGCCCGGCCCCCACGGCTCCCACGGGGCCGGCCAGGACCCCACGGGGCCGGCCAGGACCCCACGGGGCCGGCCAGGCCCCCACGGGGCCGGCCCGGCCCCTACGTCCCGGCCCCCACGGCCCGGCCCCCACAGGGCCGGCCAGGCCCCCACGGGGCCGGCCCGGCCCCCACGGGGCCGGCCAGGCCCCCACGGGGCCGGCCCGGCCCCCACGGGGCCGGCCAGGCACCCACGGGGCCGGCCAGGCCCCCACGGGGCCGGCCCGGCCCCCACGGGGCCGGCCAGGACCCCACGGGGCCGGCAAGGCCCCCACGGTGCCGGCCAGGCCCCCACCGGACAGGCCCGGCCCCCACTGGGCCGGCCCGGCCCCCACGGGGCCGGCCAGGCAACCACGGGGCCACCCGGCCCCCACGGGGCCGGCCAGGACCCCACGGGGCCGGCCAGGCCCCCACGGGGCCGGCCCGGCCCCCACGTCCCGGCCCCCACGGCCCGGCCCCCACAGGGCCGGCCAGGCCACCACGGGGCCGGCCCGGTTCCCACGGGGCCGGCCAGGCCCCCACGGGACCGGCCCGGCCCCCACGGGGCAGGCCAGGCCCCCACGGGGCCGGCCAGGCCCCCACGGGGCCGGCCCGGCCCCCACGGGGCCGGCCAGGACCCCACGGGGCCGGCAAGGCCCCCACGGTGCCGGCCAGGCCCTCACCGGACAGGCCCGGCCCCCACTGGGCCGGCCCGGCCCCCACGGGGCCGGCCCGGCCCCCACGGGGCCGGCCCGGCCCCCACGGGGCCGGCCCGGCCCCCACGGGGCCGGCCCGGCCCCCACGGGGCCGGCCCGGCCCCCACGGGGCCGGCCAGGCCCCCACGGGGCCGGCCAGGCCCCCACGGGGCCGGCCCGGCCCCCACGGGGCCGGCCAGGACCCCACGGCGCCAGCAAGGCCCCCACGGTGCCGGCCAGGCCCCCACCGGACAGGCCCGGCCCCCACGGGGCCGGCCAGTCCCCCACGGGGCCGGCCAGGCCCCCACGGGGCCGGCCAGGCCCCCACGGGGCCGGCCAGGCCCCCACGGGGCCGGCGGGGCCGGCCAGGACCCCACGGGGCCGGCCAGGCCCCCACAAGCCCGGCCAGGCCCCCACGGGGCCGGCCAGGCCCCCACGGGGCCGGCCAGGCCCCCACGGGTCCGGCCAGACCCCCACGGGGCAGGCCAGGCCCCCACGGGGCCGGCCAGTCCCCCACGGGGCCGGCCAGGCCCCCACGGGGCCGGACCGGCTCCCACTGGGCCGGCCAGGACCCCACGGGGCCGGCCAGGCCCCCACGGGGCCGGCCCGGCCCCCACGTCCCGGCCCCGACGGCCCGGCCCCCACAGGGCCGGCCAGGCCCCCACGGGGCCGGCCCGGCCCCCACGGGGCCGGCCAGGCCCCCACGGGGCCGGCCCGGCCCGCACGGGGCCGGCCCGGCCCCCACGGGGCCGGTCCGGCCCCCACGGGACCGGCCAGGCCCCCACGGGGCCGGCCAGGACCCCACGGGGCCGGCAAGGCCCCCACGGTGCCGGCCAGGCCCCCACAAGCCCGGCCAGGCCCCCACGGGGCCGGCCAGGCCCCCACGGGGCCGGCCCGGCCCCCACGGGGCCGGCCAGGCCCCCACGGGGCCGGCCAGGCCCCCACGGGGCCGGCCAGGCCCCCACGGGGCCGGCCAGGCCCCCACGGGGCCGGCCAGGACCCCACGGGGCCGGCCAGGCCCCCACCGGACAGGCCCGGCCCCCAGTGGGCCGGCCTGTCCCCCACGGGGCCGACCAGGCCCCCACGGGGCCGGCCAGGACCCCACGGGGCCGGCAAGGCCCCCACGGTGCCGGCCAGGCCCCCACCGGACAGGCCCGGCCCCCAGTGGGCCGGCCAGTCCCCCACGGGGCCGACCAGGCCCCCACGGGGCCGGCCAGGACCCCACGGGGCCGGCAAGGCCCCCACGGTGCCGGCCAGGCCCCCACCGGACAGGCCCGGCCCCCAGTGGGCCGGCCAGTCCCCCACGGGGCCGACCAGGCCCCCACGGGGCCGGCCAGTCCCCCACGGGGCCGGCTCGGCCCCCACGGGGCCGGCCTGGCCCCCACCGGGCCTGCCAGGCCCCCACGGGGCCGGCCCGGCCCCCACGGGGCCGGCCAAGCCCCCACGGGGCCGGCCAGGCCCCCACGGGGCCAACCAGGCCCCCACGGGGCCGGCCAGGCCCCCACGGGGCCGGCCAGGCCCCCACGGGGCCGGCCAGGCCCACACGGGGCCGGCCAGGCCCCCACGGGGCCGGCCAGGACCCCACTGGGCCGGTCAGGCCCCCACGGGGCCGGCCAGGCCCCCACAAGCCCGGCCAGGCCCCCACGGGGCCGGCCAGGACCCCACGGGGCCGGACAGGCCCCCACCGGACAGGCCCGGCCCTCAGTGGGCCGGCCTGTCCCCCACGGGGCCGGCCAGGCCCCCACGGGGCCGGCCCGGCCCCCACGGGGCCGGCCAGGCCCCCACGGGGCCGGCCCGGCCCGCACGGGGCCGGCCCGGCCCCCACGGGGCCGGTCCGGCCCCCACGGGACCGGCCAGGCCCCCACGGGGCCGGCCAGGACCCCACGGGGCCGGCAAGGCCCCCACGGTGCCGGCCAGGCCCCCACAAGCCCGGCCAGGCCCCCACGGGGCCGGCCAGGCCCCCACGGGGCCGGCCCGGCCCCCACGGGGCCGGCCAGGCCCCCACGGGGCCGGCCAGGCCCCCACGGGGCCGGCCAGGCCCCCACGGGGCCGGCCAGGCCCCCACGGGGCCGGCCAGGACCCCACGGGGCCGGCCAGGCCCCCACCGGACAGGCCCGGCCCCCAGTGGGCCGGCCTGTCCCCCACGGGGCCGACCAGGCCCCCACGGGGCCGGCCAGGACCCCACGGGGCCGGCAAGGCCCCCACGGTGCCGGCCAGGCCCCCACCGGACAGGCCCGGCCCCCAGTGGGCCGGCCAGTCCCCCACGGGGCCGACCAGGCCCCCACGGGGCCGGCCAGGACCCCACGGGGCCGGCAAGGCCCCCACGGTGCCGGCCAGGCCCCCACCGGACAGGCCCGGCCCCCAGTGGGCCGGCCAGTCCCCCACGGGGCCGACCAGGCCCCCACGGGGCCGGCCAGTCCCCCACGGGGCCGGCTCGGCCCCCACGGGGCCGGCCTGGCCCCCACCGGGCCTGCCAGGCCCCCACGGGGCCGGCCCGGCCCCCACGGGGCCGGCCAAGCCCCCACGGGGCCGGCCAGGCCCCCACGGGGCCAACCAGGCCCCCACGGGGCCGGCCAGGCCCCCACGGGGCCGGCCAGGCCCCCACGGGGCCGGCCAGGCCCACACGGGGCCGGCCAGGCCCCCACGGGGCCGGCCAGGACCCCACTGGGCCGGTCAGGCCCCCACGGGGCCGGCCAGGCCCCCACAAGCCCGGCCAGGCCCCCACGGGGCCGGCCAGGACCCCACGGGGCCGGACAGGCCCCCACCGGACAGGCCCGGCCCTCAGTGGGCCGGCCTGTCCCCCACGGGGCCGACCAGGCCCCCACGGGGCCGGCCAGGACCCCACGGGGCCGGCAAGGCCCCCACGGTGCCGGCCAGGCCCCCACCGGACAGGCCCGGCCCCCAGTGGGCCGGCCAGTCCCCCACGGGGCCGACCAGGCCCCCACGGGGCCGGCCAGGACCCCACGGGGCCGGCAAGGCCCCCACGGTGCTGGCCAGGCCCCCACCGGACAGGCCCGGCCCCCAGTGGGCCGGCCAGTCCCCCACGGGGCCGACCAGGCCCCCACGGGGCCGGCCAGTCCCCCACGGGACCGGCTCGGCCCCCACGGGGCCGGCCTGGCCCCCACCGGGCCTGCCAGGCCCCCACGGGGCCGGCCCGGCCCCCACGGGGCCGGCCAGGCCCCCACGGGGCCGGCCAGGCCCCCACGGGGCCGGCCAGGCCCCCACGGGGCCGGCCAGGCCCCCACGGGGCCGGCCAGGCCCCCACGGGGCCGGCCAGGCCCACACGGGGCCGGCCAGGCCCCCACGGGGCCGGCCAGGACCCCACGGGGCCGGTCAGGCCCCCACGGGGCCGGCCAGGCCCCCACAAGCCCGGCCAGGCCCCCACGGGGCCGGCCAGGCCCCCACGGGGCCTGCCAGGCCCCCACGGGGCCGGCCAGGCCCCCACGGGGCCGGCCAGGCACCCACGGGGCCGGCCCGGCCCCCACGGGTCCGGCCAGACCCCCACGGGGCAGGCCAGGCCCCCACGGGGCCGGCCAGGCCCCCACCGGACAGGCCCGGCCCCCAGTGGGCCGGCCAGTCCCCCACGGGGCCGACCAGGCCCCCACGGGGCCGGCCAGGACCCCACGGGGCCGGCAAGGCCCCCACGGTGCCGGCCAGGCCCCCACCGGACAGGCCCGGCCCCCAGTGGGCCGGCCAGTCCCCCACGGGGCCGACCAGGCCCCCACGGGGCGGGCCAGTCCCCCACGGGGCCGGCTCGGCCCCCACGGGGCCGGCCTGGCCCCCACCGGGCCTGCCAGGCCCCCACGGGGCCGGCCCGGCCCCCACGGGGCCGGCCAGGCCCCCACGGGGCCGGCCAGGCCCCCACGGGGCCGGCCAGGCCCCCACGGGGCCGGCCAGGCCCCCACGGGGCCGGCCAGGCCCCCACGGGGCCGGCCAGGCCCACATGGGGCCGGCCAGGCCCCCACGGGGCCGGCCAGGACCCCACGGGGCCGGTCAGGCCCCCACGGGGCCGGCCAGGCCCCCACAAGCCCGGCTAGGCCCCCACGGGGCCGGCCAGGCCCCCACAATCCCGGCCAGGCCCCCACGGGGCCGGCCAGGCCCCCACGGGGCCTGCCAGGCCCCCACGGGGCCGGCCAGGCCCCCACGGGGCCGGCCCGGCCCCCACGGGGCCGGCGAGGCACCCACGGGGCCGGCCCGGCCCCCACGGGTCCGGCCAGACCCCCACGGGGCAGGCCAGGCCCCCACGGGGCCGGCCAGTCCCCCACGGGGCCGGCCAGGCCCCCACGGGGCCGGCCCGGCTCCCACTGGGCCAGCCAGGACCCCACGGGGCCGGCCAGGCCCTCACGGGGCCGGCCCGGCCCCCACGTCCCGGCCCCCACGGCCCGGCCCCCACAGGGCCGGCCAGGCCCCCACGGGGCCGGCCCGGCCCCCACGGGGCCGGCCAGGCCCCCACGGGGCCAACCCGACCCCCACGGGGCCGGCCCGGCCCCCACGGGGCCGGCCCGGCCCCCACGGGGCCGGCCAGGCCCCCACGGGGCCGGCCCGGCCCCCACGGGGCCGGCCAGGACCCCACGGGGCCGGCAAGGCCCCCACGGTGCCGGCCAGGCCCCCACCGGACAGGCCCGGCCCCCACGGGGCCGGCCAGGCCCCCACGGGGCCGGCCCGGCCCCCGCGGGGCCGGCCCGGCCCACACGGGGCCGGCCCGGCCCCCACGGGGCCGGCCAGGCCCCCACGGGGCCGGCCAGGCCCCCACGGGGCCGGCCAGGCCCCCACGGGGCCGGCCCGGCCCCCACGGGGCCGGCCAGGACCCCACGGGGCCGGCAAGGCCCCCACGGTGCCGGCCAGGCCCCCACCGGACAGGCCCGGCTTCCAGTGGGCCGGCCTGTCCCTCACGGGGCCGACCAAACCCCCACGGGGCCGGCCAGGACCCCACGGGGCCGGCAAGGCCCCCACGGTGCCGGCCAGGCCCCCACCGGACAGGCCCGGCCCCCAGTGGGCCGGCCAGTCCCCCACGGGGCCGACCAGGCCCCCACGGGGCCGGCCAGGACCCCACGGGGCCGGCAAGGCCCCCACGGTGCCGGCCAGGCCCCCACCGGACAGGCCCGGCCCCCAGTGGGCCGGCCAGTCCCCCACGGGGCCGACCAGGCCCCCACGGGGCCGGCCAGTCCCCCACGGGGCCGGCTCGGCCCCCACGGGGCCGGCCTGGCCCCCACCGGGCCTGCCAGGCCCCCACGGGGCCGGCCCGGCCCCCACGGGGCCGGCCAGGCCCCCACGGGGCCGGCCAGGCCCCCACGGGGCCGGCCAGGCCCCCACGGGGCCGGCCAGGCCCCCACGGGGCCGGCCAGGCCCCCACGGGGCCGGCCAGGCCCCCACGGGGCCGGCCAGGCCCCCACTGGGCCTGCCAGGCCCCCACGGGGCCGGCCAGGCCCCCACGGGGCCGGCCAGGCCCCCACGGGGCCGGCCAGGCCCCCACGGGGCCGGCCAGGCCCCCACGGGGCCGGCCAGGCCCCCACGGGGCCGGCCAGGCCCCCACGGGGCCGGCCAGGCCCCCACGGGGCCGGCCAGGCCCCCACGGGGCCGGCCAGGCCCCCACGGGGCCGGCCAGGCCCCCACGGGGCCGGCCAGGCCCCCACGGGGCCGGCCAGGCCCCCACGGGGCCGGCCAGGCCCCCACGGGGCCGGCCAGGCCCCCACGGGGCCGGCCAGGCCCCCACGGGGCCGGCCAGGCCCCCACGGGGCCGGCCAGGCCCCCACGGGGCCGGCCAGGCCCCCACTGGGCCTGCCAGGCCCCCACGGGGCCGGCCAGGCCCCCACGGGGCCGGCCAGGCCCCCACGGGGCCGGCCAGGCCCCCACGGGGCCGGCCAGGCCCCCACGGGGCCGGCCAGGCCCCCACGGGGCCGGCCAGGCCCCCACGGGGCCGGCCAGGCCCCCACGGGGCCGGCCAGGCCCCCACGGGGCCGGCCAGGCCCCCACGGGGCCGGCCAGGCCCCCACGGGGCCGGCCAGGCCCCCACGGGGCCGGCCAGGCCCCCACGGGGCCGGCCAGGCCCCCACGGGGCCGGCCAGGCCCCCACGGGGCCGGCCAGGCCCCCACGGGGCCGGCCAGGCCCCCACGGGGCCGGCCAGGCCCCCACGGGGCCGGCCAGGCCCCCACGGGGCCGGCCAGGCCCCCACGGGGCCGGCCAGGCCCCCACGGGGCCGGCCAGGCCCCCACGGGGCCGGCCAGGCCCCCACGGGGCCGGCCAGGCCCCCACGGGGCCGGCCAGGCCCCCACGGGGCCGGCCAGGCCCCCACGGGGCCGACAAGGCCCCCACGGGGCCGGCCAGGCCCCCACGGGGCCGGCCAGGCCCCCACGGGGCCGGCCAGGCCCCCACGGGGCCGGCCAGGACCCCACGGGGCTCGCCAAGCCCCCACGGGGCCGGCCAGGACCCCACAAGGCCGGCCAGGCCCCCACGGGGCTGGCCCGGCCCCCACGGGGCCGGCCAGGCCCCCACGGGGCCGGCCCGGCCCCCACGGGGCCGGCCAGGCCCCCACGGGGCCGGCCAGGCCCCCACGGGGCCGGCCAGGCCCCCACGGGGCCGGCCAGGCCCCCACGGGGCCGGCCAGGCCCCCACGGGGCCGGCCAGGCCCCCACAAGGCCGGCCAGGCCCCCACTGGGCCGGCCAGTCGGTTGCGTGTAAAACCCGGAACGTGGAATGGAACATGGAATGGAACGTGGAACGGATGTAAAATGAACTAATAAGCGTGTTAACTAATTGGGGTTGTCGCGAGCGAGCCTGCGCATGCAGTAGTCGGCATAGACAGTGCAAGAGTCGAGTCAAGGGAGATGGTGGCAGAGGACAATCATCGCGCGAGTGACAACCTGGCTACGCGAGACTACCCGTTGTTATGCCCTGGCCTGGATGGAGTATTTCGCCGATCAGCGAAGTGAAGCAGGGCTGTTGTAATAATAAACTACGTAGTTTATTATCTATGGTAATATTAAAGTGCGAGCAGCATCACTTGTGTAAGCTGTATGAACGTGTACCGTGCTAGCGCTATAAACCTAGCTAGCTGTGCTGCTATGCTGGCCCGCTCACGCTTATTCGTCACTCGAAGACCGTATGCCGTAAGTACAGTATAGCCCTGCTTCACTCGGATGGCATAGTCATGTCAACTAGTCTAACATCTTGTTGTCTACCGTGAACTTCTCACATCCAGGGCATACAACCTGCCGGTAGTCTCGCGTGGCCAGGCGCCTAGGCTGGGCTCTCATGATTGTCACCAAGACTCGAGACTCGCTCGCGCCAGCTCCAATTAACGCCCACCTTAATTAACATGTTTATTGGACTCATTACGACATTTTACATCCGTTCCACGTTCCATTCCATGTTCCATTCCACGTTCCATTCCATTCCACGTTCCGCGTTTTACACGCAACCCGGCCAGTCCCTCACGGGGCCGGCCAGGCCCCCACGGGGCCGGCCAGGCCCCCACGGGGCCGGCCAGGCCCCCACGGGGTCAGCCAGGCCCCCACGGGGCCGGCCCGGCCCCCACGATGCCGGCCAGGCCCCCACCGGACAGGCCCGGCCCCCACGGGGCCGGCCAGGCCCCCACGGGGCCGGCCAGGCCCCCAAGGGGTCAGCCAGGCCCCCACGGGGCCGGCCCGGCCCCCACGATGCCGGCCAGGCCCCCACCGGACAGGCCCGGCCCCCACGGGGCCGGCCAGTCCCCCACGGGGCCGCCCAGGACCCCACGGGGTCGGCCCGGCCGGCCCGGCCCCCACGGGGCAGGCCAGGCCCCCACGGGGCCGGCCCGGCCCCCACGGGGAGGGCCCGGCCCCCACGGGGCCGACCAGGCCCCCACGGGGCCGGCCCGGCCCCCACGGGGCCGGCCAGGCACCCACGGGGCCGGATCGGCCCCCACGGGGCCGGCCCGGCCCCCACGGGGCCGGCCCGGCCCCCACGGGGCCGGCCAGGCCCCCACGGGGCCGGCCCGGCCCCCACGGGGCCGGCTAGGCCCCCACGGGGCCGGCCCGGCCCCCACGGGGCCGGCCCGGCCCCCACGGGGCCGGCCCGGCCCCCACGGGGCCGGCCCGGCCCCCACGGGGCCGGCCCGGCCCCCACGGGGCCGGCCAGGCCCCCACGGGGCAGGCCAGGCCCCCACGGGGCAGGCCAGGCCCCCACGGGGCCGGCCAGTTTCCCACGGGGCCGACCCGGCCCCCACGGGGCCGGCCCGGCCCCCACCGGGCCGGCCAGGCCCCCACGGGGCCGGCCAGGCCCCCACGGGGCCGGCCCGACCCCCACGGGGCCGGCCAGGCCCCCACGGGGCCGGCCAGGCCCCCACGGGGCCGGCCAGGCCCCCACGGGGCCGGCCAGGCCCCCACGGGGCCGGCCAGGCCCCCACGGGGCCGGCCAGGCCCCCACGGGGCCGGCCAGGCCCCCACGGGGCCGGCCAGGCCCCCACGGGGCCGGCCAGGCCCCCACGGGGCCGGCCAGGCCCCCACGGGGCCGGCCAGGCCCCCACGGGGCCGGCCAGGCCCCCACGGGGCCGGCCAGGCCCCCACGGGGCCGGCCAGGCCCCCACGGGGCCGGCCAGGCCCCCACGGGGCCGGCCAGGCCCCCACGGGGCCGGCCAGGCCCCCACGGGGCCGGCCAGGCCCCCACGGGGCCGGCCAGGCCCCCACGGGGCCGGCCAGGCCCCCACGGGGCCGGCCAGGCCCCCACGGGGCCGGCCAGTCCCCCACGTGGCCGGCCAGGCCTCCGCCGGGCTGGCCAGGCCCCCGCCGGGCCGGCCAGGCCTTCACGGGGCCGGCCAGGCCCCCACGGAGCCGGCCAGGCCCCCACGGGGCCGGCCAGGCCCCCACGGGGCCGGCCAGGTCCCCACGGGGCCGGCCAGGCCCCCACGGGGCCGGCCAGGCCCCCACCGGGCCGGCCAGGCCCCCACGGGGCCGGCCAGGCCCCAAAGGGGCCGGACAGGCCCCCACCGGGCCGACCAGGCCCCCACCGGGCCGGCCAGGCCCCCACCGGGCCGGCCCGGCCCCCACGGGGCCGGCCATGCCACCACAGGGCCGGCCACGCCACCACGGGGCCGGCAAGGCCCCCACGGGGCCGGCCAGGCCCCCACCGGGCCGGCCAGGCCCCCACGGGGCCGGTCAGGCCCCCACGGGGCTGGCCCGGCCCCCACGGGTCGGCCAGGCCCCCACGGGGCCGGCCCGGCCCCCACAGGGCCTGCCAGTCCACCACGGGGCCGGCCATGCCACCACGGGGCCGGCAAGGCCCCCACGGGGCCGGCATGGCCCCCACCGGGCCGGCCAGGCCCCCACGGGGCCGGTCAGGCCCCCACGGGGCCGGCCAGGCCCCCACGGGGCCGGCCAGGCCCCCACGGGGCCGGCCAGGCACCCACGTGGCCGGCCAGGCCTCCGCCGGGCAGGCCAGGCCCCCGCCGGGCCGGCCAGGCCTTCTCGGGGCCGGCCAGGCCCCCACGGAGCCGGCCAGGCCCCCACGGGGCCGGCCAGGCCCCCACGGGGCCGGCCAGGTCCCCACGGGGCCGGCCAGGCCCCCACGGGGCCGGCCAGGCCCCCACGGGGCCGGCCAGGCCCCCACCGGGCCGGCCAGGCCCCCACGGGGCCGGCCAGGCCCCCAAGGGGCCGGACAGGCCCCCACCGGGCCGACCAGGCCCCCACCGGGCCGGCCAGGCCCCCACCGGGCCGGCCAGGCCCCCACGGGGCCGGCCAAGCCCCCACCGGGACGGCCAGGCCCCCACGGGGCTGGCCAGGCCCCCACGGGCCGGCCAGGCCACCACGGGGCCGGCCAGGCCACCACAGCGCCGGCAAGGCCCCCACAGGGCAGGCCAGGCCCCCACGGGGCCGGCCCGGCCACCACGGGGCCGGCCCGGCCGGCCCGGCCCCCACGGGGCCGGCCCAGCCCCCACGGGGCCGGCCAGGCCCCCACGGGACCGGCCCAACCCCCACGGGGCCGGCCCGCCCACCACGGGGCCCGCCCGGCCCCCACGGGGCCGGCCCGGCCCCCACGGAGCCGGCCCGGCCCCCACGGGACCGGCCAGGCTCCCACGGGGCCGGCCCAGCCCCCACGGGGAGGGTCAGGCCACCACGGGTCCGGCCCGGCCTCCACGGGGCCGGACCGGCCCCCACGGGGCCGGCCAGGCCCCCACGGTGCCGGCCAGGCCCCCACGGTGCCGGCCCGGCCCGTACGGGGCCGACCAGGCCCCCACGGTGCCGGCCAGGCCCCCACGGGGCCGGCCCGGCCCCCAAAGGGGCCGGCCCGGCCCCCACGGGGCCGGCCAGGCCCCCACGGGGCCGGCCCGGCCCCCACGGGGCCGGCCAGTCCACCACGGGGCGGCCAGGCCACCACGGGGCCGGCAAGGCCCCCACGGGGCCGGCCAGGCCCCCACCGTGCCGGCCAGGCCCCCAAGGGGCCGGTCAGGCCCCCACGGGGCAGGCCAGGCCCCCACGGGGCCGGCCAGGCCCCCACGGGGCCGGCCAGGCCCCCACGTGGCCGGCCAGGCTTCCGCCAGGCCGGCCAGGCCCCCGCCGTGCCAACCAGGCCCCCACGGGGCCGGCCAGGCCCCCACGTGGCCGGACAGGCCCCCACTTGGCCGGCCAGGCCCCCACCGGGCCGGCCAGGCCCCCACCGGGCCGGCCAGGCCCCCACCGGGCCGGCCAGGCCCCCACGGGGCCGGCCAGGCCCCCACCGGGACGGCCAGGCCCCCACGGGGCCGGCCAGGCCCCCACGGGCCGACCAGGCCACTACGGGGCCGGCCAGGCCACCACGGCGCCGGCAAGGCCCCCACGGGGCAGTCCAGGCCTCCACGGGGCCGGACCGGCCCCCACGGGGCCGGCCAGGCCCCCACGGTGCCGGCCAGGTCCCCACGGCGCCGGCCCAACCCCCACGGGGCCGGCCAGGCCCCCACGGGGCCGGCCAGGCCCCCACGGGGCCGGCCAGGCCCCCACGGGACCAACCCGGCCCCCATGGGGCCGGCCAGGCCCCCACGGGGCCGGCCCGGCCCCCACGGGGCCGCCCAGGCCCCCACGGGGCCGGCCAGGCCCCAACGTGGCCGGCCAGGCCCCCGCTGGGCCGGCCAGGCCCCCACGGGGCCGGCCAGGCCCCCACGGGGCCGGCCAGGCCCCCACGGGGCCGGCCAGGCCCCCACGGTGCCGGCAAGGCCCCCACGGGGATTGTCAGGCCCCCACCGGGCCGGCCAGGCCCCCACAGGGCCGGCCAGGCCCCCAAGGGGCCGGACAGGCCACCACGGGGCCGGCCCGGCCCCCACGGGGCCTGCCAGGCCCCCACGGGGCCGGCCCGGCCCCCACGGGGCCGGCCAGGCCCCCACGGGCCGGCCAGGCCCCCACAAGCCCGGCCAGGCCCCCACGGGCCCGGCCAGGCCCCCACGGGGCCGGCCAGGCCTTCACGGGGCCGGCCAGGCCCCCACGGGGCCGGCCAGGCCCCCACGGGGCCGGCCAGGCCCCCACGGGGCCGGCCAGGCCCCCACGGGGCCGGCCAGGCCCCCACGGGGCCGGCCAGGCCCCCACGGGGCCGGCCAGGCCCCCACGGGGCCGGCCAGGCCCCCACGGGGCCGGCCAGGCCCCCACGGGGCCGGCCAGGCCCCCACGGGGCCGGCCAGGCCCCCACGGGGCCGGCCAGGCCCCCACGGGGCCGGCCAGGCCCCCACGGGGCCGGCCAGGCCCCCACGGGGCCGGCCAGGCCCCCACGGGGCCGGCCAGGCCCCCACGGGGCCGGCCAGGCCCCCACGGGGCCGGCCAGGCCCCCACGGGGCCGGCCAGGCCCCCACGGGGCCGGCCAGGCCCCCACGGGGCCGACAAGGCCCCCACGGGGCCGGCCAGGCCCCCACGGGGCCGGCCAGGCCCCCACGGGGCCGGCCAGGCCCCCACGGGGCCGGCCAGGCCCCCACGGGGCCGGCCAGGCCCCCACATGGCCGGCCAGGCCCCCACGGGGCCGGCCAGGCCCCCACGGGGCCGGCCCGGCCCCCACGGGGCCGGCCAGGCCCCCACGGGGCCGGCCAGGCCCCCACGGGGCCGGCCAGGCCCCCACGGGGCCGGCCAGGCCCCCACGGGGCCGGCCAGGCCCCCACGGGGCCGGCCAGGCCCCCACAAGGCCGGCCAGGCCCCCACTGGGCCGTCCAAGCCCCCACGGGGCCGGCCAGGCCCCCACGGGGCCGGCCAGGCCCCCACGGGGCTCGCCCAGCCTCCACGGGGCCAGCTAGGCCCCCACGGGGCCGGCCAGGCCCCCACGGTGTCGGCCAGGCCCCCACGGGGCCGGCCCGGCCCCCACGATGCCAACCAGGCCCCCACCGGACAGGCCCGGCCCCCACGGGGCCGGCCAGTCGGTTGCGTGTAAAACCCGGAACGTGGAATGGAACATGGAATGGAACGTGGAACGGATGTAAAATGAACTAATAAGCGTGTTAACTAATTGGGGTTGTCGCGAGCGAGCCTGCGCATGCAGTAGTCGGCATAGACAGTGCAAGAGTCGAGTCAAGGGAGATGGTGGCAGAGGACAATCATCGCGCGAGTGACAACCTGGCTACGCGAGACTACCCGTTGTTATGCCCTGGCCTGGATGGAGTATTTCGCCGATCAGCGAAGTGAAGCAGGGCTGTTGTAATAATAAACTACGTAGTTTATTATCTATGGTAATATTAAAGTGCGAGCAGCATCACTTGTGTAAGCTGTATGAACGTGTACCGTGCTAGCGCTATAAACCTAGCTAGCTGTGCTGCTATGCTGGCCCGCTCACGCTTATTCGTCACTCGAAGACCGTATGCCGTAAGTACAGTATAGCCCTGCTTCACTCGGATGGCATAGTCATGTCAACTAGTCTAACATCTCGTTGTCTACCGTGAACTTCTCACATCCAGGGCATACAACCTGCCGGTAGTCTCGCGTGGCCAGGCGCCTAGGCTGGGCTCTCATGATTGTCACCAAGACTCGAGACTCGCTCGCGCCAGCTCCAATTAACGCCCACCTTAATTAACATGTTTATTGGACTCATTACGACATTTTACATCCGTTCCACGTTCCATTCCATGTTCCATTCCACGTTCCATTCCATTCCACGTTCCGCGTTTTACACGCAACCCGGCCAGTCCCCCACGGGGCCGGCCAGGCCCCCACGGGGCCGGCCAGGCCCCCACGGGGTCAGCCAGGCCCCCACGGGGCCGGCCCGGCCCCCACGATGCCGGCCAGGCCCCCACCGGACAGGCCCGGCCCCCACGGGGCCGGCCAGTCCCCCACGGGGCCGCCCAGGACCCCACGAGGTCGGCCCGGCCGGCCCGGCCCCCACGGGGCAGGCCAGGCCCCCACGGGGCCGGCCCGGCCCCCACGGGGAGGGCCCGGCCCCCACGGGGCCGACCAGGCCCCCACGGGGCCGGCCCGGCCCCCACGGGGCCGGCCAGGCACCCACGGGGCCGGCTCGGCCCCCACGGGGCCGGCCCGGCCCCCACGAGGCCGGCCCGGCCCCCACGGGGCCGGCCAGGCCCCCACGGGGCCGGCCCGGCCCCCACGGGGCCGGCCAGGCCCCCACGGGGCCGGCCAGGCCCCCACGGGGCCGGCCCGGCCCCCACGGGGCCGGCCCGGCCCCAACGGGGCCGGCCAGGCCCCCACGGGGCAGGCCAGGCCCCCACGGGGCCGGCCAGTTTCCCACGGGGCCGACCCGGCCCCCACGGGGTCGGCCCGGCCCCCTCCGGGCCGGCCAGGCCCCCACGGGGCCGGCCAGGCCCCCACGGGGCCGGCCCGACCCCCACGGGGCCGGCCAGGCCCCCACGGGGCCGGCCAGGCCCCCACGGGGCCGGCCAGGCCCCCACGGGGCCGGCCAGGCCCCCACGGGGCCGGCCAGGCTTCCACGGGGCCGGCCAGGCCCCCACGGGGCCGGCCAGGCCCCCACGGGGCCGGCCAGGCCCCCACGGGGCCGGCCAGGCCCCCACGGGGCCGGCCAGGCCCCCACGGGGCCGGCCAGGCCCCCACGGGGCCGGCCAGGCCCCCACGGGGCCGGCCAGGCCCCCACGGGGCCGGCCAGGCCCCCACGGGGCCGGCCAGGCCCCCACGTGGCCGGCCAGGCCTCCGCGGGGCTGGCCAGGCCCCCGCCGGGCCGGCCAGGCCTTCACGGGGCCGGCCAGGCCCCCACGGAGCCGGCCAGGCCCCCACGGGGCCGGCCAGGCCCCCACGGGGCCGGCCAGGTCCCCACGGGGCCGGCCAGGCCCCCACGGGGCCGGCCAGGCCCCAAAGGGGCCGGCCAGGCCCCCACCGGGCCGACCAGGCCCCCACCGGGCCGGCCAGGCCCCCACCGGGCCGGCCCGGCCCCCACGGGGCCGGCCATGCCACCACAGGGCCGGCCACGCCACCACGGGGCCGGAAAGGCCCCCACGGGGCCGGCCAGGCCCCCACCGGGCCGGCCAGGCCCCCACGGGGCCGGTCAGGCCCCCACGGGGCTGGCCCGGCCCCCACGGGGCCGGCCAGGCCCCCACGGGGCCGGCCCGGCCCCCACGGGGCCTGCCAGGCCACCACGGGGCCGGCCATGCCACCACGGGGCCGGCAAGGCCCCCACGGGGCCGGCCAGGCCCCCACCGGGCCGGCCAGGCCCCCACGGGGCCGGCCAGGCCCCCACGGGGCCGGCCAGGCCCCCACGGGGCCGGCCAGGCCCCCACGTGGCCGGCCAGGCCTCCGCCGGGCTGGCCAGGCCCCCGCCGGGCCGGCCAGGCCTTCACGAGGCCGGCCAGGCCCCCACGGAGCCGGCCAGGCCCCCACGGGGCCGGCCAGGCCCCCACGGGGCCGGCCAGGTCCCCACGGGGCCGGCCAGGCCCCCACGGGGCCGGCCAGGCCCCCACCGGGCCGGCCAGGCCCCCACGGGGCCGGCCAGGCCCCCGACGGGCCGGACAGGCCCCCACTGGGCCGACCAGGCCCCCACCGGGCCGGCCAGGCCCCCACCGGGCCGGCCAGGCCCCCACGGGGCCGGCCAAGCCCCCACCGGGACGGCCAGGCCCCCACGGGGCCGGCCAGGCCCCCACGGGCCGGCCAGGCCACCACGGGGCCGGCCAGGCCACCACCGCGCAGGCAAGGCCCCCACAGGGCAGGCCAGGCCCCCACGGGGCCGGCCCGGCCCCCACGGGGCCGGCCCAGCCCCCATGGGGCCGGCCAGGCTCCCACGGGACCGGCCCAACCCCCACGGGGCCGGCCCGGCCCCCACGGGGCCCGCCCGGCCCCCACGGGGCCGGCCCGGCCCCCACAGAGCCGGCCCGGCCCCCACGGGGCCGGACAGGCTCCCACGGGGCCGGCCCAGCCCCCACGGGGAAGGTCAGGCCACCACGGGGCCGGCCCGGCCCCCACGGGGCCGGCCCGGCCCCCACGGGGCCGGCCAGGCCCCCACGGGGCCGGCCCGGCCTCCACGGGGCCGGACCGGCCTCCACGGGGCCGGCCAGGCCCCCACGGTGCCGGCCAGGCCCCCACGGGGCCGGTCCGGCCCATACGGAGCCGACCAGGCCCCCACGGTGCCGGCCAGGCCCCCACGGGGCCGGCCCGGCCCCCAAAGGGGCCGGCCAGGCCCCCACGGGGCCGGCCAGGCCCCCACGGGGCCGGCCCGGCCCCAACGGGGCCGGTCAGGCCACCACCGGGCCGGCCAGGCCCTCACCGGGCCGGCCAGGCCCCCACCGGGCCGGCCAGGCCCCCACGGGGCCGGCCAGGCCCCCACCGGGACGGCCAGGCCCCCACGGGGCCGGCCAGGCCCCCACGGGCCGGCCAGGCCACTACGGGGCCGGCCAGGCCACCACGGCGCCGGCAAGGCCCCCACGGGGCAGGCCAGGCCCCCACGGGGCCGGACCGGCCCCCACGGGGCCGGCAGGCCCCCACGGTGCCGGCCAGGCCCCCACGGCGCCGGCCCGGCCCCCACGGGGCCGGCCAGGCCCCCACGGGGCCGGCCAGGCCCCCACGGGGCCGGCACGGCCGGCCCTGCCCCCACGGGGCCGGCCCGGCCCCCCTCGGGGCCGGCCAGGCCCCCACGGGACCGGCCCGGCCCCCACGGGGCCGGCCCGGCCCCCACGGGGCCGGCCAGGCCCCCACGGGGCCGGCCCGGCCTCCACGGGGCCGGACCGGCCTCCACGGGGCCGGCCAGGCCCCCACGGTGCCGGCCAGGCCCCCACGGGGCCGGTCCGGCCCATACGGAGCCGACCAGGCCCCCACGGTGCCGGCCAGGCCCCCACGGGGCCGGCCCGGCCCCCAAAGGGGCCGGCCAGGCCCCCACGGGGCCGGCCCGGCCCCCACGGGGCCGGCCCGGCCCCAACGGGGCCGGTCAGGCCACCACCGGGCCGGCCAGGCCCTCACCGGGCCGGCCAGGCCCCCACCGGGCCGGCCAGGCCCCCACGGGGCCGGCCAGGCCCCCACCGGGACGGCCAGGCCCCCACGGGGCCGGCCAGGCCCCCACGGGCCGGCCAGGCCACTACGGGGCCGGCCAGGCCACCACGGCGCCGGCAAGGCCCCCACGGGGCAGGCCAGGCCCCCACGGGGCCGGACCGGCCCCCACGGGGCCGGCAGGCCCCCACGGTGCCGGCCAGGCCCCCACGGCGCCGGCCCGGCCCCCACGGGGCCGGCCAGGCCCCCACGGGGCCGGCCAGGCCCCCACGGGGCCGGCCAGGCCCCCACGGGGCCGGCACGGCCGGCCCTGCCCCCACGGGGCCGGCCCGGCCCCCACGGGGCCGGCCAGGCCCCCACGGGACCGGCCCGGCCCCCACGGGGCCGGCCAGGCCCCCACGGGGCCGGCCCGGCCCCCACGGGGCAGGCCCGGCCCCCACGGGGCCGCCCAGGCCCCCACGGGGCCGGCCAGGCCCCAACGTGGCCGGCCAGGCCTTCGCCGGGCCGGCCAGGCCCCCGCCGGGCCGGCCAGGCCCCCACGGGGCCGGCCAGGCCCCCACGGGGCAGGCCAGGCCCCCACGGGGCCGGCCAGGCCCCCACGGTGCCGGCAAGGCCCCCACGGGGATTGTAAGGCCCCCACCGGGCCGGCCAGGCCCCCCCGGGGCCGGCCAGGCCCCCAAGGGGCCGGACAGGCCACCACGGGGCCGGCCCGGCCCCCACGGGGCCGGCTAGGCCCCCACGGGGCCGGCCAGGCCCCCACGGTGCCGGCCAGGCCCCCACGGGGCCGGCCCGGCCCCCACGAGGCCGACAAGGCCCCCACGGGGCCGGCCAAGCCCCCACGGGGCCGGTCCGGCCCCCACGGGGCCGGCCAGGCCCCCACGGGGCCGGCCCGGCCCCCACGGGGCCGGCCAGGCCACCACGGGGCCGGCCAGGCCCCCAAGGGGCCGGACAGGCCCCCACCGGGCCGGCCAGGTCCCCACGGGCTGGCCAGGCCACCAAGGGGCCGGCCAGGCCACCACGGCGCCGGCAAGGCCCCCACGGGGAAGGCCAGGCCCCCACGGGGCCGGCCCGGCCCCCACGGGGCCGGTCAGGCCCCCACGGTGCCGGCCAGGCCCCCACGGGGCCGGCCAGGCCCCCACGGGCCCGGCCCGGCCCCCACGGGGCCGGCCAAGCCCCCACGGGGCCGGCCAGGCCCCCACGGGGCCGGTCCGGCCGGCCCGGCCCCCACGGGGCCGGCCCGGACCCCACGGGGCCGGCCCGGCCCCCACGGGGCCGGCCAGGCCCCCACGGGACCGGCCCGGCCCCCAAAGGGGCCGGCCCGGCCCCCACGGGGCCGGCCAGGCCCCCACGGGGCCGGCCCGGCCCCAACGGGGCCGGTCAGGCCACCACCGGGCCGGCCAGGCCCTCACCGGGCCGGCCAGGCCCCCACCGGGCCGGCCAGGCCCCCACGGGGCCGGCCAGGCCCCCACCGGGACGGCCAGGCCCCCACGGGGCCGGCCAGGCCCCCACGGGCCGGCCAGGCCACTACGGGGCCGGCCAGGCCACCACGGCGCCGGCAAGGCCCCCACGGGGCAGGCCAGGCCCCCACGGGGCCGGACCGGCCCCCACGGGGCCGGCAGGCCCCCACGGTGCCGGCCAGGCCCCCACGGCGCCGGCCCGGCCCCCACAGGGCCGGCCAGGCCCCCACGGGGCCGGCCAGGCCCCCACGGGGCCGGCCAGGCCCCCACGGGGCCGGCACAGCCGGCCCTGCCCCCACGGGGCCGGCCCGGCCCCCACGGGGCCGGCCAGGCCCCCACGGGACCGGCCCGGCCCCCACGGGGCCGGCCAGGCCCCCACGGGGCCGGCCCGGCCCCCACGGGGCCGGCCCGGCCCCCACGGGGCCGCCCAGGCCCCCACGGGGCCGGCCAGGCCCCAACGTGGCCGGCCAGGCCTTCGCCGGGCCGGCCAGGCCCCCGCCGGGCCGGCCAGGCCCCCACGGGGCCGGCCAGGCCCCCACGGGGCCGGCCAGGCCCCCACGGGGCCGGCCAGGCCCCCACGGTGCCGGCAAGGCCCCCACGGGGATTGTCAGGCCCCCACCGGGCCGGCCAGGCCCCCACGGGGCCGGCCAGGCCCCCAAGGGGCCGGACAGGCCACCACGGGGCCGGCCCGGCCCCCACGGGGCCGGCTAGGCCCCCACGGGGCCGGCCAGGCCCCCACGGTGCCGGCCAGGCCCCCACGGGGCCGGCCCGGCCCCCACGAGGCCGACAAGGCCCCCACGGGGCCGGCCAAGCCCCCACGGGGCCGGTCCGGCCCCCACGGGGCCGGCCAGGCCCCCACGGGGCCGGCCCGGCCCCCACGGGGCCGGCCAGGCCACCACGGGGCCGGCCAGGCCCCCAAGGGGCCGGACAGGCCCCCACCGGGCCGGCCAGGCCCCCACCGGGCCGGCCAGGCCCCCACCGGGCCGGCCAGGTCCCCACGGGCTGGCCAGGCCACCAAGGGGCCGGCCAGGCCACCACGGCGCCGGCAAGGCCCCCACGGGGCAGGCCAGGTTCCCACGGGGCCGGCCCGGCCCCCACGGGGCCGGTCAGGCCCCCACGGTGCCGGCCAGGCCCCCACGGGGCCGGCCAGGCCCCCACGGGCCCGGCCCGGCCCCCACGGGGCCGGCCAAGCCCCCACGGGGCCGGCCAGGCCCCCACGGGGCCGGTCCGGCCGGCCCGGCCCCCACGGGGCCGGCCCGGACCCCACCGGGCCGGCCCGGCCCCCACGGGGCCGGCCAGGCCCCCACGGGACAGGCCCGGCCCCCACGGGGCCGGCCCGGCCCCCACGGGGCCCGCCCGGCCCCCACGGGGCCGGCCCGGCCGCCACGGAGCCGGCCCGGCCCCCACGGGGCCGGCCAGGCCCCCACGGGGCCGGCCCGGCCCCCACGGGGAGGGCCAGGCCACCACGTGGCCGGCCCGGCCCCCACGTGGCCGGCCCGGCCCCCACGGGGCCGGCCCGGCCCCCACGGGGCCGACCAGGCCCCCACGGTGCCGGCCAGGACCCCACGGGGCCGGCCCGATCCCCAAGGGGCCGGCCCGGCCACCACGGGGCCGGCCCGGCCCCCACGGGGCCGGCCAGGCCCCCACGGGGCCGGCCCTGCCCCCACGGGGCCGGCGAGGCCACCACGGGGCCGGCCAGGCCACCACGGGGCCGGAAAGGCCCCCACGGGGCCGGCCAGGCACCCATCGGGCCGGCCAGGCCCCCACGGGGCCGGCCAGGCCCCCACGTGGCCGGCCAGGCCTCCGCCGGGCCTGCCAGGCCCCCACCGGGCCGGCCAGGCCCCCACGGGGCCGGCAAGGCCCCCACGGGGCCGGCCAGGCCCCCACGGGGCCGGCCAGGCTCCCACGGGCCGGCCCGGCCCCCACGGGGCCGGCCAGGCCACCACGGGGCCGGCCAGGCCCCCACGGGGCCGGCCAGTCCCCCACCGGGTCGGCCATGCCCCCACGGTGCCGGCCAGGCACCCACGGGGCCGGCCCGGCCCTCACGGGGCCGGCTAGGCCCCCACGGGGCCGGCCAGGCCCCCACGGGGCCGGCCAGGCCCCCACGGGGCCGGCCAGGCCCCCACGGGGCCGGCCAGGCCCCCACGGGGCCGGCCCGGCCCCCACGGGGCCGACCAGGCCTCCACGAGGCCGGCCAGGCCCCCACGGGGCCGGCCAGGCCCCCACGGGGCCGGCCAGGCCCCCACGGGGCCGGCCCGGCCCCCACGGCGCCGGCCCGGCCCCCACGGGGTTGGCCCGGCCCCCACAAGGCCGACCCGGCCCCCACGGGGCCGGCCCGGCCCCCACGGGGCCGGCCAGGCCCCCACGGGGCCAGCCTGGCCCCCACGGGTCCGGCCAGTCCCCCACGGGTCCGGCCAGGCCCCCACGGGGCCGGCCAGGCCCCCACGGTGCCGGCCAGGCTCCCACGGGGCCGGCCCGGCCCCCACGGGGCCGGCCAGGCCCCGACGGGGCCGGCCAGGCCCCCACGGGGCCGGCCAGGCCCCCACGGGGTTGGCCCGGCCGGCCCGGCCCCCACGGGGCCGGCCCGGCCCCCACAAGGCCGGCCCGGCCCCCACGGGGCAGGCCAGGCCCCCACGGGGCCGGCCCGGCCCCCACTGAGCCGGCCAGGCCCCCACGGGGCCGGCCCGGCCCCCACGGGGCCGGCCAGGCCCCCACGGGGCCGGCCCGGCCCCCACGGGGCCGGCCAGGCCCCCACGGGGCCGGCCCGGCCCCCACGGGGCCGGCCAGGCCCCCACGGGGCCGACCCGGCCCCCACGGGGCCGGCCAGGCCCCCACGGGGCCGGCCCGGCCCCCACGGGGCCGGCACGGCCCCCACGGGGCCGGCCAGGCCACCACAGGGCCGGCCCGGCCCCCACGGGGCCGGCCCGGCCCCCACGGGGCCGGCCCGGCCCCCACGGGGCCGGCCCGGCCCCCACGGGGCCGGCCAGGCCCCCACGGGGCCGGCCAGGCCCCCACGGGGCCGGCCAGGCCCCCACAGTGCCGGCCCTGCCCCCACGGGGCCGGGCCGGCCCCCACGGGGCCGGCCCGGCCCCCACGGGGCCGGCCCGGCCCCCACGGGGCAGGCCAGGCCCCCACGGGGCCGGCCCGGCCCCCACGGGGCGGGCCCGGCCCCCACGGGGCCGGCCCGGCCCCCACGGGGCCGGCCAGGCCCCCACGGGGCCGGCCCGGCCCCCACGGGGCCGGCCAGGCCCCCACGGGGCCGGCCCGGCCCCCACGGGGCCGGCCAGGCCCCCATGGGGCCGACCCGGCCCCCACGGGGCCGGCACGGCCCCCACGGGGCCGGCCAGGCCACCACGGGGCCGGCCCGGCCCCCACGGGGCCGGCCCGGCCCCCACGGGGCAGGCCAGGCCCCCACGGGGCCGGCCCGGCCGCCACGGGGAAGGCCAGGCCCCAACGGGGCCGGCCCGGCCCCAAATGGGCCGGCCCGGCCCCCACGGGGCCGGCCCGGCCCCCACAAGGCCGGCCCGGCCCCCACGGGGCCGGCCAGGCCCCCACGGGGCCGGCCCGGCCCCCACGGGGCCGGCCAGGACCCCACGGGGCCGGCCCGGCCCCCACGGGGCCGGCCAGGCCCCCACGGGGCCGGCCCGGCCCCCACGGGGCCGGCCAGGCCCCCACGGGGCCGGCCCGGCCCCCACGGGGCCGGCCAGGCCCCCACGGGGCCGGCCCGGCCCCCACGGGGCCGGCCAGGCCCCCACGGGGCCGGCCCGGCCCCCACGGGGCAGGCCAGGCCCCCACGGGGCCGGCCCGGCCCCCACTGAGCCGGCCAGGCCCCCACGGGGCCGGCCCGGCCCCCACGGGGCCGGCCAGGCCCCCACTTGGTTGGCCCGGCCCCCACGGGGCCGGCCAGGCCCCCACGGGGCCAGCCCGGCCCCCACTGGGCCGGCCAGGCCCCCACGGGGCCGACCCGGCCCCCACGGGGCCGGCCCGGCCCCCACGGGGCCGGCCCGGCCCCCACGGGGCCGGCACGGCCCCCACGGGGCCGGCCAGGCCACCACGGGGCCGGCCCGGCCCCCACGGGGCCGGCCCGGCCCCAACGGGGCCGGCCAGGCCCCCACGGGGCCGGCCAGGCCCCCACGGGGCCGGCCAGGCCCCCACAGTGCCGGCCAGGCCCCCACGGGGCCGGCCAGGCCCCCACGGTGCCGGCCCGGCCCCCACGGGGCCGGCCCTGCCACCACGGGGCCGGGCCGGCCCCCACGGGGCCGGCCCGGCCCCCACGGGGCAGGCCAGGCCCCCACGGGGCCGGCCCGGCCCCCACGGGGCGGGCCAGGCCCCCACGGGGCCGGCCCGGCCCCCACGGGGCCGGCCCGGCTTCCACGGGGCCGGCCCGGCCCCCACGGAGCCGGCCCGGCCCCCACGGGGCCGGCCCGGCCCCCACGGGGCCGGCCAGGCCCCCACGGGGCCGGCCCGGCCCCCACGGGGCCGGCCAGGCCCCCACGGGGCCGGCCCGGCCCCCACGGGGCCGGCCAGGCCCCCACGGGGCCGACCCGGCCCCCACGGGGCCGGCACGGCCCCCACGGGGCCGGCCAGGCCACCACGGGGCCGGCCCGGCCCCCACGGGGCAGGCCAGGCCCCCACGGGGCCGGCCCGGCCGCCACGGGGCAGGCCAGGCCCCAACGGGGCCGGCCCGGCCCCAAATGGGCCGGCCCGCCCCCCACGGGGCCGGCCCGGCCCCCACAAGGCCGGCCCGGCCCCCACGGGGCCGGCCAGGCCCCCACGGGGCCGGCCCGGCCCCCACGGGGCCGGCCAGGACCCCACGGGGCCGGACCGGCCCCCACGGGGCCGTCCAGGCCCCCACGGGGCCGGCCCGGCCCCCACGGGGCCGGCCAGGCCCCCACGGGGCCGGCCCGGCCCCCACGGAGCCGGCCAGGCCCCCACGGGGCCGGCCCGGCCCCCACGGGGCCGGCCAGGCCCCCACGGGGCCGGCCCGGCCCCCACGGGGCCGGCCCGGCCCCCACGGGGCCGGCCAGGCCACCACGGGGCCGGCCAGGCCCCCACGGGGCGGGCCCGGCCCCCACGGGGCCGGCCAGGCCCCCACGGGGCCGGCCAGGCCCCCACGGGGCCGGCCAGGCCCCCAAGGGGCCGGCCAGGCCCCCCCGGTGCCGGCCAGGCCCCCACGGGGCCGGCCCGGCCCCAACGGGGCCGACCAGGCCCCCACGAAGCCGGCCAGGCCCCCACGAGGCCGGCCCGGCCCCCACGGGGCCGGCCCGGCCCCCACGGGCCCGGCCCGGCCCCCACGGGGCCGGCCCGGCCCCCACGGGGCCGGCCAGGCCACCACGGGGCCGGCCAGGCCCCCACGGGGCCGGCCAGGCCCCCACGGTGCCGGCCCGGCCTGCCCGGCCCCCACGGGGCCGGCCCGGCCCCCACGGGGCCGGCCCGGCCCCCACGGGGCCGGCCAGGCCCCCACGGGGCCGGCCCAGCCACCACGGGGCCGGCCAGGCCCCCACGGGGCCGGCCAAGCCCCCACGGGGCCGGCCCGGCCCCCACGGGGCCGGCCAGGCCCCCACGGGGCCGGCCCGGCCCCCACGGGGCCGGCCCGGCCCCCACGGGGCCGGCCCGGCCCCCACGGGGCCGGCCAGGCCCCGACGGGGCCGGCCCGGCCCCCACGGGGCCGGCCCGGCCCCCACGGGGCCGGCCAGGCCACCACGGGGCCGGCCCGGCCCCCACGGGGCCGGCCAGGCCCCCACGGGGCCGGCCAGGAACCCACGGGGCCGGCCAGGCCACCACGGGGCCGGCCCGGCCCCCACGGGGCCGGTTAGGCCCCCACGGGGCCGGCCAGGCCACCACGGTGCCGGCCAGGCCCCCACGGGGCCGGCAAGGCCCCCACAGGGCCGGCCAGGCCACCACGGGGCCGGCCAGGCCACCACGGGGCCGGCCAGTCCACCACGGGGCCGGCCCGGCCCCCACGGGGCCGGTCAGGCCACCACGGGGCCGGCCAGGCCACCACGGGGCCGGCAAGGCCCCCACGGGGCCGGCCAGGCCCCCACCGGGCCCGCCAGCCCCCCACGGGGCCGGCCAGGCCCCCACGGGGCCGGTCAGGCCCCCAAGGGGCCGGCCAGGCCCCCACGGTGCAGGCCAGGCCCCCACGGGGCCGGCCCGGCCCCAACGGGGCCGACCAGGCCCCCACGAAGCCGGCCAGGCCCCCACGAGGCCGGCCCGGCCCCCACGGGGCCGGCCCGGCCCCCACGGGGCCGGCCCGGCCCCCACGGGGCCGGCCAGGCCACCACGGGGCCGGCCAGGCCCCCACGGGGCCGGCCAGGCCCCCACGGTGCCGGCCCGGCCTGCCCGGCCCCCACGGGGCCGGCCCAGCCACCACGGGGCCGGCCAGGCCCCCACGGGGCCGGCCCAGCCCCCACGGGGCCGGCCCGGCCCCCACGGGGCCGGCCAAGCCCCCACGGGGCCGGCCCGGCCCCCACGGGGCCTGCCAGGCCCCCACGGGGCCGGCCCGGCCCCCACGGGGCCGGCCAGGCCCCGACGGGGCCGGCCCGGCCCCCACGGGGCCGGCCAGGCCACCACGGGGCCGGCCCGGCCCCCACGGGGCCGGCCAGGCCCCCACGGGGCCGGCCCGGCCCCCACGGGGCCGGCCTGGCCCCCACGGGGCCGGCCAGGCCACCACGGGGCCGGCCAGGCCACCACGGGGCCGGCCAGGCCACCACGGGGCCTGCCCGGCCCCCACGGGGCCGGTCAGGCCACCACGGGGCCGGCCCGGCCCCCACGGGGCCGGCCAGGCCCCCACGGGGCCGGCCCGGCCCCCACGGGGCCGGCCAGGCCCCCACGGGACCGACCCGGCCCCCACGGGGCCGGCACGGCCCCCACGGGGCCGGCCAGGCCACCACGGGGCCGGCCCGGCCCCCACGGGGCAGGCCAGGCCCCCACGGGGCCGGCCCGGCCGCCACGGGGCAGGCCAGGCCCCAACGGGGCCGGCCCGGCCCCAAATGGGCCGGCCCGCCCCCCACGGGGCCGGCCCGGCCCCCACAAGGCCGGCCCGGCCCCCACGGGGCCGGCCAGGCCCCCACGGGGCCGGCCCGGCCCCCACGGGGCCGGCCAGGACCCCACGGGGCCGGACCGGCCCCCACGGGGCCGTCCAGGCCCCCACGGGGCCGGCCCGGCCCCCACGGGGCCGGCCAGGCCCCCACGGGGCCGGCCCGGCCCCCACGGGGCCGGCCAGGCCCCCACGGGGCCGGCCCGGCCCCCACGGGGCCGGCCAGGCCCCCACGGGGCCGGCCCGGCCCCCACGGGGCCGGCCCGGCCCCCACGGGGCCGGCCAGGCCACCACGGGGCCGGCCAGGCCCCCACGGGGCGGGCCCGGCCCCCACGGGGCCGGCCAGGCCCCCACGGGGCCGGCCAGGCCCCCACGGGGCCGGCCAGGCCCCCAAGGGGCCGGCCAGGCCCCCCCGGTGCCGGCCAGGCCCCCACGGGGCCGGCCCGGCCCCAACGGGGCCGACCAGGCCCCCACGAAGCCGGCCAGGCCCCCACGAGGCCGGCCCGGCCCCCACGGGGCCGGCCCGGCCCCCACGGGCCCGGCCCGGCCCCCACGGGGCCGGCCCGGCCCCCACGGGGCCGGCCAGGCCACCACGGGGCCGGCCAGGCCCCCACGGGGCCGGCCAGGCCCCCACGGTGCCGGCCCGGCCTGCCCGGCCCCCACGGGGCCGGCCCGGCCCCCACGGGGCCGGCCCGGCCCCCACGGGGCCGGCCAGGCCCCCACGGGGCCGGCCCAGCCACCACGGGGCCGGCCAGGCCCCCACGGGGCCGGCCCAGCCCCCACGGGGCCGGCCCGGCCCCCACGGGGCCGGCCAGGCCCCCACGGGGCCGGCCCGGCCCCCACGGGGCCGGCCCGGCCCCCACGGGGCCGGCCCGGCCCCCACGGGGCCGGCCAGGCCCCCACGGGGCCGGCCCGGCCCCCACGGGGCCGGCCCGGCCCCCACGGGGCCGGCCAGGCCACCACGGGGCCGGCCCGGCCCCCACGGGGCCGGCCAGGCCCCCACGGGGCCGGCCAGGCCCCCACGGGGCCGGCCCGGCCCCCACGGGGCCGGCCCGGCCCCCACGGGGCCGGCCAGGCCACCACGGGGCCGGCCCGGCCCCCACGGGGCCGGTTAGGCCCCCACGGGGCCGGCCAGGCCACCACGGTGCCGGCCAGGCCCCCACGGGGCCGGCAAGGCCCCCACAGGGCCGGCCAGGCCACCACGGGGCCGGCCAGGCCACCACGGGGCCGGCCAGGCCACCACGGGGCCGGCCCGGCCCCCACGGGGCCGGTCAGGCCACCACGGGGCCGGCCAGGCCACCACGGGGCCGGCAAGGCCCCCACGGGGCCGGCCAGGCCCCCACCGGGCCCGCCAGCCCCCCACGGGGCCGGCCAGGCCCCCACGGGGCCGGTCAGGCCCCCAAGGGGCCGGCCAGGCCCCCACGGTGCAGGCCAGGCCCCCACGGGGCCGGCCCGGCCCCAACGGGGCCGACCAGGCCCCCACGAAGCCGGCCAGGCCCCCACGAGGCCGGCCCGGCCCCCACGGGGCCGGCCCGGCCCCCACGGGGCCGGCCCGGCCCCCACGGGGCCGGCCAGGCCACCACGGGGCCGGCCAGGCCCCCACGGGGCCGGCCAGGCCCCCACGGTGCCGGCCCGGCCTGCCCGGCCCCCACGGGGCCGGCCCAGCCACCACGGGGCCGGCCAGGCCCCCACGGGGCCGGCCCAGCCCCCACGGGGCCGGCCCGGCCCCCACGGGGCCGGCCAAGCCCCCACGGGGCCGGCCCGGCCCCCACGGGGCCTGCCAGGCCCCCACGGGGCCGGCCCGGCCCCCACGGGGCCGGCCAGGCCCCGACGGGGCCGGCCCGGCCCCCACGGGGCCGGCCAGGCCACCACGGGGCCGGCCCGGCCCCCACGGGGCCGGCCAGGCCCCCACGGGGCCGGCCCGGCCCCCACGGGGCCGGCCTGGCCCCCACGGGGCCGGCCAGGCCACCACGGGGCCGGCCAGGCCACCACGGGGCCGGCCAGGCCACCACGGGGCCTGCCCGGCCCCCACGGGGCCGGTCAGGCCACCACGGGGCCGGCCAGGCCACCACGGGGCCGGCAAGGCCCCCACGGGGCCGGCCAGGCCCCCACCAAGCCCGCCAGCCCCCCACGGGGCCGGCCAGGCCCCCACGGGGCCGGTCAGGCCCCCACGGGGCCGGCCAGGCCCCCACGGGGCCGGCCAGGCCCCCACGGGGCCGGCCAGGCCTCCGCCGGGCCGGCCACGCCCGCACGGGGCCGGCCAGGCCCCCTCGGGGCCGGCCAGGCCCCCACGGGGCCGGCCAGGCCCCCACGGGGCCGGCCAGGCCCCCACGGGGCCGGCCAGGCCCCCACGGGGCCGGCCAGGCCCCCACGGGTCAGGCCAGGCCCCCACGGGGCCGGCAAGGCCCCCACAGGGCCGGCCAGGCCACCACGGGGCCGGCCAGGCCACCACGGGGCCGGCCAGGCCCCCACGGGGCCGGCCAGTCCCCCACCGGGTTGGCCAGGCCCCCACGGGGCCGGCCCGGCCCCCACGGGGCCGGTCAGGCCACCACGGGGCCGGCAAGGCAACCACGGGGCCGGCAAGGCCCCCACGGGGCCGGCCAGGCCCCCACCGGGCCCGCCAGCCCCCCACGGGGCCGGCCAGGCCCCCACGGGGCCGGTCAGGCCCCCACGGGGCCGGCCAGGCCCCCACGGGGCCGGCCAGGCCCCCACGGGGCCGGCCAGGCCCCCACGGGGCCGGCCAGGCCCCCACGGGGCCGGCCAGGCCCCCACGTGGCCGGCCAGGCCTCCGCCGGGCCGGCCACGCCCGCACGGGGCCGGCCAGGCCCCCTCGGGGCCGGCCAGGCCCCCACGGGGCCGGCCAGGCCCCCACGGGGCCGGCCAGGCCCCCACGGGGCCGGCCAGGCCCCCACGGGGCCGGCCAGGCCCCCACGGGGCCGGCCAGGCCCCCACGGGTCAGGCCAGGCCCCCACGGGGCCGGCCAGGCCCCCACGGTGCCGGCCAGGCCCCCACGGGGCCGGCCAGGCCCCCACCGGGCCGGCCAGGCCCCCACGGGGCCGGGTAGGCCCCCAAGGGGCCGGCCAGGCCCCCACCGGGCCGGCCAGGCCCCCAACGGGCCGGCCAGGCCCCCACCGGGCCGGCCAGGCCCCCACCGGGCCGGCCAGGCCCCCACGGGGCCGGCCAGGCCCCCACCGGGCCGGCCAGGCCCCCACCGGGCAGGCCAGGCCCCCACGGGGCCGGCCAGGCCCCCACCGGGCCGGCCAGGCCCCCACAAGGCCGGCCAGGCCACCACGGGGCCGGCAAGGCCCCCACAAGGCCGGCCAGGCCCCCACCGGGCCGGCCAGGCCCCCACGGGGCCGGCCAGGCCCCCACGGGGCCGGTCAGGCCCCCACGGGGCCGGCTTGGCCCCACGGGGCCGGCCAGGCCCCCACGGGTCAGGCCAGGCCCCCACGGGGCCGGCAAGGCCCCCACAGGGCCGGCCAGGCCACCACGGGGCCGGCCAGGCCACCACGGGGCCGGCCAGGCCACCACGGGGCCGGCCAGGCCCCCACGGGGCCGGCCAGTCCCCCACCGGGTTGGCCAGGCCCCCACGGGGCCGGCCCGGCCCCCACGGGGCCGGTCAGGCCACCACCGGGCCGGCCAGGCAACCACGGGGCCGGCAAGGCCCCCACGGGGCCGGCCAGGCCCCCACCGGGCCCGCCAGCCCCCCACGGGGCCGGCCAGGCCCCCACGGGGCCGGTCAGGCCCCCACGGGGCCGGCCAGGCCCCCACGGGGCCGGCCAGGCCCCCACGGGGCCGGCCAGGCCCCCACGGGGCCGGCCAGGCCCCCACGGGGCCGGCCAGGCCCCCACGTGGCCGGCCAGGCCTCCGCCGGGCCGGCCACGCCCGCACGGGGCCGGCCAGGCCTCCTCGGGGCCGGCCAGGCCCCCACGGGGCCGGCCAGGCCCCCACGGGGCCGGCCAGGCCCCCACGGGGCCGGCCAGGCCCCCACGGGGCCGGCCAGGCCCCCACGGGGCCGGCCAGGCCCCCACGGGTCAGGCCAGGCCCCCACGGGGCCGGCCAGGCCCCCACGGTGCCGGCCAGGCCCCCACGGGGCCGGCCAGGCCCCCACCGGGCCGGCCAGGCCCCCACGGGGCCGGGTAGGCCCCCAAGGGGCCGGCCAGGCCCCCACCGGGCCGGCCAGGCCCCCAACGGGCCGGCCAGGCCCCCACCGGGCCGGCCAGGCCCCCACCGGGCCGGCCAGGCCCCCACGGGGCCGGCCAGGCCCCCACCGGGCCGGCCAGGCCCCCACCGGGCAGGCCAGGCCCCCACGGGGCCGGCCAGGCCCCCACCGGGCCGGCCAGGCCCCCACAAGGCCGGCCAGGCCACCACGGGGCCGGCAAGGCCCCCACAAGGCCGGCCAGGCCCCCACCGGGCCGGCCAGGCCCCCACGGGGCCGGCCAGGCCCCCACGGGGCCGGTCAGGCCCCCACGGGGCCGGCTTGGCCCCACGGGGCCGGCCAGGCCCCCACGGGGCCGGCCAGGCCCCCACGTGGCCGGCCAGGCCTCCGCCGGGCCGGCCAGGCCCCCACGGGGCCGGTCAGGCCCCCACGGGGCCGGCCAGGCCCCCACGGGTCCGGCCAGGCCCCCACGGGGCCGGCCAGGCCCCCACGGGTCCGGCCAGTCCCCCCTCGGGGCCGGCCAGGCCCCCACGGGGCCGGCCAGGCCCCCACGGTGCCGGCCAGGCCCCCACAGGGCCGGCCAGGCCCCCGCCGGGCCGGCCAGGCCCCCACGGGGCCGGCCAGGCCCCCTAGGGGCCGGTCAGGCCCCCACCGGGCCGGCCAGGCCCCCACCGGGCCGGACAGGCCCCCACCGGGCCGGCCAGTACCCCACCGGGCCGGCCAGGCCCCCACGGGGCCGGCCAGACCCCCACCGGGCCGGCCAGTACCCCACCGGGCCGGCCAGGCCCCGACGGGGCCGGCCAGGCCCCCACGGGGCCGGCTAGGCCCCCACCGGGCCGGCCAGGCCCCCACGGGGCCGGCCAGGCCCCCACGGGTCAGGCCAGGCCCCCACGGGGCCGGCCAGGCCCCCACGGTGCCGGCCAGGCCCCCACGGGGCCGGCCAGGCCCACACCGGGCCGGCCAGGCCCCGACGGGGCCGGGTAGGCCCCCAAGGGGCCGGCCAGGCCCCCACCGGGCCGGCCAGGCCCCCAACGGGCCGGCCAGGCCCCCACCGGGCCGGCCAGGCCCCCACCGGGCCGGCCAGGCCCCCACGGGGTCGGCCAGGCCCCCACCGGGCCGGCCAGGCCCCCACCGGGCCGGCCAGGCCCCCACGGGGCCGGCCAGTCCCCCACCGGGCCGGCCAGGTCCCCACAAGGCCGGCCAGGCCACCACGGGGCCGACAAGGCCCCCACGGGGCCGGCCAGGCCCCCACCGGGCCGGCCAGGCCCCCACGGGGCCGGCCAGGCCCCCACGGGGCCGGTCAGGCCCCCACGGGGCCGGCCTGGCCCCCACGGGGCTGGCCAGGCCCCCACGGGGCCGGCCAGGCCCCCACGTGGCCGGCCAGGCCTCCGCCGGGCCGGCCAGGCCCCCACGGAGCCGGCCAGGCCCCCACAAGGCCGGTCAGGCCCCCACGGGGCCGGCCAGGCCCCCACGGGGCCGGCCAGGCCCCCACGGGTCCGGCCAGTCCCCCCTCGGGGCCGGCCAGGCCCCCACGGGGCCGGCCAGGCCCCCACAGTGCCGGCCAGGCCCCCACGGGGCCGGCCAGGCCCCCGCCGGGCCGGCCAGGCCCCCACGGGGCCGGCCAGGCCCCCAAGGGGCCGGTCAGGCCCCCACCGGGCCGGCCAGACCCCCACCGGGCCGGCCAGGCCCCCACAAGGCCGGCCAGGCCCCCACGGGGCCGGCCAGGCCCACACGGGGCCGGCCAGGCCCCCACGGGGCCGGCCAGGCCCCCACGGGGCCGGACAGGCCCCCACGGGACCGGCCAGGCCCCTACGGGGCCGGCCAGGCCACCACGGGGCCGGCCGGACCGGCCAGTCCCCCACCGGGCCGGCCAGGTTCCCACGGGGCCGGCCCGGCCCCCACGGGGCCGGCCAGGCCACCACGAGGCCGGCCAGGCCACCACGGGGCCGGCAAGGCCCCCACGGGGCCGGCCAGGCCCCCACCGGGCCGGCCAGGCCCCCACGGGGCCGGCCAGGCCCCCACCGGGCCGGCCAGGCCCCCACAAGGCCGGCCAGGCCACCACGGGGCCGGCAAGGCCCCCACGGGGCCGGCCAGGCCCCCACCGGGCCGGCAAGGCCCCCACGGGGTCGGCCAGGCCCCCACGGGGCCGGTCAGGCCCCCACGGGGCCGGCCTGGCCCCCACGGGGCCGGTCAGGCCCCCACGGGGCCGGCCAGGCCCCCACGTGGCCGGCCAGGCCTCCGCCGGGCCGGCCAGGCCCCCACGGGGCCGGCCAGGCCCCCAAGGGGCCGGCCAGGCCCCCACCGGGCCGGGGGGCCGGCCAGGCCCCCACGGGGCCGGCCAGGCCCCCACGGGTCAGGCCAGGCCCCCACGGGGCCGGCAAGGCCCCCACAGGGCCGGCCAGGCCACCACGGGGCCGGCCAGGCCACCACGGGGCCGGCCAGGCCCCCACAGGGCCGGCCAGTCTCCCACCGGGTTGGCCAGGCCCCCACGGGGCCGGCCCGGCCCCCACGGGGCCGGTCAGGCCACCACGGGGCCGGCCAGGCAACCACGGGGCCGGCAAGGCCCCCACGGGGCCGGCCAGGCCCCCACCGGGCCCGCCAGCCCCCCACGGGGCCGGCCAGGCCCCCACGGGGCCGGTCAGGCCCCCACGGGGCCGGCCAGGCCCCCACGGGGCCGGCCAGGCCCCCACGGGGCCGGCCAGGCCCCCACGGGGCCGGCCAGGCCCCCACGTGGCCGGCCAGGCCTCCGCCGGGCCGGCCACGCCCGCACGGGGCCGGCCAGGCCCCCTCGGGGCCGGCCAGGCCCCCACGGGGCCGGCCAGGCCCCCACGGGGCCGGCCAGGCCCCCACGGGGCCGGCCAGGCCCCCACGGGGCCGGCCAGGCCCCCACGGGGCCGGCCAGGCCCCCACGGGGCCGGCCAGGCCCCCACGGGTCAGGCCAGGCCCCCACGGGGCCGGCCAGGCCCCCACGGTGCCGGCCAGGCCCCCACGGGGCCGGCCAGGCCCCCACCGGGCCGGCCAGGCCCCCACGGGGCCGGGTAGGCCCCCAAGGGGCCGGCCAGGCCCCCACCGGGCCGGCCAGGCCCCCAACGGGCCGGCCAGGCCCCCACCGGGCCGGCCAGGCCCCCACCGGGCCGGCCAGGCCCCCACGGTGCCGGCCAGGCCCCCACCGGGCCGGCCAGGCCCCCACCGGGCAGGCCAGGCCCCCACGGGGCCGGCCAGGCCCCCACCGGGCCGGCCAGGCCCCCACAAGGCCGGCCAGGCCACCACGGGGCCGGCAAGGCCCCCACGGGGCCGGCCAGGCCCCCACCGGGCCGGCCAGGCCCCCACGGGGCCGGCCAGGCCCCCACGGGGCCGGTCAGGCCCCCACGGGGCCGGCTTGGCCCCCACGGGGCCGGCCAGGCCCCCACGGGGCCGGCCAGGCCCCCACGTGGCCGGCCAGGCCTCCGCCGGGCCGGCCAGGCCCCCACGGGGCCGGTCAGGCCCCCACGGGGCCGGCCAGGCCCCCACGGGTCCGGCCAGGCCCCCACGGGGCCGGCCAGGCCCCCACGGGTCCGGCCAGTCCCCCCTCGGGGCCGGCCAGGCCCCCACGGGGCCGGCCAGGCCCCCACGGTGCCGGCCAGGCCCCCACGGGGCCGGCCAGGCCCCCGCCGGGCCGGCCAGGCCCCCACGGGGCCGGCCAGGCCCCCAAGGGGCCGGTCAGGCCCCCACCGGGCCGGCCAGGCCCCCACCGGGCCGGACAGGCCCCCACCGGGCCGGCCAGTACCCCACCGGGCCGGCCAGGCCCCCACGGGGCCGGCCAGACCCCCACCGGGCCGGCCAGTACCCCACCGGGCCGGCCAGGCCCCGACGGGGCCGGCCAGGCCCCCACGGGGCCGGCTAGGCCCCCACCGGGCCGGCCAGGCCCCCACGGGGCCGGCCAGGCCCCCACGGGTCAGGCCAGGCCCCCACGGGGCCGGCCAGGCCCCCACGGTGCCGGCCAGGCCCCCACGGGGCCGGCCAGGCCCCCACCGGGCCGGCCAGGCCCCCACGGGGCCGGGTAGGCCCCCAAGGGGCCGGCCAGGCCCCCACCGGGCCGGCCAGGCCCCCAACGGGCCGGCCAGGCCCCCACCGGGCCGGCCAGGCCCCCACCGGGCCGGCCAGGCCCCCACGGGGTCGGCCAGGCCCCCACGGGGTCGGCCAGGCCCCCACCGGGCCGGCCAGGCCCCCACCGGGCCGGCCAGGCCCCCACGGGGCCGGCCAGTCCCCCACCGGGCCGGCCAGGCCCCCACAAGGCCGGCCAGGCCACCACGGGGCCGACAAGGCCCCCACGGGGCCGGCCAGGCCCCCACCGGGCCGGCCAGGCCCCCACGGGGCCGGCCAGGCCCCCACGGGGCCGGTCAGGCCCCCACGGGGCCGGCCTGGCCCCCACGGGGCCGGCCAGGCCCCCACGGGGCCGGCCAGGCCCCCACGTGGCCGGCCAGGCCTCCGCCGGGCCGGCCAGGCCCCCACGGAGCCGGCCAGGCCCCCACAAGGCCGGTCAGGCCCCCACGGGGCCGGCCAGGCCCCCACGGGGCCGGCCAGGCCCCCACGGGTCCGGCCAGTCCTTCCTCGGGGCCGGCCAGGCCCCCACGGGGCCGGCCAGGCCCCCACGGTGCCGGCCAGGCCCCCACGGGGCCGGCCAGGCCCCCGCCGGGCCGGCCAGGCCCCCACGGGGCCGGCCAGGCCCCCAAGGGGCCGGTCAGGCCCCCACCGGGCCGGCCAGACCCCCACCGGGCCGGCCAGGCCCCCACAAGGCCGGCCAGGCCCCCACGGGGCCGGCCAGGCCCACACGGGGCCGGCCAGGCCCCCACGGGGCCGGCCAGGCCCCCACGGGGCCGGACAGGCCCCCACGGGACCGGCCAGGCCCCCACGGGGCCGGCCAGGCCACCACGGGGCCGGCCGGACCGGCCAGTCCCCCACCGGGCCGGCCAGGTTCCCACGGGGCCGGCCCGGCCCCAACGGGGCCGGCCAGGCCACCACGGGGCCGGCCAGGCCACCACGGGGCCGGCAAGGCCCCCACGGGGCCGGCCAGGCCCCCACCGGGCCGGCCAGGCCCCCACGGGGCCGGCCAGGCCCCCACCGGGCCGGCCAGGCCCCCACAAGGCCGGCCAGGCCACCACGGGGCCGGCAAGGCCCCCACGGGGCCGGCCAGGCCCCCACCGGGCCGGCCAGGCCCCCACGGGGTCGGCCAGGCCCCCACGGGGCCGGTCAGGCCCCCACGGGGCCGGCCTGGCCCCCACGGGGCCGGTCAGGCCCCCACGGGGCCGGCCAGGCCCCCACGTGGCCGGCCAGGCCTCCGCCGGGCCGGCCAGGTCCCCACGGGGCCGGTCAGGCCCCCACGGGGCCGGCCAGACCCCCACGGGGCCGGCCAGGCCCCCACGGGTCCGGCCAGGCCCCCACGGGGCCGGCCAGGCCCCCACGGGGCTGGCCAGGCCCCCACGGTGCCGGCCAGGCCCCCACTGGGCCGCCCAGGCCCCCACCGGGCCGGCCAGGCCCCCACGGGGCCGGCCAGGCCCCCAAGGGGCCGGCCAGGCCCCCACCGGGCCGGGGGGCCGGCCAGGCCCCCACCGGGCCGGCCAGGCCCCCACGGGGCCGGCCAGGCCCTCACGGGTCCGGCCAGACCCCCACGGGGTCGGCCAGGCCCCCACGGGTCCGGCCAGGCCCCCACGGGGCCGGCCAGGCCCCAACCGGACCGGCCAGGCCCCCACGGGGCCGGCCAGGCCCCCACCGGGCTGGCCAGGCCCCCACCGAGCCGGCCAGGCACCCACGGGGCCGGCCATGCCCCCACCGGGCCGGCCAGGCCCCCACTGAGCCGGCCCGGCCCCCACCGGGCCGGCCAGGCCCCCACCGGACCGGCCAGGCCCCCACGGGGCCGGCCAGGCCCCCCTCGGGGCCGGCCAGGGCCCAACGGGGCCGACCAGGCACACACGGGGCCGGCCAGGCCCCCACGGGGCCGGCCAGGCCCACACGGGGCCGGCCAGGCCCCCACGGGGCCGGCCAGGCCCACACGGGGCCGGCCAGGCCCCCACAGGGCCGGCCAGGCCCCCACGGGGCCGGACAGGCCCCCGCCGGGCCGGCCAGGCCCCCACGGGGCCGGCCAGGCCCCCAAGGGGCCGGTCAGGCCCCCACCGGGCCGGCCAGACCCCCACCGGGCCGGCCAGGCCCCCACAAGGCCGGCCAGGCCCCCACGGGGCCGGCCAGGCCCACACGGGGCCGGCCAGGCCCCCACGGGGCCGGCCAGGCCCCCACGGGGCCGGACAGGCCCCCACGGGACCGGCCAGGCCCCCACGGGACCGGCCAGGCCACCACGGGGCCGGCCGGACCGGCCAGTCCCCCACCGGGCCGGCCAGGTTCCCACGGGGCCGGCCCGGCCCCAACGGGGCCGGCCAGGCCACCACGGGGCCGGCCAGGCCACCACGGGGCCGGCAAGGCCCCCACGGGGCCGGCCAGGCCCCCACCGGGCCGGCCAGGCCCCCACGGGGTCGGCCAGGCCCCCACGGGGCCGGTCAGGCCCCCACGGGGCCGGCCTGGCCCCCACGGGGCCGGTCAGGCCCCCACGGGGCCGGCCAGGCCCCCACGTGGCCGGCCAGGCCTCCGCCGGGCCGGCCAGGTCCCCACGGGGCCGGTCAGGCCCCCACGGGGCCGGCCAGACCCCCACGGGGCCGGCCAGGCCCCCTCGGGTCCGGCCAGGCCCCCACGGGGCCGGCCAGGCCCCCACGGGGCTGGCCAGGCCCCCACGGTGCCGGCCAGGCCCCCACTGGGCCGCCCAGGCCCCCACCGGGCCGGCCAGGCCCCCACGGGGCCGGCCAGGCCCCCAAGGGGCCGGCCAGGCCCCCACCGGGCCGGGGGGCCGGCCAGGCCCCCACCGGGCCGGCCAGGCCCCCACGGGGCCGGCCAGGCCCTCACGGGTCCGGCCAGACCCCCACGGGGTCGGCCAGGCCCCCACGGGTCCGGCCAGGCCCCCACGGGGCCGGACAGGCCCCCGCCGGGCCGGCCAGGCCCCCACGGGGCCGGCCAGGCCCCCAAGGGGCCGGTCAGGCCCCCACCGGGCCGGCCAGACCCCCACCGGGCCGGCCAGGCCCCCACAAGGCCGGCCAGGCCCCCACGGGGCCGGCCAGGCCCACACGGGGCCGGCCAGGCCCCCACGGGGCCGGCCAGGCCCCCACGGGGCCGGACAGGCCCCCACGGGACCGGCCAGGCCCCCACGGGGCCGGCCAGGCCACCACGGGGCCGGCCGGACCGGCCAGTCCCCCACCGGGCCGGCCAGGTTCCCACGGGGCCGGCCCGGCCCCAACGGGGCCGGCCAGGCCACCACGGGGCCGGCCAGGCCACCACGGGGCCGGCAAGGCCCCCACGGGGCCGGCCAGGCCCCCACCGGGCCGGCCAGGCCCCCACGGGGCCGGCCAGGCCCCCACCGGGCCGGCCAGGCCCCCACAAGGCCGGCCTGGCCACCACGGGGCCGGCAAGGCCCCCACGGGGCCGGCCAGGCCCCCACCGGGCCGGCCAGGCCCCCACGGGGTCGGCCAGGCCCCCACGGGGCCGGTCAGGCCCCCACGGGGCCGGCCTGGCCCCCACGGGGCCGGTCAGGCCCCCACGGGGCCGGCCAGGCCCCCACGTGGCCGGCCAGGCCTCCGCCGGGCCGGCCAGGTCCCCACGGGGCCGGTCAGGCCCCCACGGGGCCGGCCAGACCCCCACGGGGCCGGCCAGGCCCCCACGGGTCCGGCCAGGCCCCCACGGGGCCGGCCAGGCCCCCACGGGGCTGGCCAGGCCCCCACGGTGCCGGCCAGGCCCCCACTGGGCCGCCCAGGCCCCCACCGGGCCGGCCAGGCCCCCACGGGGCCGGTCAGGCCCCCAAGGGGCCGGCCAGGCCCCCACCGGGCCGGGGGGCCGGCCAGGCCCCCACCGGGCCGGCCAGGCCCCCACGGGGCCGGCCAGGCCCTCACGGGTCCGGCCAGACCCCCACGGGGTCGGCCAGGCCCCCACGGGTCCGGCCAGGCCCCCACGGGGCCGGCCAGGCCCCAACCGGACCGGCCAGGCCCCCACGGGGCCGGCCAGGCCCCCACCGGGCTGGCCAGGCCCCCACCGAGCCGGCCAGGCCCCCACGGGGCCGGCCATGCCCCCACCGGGCCGGCCAGGCCCCCACTGAGCCGGCCCGGCCCCCACCGGGCCGGCCAGGCCCCCACCGGACCGGCCAGGCCCCCACGGGGCCGGCCAGGCCCCCCTCGGGGCCGGCCAGGGCCCAACGGGGCCGACCAGGCACACACGGGGCCGGCCAGGCCCCCACGGGGCCGGCCAGGCCCACACGGGGCCGGCCAGGCCCCCACGGGGCCGGCCAGGCCCCCACGGGGCCGGACAGACCCCCACGTGACCGGCCAGGCCCCCACGGGGCCGGCCAGGCCACCACGGGGCCGGCCGGACCGGCCAGTCCCCCACCGGGCCGGCCAGGTTCCCACGGGGCCGGCCCGGCCCCCACGGGGCCGGCCAGGCCACCACGGGGCCGGCCAGGCCACCACGGGGCCGGCAAGGCCCCCACAGGGCCGGCCAGGCCCCCACCGGGCCGGCCAGGCCCCCACGGGGCCGGCCAGGCCCCCACGGGGCCGGCCAGGCCCCCACGGGGCCGGCCAGGCCCCCACGGGGCCGGCCAGGCCCCCACGGGGCCGGCCAGGCCCCCACGTTGCCGGCCAGGCCTCCGCCTGGCCGGCCAGGCCCCCGCCGGGCCGGCCAGGCTCCCACGGGGCCGGCCAGGCCCCCCTCGGGGCCGGCCAGGGCCCAACGGGGCCGACCAGGCACACACGGGGCCGGCCAGGCCCCCACGGGGCCGGCCAGGCCCACACGGGGCCGGCCAGGCCCCCACGGGGCCGGCCAGGCCCCCACGGGGCCGGACAGGCCCCCACGGGACCGGCCAGGCCCCAACGGGGCCGGCCAGGCCACCACGGGGCCGGCCGGACCGGCCAGTCCCCCACCGGGCCGGCCAGGTTCCCACGGGGCCGGCCCGGCCCCCACGAGGCCGGCCAGGCCACCACGGGGCCGGCCAGGCCACCACGGGGCCGGCAAGGCCCCCACATGGCCGGCCAGGCCCCCACCGGGCCGGCCAGGCCCCCACGGGGCCGGCCAGGCCCCCACGGGGCCGGTCAGGCCCCCACGGGGCCGGCCAGGCCCCCACGGGGCCGGCCAGGCCCCCACGGGGCCGGCCAGACCCCCACGTGGCCGGCCAGGCCTCCGCCGGGCCGGCCAGGCCCCCGCCGGGCCGGCCAGGCCCCCACGGGGCCGGCCAGGCCCCCACGGGGCCGGCCAGGCCCACACGGGGCCGGCCAGGCCCCCACGCGGCCGGCCAGGCCCCCACGGGTCGGCCAGGCCCCCACGGGTCCGGCCAAGCCCCCACGGGGCCGGCCAGTCCCCCACGGTGCCGGCCAGGCCCTCACGGGGCCGGCCAGGCCCCCACCGGGCCGGCCAGGCCCCCACAAGGCCGGCCAGGCCACCAAGGGGCCGGCCAGGCCCCCACCGGGCCGGCCAGGCCCCCACCGGGCCGGCCAGGCCCCCACCGGGCCGGCCAGTACCCCACCGGGCCGGCCAGGCCCCCACGGGGCCGGCCAGACCCCCACCGGGCCGGCCAGTACCCCACCGGGCCGGCCAGGCCCCGACGGGGCCGGCCAGGCCCCCACGGGGCAGGCCAGGCCCCCACCGGGCTGGCCAGGCCCCCACGGGGCCGGCCAGGCCCTCACGGGTCCGGCCAGACCCCCACGGGGCCGGCCAGTCCCCCACGGGTCCGGCCAGGCCCCCACGGGGCCGGCCAGGCCCCAAACGGACCGGCCAGGCCCCCACGGGGCCGGCCAGGCCCCCACCGGGCTGGCCAGGCCCCCACCGAGCCGGCCAGGCCCCCACGGGGCCGGCCATGCCCCCACCGGGCCGGCCAGGCCCCCACTGAGCCGGCCCGGCCCCCACCGGGCCGGCCAGGCCCCCACCGGACCGGCCAGGCCCCCACGGGGCCGGCCAGGCCCCCTTCGGGGCCGGCCAGGGCCCAACGGGGCCGACCAGGCACACACGGGGCCGGCCAGGCCCCCACGGGGCCGGCCAGGCCCACACGGGGCCGGCCAGGCCCCCACGGGGCCGGCCAGGCCCCCACGGGGCCGGACAGGCCCCCACGGGACCGGCCAGGCCCCCACGGGGCCGGCCAGGCCACCACGGGGCCGGCCGGACCGGCCAGTCCCCCACCGGGCCGGCCAGGTTCCCACGGGGCCGGCCCGGCCCCCACGGGGCCGGCCAGGCCACCACGGGGCCGGCCAGGCCACCACGGGGCCGGCAAGGCCCCCACGGGGCCGGCCAGGCCCCCACCGGGCCGGCAAGGCCCCCACGGGGCCGGCCAGGCCCCCACGGGGCCGGTCAGGCCCCCACGGGGCCGGCCAGGCCCCCACGGGGCCGGCCAGGCCCCCACGGGGCCGGCCAGGCCCCCACGGGGCCGGCCAGGCCTCCGCCGGGCCGGCCAGGCCCCCGCCGGGCCGGCCAGGCCCCCACGGGGCCGGCCAGGCCCCCACGGGGCCGGCCAGGCCCACACGGGGCCGGCCAGGCCCCCACGGGGCCGGCCAGGCCCCCACGGGTCGGCCAGGCCCCCACGGGTCCGGCCAGGCCCCCACGGGGCCGGCCAGTCCCCCACGGTGCCGGCCAGGCCCTCACGGGGCCGGCCAGGCCCCCACCGGGCCGGCCAGGCCCCCACAAGGCCGGCCAGGCCCCCAAGGGGCCGGCCAGGCCCCCACCGGGTTGGCCAGGTCCCCAACGAGCCGGCCAGGCCCCCACCGGGCCGGCCAGGCCCCCACCGGGCCGGCCAGGCCCCCACGGGGCCGGCCAGGCCCCCACCGGGCCGGCCAGGCCCCCACGGGGCCGGCCAGGCCCCCACGGGGCCGGCCAGGCCACCACGGGGCCGGTCAGGCCACCACGGGGCCGGCAAGGCCCCCACGGGGCCGGCCAGGCCCCCACCGGGCCGGCCAGGCCCCCACGGGGCCGGCCAGGCCCCCACGGGGCCGGTCAGGCCCCCACGGGGCCGGCCAGGCCCCCACGGGGCCGTCCAGGCCCCCACGTGGCCGGCCATGCCTCCGCCGGGCCGGCCAGGCCCACGCCGGGCCAACCAGGCCCCCGCCGGGCCGGCCCGGACCCCACGGGGCCGGCCAGGCCACCACGGGGCCGGCCAGGCCACCACGGCGCCGGCAAGGCCCCCACGGGGCCGGCCAGGCCCCCACGGGGCCGGCTTGGCCCCCACGGGGCCGGCCAGGCCCCCACGGGCCGGCCAGGCCCCCACGGGGCCGGCCAGGCCCCCACGGGGCCGGCCCGGCCGGCCCGACCCCCACGAGGCCGGCCCGGCCCCCACGGGGCCGGCCCGGCCCCCACGGGGCCGGCCAGGCCCCCACGGGGCCGGCCCGGCCCCCACGGGGACGGCCAGGCCCCCACGGGGTTGGCCCGGCCCCCACGGGTCCGGCCCGGCCCCCACGGGTCCGGCCCGGCCCCCACGGGTCCGGCCCGGCCCCCACGGGGCCGGCCCGGCCCCCACGGGGCCGGCCCGGCCCCCACGGGGCCGGCCAGGCCACCACGGGGCCGGCCAGGCCACCACGGGGCCGGCAAGGCCCCCACGGGGCCGGCCAGGCCCCCACCGGGCCGCCAGGCCCCCACGGGGCCTGCCAGTCCCCCACGGGGCCGGTCAGGCCCCCACGGGGCCGGACAGGCTCCCACGGAGCCGGCCAGGCCCCCACGTGGCCGGCCAGGCCTCCGCCGGGCCGGCCAGGCCCCCGCCGGGCCGGCCAGGCCCCCACGGGGCCGGCCAGGCCCCCACGGGGCCGGCCAGGCCCCCACAAGGCCGGCCAGGCCCCCACGGGTCCGGCCAGGCCCCCACGGGGCCGGCCAGGCCCCCACGGGTCCGGCCAGGCCCCCACGGGTCCGGCCAGGCCCCCACGGGGCCGGCCAGTCCCCCACGGGGCCGGTCAGGCCCCCACGGGGCCGGCCCGGCCCCCACGGGGCCGGCCAGTCACCGACGGGGCCGGCCCGGCCCCGACGGGGCGGGCCAGGCCCCGACGGGGCCGGCCCGGCCCCCACGGGGCCGGCCAGGCCACCACGGGGCCGGTCCAGCCCCCACGGGGCCGGCCAGGCCCCCACGGGGCCGGCCCGGCCCCCACAGGGCCGGCCAGGCCCCAACGGGGCCAGCCAGGCCACCACGGGGCCGGCCCGGCCCACACGGGGCCGGCCAGGCCCCCACGGTGCCAGCCAGGCCCCCACGGGGCCGGCCAGGCCCCCACGGGGCCGGCCAGGCCACCACTGGGCCGGCCATGCCACCACGGGGCCGGCCAGGCCCCCACGGGGCCGGCCAGTCCCCCACCGGGCCGGCCAGGCCCCCACGGGGCCGGCCAGGCCACCACGGGGCCGGCCAGGCCCCCACGGGGCCGGCCAGTCCCCCACCGGGCCGGCCAGGCCCCCACGGGGCCGGCCCGGCCCCCACGGGGCCGGCCAGGCCACCACGGGGCCGACCAGGCCCCCACCGGGCCGGCAAGGCCCCCACTGGGCCGGCCAGGCCCCCACCGGGCCGGCCAGGCCCCCACGGGGCTGGCCAGGCCCCCACGGGGCCGGCCAGGTCCCCACGGGGCCGGCCAGGCCCCCACGGGGCCGGCCAGGCCCCCACGGTGCCGGCCAGGCCCCCACGGGGCCCCCAAAGGGCCGGCCAGGCCCCAACCGGGCCGGCCAGGCCCCCACCGGGCCGGCCAGGCCCCCACCGGGCCGGCCAGGCCCCCACAGGGTTGGCCAGTCCCCCACCGGGCCGGCCAGGCCCCCACGGGGCCGGCCCGGCCCCCACGGGGCCGGCCAGGCCACCACGGGGCCGACCAGGCCCCCACCGGGCCGGCAAGGCCCCCACTGGGCCGGCCAGGCCCCCACCGGGCCGGCCAGGCCCCCACGGGGCCGGCCAGGCCCCCACGGGGCCGGCCCGGCCACCACGGGGCCGGCCAGGCCACCACGGGGCCGGCAAGGCCCCCACGGGGCCGGCCAGGCCCCCACCGGGCCGGCCAGGCCCCCACCGGGCCGGCCAGGCCCCCACGGGGCCGGCCCGGCCCCCACGGGGCCGGCCAGGCCCCGACGGGGCCGGCCCGGCCCCCACGGGGCCGGCCAGGCCACCACGGGGCCGGTCCAGCCCCCACGGGGCTGGCCAGGCCCCCACGGGGCCGGCCAGGCCCCCACGGGGCCGGCCAGGCCACCACGGGGCCGGCCAGGCCACCACGGGGCCGGCCAGGCCCCCACGGGTCCGGCCAGTCCCCCACCGGGCCGGCCAGGCCCCCACGGGGCCGGCCAGGCCACCACGGGGCCGGCCAGGCCCCCACGGGGCCGGCCAGTCCCCCACCGGGCCGGCCAGGCCCCCACGGGGCCGGCCCGGCCCCCACGGGGCCGGCCAGACCACCACGGGGCCGACCAGGCCACCACGGGGCCGGCAAGGCCCCCACTGGGCCGGCCAGGCCCCCACCGGGCCGGCCAGGCCTCAACGGGGCCGGCCAGGCCCTCACGGGGCCGGCCAGGTCCCCACGGGGCCGGCCAGGCCCCCACGGGGCCGGCCAGGCCCCCACGTGGTTGGCCAGGCCTCCGCCGGGCCGGCCAGGCCCCCGCCGGGCCGGCCAGGCCCCCACGGGGCCGGCCAGGCCCCCACGGGGCCGGCCAGGCCCCCACGGGGCCGGCCAGGCCCCCACGGGGCCGGCCAGGCCCCCACGGGTCCGGCCAGGCCCCCACGGTGCCGGCCAGGCCCCCACGGGGCCGGCCAGGCCCCCACGGGTTTGGCCAGGCCCCCACGTGGCCGGCCAGGCCCCCAAGGGGCCGGCCAGGCCCCCACCGGGCCGGCCAGGCCCCCAACGGGCCGGCCAGGCCCCCACCGGGCCGGCCAGGCCCCCACCGGGCCGGCCAGGCCCCCACCGGGCCGGCCAGGCCCCCACAGGGCCGGCCAGGCCCCCACCGGGCCGGTCAGGCCCCCACGGGGCCGGCCAGGCCCCCACGGGGCCGGCCCGGCCACCACGGGGCCTGCCAGGCCACCACGGGGCCGGCAAGGCCCCCACGGGGCCGGCCAGGCCCCCACCGGGCCGGCCAGGCCCCCACGGGGCCGGCCAGGCCCCCACGGGGCCGGTCAGGCCCCCACGGTGCCGGCCAGGCCCCCACGGGGCCGGCCAGGCCCCCACCGGGCCGGCCAGGCCCCCACGGGGCCGGCCAGGCCCCCAAGGGGCCGGCCATGCCCCCACCGGGCCGGCCAGGCCCCCACGGGGCTGGCCAGGCCCCCACCGGGCCGGCCAGTACCCCACCGGGCCGGCCAGGCCCCCACGGGGCCGGCCAGGCCCCCACCGGGCCGGCCAGGCCCCGACGGGGCCGGCCAGGCCCCCACGGGGCCGGCCCGGCCCCCACGGGGCCGTCCAGGCCCCCACGGGGCCGGCCAGGCCACCACGGGGCCGGCCCGGCCCCCACGGGGCCGGCCAGGCCCCCACGGTGCCGGCCAGGCCCCCACGGGGCCGGCCAGGCCCCCACGGGGCCGGCCCGGCCCCCACGGGACCGGCCCGGCCCCCACGGGGCCGGCCAGGCCACCACGGGGCCGGCCAGGCCACCACGGGGCCGGCCAGGCCCCCACGGGGCCGGCCAGTCCCCCACCGGGCCGGCCAGGCCCCCACAAGGCCGGCCAGGCCACCACGGGGCCGGCCAGGCCCCCACGGGGCCGGCCAGTCCCCAACCGGGCCGGCCAGGCCCCCACGGGGCCGGTCCGGCCCCCACGGGGCCGGCCAGGCCACCACGGGGCCGACCAGGCCACCACGGGGCCTGCAAGGCCCCCACTGGGCCGGCCAGGCCCCCACCGGGCCGGCCAGGCCCCCACGGGTCCGGCCAGGCCCCCACGGGGCCGGCCAGGCCCCCACGGGGCCGGCCAGGTCCCCACGGGGCCGGCCAGGCCCCCACGGGGCCGGCCAGGCCCCCACGTGGCCGGCCAGGCCTCCGCCGGGCCGGCCAGGCCCCCGCCGGGCCGGCCAGGCCCCCACGGGGCCGGCCAGGCCACCACGGGGCCGGCCAGGCCCCCACGGGGCCGGCCAGGACCCCACGGGTCCGGCCAGGCCCCCACGGGGCCGGCCAGGCCCCCACGGTGCCGGCCAGGCCCCCACGTGGCCGGCCAGGCCCCCACGGGTTTGGCCAGGCCCCCACGGGGCCGGCCAGGCCCCCACGGGGCCGGCCCGGCCCCCACGGGGCCGGCCAGGCCACCACGGAGCCGACCAGGCCACCACGGGGCCGGCAAGGCCCCCACCGGGCCGGCCAGGCCCCCACCGGGCCGGCCAGGCCTCAACGGGGCCGGCCAGGCCCCCACGGGGCCGGCCAGGTCCCCACGGGGCCGGCCAGGCCCCCACGGGGCCGGCCAGGCCCCCACGTGGCCGGCCAGGCCTCCGCCGGGCCGGCCAGGCCCCAGCCGGGCCGGCCAGGCCCCCACGGGGCCGGCCAGGCCCCCACGGGGCCGGCCAGGCCCCCACAAGGCCGGCCAGGCCCCCACGGGGCCGGCCAGGCCCCCACGGGTCCGGCCAGGCCCCCACGGTGCCGGCCAGGCCCCCACGGGGCCGGCCAGGCCCCCACGGGTTTGGCCAGGCCCCCACGGGGCCGGCCAGGCCCCCAAGGGGCCGGCCAGGCCCCCACCGGGCCAGCCAGGCCCCCAACGGGCCGGCCAGGCCCCCACCGGGCCGGCCAGGCCCCCACCGGGCCGGCCAGGCCCCCACCGGGCCGGCCAGGCCCCCACAGGGCCGGCCAGGACCCCACCGGGCCGGCCAGGCCCCCACGGGGCCGGCCAGGCCCCCACGGGGCCGGCCCGGCCACCACGGGGCCTGCCAGGCCACCACGGGGCCGGCAAGGCCCCCACGGGGCCGGCCAGGCCCCCACCGGGTTGGCCAGGCCCCCACGGGGCCGGCCAGGCCCCCACGGGGCCGGTCAGGCCCCCACGGTGCCGGCCAGGCCCCCACGGGGCCGGCCAGGCCCCCACCGGGCCGGCCAGGCCCCCACAGGGCCGGCCAGGCCCCCAAGGGGCCGGCCATGCCCCCACCGGGCCGGCCAGGCCCCCACGGGGCCGGCCAGGCCCCCACCGGGCCGGCCAGTACCCCACCGGGTCGGCCAGGCCCCCACGGGGCCGGCCAGGCCCCCACCGGGCCGGCCAGGCCCCGACGGGGCCGGCCAGGCCCCCACGGGGCCGGCCCGGCCCCCACGGGGCCGTCCAGGCCCCCACGGGGCCGGCCAGGCCACCACGGGGCCGGCCCGGCCCCCACGGGGCCGGCCAGGCCCCCACGGTGCCGGCCAGGCCCCCACGGGGCCGGCCAGGCCCCCACGGGGCCGGCCCGGCCCCCACGGGACCGGCCCGGCCCCCACGGGACCGGCCCGGCCCCCACGGGGCCGGCCAGGCCACCACGGGGCCGGCCAGGCCACCACGAGGCCGGCCAGGCCCCCACGGGGCCGGCCAGTCCCCCACCGGGCCGGCCAGGCCCCCACGGGGCCGGCCAGGCCACCACGGGGCCGGCCAGGCCCCCACGGGGCCGGACAGTCCCCCATTGGGCCGGCCAGGCCCCCACGGGGCCGGCCCGGCCCCCACGGGGCCGGCCAGGCCACAACGGGGCCGACCAGGCCACCACGGGGCCGGCAAGGCCCCCAACGGGCCGGCCAGGCCCCCACCGGGCCGGCCAGGCCCCCACGGGGCCGGCCAGGCCCCCACGGGGCCGGCCAGGCCCCCACGGGGCCGGCCAGGTCCCCACGGGGCCGGCCAGGCCCCAACGGGGCCGGCCAGGCCCCCACGTGGCCGGCCAGGCCTCCGCCGGGCCGGCCAGGCTCCCGCCGGGCCGGCCAGGCCCCCACGGGGCCGGCCAGGCCCCCACGGGGCCGGCCAGGCCCCCACGGGGCCGGCCAGGCCCCCACGGGTCCGGCCAGGCCCCCACGGGGCCGGCCAGGCCCCCACGGTGCTGGCCAGGCCCCCACGGGGCCGGCCAGGCCCCCAAGGGGCCGGCCAGGCCCCAACCGGGCCAGCCAGGCCCCCAACGGGCCGGCCAGGCCCCCACAGGGCCGGCCAGGCCCCCACCGGGCCGGCCAGGCCCCCACGGGGCCGGCCAGGCCCCCACGGGGCCGGCCCGGCCACCACGGGGCCTGCCAGGCCACCACGGGGCCGGCAAGGCCCCCACGGGGCCGGCCAGGCCCCCACAGGGCCGGCCAGTCCCCCACCGGGCCGGCCAGGCCCCCACGGGGCCGGCCAGGCCCCCACGGGCCGGCCCGGCCACCACGGGGCCTGCCAGGCCACCACGGGGCCGGCAAGGCCCCCACGGGGCCGGCCAGGCCCCCACCGGGCCGGCCAGGCCCCCACGGGGCCGGCCAGGCCCCCACGGGGCCGGTCAGGCCCCCACGGTGCCGGCCAGGCCCCCACGGGGCCGGCCAGGCCCCCTCCGGGCCGGCCAGGCCCCCACAGGGCCGGCCAGGCCCCCAAGGGGCCGGCCATGCCCCCACCGGGCCGGCCAGGCCCCCACGGGGCCGGCCAGGCCCCCACCGGGCCGGCCAGTACCCCACCGGGCCGGCCAGGCCCCCACGGGGCCGGCCAGGCCCCCACCGGGCCGGCCAGGCTCCGACGGGGCCGGCCAGGCCCCCACGGGGCCGGCCCGGCCCCCACGGGGCCGTCCAGGCCCCCACGGGGCCGGCCAGGCCACCACGGGGCCGGCCCGGCCCCCACGGGGCCGGCCAGGCCCCCACGGTGCCGGCCAGGCCCCCACGGGGCCGGCCAGGCCCCCACGGGGCCGGCCCGGCCCCCACGGGACCGGCCCGGCCCCCACGGGACCGGCCCGGCCCCCACGGGGCCGGCCAGGCCACCACGGGGCCGGCCAGGCCACCACGGGGCCGGCCAGGCCCCCACGGGGCCGGCCAGTCCCCCACCGGGCCGGCCAGGCCCCCACGGGGCCGGCCAGGCCACCACGGGGCCGGCCAGGCCCCCACGGGGCCGGCCAGTCCCCCACCGGGCCGGCCAGGCCCCCACGGGGCCGGCCCGGCCCCCACGGGGCCGGCCAGGCCACCACGGGGCCGACCAGGCCACCACGGGGCCGGTAAGGCCCCCAACGGGCCGGCCAGGCCCCCACCGGGCTGGCCAGGCCTCCACGGGGCCGGCCAGGCCCCCACGGGGCCGGCCAGGCCCCCACGGGGCCTGCCAGGTCCCCACGGGGCCGGCCAGGCCCCCACGGGGTTGGCCAGGCCCCCACGTGGCCGGCCAGGCCTCCGCCGGGCCGGCCAGGCCCCCGCCGGGCCGGCCAGGCCCCCACGGGGCCGGCCAGGCCCCCACGGGGCCGGCCAGGCCCCCACGGGTCCGGCCAGGCCCCCACGGGGCCGGCCAGGCCCCCACGGTGCCGGCCAGGCCCCCACGGGGCCGGCCAGGCCCCCACGGGTTTGGCCAGGCCCCCACGGGGCCGGCCAGGCCCCCAAGGGGCCGGCCAGGCCCCAACCGGGCCAGCCAGGCCCCCAACGGGCCGGCCAGGCCCCCACCGGGCCGGCCAGGCCCCCACCGGGCCGGCCAGGCCCCCACAGGGCGGGCCAGGCCCCCACCGGGCCGGCCAGGCCCCCACGGGCCGGCCAGGCCACCACGGGGCCGGCCCGGCCACCACGGGGCCGGCCAGGCCACCACGGGGCCGGCAAGGCCCCCACGGGGCCGGCCAGGCCACCACGGGGCCGACCAGGACACCACGGGGCCGGCAAGGCCCCCACTGGGCCGGCCAGGCCCCCACCGGGCCGGCCAGGCCCCCACGGGGCCGGCCAGGCCCCCACGGGGCCGGCCAGGCCCCCACTGGGTTGGCCAGGTCCCCACGGGGCCGGCCAGGCCCCCACGGGGCCGGCCAGGCCCCCACGTGGCCGGCCAGGCCTCCGCCGGGCCGGCCATGCCCCCGCCGGGCCGGCCAGGCCCCCACGGGGCCGGCCAGGCCCCCACGGGGCCGGCCAGGCCCCCACGGGGCCGGCCAGGCCCCCACGAGGCCGGCCAGGCCCCCACGGGTTTGGCCAGGCCCCCACGGGGCCGGCCAGGCCCCCACGGTGCCGGCCAGGCCCCCACGGGGCCGGCCAGGCCCCCACAGGTTTGGCCAGGCCCCCACGGGGCCGGCCAGGCCCCCAAGGGGCCGGCCAGGCCCCCACGGGGCCGGCCAGGCCCCCACGGTGCCGGCCAGGCCCCCACAGGGCCGGCCAGGCCCCCAAGGGGCCGGCCAGGCCCCCACCGGGCCGGCCAGGCCCCCACGGGGCCGGCCAGGCCCCCACCAAGCCGGCCAGTACCCCACCGGGCCGGCCAGGCCCCCACGGGGCCGGCCAGGCCCCCACCGGGCCGGCCAGGCCCCGACGGGGCCGGCCAGGCCCCCACGGGGCCGACCAGGCCCCCACCGGGCCGGCCAGGCCCCCACGGTGCCGGCCAGGCCCCCACGGGTCCGGCAAGACCCCCACGGGGCCGGCCAGGCCCCCACGGGTCCGGTCAGGCCCCCACGTGGCCGACTAGGCCCCAACGGGGCCGGCCAGGCCCCAACCGGACCGGCCAGGCCCCCACGGGGCCGGCCAGGCCCCCACCGGTCCGGCCAGGCCCCCATCGAGCCGGCCCGGCCCCCACCGGGCCGGCCAGGCCCCCACCAAACCGGCCAGGCCCCCACGGGGCCGGCCAGGCCCCCACGGGGCCGGCCAGGGCCCCACGGGGCCGACCAGGCACACACGGGGCCGGCCAGGCCCCCACGGGGCCGGCCAGGCCCCCACGGGGCCGGCCAGGCCCACACGGGGCCGGCCAGGCCACCACGGGGCCGGCCAGGCCCCCACGGGGCCGGCCAGGCCCCCACGGGGCCGGACAGGCCCCCACGGGACCGGCCAGGCCCCCACGGGGCCGGCCAGGCCACCACGGGGCCGGCCGGATTGGCCAGTCCCCCACCGGGCCGGCCAGGCCACCACGGGGCCGGCCCGGCCCACACAGGGCCGGCCAGGCCACCACGGGGCCGGCCAGGCCACCACGGGGCCGGCAAGGCCCCCACGGGGCCGCCAGGCCCCCACCGGGCCGGCCAGGCCCCCACCGGGCCGGCCAGGCCCCCACGGGGCAGGTCAGGCCCCCACGGGGCCGGCCAGGCCCCCACGGGGCCGGCCAGGCCCCCACGGGGCCGGCCAGGCCCCCACGTGGCCGGCCAGGCCTCCGCCGGGCCGGCCAGACCCCCGCCGGGCCGGCCAGGCCCCCACGGGGCCGGCCAGGCCCCCACGGGGCCGGCCAGGCCCCAACGGGGCCGGCCAGGCCCCCACGGGGCCGGCCAGGCACCCACGGGGCCGGCCAGGCCCCCACGGGTACGGCCAGGCCCCCACGGGGCCGGCCAGGCCCCCACGTTGCCGGCCAGGCCCCCACGGGGCCGGCCAGGCACCCACCAAGCCGGCCAGGCCCCCACGGGGCCGGCCAGGCCCTCAAGGGGCCGGCCAGGCCCCCACCGGGCCGGCCAGGCCCCCAACGGGCCGGCCAGGCCCCCACCGGGTTGGCCAGGCCCCCACCGGGCCGGCCAGGCCCCCACGGGGCCGGCCAGGCCCCCACGGGGCCGGCCAGGCCACCACGGGGCCGGCCAGGCCACCACGGGGCCGGCAAGGCCCCCACGGGGCCGGCCAGGCCCCCACTGGGCCGGCCAGGCCCCCACGGGGCCGGCCAGGCCCCCACGGGGCCGGCCAGGCCCCCACGGGGCCGGCCAGGCCCCCACGGGGCCGGCCAGGCCCCCACGGGGCCGGCCAGGCCCCCACGTGGCCGGCCAGGCCTCCGCCGGGCCGGCCAGGCCCCCGCCCGGCCGGCCAGGCCCCCGCCCGACCGGCCAGGCCCCCGCCGGTCCGGCCAGGCCCCCACTGGGCCGGCCAGGCCCCCACGGGGCCTGCCAGGCCCCCACGGGGCCGGCCAGGCCCCCACGGGTCCGGCCAGGCCCCCACGGGGCCGGCCAGGCCGCCACGGTGCCGGCCAGGCCCCCACGGGGCCGGCCAGGCCCCCACCGGGCCGGCCAGGCCCCCACGGGGCCGGCCAGGCACCCACCGGGCCGGCCAGGCCCCGACTGGGCCGGCCAGGCCCCCACGGGCCGGCCAGGCCCCCACCGGGCCGGCCAGGCCCCCACGGGGCCGGCCAGGCCCCCACGGGTCCGGCCAGACCCCCACGGGGCCGGCCAGGCCCCGACTGGGCCGGCCAGGCCCTCACGGGGCCGGCCAGGCCCACACGGGGCCGGCCAGGCCCCCAAGGGGCCGGCCAGGCCCACACCGGGCCGGCCAGACCCCCACGGGGCCGGCCAGGCCCCCACGGTGCCGGCCAGGCCCCACAAGGCCGGCCAGGTTCCCACGGAGCCGGTCAGGCCCCCACGGGGCCGGCCAGGCCCCCACGGGGCCGGCCAGGCCCCCACGTGGCCGGCCAGGCCCCCACGGGTCCGGCCAGGCTCCCACGGAACCGGCCAGGCCCCCAAGGTGCCGACCAGGCCCCCACCGGGCCGGCCAGGCCCCCACCGGGCCGGCCAGGCCCCCACCGGACCGGCCAGTCCCCCACCGGGCCGGCCAGGCCCCCACGGGGCCGGCCAGGCCCCGACCGGGCCGGCCAGGACCCGACGGGGCCGGCCAGGCCCCCTCGGGGCCGGCCAGGCCCCCACGGGGCCGGCCAGGCCCCCACGGGGCCGGCCAGGCCCCCACGGGGCTGGCCAGGCCCCCACGGGTCCGGCCAGGCCCCCACGGGGCCGGCCAGGCCGCCACGGTGCCGGCCAGGCCCCCACGGGGCCGGCCAGGCCCCCACCGGGCCGGCCAGGCCCCCACGGGGCCGGCCAGGCCCCCAAGGGGCCGACCAGGCCCCCACCGGGCCGGCCAGGCCCCCACCGGGCCGGCCAGGCCCCCACCGGACCGGCCAGGCCCCCACCGGACCAGCCAGTCCCCCACCGGGCCGGCCAGGCCCCCACGGGGCCGGCCAGGCACCCACCGGGTCGGCCAGGCCCCGACTGGGCCGGCCAGGCCCCCACGGGCCGGCCAGGCCCCCACCGGGCCGGCCAGGCCCCCACGGGGCCGGCCAGGCCCCCACGGGTCCGGCCAGACCCCCACGGGGCCGGCCAGGCCCCGACTGGGCCGGCCAGGCCCCCACGGGGCCGGTCAGGCCCCCACAGGGCCGGCCAGGCCCCCAAGGGGCCGGCCAGGCCCACACCGGGCCGGCCAGGCCCCCACGGGGCCGGCCAGGCCCCCACGGTGCCGGCCAGGCCCCCACAAGGCCGGCCAGGCCCCCACGGAGCCGGCCAGGCCCCCACGGGGCCGGCCAGGCCCCCACAGGGCCGGCCAGGCCCCCACGTGGCCGGCCAGGCCCCCACGGGTCCGGCCAGGCTCCCACGGGGCCGGCCAGGCCCCCACGGTGCCGGCCAGGCCCCCACGGGGCCGGCCAGGCCCCCACCGGGCCGGCCAGGCCCCCACGGGACCAGCCAGGCCCCCAAGGGGCCGACCAGGCCCCCACCGGGCCGGCCAGGCCCCCACCGGGCCGGCCAGGCCCTCACCGGACAGGCCAGTCCCCCACCGGGCCGGCCAGGCCCCCACGGGGCCGGCCAGGCCCCCACCGGGCCGGCCAGGCCCCGACGGGGCCGGCCAGGCCCCCACGGGGCCGGCCATGCCCCCACCGGGCCGGCCAGGCCCCCACAAGGCCGGCCAGGCCCCCACGAGGCCGGCCAGGCCCCCACGGGGCCGACTAGGCCCCCACGGGGCCGGCCAGGCCCCAACCGGACCGGCCAGGCCCCCACGGGGCCGGCCAGGCCCCCACCGGACCGGCCAGGCCCCCACCGAGCCGGTCAGGCCCCCACAAGGCCGGCCAGGCCCCCACCGGGCCGTCCAGGCCCCCACCGGGCCGGCCCGGCCCCCACCGGGCCGGCAAGGCCCCCACCGGACCGGCCAGGCACCCACGGGGCCGGCCAGGCCCCCACGGGGCCGGCCAGGGCCCCACGGGGCCGACCAGGCACACACGAGGCCGGCCAGGCCCCCACGGGGCCGGCCAGGCCCCCACGGGGCCGGCCAGGCCCCCACTGGGCCGGCCAGGCCCCCACGGGGCCGGCCAGGCCCCCACTGGGCCGGCCAGGCCCCCACGTGGCCTGCCAGGCCTCCGCCGGGCCGGCCAGGCCCCCACGGGGCCGGCCAGGCCCCCAAGGGTCCGGCCAGACCCCCACGGGGCCGGCCAGGCCCCGACTGGGAAGGCCAGGCCCCCACGGGGCCGGCCAGGCCCCCAAGGGGCCGACCAGGTTCCCACCGGGCCGGCCAGGCCCCCACCGGGCCAGCCAGGCCCCCACCGGACCGGCCAGTCCCCCACCGGGCCGGCCAGGCCCCCACGGGGCCGGACAGGCCCCCAACGGACCGGCCAGGCCTTGACTGGGCAGGTCAGGCCCCCACGGGGCCGGCCAGGCCCCCACCGGGCCGGCCAGGCCCCCACGGGGCCGGCCAGGCCCCCACGGGTCCGGCCAGACCCTAACGTGGCCGGCCAGGCCTCCGCCGGGCCGGCCAGGATTCCGCCGGGCCGGCCAGGCCCCCGCCGGGCCGGCCAGGCCCCCACGGGGCCGGCCAGGCCCCCACGGGGCCGGCCAGGCCCCCACGTGGCCGGCAAGGCCCCCACAAGGCCGGCCAGGTTCCCACGGGGCCGGCCAGGCCCCCACCGGGCCAGCCAGGCCCCCACCGGACCGGCCAGTCCCCCACCGGGCCGGCCAGGCCCCCACGGGGCCGGCCAGGCCCCCAACGGGCCGGCCAGGCCCCGACTGGGCCGGCCAGGCCCCCACGGGGCCGGCCAGGCCCCCACCGGGCCGGCCAGGCCCCTACGAGGCCGTCCAGGCCCCCAAGGGTCCGGCCAGACCTTCACGGGGCCGGCCAGGCCCCCACGAGTCCGGCCAGGCCCCCACGGGGCCGGCCAGGCCCCCACGGGGCCGGCCAGGCCCCCACTGGGCCGACTAGGCCCCAACGGGGCCGGCCAGGCCCCAACCGAACCGGCCAGGCCCCCACGGGGCCGGCCAGGCACCCACCGGGCCGGCCAGGCCCCCACCGAGCCGGCCAGGCCCCCACGGGGCCGGCCAGGCCCCCACCGGACCGGCCAGGCCCCCACGGGGCCGGCCAGGTCCCCACGGGATTGGCCAGGCCCCCACAGGGCCGGCCAGGCCCCCACGGTGCCGGCCAGGCCCCCACTGGGCCGACTAGGCCCCCACGGGGCCGGCCTGGCCCCAACCGGACCGGCCAGGCCCCCACGGGGCCGGCCAGGCCTCCACCGGGCCGGCCAGGCCCCCACCGAGCCGGCCAGGCCCCCACGGGGCCGGGCAGGCCCCCACCGGGCCGGCCAGGCCCCCACCGGGCCGGCCCGGCCCCCACCGGGCCGGCCAGGCCCCCACCAGACCGGCCAGGCCCCCACGGGGCCGGCCAGGCCCCCACGGGGCCGGCCAGGGCCCCACGGGGCCGACCAGGCACACACGGGGCCGGCCAGGCCCCCATGGGGCCGGCCAGGCCCCCACGGGGCCGGCCAGGCCCACACGGGGCCGGCCAGGCCCCCACGGGGCCGGACAGGCCCCCACGGGACCGGCCAGGCCGCCACGGGGCCGGCCAGGCCACCACGGGGCCGGCCAGACCCCCACGGGGCCGACTAGGCCCCCACGGGGCCGGCCAGGCCCCAACCGGACCGGCCAGGTCCCCACGGGGCCGGCCAGGCCCCCACCGGGCCGGCCAGGCCCCCACCGAGCCGGTCAGGCCCCCACAAGGCCGGCCAGGCCCCCACCGGGCCGGCCAGGCCCCCACCGGGCCGGCCCGGCCCCCACCGGGCCGGCCAGGCCCCCACCGGACCGGCCAGGCACCCACGGGGCCGGCCAGGCCACCACGGGGCCGGCCAGGGCCCCACGGGGCCGACCAGGCACACACGGGGCCGGCCAGGCCCCCACGGGGCCGGCCAGGCCCCCACGGAGCCGGCCAGGCCCCCACTGGGCCGGCCAGGCCCCCACGGGGCCGGCCAGGCCCCCACTGGGCCGGCCAGGCCCCCACGGGGCCGGCCAGGCCCCCACGTGGCCGGCCAGGCCTCCGCCGGGCCGGCCAGGCCCCCGCCGGGCCGGCAAGGCCCCCACGGGGCCGGCCAGGCCCCCACGGGGCCGGCCAGGCCCCCACGGGGCCGGCCAGGCCCCCACGGGGCCGGCCAGTCCCCCACGGGGCCGGCCAGGCCCCCACGGATCCGGCCAGGCCCCCACGGGGCCGACCAGGCCCCGACGGTGCCGGCCAGGCCCCCACGGGGCCGGCCAGGCCCCCATCGGGCCGGCCAGGCCCCCACGGGGCCGGCCAGGCCCCCAAGGGGCCGGCCAGGCCCCCACCGGGCCGGCCAGGCCCCCAACGGGCCGGCCAGGCCCCCACTGGGCCGGCCAGGCCCCCACCTGGCCGGCCAGGCCCCCACGGGGCCGGCCAGGCCCCCACCGGGCCGGCCAGACCCCCACGGGGCCGGCCAGGCCCCTACGGTGCCGGCCAGGCCACCACGGGGCCGGCCAGGCCACCTCGGGGCCGGCAAGGCCCCCACGGGGCCGGCCAGGCCCCCACCGGGCCGGCCAGGCCCCCACTGGGCCGGCCAGGCCCCCACGGGGCCGGCCAGGCCCCCACGGGGCCGGCCAGGCCCCCAAAAGGCCGACCAGGCCCCCACCGGGTCGGCCAGGTCCCCACCGGGCCGGCCAGGCCCCCACCGGGCCGGACAGGCCCCGACTGGGCCGGCCAGGCCCCCACGGGGCCGGCCAGGCCCCCACCGGGCCGGCCAGGCCCCCACGGGTCCGGCCAGGCCCCCACGGGTCCGGCCAGACCCCCACGGGGTTGGCCAGGCCCCGACTGGGAAGGCCAGGCCCCCACTTGGCCGGCCAGGCCCCCAAGGGGCCGACCAGGCCCCCACCGGGCCGGCCAGGCCCCCACCGGGCCAGCCAGGCCCCCACCGGACCGGCCAGTCCCCCACCGGGCCGGCCAGGCCCCCACGGGGCCGGCCAGGCCCCCAACGGGCCGGCCAGGCCCCGACTGGGCCGGCCAGGCCCCCACGGGGCCGGCCCGCCCCCCACCGGGCCGGCCAGGCCCCCACGGGGCCGGCCAGGCCCCCACGGGTCCGGCCAGACCCTCACGTGGCCGGCCAGGCCTCCGCCGGGCCGGCCAGGATTCCGCCGGGCCGGCCAGGCCCCCGCCGGGCCGGCCAGGCCCCCACGGGGCCGGCCAGGCCCCCACGGGGCCGGCCAGGCCCCCACGTGGCCGGCCAGGCCCCCACGGGGCCGGCCAGGTTCCCACGGGGCCGGCTAGGCCCCCACCGGGCCAGCCAGGCCCCCACCGGACCGGCCAGTCCCCCACCGGGCCGGCCAGGCCCCCACGGGGCCGGCCAGGCCCCCAACGGGCCGGCCAGGCCCCGACTGGGCCGGCCAGGCCCCCACGGGGCCGGCCAGGCCCCCACCGGGCCGGCCAGGCCCCCACGGGGCCGTCCAGGCCCCCACGGGTCCGGCCAGACCTTCACGGGGCCGGCCAGGCCCCCACGAGTCCGGCCAGGCCCCCACGGGTCCGGCCAGGCCCCCACGGGTCCGGCCAGGCCCCCACAGGGCCGGCCAGGCCCCCACGGTGCCGGCCAGGCCCCCACTGGGCCGACTAGGCCCCCACGGGGCCGGCCTGGCCCCAACCGGACCGGCCAGGCCCCCACGGGGCCGGCCAGGCCCCCACCGGGCCGGCCAGGCCCCCACCGAGCCGGCCAGGCCCCCACGGGGCCGGGCAGGCCCCCACCGGGCCGGCCAGGCCCCCACCGGGCCGGCCCGGCCCCCACCGGGCCGGCCAGGCCCCCACCAGACCGGCCAGGCCCCCACGGGGCCGGCCAGGCCCCCACGGGGCCGGCCAGGGCCCCACGGGGTTGACCAGGCACACACGGGGCCGGCCAGGCCCCCACGGGGCCGGCCAGGCCCCCACGGGGCCGGCCAGGCCCACACGGGGCCGGCCAGGCCCCCACGGGGCCGGCCAGGCCCCCACGGGGCCGGACAGGCCCCCACGGGACCGGCCAGGCCGCCACGGGGCCGGCCAGGCCACCACGGGGCCGGCCAGACCGGCCAGGCCCCCACCGGGCCGGCCAGGCCCCCACGGGGCCGGCCAGGCCCCCACGGGGCCGGCCAGGCCCCCACAGGGCCGGCCAGGCCCCCACGGGGCCGGCCAGGCCCCCACGGGGATCGCCAGGCCCCCACCGGGCCGGCAAGGCCCCCACCGGGCCGGCCAGGCCCCCATGGGGCCGGCAGGCCACCACGGGGCCGGCCAGGCCCCCACCGGGCCGGCCAGGCCCCCACGGGGCCGGCCAGGCCCCCATCGGGCCGTCCAGGCCCCCACCGGGCCGGACAGGCCCCCACGTGGCCGGCCAGGCCCCCACGTGGCCGGCCAGGCCCCAACCGGGCCAGCCAGGCCCCCACGGGGCCGGCCAGGCCCCCACCGGGCCGGCCAGGCCCCCACCGGGCCGGCCAGACCCCCACCGGGCCTGCCAGGCCCCCACGGGGCCGGCCAGGCCCCCACGGGGCAGGCCAGGCCGCCACGGGGATGGCCAGGCCCCCACGGGGCCGGCCAGGCCCCCACGGGGCCGACTAGGCCCCCACGGGGCCGGCCAGGCCACAACCGGACCGGCCAGGCCCCCACGGGGCCGGCCAGGCCCCCACCGGGCCGGACAGGCCCCCACCGAGCCGGCCAGGCCCCCACCGGGCCGGCCAGGCCCCCACCGGGCCGGCCAGGCCCCCACCGGGCCGGCCCGACCCCCACCTGGCCGGCCAGGCCCCCACCGGCCCGGCCAGGCCCCCACGGGGCCGGCCAGGCCCCCACGGGGCCGGCCAGGCCCCCACGGGGCCGGCCAGGCCCCCACGGGGCTGGACAGGCCCCCACGGGACCGGCCAAGCCGCCACGGGGCCGGCCAGGCCACCACGGCGCCGGCCAGACCGGCCAGGCCCCCACCGGGCCGGCCAGGCCCCCACGGGGCCGGCCAGGCCCCCACGGGGCCGGACAGGCCCCCACGGGGCCGGCCAGGCCCCCACGGGGATCGCCAGGCCCCCACCGGGCCGGCAAGGCCCCCACCGGGCCGGCCAGGCCCCCATTGGGCCGGCCAGGCCCCCACCGGGCCGGGCAGGCCCCCACGGGGCCGGACAGGCCCCCACCGGGCCGGCCAGGCCCCCACGGGGCCAGTCAGGCCCCCACGGGACCGGCCAGGCCCCCACCGGGCCGGCTAGGCCCCCACGGGGCCGGCCAGGCCCCCACGGGTCCGGCCAGACCCCCACGGGGCCGGCCAGGCCCCCACGGGTCCGGCTAGGCCCCCACGGGGCCGGCCAGGCCCCCACCGGGCCGGCCAGGCACCCACGGGGCCGGCCAGGCCCCCACGGTGCCGGCCAGGCCCCCACGGGGCCGGCCAGGCCCCCACCGGGCCGGCCAGGCCCCCACGGGGCCAGCCATGCCCCCAAGGGGCCGGCCAGGCCCCCACCGGGCCGGCCAGGCCCCCACCGGGCCGGCCAGGCCCCCACCGGGCCGGCCAGGCCCCCACCGGGCCGGGCAGGCCCCCACGGGGCAGGCCAGGCCCCCACCGGGCCGGCCAGGCCCCCACGGGGCCAGTCAGGCCCCCACGGGACCGGCCAGGCCCCCCCCGTGCCGGCCAGGCCCCCACGGGGCCGGCCAGGCCCCCACGGGTCCGGCCAGACCCCCAAGGGGCCGGCCAGGCCCCCACGGGTCCGGCCAGGCCGCCACGGGGCCGGCCAGGCCCCCACGGAGCCGGCCAGGCCCCCAAGGGGCCGACTAGGCCCCCAAGGGGCCGGCCAGGCCCCAACCGGGCCGGCCAGGCCCCCACGGGGCCGGCCAGGCCCCCACCGGGCCGGCCAGGCCCCCACTGGGCCGGCCAGGCCCCCACCGGGCCGGCCAGGCCCCCACCGGGCCGGCCAGGCCCCCACGGGGCCGGCCAGGCCCCCACCGGGCCGGCCAGACAACCACCGGGTCGGCCCGGCCCCCACCGGGCCGTCCAGGCCCCCTACGGGCCGGCCAGGCCCCCACGGGGCCGGCCAGGCCCCCACGGGGCCGGCCAGGGCCCCACGGGGCCGACCAGGCACACACGGGGCCGGCCAGGCCCCCACGGGGCCGGCCAGGCCCCCACGGGGCCGGCCAGGCCCACACGGGGCCGGCCAGGCCCCCACGGGGTCGGCCAGGCCCCCACGGGGCCAAACAGGCCCCCACGGGACCGGCCAGGCCCCCACGGGGCCGGCCAGGCCACCACGGGGCCGGCCAGTCCGGCCAGGCCCCAACCGGGCCGGCCAGGCCCCCACGGGGCCGGCCAGGCCCCCACGGGGCCGGCCAGGCCCCCATTGGGTTGGACAGGCCCCCACGGGGCCGGCCAGGCCCCCACGGGGATCGCCAGGCCTCCACCAGGCCGGCAAGGCCCCCACAGGACCGGCCAGGCCCCCATGGGACCAGCAGGCCACCACGGGGCCGGCCAGGCCCCCACCGGGCCGGCCAGACCCCCACGGGGCCGGCCAGGCCACCACCGGGCCGGCCAGGCCCCCACCGGGCCGGCCAGGCCCCCACGGGGCCGGCCAAGCCCCCACGGGGCCGGCCAGGCCCCCACGGGGCCGGCCAGGCCCCCACCGGGTCGGTCAGGCCCCAACGGGGCCGGCCAGGCCCCCACCGGGCCGGCCAAGTCTCCACGGGGCCGGCCAGGCACCCACGGGGCCGGCCAGGCCCCCACCGGGCCGGCCAGGCCCCCACGGGGCCGGCCAGGCCCCTCAAGGGGCCGGCCAGGCCCCCACGGGGCCGGCCAGACCCCCACGGGATTGTCCAGGCCCCCACGGGGCCGGCCAGGCCCCCACGGGGCAGGCCAGGCCCCCACGGGGCCGGCCAGGCCCCCACGGGTCCGGCCAGGCCCCCACGGGGCCGGCCAGGCCCCCACGGTGCCGGCCAGACCCCCACGGGGCCGGCCAGGCCCCCACCGGGCCGGCCAGGCCCCTACGGGGCCGGCCAGGCCCCCAAGGGGCCGGCCAGGCCCCCACCGGGCCGGCCAGGCCCCCACCGGGCCGGCCAGGCCCCCACCGGGCCGGCCAGTCCCCCACCGGGCCGGCCAGGCCCCCACCGGGCCGGCCAGGCCCCCACGGGGCCGGCCAGGCCCCCACTGGGCCGGCCAGGCCCCCACGGGGCCGGCCAGGCCCCTACGGGTCCGGCCAGACCCCCACGGGGCCGGCCAGGCCCCCACGGGTCCGGCCAGGCCCCCACGGGGCCTGCCAGGCCTCCACGGGGCCGGCCAGGGCCCCACGGGGCCGAACAGGCACACACGGGGCCGGCCAGGCACCCACGGGGCCGGCCAGGCCCCCACTGGGCCGGCCAGGCCCCCATTGGGCCGGCCAGGCCCCCACGGGGCCGGCCAGGCCCCCACGGGACCGGCCAGGTCCCCACGGGGCCGGCCAGGCCCCCACGGGTCCGGCCAGACCCCCACGGGGCCGGCCAGGCCCCCACGGGTCCGGCCAGGCCCCCACTGGGCCGACTAGGCCCCCACGAGGCCGGCCAGGCCCCAACCGGACCGGTCAGGCCCCCACGGGGCCGGCTAGGCCCCCACCGGACCGGCCAGGCCCCCACGGGGCCGGCCAGGCCCCCACGGGGCCGGCCATGCCCCCACCGGGCCGGCCAGGCCCCCATCGAGCCGGCCCGGCCCCCACCGGGCCGGCCAGGCCCCCACCGGACCGGCCAGGCCCCCACGGGGCCGGCCAGGCCCCCACGGGGCCGTCCAGGCCCCCACGGGGCCGGCCAGACCCCCACGGGATTGGCCAGGCCCCCACGGGGCCGGCCAGGCCCCCACGGGGCCGGCCAGGCCCCCACGGGGCCGGCCAGGCCCCCACGGGGTCGGCCAGGCCCCCACGGGTCCGGCCAGGCCCCCACGGGGCCGGCCATGCCCCCACGGTGCCGGCCAGGCCCCCACGGGGCCGGCCAGGCCCCCACCGGGCCGGCCATGCCCCCACGGGGCCGGCCAGGCCCCCAAGGGGCCGGCCAGGCCCCCACCGGGCCGGCCAGGCCCCCACCGGGCCAACCAGGCCCCCACCGGGCCGGCCAGTCCCCCACCGGGCCGGCCAGGCCCCCACCGTGCCGGCCAGGCCCCCACCGGGCCGGCCAGGCCCCCACGGGGCCTGCCAGGCCCCCACGGGGCCGGCCAGGGCCCCACGGGGCCGACCAGGCACACACGGGGCCGGCCAGGCCCCCACGGGGCCGGCCAGGCCCCCACGGGGCCGGCCAGGCCCCCATTGGGCCGGCCAGGCCCCCACGGGGCCGGCCAGGCCCCCACGGGGATCGCCAGGCCCCCACCGGGCCGGCAAGGCCCCCACAGGACCGGCCAGGCCCCCATGGGGCCGGCAGGCCACCACGGGGCCGGCCAGGCCACCACCGGGCCGGCCAGGCCCCCACCGGGCCGGCCAGGCCCCCACGGGGCCGGCCAGGCCCCCACAAGGCCGGCCAGGCCCCCACCGGGTCGTCCAGGCCCCCACGGGGCCGGCCAGGCCCCCACCGGGCCGACCAAGTCTCCACGGGGCCGGCCAGGCACCCATGGGGCCGGCCAGGCCCCCACCAGGCCGGCCAGGCTCCCAAGGGGCCGGCCAGGACCCCACGGGGCCGGCCAGGCCCCCACGGGGCCGGCCAGGCCCCCACGGGGCCGGCCAGGCCCCCACGGGGCCGGCCAGGCCCCCACGGGACCGGCCAGGCCCCCACGGGGCCGGCCAGGCTTCCACGGGTCCGGCCAGACCCCCACGGGGCCGGCCAGGCCCCCACGGGTCCGGCCAGGCCCCCACGAGGCCGACTAGGCCCTCACGGGGCCGGCCAGGCCCCAACCGGACCGGCCAGGCCCCCACGGGGCCGGCCAGGCCCCCACCGGGCCGGCCAGGCCCCCACCGAGCCGGCCAGGCCCCCACGGGGCCGGCCATGCCCCCACCGGGCCGGCCAGGCCCCCATCGAGCCGGCCCGGCCCCCACCGGGCCGACCAGGCCCCCACCGGACCGGCCAGGCCCCCACGGGGCCGGCCAGGCCCCCACGGGGCCGGCCAGGGCCCCACGGGGCCGACCAGGCACACACGGGGCCGGCCAGGCCCCCACGGGGCCGGCCAGTCCCCCACGGGGCCGGCCAGGCCCACACGGGGCCGGCCAGTCCCCCAAGGGGGCCGGCAAGGCCCCCACGGGGCCGGCAAGGCCCCCACGGGGCCGGACAGGTTCCCACGGGACCGGCCAGGCCCCCACGGGGCCGGCCAGGCCACCACGGGGCCGGCCGGACCGGCCAGTCCCCCACCGGGCCGGCCAGGCCCCCACGGGGCCGGCCTGGCCCCCACGGGGCCGGCCAGGCCACCACGGGGCCGGCCAGGCCACCACGGGGCCGGCAAGGCCCCCACGGGGCCGGCCAGGCCCCCACCGGGCCGGCCAGGCCCCCACGGGGCCGGCCAGGCCCCCACGGGGCCGGTCAGGCCCCCACGGGGCCGGCCAGGCCCCCACGGGGCCGGCCAGGCCCCCACGGGGCCGGCCAGGCCCCCACGTGGCCGGCCAGGCCTCCGCCGGGCCGGCCAGGCCCCCACGGGGCGGGCCAGGCCCCCACGGGGCCGGCCAGGCCCCCACGGGGCCGGCCAGGCCCCCACGGGGCCGGCCAGGCCCCCACTGGTCCGGCCAGGCCTTCACGGGGCCGGCCAGGCCCCCACGGTGCCGGCCAGGCCCCCACGGGGCCGGCCAGGCCCCCACCGGGCCGGCCAGGCCCCCAACGGGCCGGCCAGGCCCCCACCGGGCCGGCCAGGCCCCCAACGGGCCGGCCAGGCCCCCACCGGGCCGGCCATGCCCCCACCGGGCCGGCCAGGCCCCCACGGGGCCAGCCAGACCCCCACCGGGCCGGCCAGGCCCCCACGGGGCCGGCCAGGCCCCAACGGGGCCGGCCAGGCCACCACGGGGCCGGCCAGGCCACCACGGGGCCGGCAAGGCCCCCACGGGGACGGCCAGGCCCCCACCGGGCCGGCCAGGCCCCCACGGGGCCGGCCAAGCCCCCACGGGGCCGGTCAGGCCCCCACGGGGCCGGCCAGGCCCCCACGGGGCCGGCCAGGCCCCCACCGGGCCGGCCAGGCCCCCAAGGGGCCGGCCAGGCCCCCACCGGGCCGGCCAGGCCCCCAACGGGCCGGCCAGGCCCCCACCGGGCCGGCCAGGCCCCCACCGGGCCGGCCAGGCCCCCACGTGGCCGGCCAGGCCCCCACCGGGCCGACCAAGTCTCCACGGGGCCGGCCAGGCACCCATGGGGCCGGCCAGGCCCCCACCAGGCCGGCCAGGCCCCCAACGGGCCGGCCAGGCCCCCACCGGGCCGGCCAGGCCCCCACCGGGTCGTCCAGGCCCCCACGGGGCCGGCCAGGCCCCCACCGGGCCGACCAAGTCTCCACGGGGCCGGCCAGGCACCCATGGGGCCGGCCAGGCCCCCACCAGGCCGGCCAGGCTCCCAAGGGGCCGGCCAGGACCCCACGGGGCCGGCCAGGCCCCCACGGGGCCGGCCAGGCCCCCACGGGGCCGGCCAGGCCCCCACGGGGCCGGCCAGGCCCCCACGGGACCGGCCAGGCCCCCACGGGGCCGGCCAGGCTTCCACGGGTCCGGCCAGACCCCCACGGGGCCGGCCAGGCCCCCACGGGTCCGGCCAGGCCCCCACGAGGCCGACTAGGCCCTCACGGGGCCGGCCAGGCCCCAACCGGACCGGCCAGGCCCCCACGGGGCCGGCCAGGCCCCCACCGGGCCGGCCAGGCCCCCACCGAGCCGGCCAGGCCCCCACGGGGCCGGCCATGCCCCCACCGGGCCGGCCAGGCCCCCATCGAGCCGGCCCGGCCCCCACCGGGCCGACCAGGCCCCCACCGGACCGGCCAGGCCCCCACGGGGCCGGCCAGGCCCCCACGGGGCCGGCCAGGGCCCCACGGGGCCGACCAGGCACACACGGGGCCGGCCAGGCCCCCACGGGGCCGGCCAGTCCCCCACGGGGCCGGCCAGGCCCACACGGGGCCGGCCAGTCCCCCACGGGGCCGGCAAGGCCCCCACGGGGCCGGCAAGGCCCCCACGGGGCCGGACAGGTTCCCACGGGACCGGCCAGGCCCCCACGGGGCCGGCCAGGCCACCACGGGGCCGGCCGGACCGGCCAGTCCCCCACCGGGCCGGCCAGGCCCCCACGGGGCCGGCCTGGCCCCCACGGGGCCGGCCAGGCCACCACGGGGCCGGCCAGGCCACCACGGGGCCGGCAAGGCCCCCACGGGGCCGGCCAGGCCCCCACCGGGCCGGCCAGGCCCCCACGGGGCCGGCCAGGCCCCCACGGGGCCGGTCAGGCCCCCACGGGGCCGGCCAGGCCCCCACGGGGCCGGCCAGGCCCCCACGGGGCCGGCCAGGCCCCCACGTGGCCGGCCAGGCCTCCGCCGGGCCGGCCAGGCCCCCGCCGGGCCGGCCAGGCCCCCGCCGGGCCGGCCAGGCCCCCACGGGGCGGGCCAGGCCCCCACGGGGCCGGCCAGGCCCCCACGGGGCCGGCCAGGCCCCCACGGGGCCGGCCAGGCCCCCACGGGTCCGGCCAGGCCTTCACGGGGCCGGCCAGGCCCCCACGGGGCCGGCCAGGCCCCCACCGGGCCGGCCAGGCCCCCAAGGGGCCGGCCAGGCCCCCACCGGGCCGGCCAGGCCCCCAACGGGCCGGCCAGGCCCCCACCGGGCCGGCCATGCCCCCACCGGGCCGGCCAGGCCCCCACGGGGCCAGCCAGACCCCCACCGGGCCGGCCAGGCCCCCACGGGGCCGGCCAGGCCCCCACGGGGCCGGCCAGGCCACCACGGGGCCGGCCAGGCCACCACGGGGCCGGCAAGGCCCCCACGGGGACGGCCAGGCCCCCACCGGGCCGGCCAGGCCCCCACGGGGCCGGCCAAGCCCCCACGGGGCCGGTCAGGCCCCCACGGGGCCGGCCAGGCCCCCACGGGGCCGGCCAGGCCCCCACCGGGCCGGCCAGGCCCCCAAGGGGCCGGCCAGGCCCCCACCGGGCCGGCCAGGCCCCCAACGGGCCGGCCAGGCCCCCACCGGGCCGGCCAGGCCCCCACCGGGCCGGCCAGGCCCCCACGTGGCCGGCCAGGCCCCCACCGGGCCGGCCAGGCCCCCACGGGGCCGGCAAGGCCCCCACGGGGCCGGCCAGGACACCACGGGGCCGGCCAGGCCACCACGGGGCCGGCAAGGCCCCCACGGGGACGGCCAAGCCCCCACCGGGCCGGCCAGTCCCCCACGGGGCCGGCCAAGCCCCCACGGGGCCGGTCAGGCCCCCACGGGGCCGGCCAGGCCCCCACGGGGCCGGCCAGGCCCCCACGTGGCCGGCCAGGCTTCCGCCGGGCTGGCCAGGCCCCCGCCGGGCCGGCCAGGCCCCCGACGGGCCGGCCAGGCCCCCACGGGGCCGGCCAGGCCCCCACGGGGCCGGCCAGGCCCCCACAGGGCCGGCCAGGCCACCACGGGTCCGGCCAGGCCCCCACGGGGCCGGCCAGGCCGCCACAATGCCGGCCAGGCCCCCACGGGGCCGGCCAGGCCCCCACCGGGCCGGCCAGGCCCCCAAGGTGCCGACCAGGCCCCCACCGGGCCGGCCAGGCTTCCACCGGGCCGGCCAGGCCCCCACCGGACCGGCCAGTCCCCCACCGGGCCGGCCAGGCCCCCACGGGGCCGACCAGGCCCCCACCGGGCCGGCCAGGCCCCGACTGGGCCTGCCAGGCCCCCACGGGGCCGGCCAGGCCCTCACCGGGCCGGCCAGGCCCCCACGGGGCCGGCCAGGCCCCCACGGGTCCGGCCAGACCCCCACGGGGCCGGCCAGGTTCAGACTGGGCCGGCCAGGCCCCCACGGGGCCGGCCAGGCCCCCACGGGGCCGGCCAGGCCCCCAAGGGGCCGACCAGGCCCCCACTGGGCCGGCCAGGCCCCCACCGGGCCGGCCAGGCCCCCACCGGACCGGCCAGTCCCCCACCAAGCCGGCCAGGCCCCCACGGGGCCGGCCAGTCCCCCACCGGGCCGGCCAGGCCCCGACTGGGCCGGCCAGGCCCCCACGGGGCCGGCCAGGCCCCCACCGGGCCGGCCGGGCCCCCACGGGGCCGGCCAGGCCCCCACGGGTCCGGCCAGACCCCCACGGGGCCGGCCAAGCCCCCACGGTTCCGGCCAGGCCCCCACGGGGCCGGCCAGGCCCCCACGGGGCCGACCAGGCTCCCACTGGGTTGACTAGGCCCCCACGGGGCCGGCCAGGCCCCAACCGAACCGGCCAGGCCCCCACGGGGCCGGCCACGCCCCCACCGGGCCGGCCAGGCCCCCACCGAGCCGGCCAGGCCCCCACGGGGCCGGCCAGGCCCCCACCGGGCCGGCCAGGCCCCCACCGGGCCGGCCCGGCCCCCACCGGGCCGGCCAGGCCCCCACCGGACCGGCCAGGCCCCCACGGGGCCGGCCAGGCCCCCACGGGTCCGGCCAGGCCCCCACGGGGCCGGCCAGGCCCCCACGGGGCCGGCCAGGCCCCCACTGGGCCGACTAGGCCCCCAGGGGGCCGGCCAGGCCCCAACCGGACCGCCCAGGCCTCCACGGGGCCGGCCAGGCCCCCACCGGGCTGGCCAGGCCCCCACCGAGCCGGCCAGGCCCCCACGGGGCCGGCCAGGCCCCCACCAGGCCGGCCAGGCCCCCACCGGGCCGGCCCGGCCCCCACCGGGCCGGCCAGGCCCCCATTGGACCGGCCAGGCCCCCACGGGGCCGGCCAGGCCCCCACGGGGCCGGCCAGGGCCCCACGGGGCCGACCAGGCACACACGGGGCCGGCCAGGCCCCCACGGGACCGGCCAGGCTTTCACGGGGCCGGCCAGGCCCACACGGGGCCGGCCAGGCCCCCACGGGGCCGGCCAGGCCCCCACGGGGCCGGACAGGCCCCCACGGGACCGGCCAGGCCGCCACGGGGCCGGCCAGGACACCACGGGGCCGGCCAGACCGGCCAGGCCCCCACCGGGCTGGCCAGGCCCCCACGGGGCCGGCCAGGCCCCCACGGGGCCGGCCAGGCCCCCACCGGGCCGGCCAGGCCCCCACGGGGCCGGCCAGGCCCCCACGAGGATCGCCAGGCCCCCACCGGGCCGGCAAGGGCCCCACCGGGCCGGCCAGGCCCCCATGGGGCCGGCAGGCCACCACGGGGCCGGCCAGGCCCCCACCGGGCCGGCCAGGCCCCCACGGGGTTGGACAGGCCCCCACGGGGCCGGCCAGGCCCCCACCGGGCCGGCCAGGCCCCCACCGGGCCGGACAGGCCCCCACGTTGCCGGCCAGGCCCCCACGTGGCCGGCCAGGCCCCAACCGGGCCGGCCAGGCCCCCACGGGGCCGGCTAGGGCCCCACCGGGCCGGCCAGGCCCCCACGGGGCAGGCCAGACCCCCACCGGGCCTGCCAGGCCCCCACGGGGCCAGCCAGGCCCCCACGGGGCCGGCCAGGCCCCTACCGGGCCGGCCAGGCCATCACAGGGCCGGCCAGGCCCTCACGGGGCCAACCAGGCCCCCACCGGGACGGCCAGGCCACCACGGGGCTGGTTAGGCCCCCACCGAGCCGGCCAGGCGCCCACGGGGCCGGCCAGACACCACGGGGCCGGCCAGGCCCCCTCTGTGCCGGCCAGGCCCCCACGTGGTCGGCCAGGCCCCCACGGGGCCGGCCAGGCCCCCACGGGGCCGGCCCGGCCCCCACGGGGCCGGCCAGGCCCCCACGTGGCCGGCCAGGCCCCCACGGGTCCGGCCAGGCTCCCACGGGGCCGGCCAGGCCCCCACGGTTCCGGCCAGGCCCCCACGGGGCCGGCCAGGCCCCCACCGGGCCGGCCAGGCCCCCACGGGGCCGGCCAGGCCCCCAAGGGGCCGACCAGGCCCCCACCGGGTCGGCCAGGCCCCCACCGGGCCGGCCAAGCCCCCACCGGACCGGCCAGTCCCCCACCGGGCCAGCCAGGCCCCCACGGGGCCGGCCAGGCCCCCACCGGGCCGGCCAGGCCCCGACGGGGCCGGCAAGGCCCCCACGGGGCCGGCCATGCCCCCACCGGGCCGGCCAGGCCCCCACTGGGCCGACTAGGCCCCCAGGGGGCCGGCCAGGCCCCAACCGGACCGCCCAGGCCTCCACGGGGCCGGCCAGGCCCCCACCGGGCCGGCCAGGCCCCCACCGAGCCGGCCAGGCCCCCACGGGGCCGGCCAGGCCCCCACCGGGCCGGCCAGGCCCCCACCGGGCCGGCCCGGCCCCCACCGGACCGGCCAGGCCCCCACCGGACCGGCCAGGCCCCCACGGGGCCGGCCAGGCCCCCACGGGGCCGGCCAGGGCCCCACGGGGCCGACCAGGCACACACGGGGCCGGCCAGGCCCCCACGGGGCCGGCCAGGCTCCCACGGGGCCGGCCAGGCCCACACGGGGCCGGCCAGGCCCCCACGGGGCCGGCCAGGCCCCCACGGGGACGGACAGGCCCCCACGGGACTGGCCAGGCCGCCACGGGGCCGGCCAGGCCACCACGGGGCCGGCCAGGCCCCCACGGGGATCGCCAGGCCCCCACCGGGCCGGCAAGTCCCCCACCGGGCCGGCCAGGCCCCCATGGGGCCGGCAGGCCACCACGGGGCCGGCCAGGCCCCCACCGGGCCGGCCAGGCCCCCACGGGGTTGGACAGGCCCCCACGGGGCCGGCCAGGCCCCCACCGGGCCGGCCAGGCCCCCACCGGGCCGGACAGGCCCCCACGTTGCCGGCCAGGCCCCCACGTGGCCGGCCAGGCCCCAACCGGGCCGGCCAGGCCCCCACGGGGCCGGCTAGGGCCCCACCGGGCCGGCCAGGCCCCCACGGGGCCAGCCAGACCCCCACCGGGCCTGCCAGGCCCCCACGGGGCCGGCCAGGCCCCCACGGGGCCGGCCAGGCCCCTACCGGGCCGGCCAGGCCACCAAAGGGCCGGCCAGGCCCTCACGGGGCCAACCAGGCCCCCACCGGGCCGGCCAGGCCACCACGGGACTGGTTAGGCCCCCACCGAGCCGGCCAGGCCCCCACGGGGCCGGCCAGGCCCCCACGGGGCCGGCCAGGCCCCCACGGGGCCGGCCAGGCCCCCACGGTGCCGACCAGGCCCGCACGGGGCCGGCCAGGCCCCCACGGGGCCGGCCTGGCCCCCACGTGGCCGGCCAGGCCCCCACCGGGCCGGCCAGGCCCCCACGTGGCCGGCCAGGCCCCCACGTGGCCGGCCAGGCCCCCACGGGTCCGGCCAGGCTCCCACGGGGCCGGCCAGGCCCCCACGGTGCCGGCCAGGCCCCCACGGGGCCGGCCAGGCCCCCACCGGGCCGGCCAGGCCCCCACGGGGCCGGCCAGGCCCCCAAGGGGCCGACCAGGCCCCCACCGGGCCGGCCAGGCCCCCACCGGGCCGGCCAGGCCCCCACCGGACCGGCCAGTCCCCCACCGGGCCGGCCAGGCCCCCACGGGGCCGGCCAGGCCCCCACCGGGCCGGCCAGGCCCCGACGGGGCCGGCCAGGCCCCCACGGGGCCGGCCATGCCCCCACCGGGCCGGCCAGTCCCCCACGGGGCCGGCCAGGCCCCCACGGGTCCGGCCAGACCCCCACGGGTCCGGCCAGGCCCCCACGGGTCCGGCCAGGCCCCCACGGGGCCGGCCAGGCCCCCTCGGAGCCGGCCAGGCCCCCACGGGGCCGACTAGGCCCCCACGGGGCCGGCTAGGCCCCAACCGGACCGGCCAGGTCCCCACGGGACCGGCCAGGCCCCCACCGGGCCGGCCAGGCCCCCACCGGACCGGCCAGTCCCCCACCGGGCCGGCCAGGCCCCCACGGGGCCGGCCAGGCCCCCATCGGGCCGGCCAGGCCGCGACGGTGCCGGCCAGGCCCCCACGGGGCCGGCCATGTCCCCACCGGGCCGGCCAGGCCCCCACGGGGCCGGCCAGGCCCCCACGGGTCCGGCCAGATCCCCACGGGTCCGGCCAGGCCCCCACGGGTCCGGCCAGGCCCCCACGGGGCCGGCCAGGCCCCCACGGGGCCGGCCAGGCCACCAAGGGGCCGACTAGGCCCCCACGGGGCCGGCAAGGCCCCAACCGGACCGGCCAGGCCCCCACGGGGCCGGCCAGGCCCCCACCGGGCCGGCCAGGCCCCCATCGAGCCGGCCAGGCCCCCACGGGGCCGGCCAGGCCCCCACCGGGCCGGCCAGGCCCCCACCGGGCCGGCCCGGCCCCCACCGGGCCGGCCAGGCCCCCACCGGACCGGCCAGGCACCCACGGGGCCGGCCAGGCCCCCACGGGGCCGGCCAGGCCCCCACGGTGCCGGCCAGGCCCCCACGGGGCCGGCCAGGCCCCCACCGGGCCGGCCCGGCCCCCACCGGGCCGGCCAGGCCCCCACCGAGCCGGCCAGGCCCCCACGGGGCCGGCCAGGCCCCCACGGGGCCGGCCAGGCCCCCACGGTGCCGGCCAGGCCACCACGGGGCCGGCCAGGCCCCCACGGGGCCGGCCTGGCCCCCACGTGGCCGGCCAGGCCCCCACGGGGCCGGCCAGGCCCCCACGTGGCCGGCCAGGCCCCCACGTGGCCGGCCAGGCCCCCACGGGTCCGGCCAGGCTCCCACGGGGCCGGCCAGGCCCCCACGGTGCCGGCCAGGCCCCCACGGGGCCGGCCAGGCCCCCACCGGGCCGGCCAGGCCCCCACGGGGCCGGCCAGGCCCCCAAGGGGCCGACCAGGCCCCCACCGGGCCGGCCAGGCCCCCACCGGGCCGGCCAGGCCCCCACCGGACCGGCAAGTCCCCCACCGGGCCGGCCAGGCCCCCACGGGGCCGGCCAGGCCCCCACCGGGCCGGCCAGGCCCCGACGGGGCCGGCCAGGCCCCCACGGGGCCGGCCATGCCCCCACCGGGCCGGCCAGTCCCCCACGGGGCCGGCCAGGCCCCCACGGGTCCGGCCAAACCCCCACGGGTCCGGCCAGGCCCCCACGGGTCCGGCCAGGCCCCCACGGGGCCGGCCAGGCCCCCACGGAGCCGGCCAGGCCCCCACGGGGCCGACTAGGCCCCCACGGGGCCGGCCAGGCCCCAACCGGACCGGCCAGGTCCCCACGGGACCGGCCAGGCCCCCACCGGGCCGGCCAGGCCCCCACCGGACCGGCCAGTCCCCCACCGGGCCGGCCAGGCCCCCACGGGGCCGGCCAGGCCCCCATCGGGCCGGCCAGGCCGCGACGGGGCCGGCCAGGCCCCCACGGGGCCGGCCATGTCCCCACCGGGCCGGCCAGGCCCCCACGGGGCCGGCCAGGCCCCCACGGGTCCGGCCAGATCCCCACGGGTCCGGCCAGGCCCCCACGGGTCCGGCCAGGCCCCCACGGGGCCGGCCAGGCCCCCACGGTGCCGGCCAGGCCACCACGGGGCCGACTAGGCCCCCACGGGGCCGGCAAGGCCCCAACCGGACCGGCCAGGCCCCCACGGGGCCGGCCAGGCCCCCACCGGGCCGGCCAGGCCCCCATCGAGCCGGCCAGGCCCCCACGGGGCCGGCCAGGCCCCCACCGGGCCGGCCAGGCCCCCACCGGGCCGGCCCGGCCCCCACCGGGCCGGCCCGGCCCCCACCGGGCCGGCCAGGCCCCCACCGGACCGGCCAGGCACCCACGGGGCCGGCCAGGCCCCCACAAGGCCGGCCAGGCCCCCACGGGACCGGCCAGGCCCCCACGGGGCCGGCCAGGCCCCCACGGGTCCGGCCAGACCCCCACGGGGCCGGCCAGGCCCCCACGGGTCCGGCCAGGCCCCCACGGGGCCGACTAGGCCCCCACGGGGCCGGCCAGGCCCCAACCGGACCGGCCAGTCCCCCACGGGGCCGGCCAGGCCCCCACCGGGCCGGCCAGGCCCCCACCGAGCCGGCCAGGCCCCCACGGGGCCGGCCATGCCCCCACCGGGCCGGCCAGGCCCCCATCGAGCCGGCCCGGCCCCCACCGGACCGGCCAGGCCCCCACCGGACCGGCCAGGCCCCCACGGGGCCTGCCAGGCCCCCACGGGGCCGGCAGGGCCCCACGGGGCCGACCAGGCACACACGGGGCCGGCCAGGCCCCCACGGGGCCGGCCAGGCCCCCACGGGGCCGGCCAGGCCCACACGGGGCCGGCCAGGCCCCCACGGGGCCGGCCAGGCCCCCACGGGGCCGGACAGGCCCCCACTGGGCCGACTAGGCCCCCACGGGGCCGGCCAGGCCCCAACCGAACCGGCCAGGCCCCCACGGGGCCGGCAAGGCCCCCACCGGGCCGGCCAGGCCCCCATTGAGCCGGCCAGGCCCCCACGGGGCCGGCCAGGCCCCCATCGGGCCGGCCAGGCTCTCACCGGGCCGGCCCGGCCCCCACCGGGCCGGACAGGCCTCCACCGGAACGGCCAGTCCCCCACGGGGCCGGCCAGGCCCCCACGGGTCCGGCCAGGCCCCCACGGGGCCGGCCAGGCCCCCACGGGGCCGGCCAGGCCCCCACTGGGCCGACTAGGCCCCCAGGGGGCCGGCCAGGCCCCAACCGGAACGCCCAGGCCTCCACGAGGCCGGCCAGGCCCCCACCGAGCCGGCCAGGCCCCCACCGAGCCGGCCAGGCCCCCACGGGGCCGGCCAGGCCCCCACCGGGCCGGCCAGGCCCCCACCGGGCCGGCCAGGCCACCACCGGGCCGGCCCGGCCCCCACCGGACCGTCCAGGCCCCCACCGGGCCGGCCAGGCCCCCACGGGGCCGGCCAGGCCCCCACGGGGCCGGCCAGGGCCCCACGGGGCCGACCAGGCACACACGGGGCCGGCCAGGCCCCCACGGGGCCGGCCAGGCTTCCACGTGGCCGGCCAGGCCCACACGGGGCCGGCTAGGCCCCCACGGGGCCGGACAGGCCCCCACGGGGCCGGATAGGCCCCCACGGGACCGGCCAGGCCCCCACGGGGCCGGCCAGGCCACCACGGGGCCGGCCAGTCCGGCCAGGCCCCCACCGGGCCGGCCAGGCCCACACGGGGCCGGCCAGGCCCCCACGGGGCTGGCCAGGCCCCCATTGGGCCGGCCAGGCCCCCATGGGGCCGGCCAGGCCCCCACGGGGATCGCCAGCCCCCCACCAGGCCGGCAAGGCCCCCACAGGACCGGCCAGGCCCCCATGGGGCCGGCAGGCCACCACGGGGCCGGCCAGGCCCCCACCGGGCCGGCCAAACCCCCACGGGGCCGGCCAGGCCACCACCGGGCCGGCCAGGCCCCCACCGGGCCGGCCTGGCCCCCACGGGGCCGGCCAGGCCCCCACGGGGCCGGCCAGGCCCCCACCGGGTCGGCCAGGCCCCAACGGGGCCGGCCAGGCCCCCACCGGGCCGACCAAGTCTCCACGGGGCCGGCCAGGCACCCACGGGGCCGGCCAGGCCCCCACCGGGCCGGCCAGGCCCCCACGGGGCCGGCCAGGCCCCCACGGGGCCGGCCAGGCCCCCACGGGGCAGGCCAGACCCCCACGGGATTGGCCAGGCCCCCACGGGGCCGGCCAGGCCCCCACGGGGCCGGCCAGGCCCCCACGGGGCCGGCCAGGCCCCCACGGGTCCGGCCAGGCCCCCACGGGGCCGGCCAGGCCCCCACGGTGCCGGCCAGGCCCCCACGGGGCCGGCCAGGCCCCCACCGGGCCGGCCAGGCCCCCACGGGGCCGGCCAGGCCCCCAAGGGGCCGGCCAGGCCCCCACCGGGCCGGCCAGGCCCCCACCGGGCCGGCCAGGCCCCCACCTGGCCGGCCAGTCCCCCACCGGGCCGGCCAGGCCCCCACGGGGCCGGCCAGGCCCCCACCTGGCCGGCCAGGCCCCCACGGGGCCGGCCAGACCCCCACGGGGCCGGCCAGGCCCCCACCGGGCCGGCCAGGCCCCCACGGGACCGGCCAGGCCCCCACGGGTCCGGCCAGACCCCCACGGGGCCGGCCAGGCCCCCACGGGTCCGGCCAAGCCCCCACGGGGCCTGCCAGGCCCCCACGGGGCCGGCCAGGGCCCCACGGGGCCGAACAGGCACACACTGGGCCGGCCAGGCCCCCACGGGGCCGGCCAGGCCCCCACGGGGCCGGCCAGGCCCCCATTGGGCCGGCCAGGCCCCCACGGGGCCGGCCAGGCCCCCACGGGGATCGCCAGGCCCTTACCGGGCGGGCAAGGCCCCCACAGGACCGGCCAGGCCCCCATGGGGCCGGCAGGCCACTACGGGGCCGGCCAGGCCACCACCGGGCCGGCCAGGCCCCCACCGGGCCGGCCGGGCCCCCACGGGGCCGGCCGGGCCCCCACGGGGCCGGCCGGGCCCCCACCGGGTCGGCCGGGCCCCCACGGGGCCGGCCGGGCCCCAACCGGGCCGGCCGGGCCCCCACGGGGCCGGCCGGGCCCCCACGGGGCCGGCCGGGCCCCCACGGGGCCGGCCGGGCCCCCACGGGGCCGGCCGGGCCCCCACGGGGCCGGCCGGGCCCCCACGGGGCCGGCCGGGCCCCCACGGGGCCGGCCGGGCCCCCACGGGGCCGGCCGGGCCCCCACGGGGCCGGCCGGGCCCCCACGGGGCCGGCCGGGCCCCCACGGGGCCGGCCGGGCCCCCACGGGGCCGGCCGGGCCCCCACGGGGCCGGCCGGGCCCCCACGGGGCCGGCCGGGCCCCCACGGGGCCGGCCGGGCCCCCACGGGGCCGGCCGGGCCCCCACGGGGCCGGCCGGGCCCCCACGGGGCCGGCCGGGCCCCCACGGGGCCGGCCGGGCCCCCACGGGGCCGGCCGGGCCCCCACGGGGCCGGCCGGGCCCCCACGGGGCCGGCCGGGCCCCCACGGGGCCGGCCGGGCCCCCACGGGGCCGGCCGGGCCCCCACGGGGCCGGCCGGGCCCCCACGGGGCCGGCCGGGCCCCCACGGGGCCGGCCGGGCCCCCACGGGGCCGGCCGGGCCCCCACGGGGCCGGCCGGGCCCCCACGGGGCCGGCCGGGCCCCCACGGGGCCGGCCGGGCCCCCACGGGGCCGGCCGGGCCCCCACGGGGCCGGCCGGGCCCCCACGGGGCCGGCCGGGCCCCCACGGGGCCGGCCGGGCCCCCACGGGGCCGGCCGGGCCCCCACGGGGCCGGCCGGGCCCCCACGGGGCCGGCCGGGCCCCCACGGGGCCGGCCGGGCCCCCACGGGGCCGGCCGGGCCCCCACGGGGCCGGCCGGGCCCCCACGGGGCCGGCCGGGCCCCCACGGGGCCGGCCGGGCCCCCACGGGGCCGGCCGGGCCCCCACGGGGCCGGCCGGGCCCCCACGGGGCCGGCCGGGCCCCCACGGGGCCGGCCGGGCCCCCACGGGGCCGGCCGGGCCCCCACGGGGCCGGCCGGGCCCCCACGGGGCCGGCCGGGCCCCCACGGGGCCGGCCGGGCCCCCACGGGGCCGGCCGGGCCCCCACGGGGCCGGCCGGGCCCCCACGGGGCCGGCCGGGCCCCCACGGGGCCGGCCGGGCCCCCACGGGGCCGGCCGGGCCCCCACGGGGCCGGCCGGGCCCCCACGGGGCCGGCCGGGCCCCCACGGGGCCGGCCGGGCCCCCACGGGGCCGGCCGGGCCCCCACGGGGCCGGCCGGGCCCCCACGGGGCCGGCCGGGCCCCCACGGGGCCGGCCGGGCCCCCACGGGGCCGGCCGGGCCCCCACGGGGCCGGCCGGGCCCCCACGGGGCCGGCCGGGCCCCCACGGGGCCGGCCGGGCCCCCACGGGGCCGGCCGGGCCCCCACGGGGCCGGCCGGGCCCCCACGGGGCCGGCCGGGCCCCCACGGGGCCGGCCGGGCCCCCACGGGGCCGGCCGGGCCCCCACGGGGCCGGCCGGGCCCCCACGGGGCCGGCCGGGCCCCCACGGGGCCGGCCGGGCCCCCACGGGGCCGGCCGGGCCCCCACGGGGCCGGCCGGGCCCCCACGGGGCCGGCCGGGCCCCCACGGGGCCGGCCGGGCCCCCACGGGGCCGGCCGGGCCCCCACGGGGCCGGCCGGGCCCCCACGGGGCCGGCCGGGCCCCCACGGGGCCGGCCGGGCCCCCACGGGGCCGGCCGGGCCCCCACGGGGCCGGCCGGGCCCCCACGGGGCCGGCCGGGCCCCCACGGGGCCGGCCGGGCCCCCACGGGGCCGGCCGGGCCCCCACGGGGCCGGCCGGGCCCCCACGGGGCCGGCCGGGCCCCCACGGGGCCGGCCGGGCCCCCACGGGGCCGGCCGGGCCCCCACGGGGCCGGCCGGGCCCCCACGGGGCCGGCCGGGCCCCCACGGGGCCGGCCGGGCCCCCACGGGGCCGGCCGGGCCCCCACGGGGCAGGCCGGTCCCCCACCGGGCCGGAAAGGCCCCCACCGGGCCGGCCAGGCCCCCACGGGGCCGGCCAGGCCCCCACGTTGCCGGCCAGGCCCCCACCGGGCCGGCCAGGCCCCCACGGGGCCGGCCAGGCCCCCACCGGGCCGGCCAGGCCACCACCGGGCCGGCCCGGCCCCCACCGGGCCGTCCAGGCCCCCACCGGGCCGGCCAGGCCCCCACGGGGCCGGCCAGGGCCCCACGGGGCCGACCAGGCACACACGGGGCCGGCCAGGCCCCCACGGGGCCGGCCAGGCCCCCACGTGGCCGGCCCGGCCCACACGGGGCCGGCCAGGCACCCACGGGGCCGGCCAGGCCCCCACGTTGCCGGCCAGGCTCCCACCGGGCCGGCCAGGCCCCCACGGGGCCGGCCAGGCCCCCACCGGGCCGGCCAGGCCACCACCGGGCCGGCCCGGCCCCCACCGGGCCGTCCAGGCCCCCACCGGGCCGGCCAGGCCCCCACGGGGCCGGCCAGGGCCCCACGGGGCCGACCAGGCACACACGGGGCCGGCCAGGCCCCCACGGGGCCGGCCTGGCCCCCACGTGGCCGGCCCGGCCCACACGGGGCCGGCCAGGCACCCACGGGGCCGGCCAGGCCCCCACGGGGCCGGCCAGGCCCCCACGGGACCGGCCAGGCCCCCACGGGGCCGGCCAGGCCACCACGGGGCCGGCCAGTCCGGCCAGGCCCCCACCGGGCAGGTCAGGCCCCCACGGGGCCGGCCAGGCCCCCACGGGGCTGGCCAGGCCCCCATTGGGCCGGCCAGGCCCCCACGGGGCCGGCCAGGCCCCCACGGGGATCGCCAGGCCCCCACCAGGCCGGCAAGGCCCCCACAGGACCGGCCAGGCCCCCATGGGGCCGGCAGGCCACCAAGGGGCCGGCCAGGCCCCCACCGGGCCAGCCAGACCCCCACGGGGCCGGCCAGGCCACCACCGGGCCGGCCAGGCCCCCACCGGGCCGGCCTGGCCCCCACGCGGCCGGCCAGGCCCCCACGGGGCCGGCCAGGCCCCCACCGGGTCGGTCAGGCCCCAACGGGGCCGGCCAGGCCCCCACCGGGCCGACCAAGTGTCCACGGGGCCGGCCAGGCACCCACGGGGCCGACCAGGCCCCCACGGGGCCGGCCAGGCCCCCACGGGGCAGGCCAGACCCCCACGGGATTGGCCAGGCCCCCACGGGGCCGGCCAGGCCCCCACGGGGCCGGCCAGGCCCCCACGGGGCCGGCCAGGCCCCCACGGTGCCGGCCAGGCCCCCACGGGGCCGGCCAGGCCCCCACCGGGCCGGCCAGGCCCCCACGGGGCCGGCCAGGCCCCCAAGGGGCCGGCCAGGCCCCCACCGGGCCGGCCAGGCCCCCACCGGGCCGGCCAGGCCCCCACCTGGCAGGCCAGTACCCCACCGGGCCGGCCAGGCCCCCACGGGGCCGGCCAGGCCCCCACCGGGCCGGCCAGGCCCCCACGGGGCCGGCCAGACCCCCACGGGGCCGGCCAGGCCCCCACCGGGCCGGCCAGGCCCCCACGGGACCGGCCAGGCCCCCACGGGTCCGGCCAGACCCCCACGGGGCCAACCAGGCCCCCACGGGTCCGGCCAAGCCCCCACGGGGCCTGCCAGGCCCCCACGGGGCCGGCCAGGGCCCCACGGGGCCGACCAGGCACACACTGGGCCGGCCAGGCCCCCACGGGGCCGGCCAGGCCCCCACGGGGCCGGCCAGGCCCCCATTGGGCCGGCCAGTCCCCCACGGGGCCGGCCAGGCCCCCACGGGGATCGCCAGGCCCCCACCGGGCGGGCCAGGCCCCCACGGGGCCGGAAAGGCCCCCACCGGGCCGGCCAGGCCCCCACGGGGCCGGCCAGGCCCCCACGGGTCCGGCCAGGCCCCAACGGGGCCGGCCAGGCCCCCTCGGTGCCGGCCAGGCCCCCACGGGGCCGGCCAGGCCCCCACCGGGCCGGCCAGGCCCCCACAAGGCCGGCCAGGCCCCCAAGGGGCCGGCCAGGCCCCCACCGGGCCGGCCAGGCCCCCACCGGGCCGGCCAGGCCCCCACCTGGCCGACCAGTCCCCCACCGGGCCGGCCAGGCCCCCACGGGGTTGGCCAGGCCCCCACCGGGCCGGCCAGGCCCCCACGGGGCCGGCCAGACCCCCACGGGGCCGGCCAGGCCCCCACCGGGCCGGCCAGGCCCCCACGGGACCGGCCAGGCCCCCACGGGTCCGGCCAGACCCCCACGGGTCCGGCCAGACCCCCTCGGGGCCGGCCAGGCCCCCACGGGTCCGGCCAAGCCCCCACGGGGCCTGCCAGGCCCCCACGGGGCCGGCCAGGGCCCAACGGGGCCGACCAGGCACACTCTGGGCCGGCCAGGCCCCCACGGGGCCGGCCAGGCCCCCACCGGGCCGGCCAGGCCCCCACGGGGCCGGCCAGGCCCCCACGGGGCCGGCCAGGCCCCCACCGGGTCGGCCAGGCCCCCACGGGACCGGCCAGGCCCCCACCGGGCCGACCAAGTCTCCACGGGGCCGGCCGGGCCCCCACGGGGCCGGCCGGGCCCCCACGGGGCCGGCCGGGCCCCCACGGGGCCGGCCGGGCCCCCACGGGGCCGGCCGGGCCCCCACGGGGCCGGCCGGGCCCCCACGGGGCCGGCCAGGCCCCCACGGGGCCGGCCGGGCCCCCACGGGGCCGGCCGGGCCCCCACGGGGCCGGCCGGGCCCCCACGGGGCCGGCCGGGCCCCCACGGGGCCGGCCGGGCCCCCACGGGGCCGGCCGGGCCCCCACGGGGCCGGCCTGGCCCCCACGGTGCCGGCCGGGCCCCCACGGGGCCGGCCTGGCCCCCTCGGGGCCGGCCGGGCCCCCACGGGGCCGGCCGGGCCCCCACGGGTCCGGCCGGGCCCCCACGGGGCCGGCCGGGCCCCCACGGGGCCGGCCGGGCCCCCACGGGGCAGGCCAGTCCCCCACCGGGCCGGCCAGGCCCCCACGGGGCCGGAAAGGCCCCCACCGGGCCGGCCAGGCTCCCACGGGGCCGGCCAGGCCCCCACGGGTCCGGCCAGGCCCCCACGGGGCCGGCCAGGCCCCCACGGGGCCGGAAAAACCCCCACCGGGCCGGCCAGGCTCCCACGGGGCCGGCCAGGCCCCCACGGGTCCGGCCAGGCCCCCACGGGGCTGGCCAGGCCCCCACGGTGCCGGCCAGGCCCCCTCGGGGCCGGCCAGGCCCCCACCGGGCCTGCCAGGCCCCCACGGGGCCGGCCAGGCCCCCAAGGGGCCGGCCAGGCCCCCACCGGGCCGGCCAGGCCCCCACCGGGCCGGCCAGGCCCCCACCTGGCCGGCCAATCCCCCACCGGGCCGGCCAGGCCCCCACGGGGCCGGCCAGGCCCCCACCGGGCCGGCCAGGCCCCCACGGGACCGGCCAGACCCCCACGGGGCCGGCCAGGCCCCCACCGGGCCGGCCAGGCCCCCACGGGACCGGCCAGGCCCCAACGAGTCCGGCCAGACCCCCACGGGGCCGGCCAGGCCCCCACGGGTTCGGCCAAGCCCCCACGGGGCCTGCCAGGCCCCCACGGGGCCGGCCAGGGCCCCACGGGGCCGACCAGGCACACACTGGGCCGGCCAGGCCCCCACGGGGCCGGCCAGGCCCCCACGGGGCCGGCCAGGCCCCCATTGGGCCGGCCAGGCCCCCACGGGGCCGGCCAGGCCCCCAAGGGGATCGCCAGGCCCCCACCGGGCGGGCAAGGCCCCCACAGGACCGGCCAGGCCCCCATGGGGCCGGCAGGCCACCACGGGGCCGGCCAGGCCACCACCGGGCCGGCCAGGCCCCCACCGGGCCGGCCAGGCCCCGACGGGGTTGGCCAGGCCCCCACGGGGCCGGTCAGGCCCCCACCGGGTCGGCCAGGCCCCCACGGGGCCGGCCAGGCCCCCACCGGGCCGACCAAGTCTCCACGGGGCCGGCCAGGCACCCACGGGGCCGGCCAGGCCCCAACCGGGCCGGCCAGGCCCCCACGGGGCCGGCCGGGCCCCCACTTGGCCGGCCGGGCCCCCACGGGGCCGGCCGGGCCCCCACGGGGCCGGCCGGGCCCCCACGGGGCCGGCCGGGCCCCCACGGGGCCGGTTTGGCCCCCACTGGGCATGCCAGTCCCCCACCGGGCCGGCCAGGCCCCCACGGGGCCGGAAAGGCCCCCACCGGGCCGGCCAGGCCTCCACGGGGCCGGCCAGGCCCCCACGGGTCCGGCCAGGCCCCCACGGGGCCGGCCAGGCCCCCACGGTTCCGGCCAGGCCCCCACGGGGCCGGCCAGGCCCCAACCGGGCCGGCCAGGCCCCCACGGGGCCGGCCAGTCCCCTACCGGGCCGGCCAGGCCCCCACGGGGCCGGCCAGGCCCCCACCGGGCCGGCCAGGCCCCCACGGGGCCGGCCAGACCCCCACGGGGCCGGCCAGGCCCCCACCGGGCCGGCCAGGCCCCCACGGGACCGGCCAGGCCCCCACGGGTCCGGCCAGACCCCCACGGGGCCGGCCAGGCCCCCACGGGTCCGGCCAAGCCCCCACGGGGCCTGCCAGGCCCCCACGGGGCCGGCCAGGGCCCCACGGGGCCGACCAGGCACACACTGGGCCGGCCAGGCCCCCACGGGGCCGGCCAGGCCCCCACGGGGCCGGCCAGGCCCCCATTGGGCCGGCCAGGCCCCCACGGGGCCGGCCAGGCCCCCACGGGGATCGCCAGGCCCCCACCGGGCGGGCAAGGCCCCCACAGGACCGGCCAGGCCCCCATGGGGCCGGCAGGCAACCACGGGGCCGGCCAGGCCACCACCGGGCCGGCCAGGCCCCCACCTGGCCGGCCAGGCCCCGACGGGGCCGGCCAGGCCACCACGGGGCAGGCCAGGCCCCCACCGGGTCGGCCAGGCCCCCACGGGGCCGGCTGGGCCCCCACGGGGCAGGCCAGTCCCCCACCTGGCCGGCCAGGCCCCCACAAGGCCGGAAAGGCTCCCACCGGGCCGGCCAGGCCCCCACGGGGCCGGCCAGGCCCCCACGGGGCCGGCCAGGCCCCCATTGGGCCGGCCAGGCCCCCACGGGGCCGGCCAGTCCCCCACGGGGATCGCCAGGCCCCCACCGGGCGGGCAAGGCCCCCACAGGACCGGCCAGGCCCCCATGGGGCCGGCAGGCAACCACGGGGCCGGCCAGGCCACCACCGGGCCGGCCAGGCCCCCACCGGGCCGGCCAGGCCCCCACGGGGCCGGCCAGGCCCCCACGGGGCCGGCCAGGCCCCCACCGGGTCGGCCAGGCCCCCACGGGGCCGGCCAGGCCCCCACCGGGCCGACCAAGTCTCCACGGGGCCGGCCAGGCACCCACGGGGCCGGCCAGGCCCCCACGGGGCCGGCCAGGCCCCCACCGGGTCGGCCAGGCCCCCACGGGGCCGGCCAGGCCCCCACCGGGCCGACCAAGTCTCCACGGGGCCGGCCAGGCACTCACGGGGCCGGCCAGGCCCCAACCGGGCCGGCCAGGCCCCCACGGGGCCGGCCAGGCCCCCACGGGGCCGACAACGCCCCCCACGGTGCCGGCCAGGCCCCCACGGGGCCGGCCAGGCCCCCACCGGGCCGGCCAGGCCCCCACCGGGCCGGCCAGGCCCCCACGGGGCCGGCCAGGCCCCCTAAGGGGCCGGCCAGGCCCCCACCGGGCCGGCCAGGCCCCCACCGAGCCGGCCAGGCCCCCACCGGGCCGGCTAGGCCCCCACCGGGCCGGGCAGGCCCCCACGGGGCTGGCCAGGCCCCCACCGGGCCGGCCAGGCCCCCACGGGGCCGGCCAGGCCCCCACGGGCCGGCCAGGCCCCCACCGGGCCGGCCAGGCCCCCACGGGGCCGGCCAGGCCCCCACAAGGCCGGCCAGGCCCCCACCGGGCCGGCCAGGCCACCACCGGGCCGGCCCGGCCCCCACCGGACCGGCCAGGCCCCCAGAGGGCCGGCCAGGCCCCCACGGGGTCGGCCATGCCCCCACGGGGCCGGCCAGGCCCCCACGGGGGAGACCAGGCACACACGGGGCCGGCCAGGTCACCACGGGGCCGGCCAGGCCCCCACGGGGCCGGCCAGGCCCCCACCGGGCCGGCCAGGCCCCCACCTGACCGGCCAGGCCCCCACGGGGCCGACAAGGCCCCCACGGTGCCGGCCAGGCCCCCACGGGGCCGGCCAGGCCCCCACCGGGCCGGCTAGGCCCCCACGGGGCCGGCCAGGCCCCCAAAGGGGCCGGCCAGGCCCCCACCGGGCCGGCCAGGCCCCCACCGAGCCGGCCAGGCCCCCACCGGGCCGGCTAGGGCCCCACCGGGCCGGGCAGGCCCCCACGGAGCCGGCCAGGCCCCCACCGGGCCGGCTAGGCCCCCACCGGGCCTGGCAGGCCCCCACGGAGCCGGCCAAGCCCCCACCGGGCCGGCCAGGCCCCCACGGGGCCGGCCAGGCCCCCACCGGGCCGGCCAGGCCCCAACGGGGCCGGCCAGGCCCCCACCGGGACAACCAAGCCTCCACGGGGCCGGCCAGGCACCCACGGGGCCGGCCAGGCTCCCACCGGGCCGGCCAGGCCCCCACCGGGCCGGCCAGACTACCACGGGGCCGGCCAGGCCCCCACCGAGTTGGCCAAGCTCCCACGGGGCCGGCCAGGCCCCCACGGGGCCGGCCAGGCCCCCACGGGGTCGGCCAGGCCCCCATGGGGCCGGCCAGGCCCCCACGGGGGAGACCAGGCACACACGGGGCCGGCCAGGCCCCCACGGGGCCGGCAAAACCCCCACGGGGCCGGCCAGGCCCCCACAGGGCCGGCCAGGCCCCCACCGGGCCGGCCAGGCCCCCACGGGGCCGGCCAGGCCCCCACCGGGTCGACCAAGTCTCCACGGGGCCGGCCAGGCACCCACGGGGCCGGCCAGGCCCCCACCGGGCCGGCCAGGCCCCCACGGGGACGGCCAGGCCACCACGGGGCCGGCCAGGCCCCCACAAGGCCGGCCAGGCCCCCACCGGGCCGGCCAGGCCCCCACAAGGCCGGCCTGACCCCAACGGGGCCGGCCAGGCCCCCACGGGACCGGCCAGGCCCCCACGGGGCCGGCCAGGCCCCCACCGGGCCGGCCAGGCCCCCACGGGGCCGGCCTGGCCCCCACGGGGCCGGCCAGGCCCCCACAAGGCCGACCAGGCCCCCACGAGGCCGGCCAGGCCCCCATGGGGCCGGCCTGGCCCCCACGGGGCCGGCCAGGACCCTACCGGGCCGGCCAGGCCCCCACCGGGCCGGCCAGGCCCCAACGGGGCCGGCCAGGCCCCCACCGGGCCAACCAAGCCTCCACGGGGCCGGCCAGGCACCCACGGGGCCGGCCAGGCTCCCACCGGGCCGGCCAGGCCCCCACCGGGCCGGCCAGGCTACCACGGGGCCGGCCAGGCCCCCACCGAGCCGGCCAGGCTCCCACGGGGCCGGCCAGGCCCCCACGGGGCCGGCCAGGCCCCCACGGGGTCGGCCAGGCCCCCATGGGGCCGGCCAGGCCCCCACGGGGGAGACCAGGCACACACGGGGCCGGCCAGACCCCACGGGGCCGGCCAAACCCCCACGGGGCCGGCCAGGCCCCCACGGGGCCGGCCAGGCCCCCACCGGGCCGGCCAGGCCCCCACGGGGCCGGCCAGGCCCCCACCGGGTCGACCAAGTCTCCACGGGGCCGGCCAGGCACCCACGGGGCCGGCCAGGCCCCCACCGGGCCGGCCAGGCCCCCACGGGGACGGCCAGGCCCCCACGGGGCCGGCCAGGCCCCCACGGGGCCGGCCAGGCTCCAACGTGGCCGGCCAGGCCCCCACGGGGCCGGCCAGGCCCCCACGGGGCCGGCCAGGCCCCCACGGGGCCGGCCAGGCCCCCACGGGACCGGCCAGGCCCCCACGGGGCCGGCCAGGTCACCACGGGGCCGGCCAGGCCCCAACGGGGCCGTCCAGGCCCCCACCGGGCCGGCCAGGCCCCAACCGGGCCGGCCAGGCCCCCACGGGGCCGACAAGGCCCCCACGGTGCCGGCCAGGCCCCCACGGGGCCGGCCAGGCCCCCACCGGGCCGGCCAGGCCCCCACGGGGCCGGCCAGGCCCCCAAAGGGGCCGGCCAGGCCCCCACCGGGCCGGCAAGGCCCCCACCGAGCCGGCCAGGCCCCCACCGGGCCGGCTAGGCCCCCACCGGGCCGGGCAGGCCCCCACGGGGCTGGCCAGGCCCCCACCGGGCCGGCCAGGCCCCCACGGGGCCGGCCAGGCCCCCACAAGGCCGGCCAGGCCCCCACCGGGCCGGCCAGGCCACCACCGGACCGGCCCGGCCCCCACCAAACCGGCCAGGCCCCCACCGGGCCGGACAGGCCCCCACGGGGTCGGCCATGCCCCCACGGGGCCGGCCAGGCCCCCACAGGGGAGACCAGGCACACACGGGGCCGGCCAGGTCACCACGGGGCCGGCCAGGCCCCCACGGGGCTGGCCAGGCCCCCACCGGGCCGGCCAGGCCCCCACCGGGCCGGCCAGGCCCCCACGGGGCCGACAAGGCCCCCACGGTGCCGGCCAGGCCCCCACGGGGCCGGCCAGGCCACCACCGGGCCGGCTAGGCCCCCACGGGGCCGGCCAGGCCCCCAAAGGGGCCGGCCAGGCCCCCACCGGGCCGGCCAGGCCCCCACCGAGCCGGCCAGGCCCCCACCGGGCCGGCTAGGCCCCCACCGGGCCGGGCAGGCCCCCACGGGGCCGGACAGACCCCCACCGGGCCGGCCAGGCCCCCACGGGGCCGGCCAGGCCCCCACGGGCCGAGCAGGCCCCCACCGGGCCGGCCAGGCCCCCACGGGGCCGGCCAGGCCCCCACGGGGCCGGCCAGGCCCCCACCGGGCCGGCCAGGCCACCACCGGGCCGGCCCGGCCCCCACCGGACCGGCCAGGCCCCCACCGGGCCGGCCAGGCCCCCACGGGGTCGGCCATTCCCCCACGGGGCCGGCCAGGCCCCCACGGGGGAGACCAGGCACACACGGGGCCGGCCAGGCCCCCACGTGTCCGGCCAGGCCCCCACGGGGCCGGACAGGCCCACACCGGGCCGGCCAGGCCCCCACGGGGCCGGCCAGGCCCCAACGGGGCCGGCCAGGCCCCCACGGGACCGGCCAGGCCCCCACGGGGCCGGCCAGGCCACCACGGGGCCGGCCAGGCCCCCACAGGGCCGGCCAGGCCCCCACCGGGCCGGCCAGGCCCCCACGGGGCCGGCCTGGCCCCCACGGTGCCGGCCAGGCCCCCACGGGGCCGACCAGGCCGCAACGAGGCCGGCCAGGCCCCCACGGGGCCGGCCTGGCCCCCACGGGGCCGGCCAGGACCCTACCGGGCCGGCCAGGCCCCCACGGGGCCGGCCAGGCCCCCACCGGGCCGGCCAGGCCCCAACGGGGCCGGCCAGGCCCCCACCGGGCCGACCAAGCCTCCACGGGGCCGGCCAGGCACCTACGGGGCCGGCCAGGCTCCCACCGGGCCGGCCAGGCACCCATTGGGCCGGCCAGGCTACCACTGGGCCGGCCAGGCCCCCACCGAGCCGGCCAGGCCCCCACGGGGCCGGCCAGGCCCCCACGGTGCCGGCCAGGCCCCCACGGGGTCGGCCAGGCCCCCATTGGGCCGGTCAGGCCCCCACGGGGGAGACCAGGCACACACGGGGCCGGCCAGGCCCCCACGGGTCCGGCCAGGCCCCCACGGGGCCGGCCAGGCCCACACCGGGCCGGCCAGGCCCCCACGGGGCTGGCCAGGCCCCCACGGGGCCGGCCAGGCCCCCACGGGACCGGCCAGGCCCCCACAGGGCCGGCCAGGCCACCACGGGGCCGGCCTGGCCACCACAGGGCCGGCAAGGCCCCCACCGGGCCGGCCACGCCCCCACGGGGCCGGCCTGGCCAACACGGGGCCGGCCAGGCCCCCACTGGGCCGGCCAGGCCCCCACGGGGCCGGCCAGGCCCCCACCGGGCCGGCCAAGCCCCCACGGGGCCGGCCAGGCCCCCACAGGGACCGCCAGGCCCCCACCGGGCCGGCAAGGCCCCCACCGGGCCGGCCAGGCCCCCATGGGGCCGGCAGGCCACCACGGGGCCGGCCAGGCCCCCACCGTGCCGGCCAGGCCCCCACGGGGCCGGCCAGGCCCCCACCGGGCCGGCCAGGCCCCCACGTGGCCGGCCAGGCCCCCACCGGGCCGGCCAGGCCCCCACCGGGCCGGCCAGGCCCCCACCAGGCCGGCCAGGCCCCCACCGGGCCGGCCAGGCCCCCACGGGGCCGGCCAGGCCCCCACCTGGCCGGCCTGGCCCCCACGGGGCCGGCCAGGCCCCCACCGGGCCGGCCAGGCCCCCACGGGGCCGGCCAGGCCCCCACGGGTCCAGCCAGACCCCTACGGGGCCGGCCAGGCCCCCACGGGTCCGGCCAGGCCCCCACGGGGCCGACTAGGCCCCCACTGGGCCGGCCAGGCCCCAACCGGGCCGGCCAGGCCCCCACGGGGCCGGCCTGGCCCCCACGGGGCCGGTCAGTCCCCCACGGGGCCGGCCAGGCCCTCACGGGGCCGGCCAGGCCCCCACCGGGCCGGCCAAGCCCCCACAGGGCCGGCCAGGCCCCCACAGGGACCGCCAGGCCCCCACCGGGCCGGCAAGGCCCCCACCGGGCCGGCCAGGCCCCCATGGGGCCGGCAGGCCACCACGGGGCCGGCCAGGCCCCCACCGTGCCGGCCAGTGCCCCACGGGGCCGGCCAGGCCCCCACCGGGTCGGCCAGGCACCCACGGGGCCGGCCAGGCCCCCAAGGGGCCGGCCAGGCCCCCACTGGGCGGACCAGGCCCCCACCGGGCCGGCCAGGCCCCCACCGGGCCGGCCAGGCCCCCACCGGGCCGGCCAGGCCCCCACGGGGCCGGCCAGGCCCCTACCTGGCCGGCCAGGCCCCCACGGGGCCGGCCAGGCCCCCACCGGGCCGGCCAGGCCCCCACCGGGCCGGCCAGGCCCCCACGGGTCCAGCCAGACCCCCACGGGGCCGGCCAGGCCCCCACGGGTCCGGCCAGGCCCCCATGGGGCCGACTAGGCCCCCACGGGGCCGGTCAGGCCACAACCGGGCCGGCCAGGCCCCCACGGGGACCGCCAGGCCCCCACCGGGCCGGCAAGGCCCCCACCGGGCCGGCCAGGCCCCCATGTGGCCGGCAGGCCACCACTGGGCCGGCCAGGCCCCCACCGGGCCGGCCAGGCCCCCACGGGGCCGGCCAGGCCCCCACCAAGCCGGCCAGGCCCCCACGGGGCCGGCCAGGCCCCCAAGGGGCCGGCAAGGCCCCCACCGGGCCGGCCAGGCCCCCACCGGGCCGGCCAGGCCCCCACGGGGCCGGCCAGGCCCCCACCAAGCCGGCCAGGCCCCCACGGGTCCGGCCAGGCCCCCACGGGGCCGGCCAGGCACCCACGGGGCCGGCCAGGCCCCCACGGGGCCGACTAGGCCCCCACGGGGCCGGCCAGGCCCCAACCGGGCAGGCCAGGCCCCCACGGGGCTGGCCAGGCCCCCACGGGGCCGGCCAGGCCCCCTCCGGGCCGGCCAGGCCCCCACCGGGCCGGCCAGGCCCCCACGGGGCCGGCCAGGCCCCCACCGGGTCGGACAGGCCCCCACCGGGCCGGCCCGGCCCCCACCGTGCCGGCCAGGCCCCCACGGGGCCGGCCAGGCCCCCACCGGGCCGGCCAGGCCCCCACGGGGCCGGCCTGGCCCCCACGGGGCCGGCCAGGCCCCTACCGGGCCGGCCAGGCCTCCACGGGGTCGGCCAGGCCCCCACCGGGCCGGCCAGGACCCCACGGGGCCGGCCAGGCCCCCACCGGGCCGACCAAGCCTCCACGGGGCCGGCCAGGCACCCACGGGGCCGGCCAGGCCCCCACCGGGCCGGCCAGGCCCCCACCGGGCCAGCCAGGCTACCACGGGGCCGGCCAGGCCCCCACCGAGCCGGCCAGGCCACCACGGGGCCGGCCAGGCCCCCACGGGGCCGGCCAGGCCCCCACCGGGCCGGCCAGGCCCCCACCGGGCCGGCCAGGCCCCCACCGGGCCGGCCCGGCCCCCACCGTGCCGGCCAGGCCCCCACGGGGCCGGCCAGGCCCCCACCGGGCCGGCCAGGCCCCCACGGGGCCGGCCTGGCCCCCACGGGGCCTGCAAGGACCCTACCGGGCCGGCCAGACCCCCACGGGGCCGGCCAGGCCCCCACCGGGCCGGCCAGGCCCCCACGGGGCCGGCCAGGCCCCCACCGGGCCGACCAAGCCTCCACGGGGCCGGCCAGGCACCCACGGGGCCGTCCATGCCCCCACCGTGCCGGCCAGGCCCCAACCGGGCCGGCCAGGCCCCCACGGGGCCGGCCAGGCCCCCACCGGGCCGGCCAAACCCCCACGGGGCCGGCCAGACCCCCACCGGGCCTGCCAGGCCCCCACGGGGCCGGCCAGGCCCCCACCGGGCCGGCCAGGCCACCACAGGGCCGGCCAGGCCCCCAAGGGGCCGGCCAGGCCCCCACGGGGCCGGCCAGGCCCCCACCGGGCCGGCCCGACCCCCACCGTGCCGGCCAGGCCACCACGGGGTCGGACAGGACCCCCACAGGGCCGGCCAAGCCCCCACGGGGCCGGCCTGGCCCCCACGGGGCCGGCCAGAACCCTACCGGGCCGGCCAGGCCCCCACGGGGCCGGCCAGGCCCCCACCGGGCCGGCCAGGCCCCCACGGGGCCGGCCAGGCCCCCACCGGGCCTACCAAGCCTCCACGGGGCCGGCCAGGCACCCACAGGGCCGTCCATGCCCCCACCGGGCCGGCCAGGCCCCCACCGGGCCGGCCAGGCTACCACGGGGCCGGCCAGGCCCCCACCGAGCCGGCCAGGCCCCCACGGGGCCGGCCAGGTCCCCACGGGGCCGGCCAGGCGCCCACGGGGCCGGCCAGGCCCCCACCGGGCCGGACAGGCCCCCACCGGGCTGGACAGGCCCCTACCGGGCCGGCCAGGCCCCCACGGGGCCGGCTAGGCCCCCACGGGTCCAACCAGGCCCCCACGGGGTCGGCCAGGCCCCCACGGGTCCGGCCAGGCCCCAACCAGGCCAGCCAGGCCCCCACGGGGCCGGCCAGGCCCCCACCAGGCCGGCCAGGCCCCCACGGGGCCGGCCAGGCCCCCACGGGGCCGGCCAGGCCCCCACCGGGCCGGCCAGGCCCCCACCGGGCCGGACAGGCCCCCACGTGGCCGGCCAGGCCCCCACGAGGCCGGCCAGGCCCCAACCGGGCCGGCCAGGCCCCCACGGGGCCGGCCAGGCCCCCACTGGGACGGCCAGGCCCACACGGGGCCGGCCAGACCCCCACCGGGCCTGCCAGGCACCCACGGGGCCGGCCATGCCCCCACGGGGCCGGCCAGGCCCTCACCGGGCCGACCAGGCCACCACAGGGCCGGGCAGGCCCTCACGTGGCCGGCCAGGCCCCCACCGGGCCGACCAGGCCACCACGGGGCTGGCCAGGCCCCCACCGAGCCGGCCAGGCCGCCACGGGGCCGGCCAGGCCCCCACGGGGCCGGCCAGGCCCCCACGGGGTTGGCCAGGCCCCCACGGGTCCGGCCAGGCCCCAACGGGTCCAGCCAGACCCCCACGGGGCCGGCCAGGCCCCCACGGGGCCGGCCAGGCCCCCACGGGGCCAACTAGGCCCCCACGGGGCAGGCCAGGCCCCAACCGGGCCGGCCAGGCCCCCACCGGGCCGGCCAGGCCCCCACGGCCGCGCCCCCACGGGGCCGGCCGCGTCACCACGGATCCGGCCGCGTCCCCACGTGGCCGGCTACGCTCCCACGGGGTCGGCTACGCCCCCACGGGGACGGCCACGCCCCCACGAGGCCGGCCACGTCCCCACGGGGACGGCCGGGCCCCCACGGGGCCGGCCGCGTCCCCACGGGGCAGACCGCGTTCCCACGGGGCCGGTCACGCCCCCACGTTGCTGGCCACGCCCCCACGGGGCAGTCCACGCCCCCACGGTGCCGGCCACGCCCCCACGGGGCCGGCCACGCCCCCATGGGAACGGCCACGCCCCCACGGGGCCGGCCACGCCCCCACGGGGCAGGCCGCGCCCCCACTGGACCGGCAACGCCTCCACAGGGCCGATCGCGCCCCCACGGGGCCGGCAGCGTCCCCACGGGGCCGGCAACGCCCCCATGGTGCCGGCCGCCCCCCCCGGGGCCGGCCGCGCCCCCGCGGGGCCGGCCGTGCCCCCACGGGGCCGGCCGCGTTCCAACGGGGCCGGCCGCGCCCCCACGGGGCCGGCCGCGTCACCACGGATTTGGCCGCGTCCCCACGTGGCCAGCCACGCCCCCACGGGGTCGGTTACGCCCCAACGGGGACGGCCACGCCCCCACGAGGCTGGCCACGTCCCCACGGGGACGGCCGGGCCCCCACGGGGCCGGCCGCGTCCCCACGGGGCCGGCCGCGTTCCCACGGGGCCGGCCACGCCCCCACGGTGCCGGCCACGCCCCCACGGGACAGTCCACGCCCCCACGGTGCCGGCCACGCCCCCACGGGGCCGGCCACGTCCCCACGGGCACAGCCACGCCCCCACGGGGCCGGCCACGCCCCCACGGGGCAGGCCGCGCCCCCACTGGGCCGGCAACGCCCCCACTGGGCCGGCCACGCCCCAACGGGGCCGGCCACGCCCCCACGGGCCCGGCCGTGGCCCCACGGGGCCGCCCGCGTCCCATCAGGGCCGGCCGCGTACCTACTGGGCCGGCCACGCCCCCACGGGGCTGGCCACGCCCCCACGGTGCCGGCCACGCCCCGACGGGGCCGGCCGCATCCCCACGGGGCCGGCAACGCCACCACGGTGCCGGCCGCCCCCCCACGGGGCCGGCCGAGCCCCCACGAGGCCGGCCGCGTTCCAACGGGGCCAACCGCGCCCCCACGGAGCCGGCCACGTCACTACGGATCCGGCCGCATCCCCACGTGGCCGGCCACGCCCCCACGGGGTCGGTTACGCCCCCACGGGGACGGCCACGCCCCCACGAGGCCGGCCACGTCCCCACAAGGACGGCCGGGCCCCCACAAGGCCGGCCGCGTCCCCACGGGGCCGGCCGCGTTCCCACGGGGCCGGCCACGCCCCCACGTTGCGGGCCACGCCCCCACGGGGCAGTCCACGCCCCCACGGTGCCGGCCACGCCCCCACGGGGCCGGCCACGCCCCCACGGGAACGACCACGCCCCCACGGGGCCGGCCACGCCCCCACGGGGCAGGCCGCGCCCCCACTGGGCCGGCAACGCCTCCACAGGGCCGGCCGCACCCCCACGGGGCCGGCAGCGTGCCCACGGGTCCGGCAACGCCCCCACGGTGCCGGCCGCCCCACCACGGGGCCGGCCGCGCCCCCGCGGGGCCGGCCGCCTTCCAACGGGGCCGGCCGCGCCCCCACGGGACCGGCCGAACCCCCACGGAGCCGGCCCAGTCCCCACGGAGCCAGCCACGCCCCCACGGGGCCGGCCACGCCCCCACAGCGCCGGCCACGCCCCCACGGGGCCGGCCACGCCCCCACGGGGCCGGCCGCGTCCCCACGGGGCCGGCCACGCCACCACGGGGCCGGCCACGCCCACACGGGGCCGGCCACGCCCCCACGGGGCCGGCCACGCCCCCACGGGGTCGGCCACGCCCCCACGGGGACAGCCACGCCCTCACAGGGCCGGCCACGCCCCCACGGGGACGGCCACGTCCCCACGGGGTCGGCAACGCCCCCACGGTGCCGACCGCCCCCCCACGGGGCCGGCCGCGCCCCCACAGGGCCGGCCGCCTTCCAACGGGGCCGGCCGCGCCCCCACGGGACCGGCCGCAACCCAACGGAGCTGGCCGCGTCCCCACGGAGCCGGCCACGCCCCCACGGGGCCGGCCACGCCCCCACGTGGCCGTCTGCGCCCCCACGGGGCCGGCCGCTCCCCCACGGGGCCGGCCGCGTCACCACGGGGCAGGCCGCATCTCCACGGGGCCGGCCACGCCCCCACGGGGCCGGCCACGCCCACACGGGTCCGGCCACGCCCCCAAGGGGCCGGCCACGCCCCCACGGGCCCGACCGTGCCCCCACGGGGCCGCCCGCGTCCCATCAGGGCCGGCCGCGTCCCTACAAGGCCGGCCACGCCCCCACGGGGCTGGCCACGCCCCCACGGGACCGACCACGCCCCCACGCGGCCGGCCGCGCCCCCACGGGGCCGGTAACGCCCCCACGGTGCCGGCCGCCCCCCCACGGGGCCGGCCGTGCCCCCACGGGGCCGGCCGCGTTCCAACGGGGCCGGCCGCGCCCCCACGGGGCCGGCCACTCCCCCACGGGGCCGGCCGCGTCGCTACGGATCCGGCCGCGTCCCCACGGGGCCGGCCACGCCCCCACGGGGTCGACTACGCCCCCACGGGGACGGCCACGCCCCCACGAGGCCGGCCACGTCCCAACGGGGACGGCCGGGCCCCCACGGGGCCGGCCGCGTCCCCACGGTGCCGGCCGCGTTCCCACGGGGCCGGCCACGCCCCCACGAGGCAGTCTACGCCCCCACGGTGCCGGCCACGCCCCAACTGGGCCGGCCACGCCCCCACGGGAACGGCCACGCCCCCACGGGGTCGGACACGCCCCCACGGGGCAGGCCGCGCCCCCACTGGGACGGCAACGCCTCCACAGGGCCCGCCGCGCCCCCACGGGGCCGGCAGCGTCCCCACGGGGCCGGCAACGCCCCCACGGTGCCGGCCGCCCCCTCCACGGGGCCGGCCGCGCCCCCACGGGGCCGGCCGTCTTCCAACGGGGCCGGCCGCGCCCCTACGGGTCCGGCCGCACACCCACGGGGCCGGCTGCATCACCACGGGGCAGGCAGCGTCCCCACGGGGCCGGCCAGCCACCACGGGGCCGGCCACGCCCCCACTGGTCCGGCCACGCCCCCACGGGGTTGGCCACGCCCCCACGGGGACAGCCACGCGCCCACGGGAATGACCGCGCCCCCACGGGGCCGTCCACGCCCCCACGGGGCCGGCCACGTCCCCACGGGGTCGGCAACGCCCCCACGGTGCCGGCCGCCACCCTACGGGGCCGGCCGCGCCCCCACAGGGCCGGCCGCCTTCCAACGGGGCCGGCCGCGCCTCCACGGGACCGGCCGCACCCCAACGGAGCCGCCGCATCCCCACGGAGCCGGCCACGCCCCCACGGGGCCGGCCACGCCCCCACGGGGCCGGCTGCGCCCCCACGGGGCCGGCTGCGCCCCCACGGGGCCGGCCGCGTCACCACGGGGCCGGCCGCATCCCCACGGGGCCGGCCAAGCCCCCACGGGGCCGGCCACGCCCCCACGGGGCCGGCCACGCCCCTACGGGGCCGGCCGCGCACCTACGGGGCCGTCAACGCCTCCACGGGGCCGGCCGCGCCCCCACGGGGCCGGCAGCACCCCCACGGGGCCAGCCACGCCCCCACGTGGCCGGCCACGCCCCCACGGGGCCGGAGACGCCCCCACGGGGCCGGCCGCGCCACGACAGGGCCGGCCGCGTTCCAACGGGTCCGTCCGCGCCCTCACGGGACCGGCCGCACCCCCACGGAGCCGGCTGCTTCCCCACGGAGCCGGCCACGCCCCCACGGGGCCGGCCACGCCCCCACGGGGCCGGCCGCACCCCCACGGGGCCGGCCGCACCCCCACGGGGCCGGCCACGCCCCTACGGGGCCGGCCACGTCCCCACGCGGCTGGCCACGCCCCCACGGGGCCGGCCGCACCCCCACGGGGTCGGCCGCCCCCACGGGGCCGGCCACGCACCCACGGGGCCGGCCGCGCCCCCACGGGGCCGGCCGCGTCCCCACGGGACCGGCAACGATCCCACGGTGCCGGCAACGCCTCCACGGGGCCGGCCACGCTCCCACGGGGCCGGCCAGGCCCCCACGGAACCGGCCACGCCCCCACGGGGCTGGCCGCGCACCCACGGGTGGGCCACGCCCCAACAGGGCCGGCTGCGCCGCCACGGGGCAGGCCGCGCCCCCACAAGGCCGGCAACGCCCCCACGGGGCCGGCTGCGCCCCCACGGGGCCGGCCGCACCCCCACGGGGCTGGCCGCGCCCCAATGGTGCCGGCCGCGCCACCATGGGACCGGCCGCACCCCCACGGAGACGGCCGCGCCCCCACGGGGCCGGCCGCGCCCACAAGGGGTCAGCCACGCCCCCACGGGGCCGGCCACGCCCCCACGGGGCTGGCCACGCCCCCACTGGGCCGGCCACGCCCCCACGGGGCCGGCCACGGCCCCACGGGGTCGGACGCCCCCACGGGGGCGGCCACGCCCCCACGGGGCCGGCCGCGCCCCCACGGGGCCGGCCGCGTCCCCACGGGGTCGGCAACGATCCCACGGTGCCGGCAACGCCCCCACGGGGCCGGCCACGCCCCCATGGTGCCGGCCACGCCCCAATGGGGCCGGCCACGCCCGCACGGGGCCTGACACGCCCCCACGGAACCGGCCACGCCCCCACGGGGCTGGCCGCGCACCCACGGGTGGGCCACGCCCCCACAGTGCCGGCTGCGCCGCCACGGGGCAGGCCGCGCCCCCACGGGGCCGGCAACACCCCCACGGAGCCGGCTGCGCCCCCACGGGGCCGGCCGCGCCCCCACGGGGCCTGCCGCGCCCCCACGGGGCCGGCCGCACCCCCACGGGGTTGGCCGCGCCCCAATGGTGCCGGCCGCGCCACCATGGGACCGGCCGCACCCCCACGGAGCCGGCCGCGCCCCCACGGGGCCGGCCGCGCTTACAAGTGGTCGGCCACGCCCCCACGGGGCCGGCCACGCCCCCACGGGGCTGGCCACGCCCCCACTGGGCCGGCCACGCCCCCACGGGGCCGGCCACGCCCCCACGGGGCAAGCCAAGCCCCCACCAGGTCGGCCACGCCCCCACGGGGCCGGCCGCGTCCCCACGGGGCAGGCAACGCCCCCACGGTGCCGGCCACGCCCCCTCGGGGCCGACCGCGCCCCCACGGTGCCGGCCACGCCCCCACGGGGCCGGCTGCGTCCCCACGGGGAGGGCCGCGCTCCCACGGGGCCGGCCGCGCCCCCACGGGGCAGGCCGCGTCCCAATGGGGCCGGCCGCGCCACCACGGAACCGGCCGCACCCCCACGGAGCCGGACGCGTCCCCACTGAGCCGGCCACGCCCCCACGGAGCCGGCCGCGTCCCCACGGGGCCGGCCGCGCCCCCACGGTGCCGGCCACGCCCCCACGGGGCCGGCCACGCTCCCACGGTGCCGGCCACGCCTCCACGGGGCTGGCCACGCCCCCACGGGGACGGCCACGCCCCTACGGGGCCGGCCAGGCCCCCACGGGGACGGCCACGCCCCCACGGGGCCGGCCACGCCCCCACGGGGCAGGCCGCGCCCCCACTGGGCCGGCAACGCCTCCACAGGGCCGGCCGCGCCCCCACGGGGCCGACAGCGTCCCCACGGGGCCGGCAACGCCCCCACGGTGCCGGCCGCCCCCCCAAGGGGCCGGCCGCGCCCCCACGGGCCGGCCGCCTTCCAACGGGGCCGGCCGCGCCCCCACGGGACCGGCCGCACCCCCACAAAGCCGGCCCCGTCCCCACGGAGCCGGCCACGCCCCCACGGGGCCGGCCACGCCCACACAGGGCCGGCCGAGCCCCCATGGGGCCGGCCGCGCCCCCACGGGGCCGGCCGGATCACCACGGGGCCGGCCGCGTCCACACGGGGCCGGCCACGCCCCCACGGGACCGGCCACGCCCACACGGGGCCGGCCACGCCCCCACGGGGCCGGCCACGCCCCCACGGTGTCGGTGCCGGCCACGCTCCCACGGGGCCGGCCACGCCCCCAAGGGGACGGCCACGCCCCAACGGGGCCGGCCACGCCCCCACGGGGCCGGCCACGCCCACACGGGTCCGGCCACGCCCCCACGGGGCCGGCCACGCCACCACGGGGCCGGCCACGCCCCCACGGGGCCGGCCACGCCCCCTCGGTGCCATCCACGCTCCCACGGGGCCGGCCACGCCCCCACGGGAACGGCCACGCCCCCACAGTACCGGCCACGCCCCGACGGGGCCGGCCACGCCCCCACGGGGACGGCCAAGCCCCCACAGAGACGGCCACGCCCCCACGGGGCCGGCCACGCCCCCACAGGGTCGGCCACGCCCCTACGTGGCCGGCCGCGCCCTTACGGGGCCGTCAACGCCTCCACGGGGCCGGCCGCGCCCCCACGGGCCGGCAGCACCCCCACGGGGCCGGCCACGCCCCCACGTGGCCGGCTACGCCCCCACGGGGTCGGTCACGCCCCCACGGCACCGGTCGCGCTACCACGGGGCCGGCCGCGTTCCAACGGGGCCGGCCGTGCCCTCACGGGACCGGCCGACCCCCCACGGAGCCGGCCGCGTCCCCACGGAGCCGGCCACGCCCCCACGGGGCCGGCCACGCCGTCACGGGGCAGGCCGCGCCCCCACGGGGCCGGCAACGCCCCCACGAGGCCGGCTGCGCCCCCACGGGGAGGGCCGCGCCCCCACGGGGCCGGCAGCGCCCCCACGGGGCCGGCCGCGTTCCAATGGGGCCGGCCGCGCCACCACGGAACCGGCCGCACCCCTACGGTGCCGGCCGCGTCCCCACGGAGCCGGCCACGCCCCCACTGAGCCGGCCGCGTCCCCACGGGGCCGGCCACGTCCCCACGATGCCGGCCACGCCCCCACGGGGCCGGCCACGCCCCCACGGTGCCGGCCACGCCTCCACGGGGCTGGCCACGCCCCCACGTGGCCGGCCGTGCCCCCACGGGTCCGGCCGCCTTCCAACGGGGCCGGCCGCTCCCCCACGGGACCGGCCGCACCCCCACGGAGCCGGCCCCGTCCCCACGGAGCCGTCCACGCCCCCACGGAGCCGGCCACGCCCCCACAGGGCCGGCCGCGCCCCCACGGGGCCGGCCGCGCCCCCACGGGGCCTGCCGCATCACCACGGGGCCGGCCGCGTCCCCACGGGGCCGGCCACGCCCCCACGGGGCCGGCCACGACCACACGGGGCCGGCCACGCCCCCACGTGGCCGGCCACGCCCCCACGGTGTCGGCCACGCCCCCACGGGGACAGCCACACCCCACGGGGCCGGCCACGCGCCCATGGGGACGGCCGCGCCCCCACGGGGCCGGCCGCGTCACCACAAGGCCGGCCGCGTCCCAACGGGGCCGGCCACGCCCCCACTGGGCCGGCCACGCCCACACGGGTCCGGCCACTCCCCCACGGGGCCGGCCACGCCACCACGGGGCCGGCCACGCCCCCACGGGGCTGGCCACCCCCCCTATGTGCCGGCCACGCTCCCATGGGGCCGGCCACGCCCCCACGGGGACGGCCACGCCTCCACAGTACCGGCCACGCACCCACGGGGCCGGCCACGCCCCCACGGGGATGGCCAAGCCCCCACAGCACCGGCCACGCCCCCACGGGGCCGGCCACGCCCCCACAGGGCAGGCCACGCCCCTACGGGGCCGGCCGCGCCCCTACGGGGCCGTCAACGCCTCCACGGGGCCAGCCGCGCCCCCACGGGGCCGGCAGCACACCCACGGGGCCGGCCACGCCCCCACGTGACCGGCTACGCCCCCACGGGGCCGGTCACGCCCACACGGCACCGGCCGCGCCACCACGGGGCCGGCCGCGTTCCAACGGGGCCGGCCGCGCCCTCACGGGACCGGCCGCACCCCCACGGAGCCGGTCGCGTCCCCACGGAGCCGGCCACGCCCCCACGTGGCCGGCCACGCCCCCACGGGGCCGGCCGCACCCCCACGGGGCCTGCCGCACCCACACGGGGCCGGCCAAGCCCCCACGGGGCCGGCCACGTCCCCACGGGGCCGGCCACGCCCCCACGGGGCCGGCCACGCCCCCACGGGGTCGGCCACGCCCCCACGGGGCCGGCCACGCCCCCACGGGGCCGGCCACGCCCCCAACGGGGCCGGCCACGCCCCTACGGGGCCGGCCACGGCCCCACGGGGCCGGCCACGCCCCCACGAGGTCGGCCACGCCCCCACGGGGACGGCTGCGCCCCCACGGGGCCGGCCGCGTCCCACGGGGCCGGCAACGATCCCACGGTGCCGGCCACGCCCCCACGGGGCCGGCCACGCCCCCACGGTGCCGGCCACGCCCCCACGGGGCCGGCCACGCCCGCACGGGGCCGGCCACTCCCCCACGGGACCGGCCACGCCCCCACGGGCTGGCCGCGCCCCCACGGGTGGGCCACGCCCCCACAGGGCCGGCCGCGCCGCCACGGGGCAGGCCGCGCCCCCACGGGGCCGGCAACGCCCCCACGGGGCCGGCTGCGCCCCCACGGGGCCGGCCGCGCCCCCACGGGGCTGGCCGCGTCCCAATGGTGCCGGCCGCGCCACCACGGGACCGGCCGCACCCCCACGGAGCCGGCCGCGCCCCCACGGGGCCGGCCGCACCCCCACAGGGCCGGCCGCGCCCACACGGGGCCGGCCACGCCCCCACGGGGCCGGCCACGTCCCCACGGGGCTGGCCACGCCCTCACGGGGCTGGCCACGCCCCCACGGGGCCGGCCACGCCCCCACGGGGTCGGCCACGCCCCCACGGGGCCGGCCACGCCCCCACGGAGCTGGCCACGCCCCCACGGGGCCGGCCACGCCTTCACGGGGCCGGCCACGCCCCCACGGGGCCGGCCAAGCCCCCACGAGGTCGGCCACGCCCCCACGGGGTCGGCCGCGCCCCCACGGGGTTGGCCGCGTCCCCACAGAGCAGGCAACGCCCCCACGGTGCCGGCCACGCCCCCACGGGACCGGCCACGCCCCCACGGGGCCGGCCGCACCCCCACGGGCGGGCCACGCCCCCACGGGACCGGCCACGCCCCCACGGGGCCGGCCGCACCCCCACGGGCGGGCCACGCCCCCACGGGGCCGGCCACGCCGCCATGGGGCAGGCCGCGCCCCCACGGGGCCGACAACGCCACCACGAGGCCGGCTGCACCCCCACGGGGAGGGCCGCGCCCCCACGGGGCCGGCCGCGCCCCCACGGGGCCGCACGCGTCCCAATGGGGCCGGCCGCCACGGCTGTTTTTGCGCAATCGCGACGTGGACATTTAGACACGCCCCCGAAATTTTTTCGTGCGATGGCAACGCGCGTCAACGCCTTAGCAACCGCGTTTCCGGTTTTAAACATGGGCTGTTCTCTGGCTTCGCGTGATAACCGCGTGACCGCTGGAGCCACGTGTATAGGCTAGATTTAGAAAGAACAGCTAGCTCTACACGATGGTCAAAAAAAGAGCGAAATCTGGTGAGGGACGCAGGAGATACGACTTCAAGTATGGCGAGACGCTTCCTCCAGAAACTGAGGGTCTCACAGCAAACCAGAAGCGCTTCAGTGAAAGTGGAGAGGTGCTCTGATGAGGAAAATTCATGAACTTGTAAGTAGGCAGTGAGTTTATATGATACTTATTTTTTGTCGCGCGGGGTACGCCATCAAAGAAGGTGTATATATTTCCGCGTGTAGCCTCGCTGTAGGTTATGGCATTGCAGCAAGTGGGAAAGACAAAGGTATGGAATGCCTCCTGTGGAACTTACACAGCACACTAAATCAAAAGACCACAGAAAATGTTGTCACCTCTAAGTTTCATCTCCCATTTTCGATGATATGGGCGTTCACGTCTGGGGCCGAGTTCTGGTGTGGATTCCATGTAATGCTCGATGACCATACACTTGAATCTGTCTACAGGCTTGACGATTCCTTGATATTAGGTCTCAGAAGTGGGCATAGACAGACTCGGCCCCTTGATCTCCCATGAGTCCAGCCCCAATGTGCCACCAATGTATATACCCAGTATATAACATGTACGATGACGTCCAGTTTTGGAAGTCTGTATAGTGCGTACAAGTAGATTTGCTCACTTCGCTCCGTATTGTGTCTGTGCGAGTTTGGCCCTTAACACAGCTCTAGGTTCTGATGTATGGCCTGAGCTTTCACCTTCCTCATGGCTATCTTACGATAATGTGGCCCACGACAGTTCTCTCTTTCAGAGGTCTCGTGAACTTACACCTCTTGGGATCAGCATAGCTCATCGCTCTGCTGCACAAACAGCCAGCCTTGTGTAGTAGTGTCTCCAGCAAAGAGCATTTAGCACTTGGTTAGACTACAATAAGTAAATACAAAGGTCACAGGGTACAAAGGTCTCGCATCACTAGTCTTGCCAAACACCTAATTCTGTTACACGCACGCACGCGCGCGCATGCACACACACACACACACACATCAATATAATGATGACAGCACACTCTTCTAAATGTCCCTCCCAGGTGAAAACCTCAACTGTGGTAGTATGGATGAACCTTGGAGACCGCAGCTGAATGCCTCTGCATAGCAGCCATTGTAGAATGTTTGTTGGTGCCAGATGTCAGGTGGATCGGTGGCTGCATCGACCCAAAATGTAGCTATTAACGTTTCCATGTACAACCTTATACTTGTAGACAGATGCTCTGGTGTTTGGATTCTCCCTCCACAGGATGTAGTACGTCTCCAGGCTGAGATGATGTGCCATTGTAGCTGCACCTATGATGTTTATTTGTTGTATTTCCAAGGCTCACAAGTAGCCCCAAAAAATAAGTATCATTTTGCATTGCACTCTGTTATGTACCTCTCTCCATCCTGTTCAGTTCCTGGAAGGCATTGGCTGTGAAGCGCTTCCTGCTTGGTGTTGCATGGCTTCAAACACAAGTGCTACTGCTGACCTCGTCCCATACCCAAGTGTGAAGCAGCTGCGCAGTTGGCATAGTATAGCGTAGCAACTGCGCATTTGTATCCATGGTTATCTTCATGTTATGTATGAACTGTGAAGAATGTTAATCAACAAATTCCTAGCATGCCAAGCTTCCTATAGGGTTGTGAAGTGAGTGAACTTTCACCGCATTTGAACCGCATAGTTTTGGGGGCGTGTCCTACGCGTACCGTAAATTTTTAATTCAACGCTAAATGTCCACGGAAAAACAGCCGTGTCGCGCCACCACGGAACCGGCCGCACACCCACGGAGCCGGCCGTGTCCCCACAATGCCGGCCACGCCCCCACGGAGCCGGCCGCGTCCCCACGGGGCCGGCCACGCCCCCACGGTGCCGGCCACGCCCCCACGGGGCCGGCCACGCCCCCACGGTGCTGGCCACGCCTCCACGGGGCTGGCCACGCCCCCACAAGGACGGCCACGCCCCTACGGGTCCGGCCACGCTCCCACGGGGCCGGCCACGCCCCCACGGGGACGGCCGCGCCCCCATGGGGCCAGCCACGTCCCCATGGGTCCGGCCGCGTCCCTATGGGGCCGGCCACGCCCCCACGGTGCCTACCGCGCCCCCACGGGGCCTGCCACGCCCCCACGCGGCCGGCCACGCACCCACCGGGCCGGCCACGCACCCACGGGGTCGGCCAGGCCCCCCCGGGGACGGACACATCCTCACGGGTCCGGTCACGCCCCCACGGGGCCGGCCATGTCCCCACGGGTCCGGCCACGCCCCCACGGGGCCGGCCACGCCCCCACGGGGCCGGCCACGCCCCACGGGGCCAGTCACGTCCCCACGGGGACGGCCACGCCCCCACGGGGCCGGCCACGCCCCTACGGTGCCGGCCACGCCCCCACGGTGCCGGCCACACCTCCACGGGGCTGGCCACGCCCCCACGGGGACGGCCACGCCCCTACGGGGCCGGCCACGCTCCCACGGGGACGGCCGCACCCCCATGGGGCCAGCCACGTCCCCACGGGGCCGGCCGCGTCACCACGGGGCCGGCCGCGTCCCTACGGGGCCGGCCACGCCCCCACGGGGCCTTCCGCGCCCCCACAAGGCCGGCAATGCCCCAACGGGGCCGGCCACGCCCCCACGGGGCCGGCCGGGTCCCCACGGGGCCGGCCACGCCCCCACGGGGCCGGCCACGCCCCCACGGGGCAGGCCGCGCCCCCACTGGGCCGGCAACCCCTCCACAGGGCCGGCCGCGCCCCCACGGGGCCGGCAGCGTCCCCACGGGGCCGGAAACGCCCCCACAAGGCCGGCCGCGCCCCCACGGGGCCGGCCGCCTTCCAACGGGGCCGGCCGCGCCCCCACGGGACCGGCCGCACCCCCACGGAGCCGTCCCCGTCCCCACGGAGCCGGCCACGCCCCCACGGGGCCGGCCACGCCCCCACAGGGCCGGCCGCGCCCCTTCGGGGCCGGCCGCGCCCCCACGGGGCCGCCGCATCACCACGGGGCCGGCCGCGTCCCCACGGGGCCGGCCACGCCTCCACGGGGCCGGCCACGCCCACACGGGACCGGCCACGCCCCCACGGGGCCGGCCACGCCCCCACGGTGTCGGCCACGCCCCCACGGGGACAGCCACGTCCCCACGGGGCCGGCCACGCGCCCACGGGATCGGCCGCGCCCCCACGGGGCCGGCCTCGCCCCCACAGGGCCGGCCGCATCCCCACGGGGTCGGCAACGCCCCCACGGTGCCGGCCGCCCCCCCACGGGGCCGGCCGCGCCCCCACGGGGCCGGCCTCCTTCCAACGGGGTCGGCCGCGCCCCCACGGGACCGGCCGCACCCCAACGGAGCCGGCCGCGTCCCCACGGAGCCGGCCACGCCCCCACTGGGCCGGCCACGCCCCCACGAGGCCGGCTGGCCCCCACGGGGCCGGCCTAGCCCCATCGGGGCCGGCCGCGTCACCACAGGGCCGGCCGCGTCCCAACGGGGCCGGCCACGCCCCCACGGGTCCGGCCACGCCCACACGGGTCCGGCCACGCCTCCACGGGGCCGGCCACGCCACCACGTGGCCGGCCACGCCCCCACGGGGCCGGCCACGCCCCCTCGGTGCTGGCCACGCTCCCACGGGGCCGGCCACGCCCCCACGGGGACGGCCACGCCCCCACAGTACCGGCCACGCTTCCACGGGGCCGGCCACGCCCCCACGGGGACGGCCAAGCCCCCACGGAGCCGGCCACGCCCCCACGGGCCGGCCACGCCCCCACAGGGCCGGCCACGCCCCTACGGGACCGGCCGCACCCCCACGGGGCCGGCCGCACCCACACGGGGCCGGCCACGCCCCCACGGGGCCGGCCACGTCCCCACGGGGCTGGCCACGCCCCCACGGGGCCGGCCACGCCCCCACGGGGTTGGCCACGCCCCCACGAGGCTGGCCACGCCCCCACGGGGCCGGGCCATGCCCCCACGGGGCCGGACATGCCCCCACGGGGCCGGACACGCCCCCACGGGGCCGGCCGTGCCCCCACGAGGTCGGCCACGCCCCCACGGGGACGGCCGCGCCCCCACGGGGCCGGCCGCGTCTCCACGGGGCCGGCAACGATCCCACTGTGCCGGCCACGCCCCCACGGGGCCGGCCACGCCCCCACGGTGCCGGCCACGCCCCCACGGGGCCGGCCACGCCCCCACGGGGCCGGCCACGCCCCCACGGGACCGGCCACGCCCCCACGGGGCTGGCCGCGCCCCCACGGATGGGCCACGACCCCACAGGGCCGGACGCGCCGCCACGGGGCAGGCCGCGCCCCCACGGTGCCGGCAACGCCCCCACGAAGCCGGCTGTGCCCCCACGGGGCCGGCCGCGCCCCCACGGGGCAGGCCGCGCCCCCACGGGGCTGGCCGCATCCCAATGGTTCCGGCCGCGCCACCACGGGACCGGCCACACCCCCACGGTGCCGGCCGCACCCCCTCGGGGCCGGTCGCGCCCACACGGGGCCGGCCACGCCACCACGGGGCCGGCCACGTCCCCACGGGGCTGGCCACGCCCCCACGGGGCCGGCCACGACCCCACGGGGTCGGCCACGCCCCCACGGGGCCGGCCACACCCCCACGGGGCTGGCCACGCCCCAACGGGGCCGGCCACGCCCCCACGGGGCCGGCCACGCCCCCACGGGGCCGGCCACGCCCCCACGGTGTCGGCCACGCCCCCACGGGGACAGCCACGTTCCCACGGGGCCGGCCACGCGCCCACGGGGTCGGCCGCGCCCCCACAAGGCCGGCCACGCCCCCACAGGGCCGGCCGCATCCCCACGAGGTCGGCAACGCCCCCACGGTGCCGGCCGCCCCCCCACGGGGCCGGCCGCGCCCCCACAGGGCCGGCCGCCTTCCAACGGGGTCGGCCGCGCCCCCACGGAACCGGCCGCACCCCAACGGAGCCGGCCGCGTCCCCACGGAGCCGGCCACGCCCCCACTGGGCCGGCCACGCCCCCACGGGGCCGGCTGGCCCCCACGGGGCCGGCCTAGCCCCATCGGGGCCGGCCGCGTCACCACAGGGCCGGCCGCGTCCCAACGGGGCCGGCCACGCCCCCACGGGGTCGGCCACGCCCACACGGGTCCGGCCACGCCTCCACGGGGCCGACCACGCCACCACGGGGCCGGCCACGCCCCCACGGGGCCGGCCACGCCCCCTCGGTGCTGGCCACGCTTTCACGGGGCCGGCCACGCCCCCACGGGGACGGCCACGCCCCCACAGTACCGGCCACGCTCCCACGGGGCCGGCCACGCCCCCACGGGGACGGCCAAGCCCCCACGGAGCCGGCCACGCCCCCACGGGCCGGCCACGCCCCCACAGGGCCGGCCACGCCCCTACGGGGCCGGGCGCACCCCCACGGGGCCGGCCGCACCCACACGGGGCCGGCCACGCCCCCACGGGGCCGGCCACGTCCCCACGGGGCTGGCCACGCCCCCACGGGGCCGGCCACGCCCCCACGGGGTCGGCCGCGCCCCCACAAGGCTGGCCACGCCCCCACGGGGCCGGCCACGCCCCCACGGGGCCGGACATGCCCCCACAAGGCCGGCCACGCCCCCACGGGGCCGGCCATGCCCCCACGAGGTCGGCCACGCCCCCACGGAGCCGGCCACGCCCCAACGGGGCCGGCAGCCCCCCCACGTGGCCGGCCACGCCCCCACGTGGCCGGCCACGACCCCACGGGGCCGGCCACGCCCCCATGGGGCCGGCCAGGCCCCCACGGGTCCGGCCGCGTTCCAACGGGGCCGGCCGCACCCACACGGGACCGGCCGCACCCCCACGGAGCCGGCCGCGTCCCCACGGAGACGGTCACGCCCCCACGGGGCCGGCCACGCCCCCACGGGGCCGGCCGCACCCCTACGGGGCCGGCCGCACGCGCACGGGGCCGGCCACTCCCCCACGGGGCCGGCCGCGTCCCCACGGCGCCGGCCACGCCCCCACGGTGCCGGCCACGCCTCCACGGGGCCGGCCACGCCCCCACGGTGCCGGCCACTCCTCCACGGGGGTGGCCACGCCCCCACGGGTACGGCCACGCCCCTACGGGGCCGGCCACGCTCCCACGGGGCCGGCCACGCCCCCACGGGGACGGCCACGCCCCCACGGGGCCTTCCGCGCCCCCACATGGCCGGTAACGCTTCAACGGGGCCGGCCACGCCCCCAAGGGGCCGGCCGCGCCCCCACGGGGCCGGACGCGCCCCCACGGGGCTGGCCGCGTCCCCACAGGGCCTGCCGCGTCCCCACGGGGCCGGCCGCTTCCCCACGGGGCCGGCCGTGTCCCAACGGGGCCGTCTGCGTTCCCACGGGGTCGGCCTCGACCCCACGGGGCCGGACACGCCCCCACGGGGCCGGCCACGCCCCAACGGGGCCGGCCACGCCCCCATGGCGTCGGCCACGACCCCACGGTGCCGGCCACGCGTACACGGGGTTGGCCACGCCCCCACGGGGACGGCCACGCCCCCACGTTGCCGGCCACGCCCCCACGGGGACGGCCGCGCCACCACGGGGCCGGTAGCTTCCCTTCGGGGCCGACCGCGTCCCCACGGGGCCGGCCACGCCCCCACGGTGCCGGCAACGCCCCCACGGGGCCGGCCACGCCCCCACGGGGCCTGCCACGCCCCCACGCGGCCGGCCACTCCCCCACCAGGCCGGCCACGCATCCACGGGGTCGGCCAGGCCCCCCGGGGACGGCCACATACTCACGGGTCCAATCACGCCCCCACGGGGCCGGTCAGGCCCCCACGGGTCCGGCCACGCCCCCACGGGGACGGCCACGCCCCCACGGGTCCGGCCACGCCCCCACGGGGACGGCCACGCCCACACACGGGGCCGGCCACGCCCCCACGGGGCCAATCACGTCCCCATGGGGACGGCCACGCCCCCAGGCGGGCCACGCCCCCGCGGGGCCGGACATGCACCCACGGGGCCGGTCACGCCCCCACGGGGCCGGTCACGCCCCCACGGAGCCGGCCGCGTCCCCACGGAGCCGGCCACGCCTCCACGGGGCCGGCCACACCCCACGGGGCCGGCCACGCTCCCACGGGGACGGCCATGCCCCCACGGGGCCGGCCACGCCCCCACGGGAACGGCAACGCCCCCACGGGGCCGGCCACGCCCCCACGGGGACGGCCACGCCCCCTCGGTGCCGGCCGCGCCCCCACCGGGCCGGCCACGCAGGGCCGGCCCCGCTCCCACGGGGCCGGCCATGCCCCCACTGGGACGGCCACGTCCCCACGGGGCCGGCCACGCCCCCACGGGGCCGGCCACGCCCTCACGGCGTCGGCCACACCCCACGGGGCCGGCCACGCCCCAAAGGGGTCGGCCACGCCCCCAATGGGACGGACACGCCCCCACGGGTCCGGCTAAGCCCCCACGGGGCCGGCCACGCCCCCACGGGTCCTGCCACAACCCCACGGGGACGGCCACGCCCCCACGGGCCGGCCACGTTTCCACGGGGCCAGCCACGTCCCCACGGGGCCGGCCACACCCCCATGGGGCCGCCACGCCCCCGCGGGGCCGGCCACGCACCCTCGGGGACGGCCACGTCCCAACGGGGCCGGCTACGCCCCCACGGGGCCGGCCAGGCCCCCACGGGGCCAGCCACGCCCCCACGGGGACGGCCACGTTTCCACAGGGCCGGTCACTTCCCCACGGGGCCGGCCACGCACCCACGGGGCCGGCCACGCCGCAACGAGGCCGGCCATGCACCCACGGGTCCGGCCACGCTCCCACGGGGTCGGCCACGCCCCCCATGGGGACGGCACGCCCCCACGGGTCCGGCCACGCCCCCACGGTGACGGCCACGCTCCCACGGGGCTGGGCAAGCCACCACGGGGTTGACCACGCTTCCTCGGGGACGGCCACGCCCCCACGGGGTCGGCACCGCTTCCGCTGTGCCGGCCAACACCCACGGGGCTGGCCACGCCCCCACTGGGCCGGCCACGCCCCCACGGGGACGGCTACGTCCCCACGGGGCCGGCCACGCCCCCACGGGGCCGGCCACGCCCCCACGGGGCCGGCCACGCCCCCACGGGGCCTGCCACGCCCCCACGCGGCCGGCCACTCCCCCACCAGGCCGGCCACGCATCCACGGGGTCGGCCAGGCCCCCCGGGGACGGCCACATCCTCACGGGTCCAATCACGCCCCCACGGGGCCGGTCAGGCCCCCACGGGTCCGGCCACGCCCCCACGGGGACGGCCACGCCCCCACGGGTCCGGCCACGCCCCCACGGGGACGGCCACGCCCACACACGGGGCCGGCCACGCCCCCACCGGGCCAATCACGTCCCCATGGGGACGGCCACGCCCCCACGGCGAGCCACGCCCCCGCGGGGCCGGACATGCACCCACGGGGCCGGTCACGCCCCCACGGGGCCGGTCACGCCCCCACGGAGCCGGCCGCGTCCCCACGGAGCCGGCCACGCCTCCACGGGGCCGGCCACACCCCACGGGGCCAACCACGCTCCCACGGGGACGGCCATGCCCCCACGGGGCCGGCCACGCCCCCACGGGGACGGCAACGCCCCCACGGGGCCGGCCACGCCCCCACGGGGACGGCCACGCCCCCTCGGTGCCGGCCGCGCCCCCACGGGGCCGGCCACGCAGGGCCGGCCCCGCTCCCACGGGGCCGGCCATGCCCCCACTGGGACGGCCACGTCCCCACGGGGCCGGCCACGCCCCCACGGGGCCGGCCACGCCCTCACGGCGCCGGCCACACCCCACGGGGCCGGCCACGCCCCCAGGGGTCGGCCACGCCCCCAATGGGACGGACACGCCCCCACGGGTCCGGCTAAGCCCCCACGGGGCCGGCCACGCCCCCACGGGTCCTGCCACAACCCCACGGGGACGGCCACGCCCCCACGGGCCGGCCACGCCTCCACGGGGCCAGCCACGTCCCCACGGGGCCGGCCACACCCCCATGGGGCCGCCACGCCCACGCGGGGCCGGCCACGCACCCTCGGGGACGGCCACGTCCCAACGGGGCCGGCTACGCCCCCACGGGGCCGGCCAGGCCCCCACGGGGCCAGCCACGCCCCCACGGGGACGGCCACGTTTCCACAGGGCCGGTCACTCCCCCACGGGGCCGGCCACGCACCCACGGGGCCGGCCACGCCGCCACGAGGCCGGCCATGCACCCACGGGTCCGGCCACGCTCCCACGGGGTCGGCCACGCCCCCCATGGGGACGGCCACGCCCCCACGGGTCCGGCCACGCCCCCACGGTGACGGCCACGCTCCCACGGGGCTGGGCAAGCCACCACGGGGTTGACCACGCTTCCTCGGGGACGGCCACGCCCCCACGGGGTCGGCATTGCCCCCGCTGTGCCGGCCAACACCCACGGGGCTGGCCACGCCCCCACTGGGCCGGCCACGCCCCCACGGGGACGGCTACGTCCCCACGGGGCCGGCCACGCCCCCACGGGGCCGGCCACGCCCCCGCGGGGCCGGCCACGCCCCCACGGGGACGGCCAGGTATGCACGGGGCCGGCCACGCCACCACGGGGCCGGCCACGCCCCCACTTGGACGGCCACGCCCCCACGGAGCCGGCCACGCCCCCATGGGGCCGGCAGCACCCCCACGGGGCCGGCCACGCCCCCACGGGGCCGGCCGCACCCCCACGGGTCCGGCCGCGTTCCAACGGGGTTGGCCGCGCCCACACGGGACCGGCCGCACCCCCACGGAGCCGGCCGCGTCCCCACGGAGCCGGCCACGCCCCCACAGGACCGGCCACGCCCCCACGGGGCCGGCCGCACCCCCACGGGGCCGGCCGCACCCCCACGGGGCGGGCCACGCCCCCACGGGGCCGGCCACGTCCCCACGGGGTCGGCCACGCCCCCACGGGGCCGGCCACGCCCCCACGGGGTTGGCCACGCCCCCACGGGGCCGGCAACGCCCCCACGGTGCCGGCCACGCCCCTACGGGGCCGGCCACGCCCACACGGTTCCGGACACGCCCCAACGGGGCCGGCCACTCCCCCACGGGTCCGGTCACGCCCCCACGGGAACGGCCACGCCCCCACAGGGCCGGCCGTGCCCCCACGGGCGGGCCACGCCCCCACGGGGCCGGCCGCGCAGCCACGGGGCAGGTTGCGCCCCCACGGGCCGGCAACGCCCCCACGGGGCCGGCTGTGCCCCCACGGGGCCGGCCGCGCCCCCACGGGGCCAGCCGCGCCCCCACTGGGCCGGCTGCGCCCCCACGGGGCTGGCCGCGTCCCAATAGTGCCGGCCGCGCCACCACGGGACCGGCCGCACCCCCACGGAGCCGTCCGCATCCCCACGGAGCCGGCCACACCCCCACGGGGCCGGCCGTGCCCCCACGGGGCAGGCCGCACACCCACGGGGCCAGCCGCGCCCACACGGGGCCGGCCCCGCCCCCACGGGGCCGGCCACGTCCCCACGGGGCCGGCCATGCCCCCACGGGGCCGGCCACGCTCCCACGGGGTCGGTCACGCCCCCACGGGGCCGGCCACGCCCCCACGGGGCCGGCCGCGCCCCCACGGGGCCAGCCACGCCCCCACGGGGCTGGCCACGCCCCCACGGGGCCGGTAACGCCCCCACGGTGCCGGCCACACCCCTACGGGGCCGGCCACGCCCCCACGATGCCGGACACGCCCCAACGGGGCCGGCCACGCCCTCACGGGTCCGGCCACGCCCCCACGGGACCGGCCACGCCCCCACGGGGCCGGCCGCGCCCCCACGGGGCCAGCCACGCCCCCACGGGGCTGGCCACGCCCCCACGGGGCCGGTAACGCCCCCACGGTGCCGGCCACACCCCTACGGGGCCGGCCACGCCCCCACGGTGCCGGACACGCCCCAACGGGGCCGGCCACGCCCTCACGGGTCCGGCCACGCCCCCACGGGACCGGCCACGCCCCCACGGGGCCGGACGTGCCCCCACGGGCGGGCAACGCCCCCACAGGGCCGGCCCCGCAGCCACGGGGCAGGCCGCGCCCCCACGGGGCCGGCAACGCCCCCACGGGCCGGCTGTGCCCCCACGGGGCCGACCGCGCCCACACAGGGCCGGCCGCGCCCCCACGGGGCCGGCCGCGCCCCCACGGGGCAGGCCGCACACCCACGGGGCCAGCCGCGCCCACATGGAGCCGGCCCCGCCCCCACGGGGCCGGCCACGTCCCCACGGGGCCGGCCATGCCCCCACGGGGCCGGCCACTCTCCCTCGGGGTCGGTCACGCCCCCACGGGGCCGGCCACGCCCCCACGGGGCCGGCCACGCCCCCACGGGGTCGGCCACGCCCCCACGGGGCCGGCCACGCCCCCACGGGGCTGACCACGCCCCCACGGGGCCGGCAACGCCCCCACGGTGCCGGCCACGCCCCTACGGGGCCGGCCACGCCCCCACGGTGCCGGACACGCCCCAACGGGGCCGGCCACTCCCCACGGGTCCGGTCACGCCCCCACGGGAACGGCCACGCCCCCACAGGGCCGGCCGTGCCCCCACGGGCGGGCCACGCCCCCACGGGGCCGGCCGCGCAGCCACGGGGCAGGCCGCGCCCCCACGGGGCCGGCAACGCCCCCACGGGGCCGGCTGTGCCCCCACGGGGCCGGCCGCGCCCCCACGGGGCCAGCCGCGCCCCCACTGGGCCGGCTGCGCCCCCACGGGGCAGGCCGCACACCCACGGGGCCAGCCGCGCCCACACGGGGCCGGCCCCGCCCCCACGGGGCCGGCCACGTCCCCACGGGGCCGGCAATGCCCCCACGGTGCCGGCCACGCTCCCACGGGGTCGGTCACGCCCCCACGGGGCCGGCCACGCCCCCACGGGGCCGGCCGCGCCCCCACGGGGCCAGCCACGCCCCCACGGGGCTGGCCACGCCCCCACGGGGCCGGTAACGCCCCCACGGTGCCGGCCACACCCCTACGGGGCCGGCCACGCCCCCACGGTGCCGGACACGCCCCAACAAGGCCGGCCACGCCCTCACGGGTCCGGCCACGCCCCCACGGGACCGGCCACGCCTCCACGGGGCCGGACGTGCCCCCACGGGAGGGCAACGCCCCCACAGGGCCGGCCCCGCAGCCACGGGGCTGGCCGCGCCCCCACGGGGCAGGCAACGCCCCCACGGGGCCGACCGCGCCCCCACAGGGCCGGCCGCGCCCCCACGGGGCCGGCCGCGCCCCCACGGGGCAGGCCGCACACCCACGGGGCCAGCCGCACCCACACGAGGCCGGCCCCGCCCCCACGGGGCCGGCCACGTCCCAACGGGGCCGGCAATGCCCCCACGGGGCCGGCCACGCTCCCACGGGGTCGGTCACGCCCCCACGGGGCCGGCCACGCCCCCACGGGGCCGGCCGCGCCCCCACGGGGCCAGCCACGCTCCCACAGGGCTGGCCACGCCCCCACGGGGCCGGTAACGCCCCCACGGTGCCGGCCACACCCCTACGGGGCCGGCCACGCCCCCACGGTGCCGGACACGCCCCAACGGGGCCGGCCACGCCCTCACGGGTCCGGCCACGCCCCCACGGGACCGGCCACGCCCCCACGGGGCCGGACGTGCCCCCACGGGAGGGCAACGCCCCCACAGGGCCGGCCCCGCAGCCACGGGGCAGGCCGCGCCCCCACGGGGCCGGCAACGCCCCCACGGGGCCGGCTGTGCCCCCACGGGGCCGACCGCGCCCCCACAGGGCCGGCCGCGCCCCCACGGGGCCGGCCGCGCCCCCACGGGGCATACCGCACACCCACGGGGCCAGCCGCGCCCACACGGGGCCGGCCCCGCCCCCACGGGGCCGGCCACGTCCCCACGGGGCCGGCCATGCCCCCACGGGGCCGGCCACGCTTCCACGGGGTCGGTCACGCCCCCACGGGGCCGGCCACGCCCCCACGGGGCCGGCCGCGCCCCCACGGTGCCGGCCACGCCCCCACGGGGCTGGCCACGCCCCCACGGGGCCGGTAACGCCCCCACGGTGCCGGCCACACCCCTACGGGGCCGGCCACGCCCCCACGGTGCCGAACACGCCCCAACGGGGCCGGCCACGCTCTCACGGGTCCGGCCACGCCCCCACGGGACCGGCCACGCCCCCACGGGGCTGGCCACGCCCCCACGGGGCCGGTAACGCCCCCACGGTGCCGGCCACACCCCTACGGGGCCGGCCACGCCCCCACGGTGCCGGACACGCCCCAACGGGGCCGGCCACGCCCTCACGGGTCCGGCCACGCCCCCACGGGACCGGCCACGCCCCCACGGGGCCGGACGTGCCCCCACGGGCGGGCAACGCCCCCACAGGGCCGGCCCCGCAGCCACGGGGCAGGCCGCGCCCCCACGGGGTTGGCAACGCCCCCACGGGGCCGGCTGTGCCCCCACGGGGCCGACCGCGCCGCCACAGGGCCGGCCGCGCCCCAACGGGGCCGCCTGCGCCCCCACGGGGCTGGCCGCGTCCCAATGGTGCCGGCCGCGCCACAACGGGACCGGCCGCACCCCCACGGAGCCGTCCGCGTCCCCACGGAGCCGGCCACACCCCCACGGGGCCGGCCGCGCCCCCACGGGGCCGGCCGCGCCCCCACGGGGCCGGCCGCACACCCACGGGGCCGGCCGCGCCCACACTGGGCCGGTCACGCCCCCACGGGGCCGGCCACGTCCCCACGGGGCCGATTACGCCCCCACGGGGCCGGCAATGCCCCCACGGGGTCGGTCACGCCCCCACAAGGCCGGCCACGCCCCCACGGGCCGGCCACGCCCCCACGGGGCCGGCTACGCCCCCACGTGGTCGGCCACGCCCCCACGGGGACGGCCGCGCCCCCACGGGCACGGCCGCGTCCCCACGGGGCAGGCAACGCCCCCACGGTGCCGGCCACGCCCCCATGGGGCCGGCCACGCCCCCACGGTGCCGGCCACACCCCCACGGGGCCAGCCACGCCCCCACGGGGCCGGCCAAGCCCCACGGGACCGGCCACGCCCCCACGGGGACGGACGCGCCCCCTCGGGTGGGCCACGCCCCCACGGGGCCGGCCACGCCGTCACGGGGCAGGCCGCGCCCCCACGGGGCCGGCAACGCCTCCACGAGGCCGGCTGCGCCCCCACGGGGAGGATCGCGCCCCCACGGGGCCGGCCGCGTCCCCACGGGGCCAGCCGCGTTCCAATGGGGCCGGCCGTGCCACCACGGGACCGGCCGCACCCCCACGGAGCCGGCCGCGTCCCCACGGAGCCGGCCACACCTCCACGGAGCCGGCCGCATCCCCACGGGGCCGGCCACGCCCCAACGAGGCTGGCCACGTCCCCACGGCGCTTGCCGCGTCCCCACGGGGCCGGCTGCGTCCCCACGGGGCCGGCCGCGTCCCCACGGGGCCGGCCGCGTCCCCACAGGGCCGGCCTCGACCCCACGGGGCCGGACACGCCCCCACGGGGCCGGCCGCGTCCCCACGGGGCGGCTGCGTCCCCACGGGGCCGGCCTCGACCCCACGGGGCCGGCCACGCCCCCACGGGGCCGGCCACGTCCCCACGGGGCCAACCACGCCCCCACGGGACCGGCCACGCCCCCACGGGGACTGCAACGCCCCCACGGGGCGGGCCACGCCTCCACGGGGCCGGCAACGTCCCCACGGGGCCGGCCACGCCCCCACGGTGCCGGCCACGCCACCGCGGGGCCGGCCACGCCCCCACGGGGCCGGCAAGGCCCCCACGGGGCCGTCCACGCCCCCACGGGGACGGACACATCCCCCACGGGGACGGACACGTTCCCACGGGGCCGGTCACGCCCCCACGGGGCCGGCCACGCACCCACGGAGCCGGCCACGCCGCCACAAGGCCGGCCACGCCCCCACGGGGCCGGCGATGCCCCCACGTGGTCGGCCACGCCCCCACCAAAGCGACCACGCCCCCACGGGTCCGGCCACGCCCCCACGGGGACGGCCACGCCCCCACGGGGCCGGCCACGCCACCACGGGGCCGGCCACGCCCCCACGGGACGGCCACGCCCCCACGGGGCCGGCAACGCCCCTGCTGTGCCGGCCACGCACCCACGGGGCCGGCCACGCCTCCACGGGGCCGGCCACGCCCCCACGGATACGGTCCCGTCTCCACAGGGCCGGCCACGCCCCCACGGGGCCAGCCACGCCCCCATGGGGCCGTCCACGCACCCACGGGGACAGCCAGGTCTGCACGGGGCCGGCCACGCCCCCACGGGGCCGGCCACGCACCCACGGCACCGGCCACGCCCCCCCAGGGCCGACCACGCCCCCACGGGGCCGGCCACGCCCCCACGGGGTCGGCCACGCCCCCACGGGGACGGCCACGCCCCCACGGGGCCGGCCACGCCCCGACGGGGCCGGCCACGCCACCACGGGGCCGGCTACGCCCCAACGAGGACGGCCACGCCCCCACGGGGACGGCCACGCCCCCAAGGGGTTGGCCACGCCCCCACGGGGCCGGCCACGCCCCCACGGGGACGGCCACGTCCCCACGGGGCCGGCCACTCCCCCACGGGGACGGCCACGCCCCCACGGAGCCGTCAATGCCCCCACGGGGCCGGCCACGTTCCCACGGGGCCGGCAACGCCCACACGGGGCCGGCCACGCCCCCGGTGGGCCGGCCACGCATCCACGTGGCCGGCCACGCACCCATGGGGACGGCCACGCCCCCACGGGGCCGGCAACGACCCCACGGGGATGGACACGCCCCCACGGGGCCGGCCACGCCACCGCTGGGCCGGCCACGCCCCACAAGGACGGCAAAGCCCCAACGGGGCCGGCCAAGTTTCCACCGGACCGGCCACGCCCCCTCGGGGCCGGACACGCCCCCACGAGGCCGGCCACGCCCCCGCTGGGCCGGCCACACACCCACGGGGCCGGCTACGACCCCACGGGGCCGGCCACGCCCACACGGGGCCGGCCACGCCCCCACGGGGCAGGCCACGCACCCACGGGGTCGGCCACGCCCCAACGGGGCCGGCCACGCCCCCACGGCTTCGGCCACGCCCCCACGGGGACGGCCACGCCCCCACGGGGCCGGTCACGCACCCACGGGGCCGGCTACGCCCCCACGGGGACGGCCACGTTCCCACGGGGCCGGCCACGCCCCCACGGGGCAGGCCACGCTCCCACGGGGCCGGCTACGCCCCCACGGGGCCGGCCACGCCCCCACGGGGCAGGCCACGCCCCCACGGGGTAGGCCAGGCCCCCACGGGGCCGGCCAGTCCCCCACGGGGCCGGCCAGGACCCCACGGGGCCGGCCAGGCCCCCACGGTGCCGGCCAGGATCCCACGGGGCCGGCCAAGCCCCCACGGGGCCAGCCAGGCAACCACGGGGCCGGCCAGGCCTTCACGGTGACGGCCACGCCCCCACGGGGCCGGCCGCTCCCCCATTAGGCCGGCCAGGCAGGGCCGGACACGCCACCACGGGGCCGGCCACGCCCCCGCAGGGCTGGCCTCGCACCCACGGGGCCAGCCACGCCCCCACGGGGCCGTCCATGCCCCCACGGGGACGGTCACGTTCCCACGGACCGGCCACGCCCCCACGGGGCCGGCCACGCCCCCACGGATCCGGCCACACCCCACGGGGACGGCCACGTTCCCACGGGGCCTTCTGCGCCCCCACATGGCCGTCAACGCCCCCACGGGGCCGGCCACGCCGCCACAAGGCCGGCCGCGCCCCCACGGGGCCGGTTGCGCCCCCACGAGGCCGGCCGCGTCCCCACGGGGCCTGCCGCGTCCCCACGGGGCCAGCCGCGTCCCCATGGGGCCGGACGCGTCCCCACGGGGCCGGATGCGTCCCCACGGGGCCGGCCACATCTACACGGGGTTGGCCACGCCCCCACGGGGACGTCCACGCCCCCACGGGGCCGGCCGAGGGGCCGGATATGCACCCACGGGGCCGGTCACGCCCCCTCGGGGCCGGTCACGCCTCCACGGAGCCGGCTGCGTCCCCACGGAGCCGGCCACGCCCACACGGGGCCGGCGAAACCCCACGGGGCCGGCCACGCCCCCACGGGGACGGCCACGCCCCCACGGGCCGGCCACGCCCCCAAGGGGACGGCCACGGCCCCACGGGGCCGGCCACGCCCCATGGGGACGGCCACGCCCCCACGGGGCCGGCCGCGCCCCCACGGGGCCGGCCACGCAGGGCCGGCCATGCCACCACGGGGCCGGCCACGCCCCCGCAGGGTTGGCCTCGCACCCACGGGGCCAGCCACGCCCCCACGGGGCCGGCCATGCCCCCACGGGGACGGCCACGTCCCCACAAGGCCGGCCACGCCCCCACAGGGCCGGCCACGCCCCCACGGTGCCGGCCACACCCCACGGAGACGGCCACGTCCCCACTGGGCCGGCCACGCCCCCACTGGGCCGGCCACGCTTCACGGGGCCGGCCACGCCCCCACGAGGCCGGCCACGCCCCCACCGGGCCGGCCACAAACCCACGGGGCCGGCCACACCCCCCCGGGGTCGGCCACGCCCCCACGGGGACGGCCACGCCCCCACGGGTCCGGCTAAGCCCCCACGGGGCCGGCCAAGACCCCACGTGTCCGGCCACAACACCACGGGGACGGCCACGCCCCAAGGGGCCGGCCACGCCCCACGGGGACGGCCACGCACCCACGGGGCCGGCCGCGCCCCCACGGGCCGGCCACGCCCCCACGAGGCCGGCCACGCCCCCACCGGGCCGGCCACAAACCCACGGGGCCGGCCACGCCCCCACGAGGCCGGCCACGCCCCCACCGGGCCGGCCACGAACCCACGGGGCCGGCCACGCCCCCCCAGGGTCGGCCACGTCCCCACGCGGACGGCCACGCCCCCACGGGTCCGGCTAAGCCCCCACGGGGCCGGCCACGCCCCCACGTGTCCGGCCACGATCCTACGGGGACGGCCACGCCCCCACGGGGCCGGCCACGCCTCCTCAGGGCCAGCCACGTCCCCACGGGACCGGCCACGCCCCCACGGGGCCGGCCACGCCCCCGCGGAACCGGCCACACACCCACGGGGCCGGCCACGCCCCCACGGGGCCGGTCACGCCCCCACGGGGACGGCCACGTCCCAATGGGGCAGGCCACGCCCCCACGGGGCCGGCCAGGCCCCCACGGGGCCGGCCACGCCCCCACGGGGACGGCCACGTTCCCACGGGGCCGGTCACGCCCCCACGGGGCAGGCCACGCCCCATGGGGAAGGCCACGACCCCACGGGGCCGGCCACGCCACCACGGGGCCGGCCACGCCCCCACGGAAACGGCCACGCCCCCACAGGGCCGGCAACGCCCTAGCTGTGCCGGCCACGCCCCCACGGGGCCGGCCACGCACCCACGGAGCCGGCCACGCCGCCACAAGACCGGCCACGCCCCCACGGGGCCGGCCACGCCCCCACGTGGTCGGGCACGCCCCCACCGGGACGGACACGCCCCCACGGGTCCGGCCACACCCCCACGGACACAGCCACGCCCCCACGGGGCCGGCCACGCAACCACGGGGCCGGCCACGCCCCCACGGGTCCGGCCACGCCCCACGGGGACGGCCACGCCACCACGGGGCCGGTCACGCCACCACGGGGCCGGCCACGCCCCCACGGGGACGGCCACGCCCCCACGGGGCCGGCAACGCCCTAGCTGTGCCGGCCACGCACCCACTGGGCCGGCCACGCCACCAAGGGGTCGGCCACGCCCCCACGGGGACGGTCACGTCCCCACGGGGCCGGCCACGCCCCCACGGGGCCGGCCACGCCCCCACGGGGACCGCCAGGTCTGCACGGGGCCGGCCACGCCCCCACGGGGCCGGTCACGCACCCATGGGGCCGGCCACGCCCCCACGGGGCCGGCCACGCCCCCACGGGGCCGGCCACGTCCCCACGGGGCCGGCCATGCCCCCACGGGGCCGGCCACCCCCCAACGGGACCGGCCACGCCCCCACGGGGACGGCAACGCCCCCACGGGGCTGGCCACGCCTCCACGGGGCCGGCAACGTCCCCACGGGGCCGGCCACGCCCCCACGGTGCCGGCCACGCCACCGCGGGGCCGGCTACGCCCCCACGGGGCCGGCCAGGCCCCCACGGGGCTGGCCACGCCCCCACGGGGACGGACACGTCCCCCACGGGGACGGACACGTCCCCACGGGGCCGGTCACGCCTCCACGGGGCCGGCCACGCACCCACGGAGCCGGCCACGCCGCCACAAGGCCGGCCACGCCCCCACGGGGCCGGCCATGCCCCCACGTGGTCGGCCACGCCCCCACCGGGGCGGCCACGCCCCCACGGGTCCGGCCACGCCCCCACGGGGACGGCCACGCCCCCACGGGGCCGGCCACGCCACCACGGGGCCGGCCACGCCCCCACGGGACGGCCACGCCCCTACGGGGCCGGCAACGCCCCTGCTGTGCCGGCCACTCACCCACGGGGCCGGCCACGCCCCCACGGGGCCGGCCACGCCCCCACGGGTACGGTCCCGTCCCCACGGGGCCGGCCACGCCCCCACGGGGCCAGCCACGCCCCCATGGGGCCGGCCACGCACCCACGGGGACTGCCAGGTCTGCACGGGGCCGGCCACGCACCCACGGGGCCGGCCACGTACCCACGGCACCGGCCACGCCCCCCCAGGGCCGACCACGCCCCCACGGTGCCGGCCACGCACCCACGGGGTCGGCCACGCCCCCACAAGGACCGCCATGCCCCCACGGGGCCGGCCACGCCCCAACGGGGCCGGCCACGCCACCACGGGGCCGGCCACGCCCCCACGGGGACGGCCACGCCCCCACGGGGACGGTCACGCCCCCAAGGGGCCGGCCACGCCCCCACGGGGCCGGCCACGCCCCCACGGGGACGGCCACGTTCCCACGGGGCCGGCCACGTCCCCACGGGGCCGGCAACGCCCACACGGGGCCGGCCACGCCCCCGGTGGGCCGGCCACGCATCCACGTGGCCGGCCACGCCCCCATGGGGACGGCCACGCCCCCACGGGGCCGGCAACGACCCCACGTGGATGGACACGCCCCCACGGGGCCTGCCACGCCACCGCGGGGCCGGCCACGCCCCCACAAGGACGGCAAAGCCCCCACGGGGCCGGCCAAGTTCCCACCGGACCGGCCACGCCCCCACGGGGCCGGACACGCCCCCACGAGGCCGGCCACGCCCCCGCTGGGCCGGACACACACCCACGGGGCCGGCCACGACCCCACGGGGCCGGCCACGCCCACACAGGGCCGGCCACGCCCCCACGGGGCTGGCCACGCACCCACGGGGTCGGCCACGCCCCAACGGGGCCGGCCACGCCCCCACGGGGTCGGCCACGCCCCCACGGGGACGGCCACGCCCCCACGGGGCCGGTCACGCACCCACGGGGCCGGCTACGCCCCCACGGGGACGGCCACGTCCCCACGGGGCCGGCGACGCCCCCACGGGGCGGGCCACGCACCCACGGGGCCGGCTACGCTTCAACGGGGCCGGCCACGCCCCCACGGGGCAGGCCACGCCCCCACGGGGCCGGCCAGGCCCCCACGGGGCCGGCCAGTCTTCCACGGGGCCGGCCAGGACGCCACGGGGCCGGCTAGGCCCCCACGGGGCCGGCTAGGATCCCACGGGGCCGGCCAAGCCCCCACGGGGCCAGCCAGGCAACCACGGGGCCGGCCAGGCCCCCACGGGGACGGCCACGCCCCCACGGGTCCGGTCACGCCCCCAAGGGGACGGCCACGCCCCCACGGGGACGGCCACATCCCCACGGGCCGGCCACGCCCCACGGGGCTGGCCACGTACCCACGGGGCCGGCCACGCCACCACGGGGCCTGCAACGCCCCCACGGCGCCGGCCACGCCCCCACGGGGTCGGCCACACCACCACGGGGACGGCCACGCCCCCACGGGGCCGGCCACGCCCCCACGGGGCCGGCCACGCCCCCACGGGGTCGACCACGCCCCCACGGGGACGGCCACGCCCCCACGGGGCCGGCCACGCCCCCACGGGGCCAGTCACGTCCCCACGGGGCGGGCCACGCCCCCACGGGGCCGGCCACGCCCCCGCGAGGCCGGACATGCACCCACGGGGCCGGTCACGCCCCCACGGGGCCGGTCACGCCACCACGGAGCCGGCCGCGTCCCCACGGAGCCGGCCACGCCCCCACGGGGCCGGCCACGAACCCACGGGGCCGGCCCCGCTACCACGGGGCCGGCAACTCCCCCACGGGGCCGGCCACGCCCCCACGGGGTCGGCTACGCCCCCACGGGGACGGCCACGCCCCCACGGGGCCGGCCACGCCCCCACGGGGCCAGTCACGTCCCCACAGGGCCGGCCACGCCCCCACGGGGCCGGACACGCCCCCGCGGGGCCGGACATGCACCCACGGGGCCAGTTACGCCCCCAGGGGGCCAGTCACGCCCCCACGGAGCCGGCCGCATCCCCACGGAGCCGGCAACGCCCCCACGGGGCCGGCCACACCCCACGGGGCCGGCCACGCCCCCACAGGAACGGCCACGCCTCCACGGGGCCGGCCACGCCCCCACAGGGACAGCCCTGCCCCTACGGGGCCGGCCACGCCCCCACGGGGACGGCCACGCCCCCACGGGGCCGGCCGCGCCCCCACGGGGCCAGCCGCGCCCCCACGGGGCCGGCCACGCAGGGCCGGCCACGCACCACGATGCCGGCCACGCCCCCGCGAGGCCGGCCTCGCACCCACGGGGCCGGCCACGCCCCCACGGCGCCGGCCACAACCCACGTGGACGGCCACGTCCCCACAGGGCCATCCACGCCACCACGGGGCCGGCCACGCCCCACGGGGCCGGCCACGCCCACACGCGGCCGGCTACGCTCACACCGGGCCGGCCACGAACCCACGGGGCCGGCCACGCCCCCACGGTGTCGGCCACGCCCCCACGGGGACGGCCACGCTCCCACGTGTTTGGCTAAGCCCCCACGGGGCCGGCCACGCCCCCACGGGTCCGGCCACGACCCCACGAAAACGGCCACGCCCGCACGGGAACGGCCACGCCTCCACGGGGCCAGCCACGTCCCCACGGGGCCGGCCATGCCGCCACGAGGCATGCCACGCCCCCACGGGGCCGGCCACTCCCCCACGGGGTCGGCCACGCCCCCACTTGGACGGCCACGCCCCCACGGGGCCGGCAACGCCCCCGCTGTGCCGGCCACGCACCCACGGGGCCGGCCACGCCCCCATGGGGCCGGCCACGCCCCCACGGGGACGGCCACGTCCCCACGAGGCGGGCCACGCCCCCACGGGGACGGCCAGGTCTGCACGGGGCCGGCCACGCCCCCACGGGGCCGGCCACGCAGCCACGGGGCCGGCCACGCCCCCGCGGGGCCGGCCACGCCCCCACGGGGCCGGCCACGCCCCCACGGGGCCGGCCACGCCCCCACGGGGACGGCCACGCCCCTACGGGGCCGGCCACGCCTCCACGGGGCCAGCCACGTCCCCACGGGGCCGGCCACGCCCCCACGGGGCCGGCCACGCCCCCGCGGGGCCGGCCACGCACCCACGGGGCCGGCCACGCACCCACGGGGCCGGTCATGACCCCTCGGGGACGGCCAAGTCCCAACGGGGCCGGCCACACCCCCACGGAGCCGGCCAGGCCCCCACGGGGCCGGCCACGCCCCCACGGGGATGGCCACGGGGACGGCCACGTCCCCACGGGACCGGTTACCCCCCCACGGGGCCGGCCACGCACCCACAGAGCCGGCCACGCCGCCACAAGGCCGGCCACGCCCCCACGGGGCCGGCCACGCCCCCACGTGTTCGGCCACGCCCCCACGGGGACGGCTACGCCCCCACTGGACCGGCCACGCCCCCACGGGCCGGCCACGCTCCCACGGGGCCGGCCACGCACCCACGGGGCCGGTCATGACCCCTCGGGGACGGCCAAGTCCCAACGGGGCCGGCCACACCCCCACGGAGCCGGCCAGGCCCCCACGGGGCCGGCCACGCCCCCACGGGGATGGCCACGGGGACGGCCACGTCCCCACGGGGCCGGTTACCCCCCCCACGGGGCCGGCCACGCACCCACAGAGCCGGCCACGCCGCCACGAGGCCGGCCACGCCCCCACGGGGCCGGCCACGCCCCCACGTGTTCGGCCACGCCCCCACGGGGACGGCCACGCCCCCACGGGGCCAGTCACGTCCCCACGGGGCCGGCCACGCCCCCACGGGGCCGGACACGCCCCCGCGGGGCCGGACATGCACCCACGGGGCCGGTTACGCCCCCAGGGGGCCAGTCACGCCCCCACGGAGCCGGCCGCATCCCCACGGAGCCGGCAACGCCCCCACGGGGCCGGCCACACCCCACGGGGCCGGCCACGCCCCCACAGGAACGGCCACGCCTCCACGGGGCCGGCCACGCCCCCACAGGGACAGCCCTGCCCCTACGGGGCCGGCCACGCCCCCACGGGGACGGCCACGCCCCCACGGGGCCGGCCGCGCCCCCACGGGGCCAGCCGCGCCCCCACGGGGCCGGCCACGCAGGGCCGGCCACGCACCACGATGCCGGCCACGCCCCCGCGAGGCCGGCCTCGCACCCACGGGGCCGGCCACGCCCCCACGGCGCCGGCCACAACCCACGTGGACGGCCACGTCCCCACAGGGCCATCCACGCCACCACGGGGCCGGCCACGCCCCACGGGGCCGGCCACGCCCACACGCGGCCGGCTACGCTCACACCGGGCCGGCCACGAACCCACGGGGCCGGCCACGCCCCCACGGTGTCGGCCACGCCCCCACGGGGACGGCCACGCTCCCGCGTGTTTGGCTAAGCCCCCACGGGGCCGGCCACGCCCCCACGGGTCCGGCCACGACCCCACGAAAACGGCCACACCCCCACGGGAACGGCCACGCCTCCACGGGGCCAGCCACGTCCCCACGGGGCCGGCCATGCCGCCACGAGGCATGCCACGCCCCCACGGGGCCGGCCACTCCCCCACGGGGTCGGCCACGCCCCCACGGGGACGGCCACGCCCCCACGGGGCCGGCAACGCCCCCGCTGTGCCGGCCACGCACCCACGGGGCCGGCCACGCCCCCATGGGGCCGGCCACGCCCCCACGGGGACGGCCACGACCCCACGAGGCGGGCCACGCCTACACGGGGACGGCCAGGTCTGCACATGGCCGGCCACGCCCCCACGGGGCCGGCCACGCAGCCACGGGGCCGGCCACGCCCCCGCGGGGCCGGCCACGCCCCCACGGGGCCGGCCACGCCCCCACGGGGCCGGCCACGCCCCCACGGGTCCGGCCACGCCCCCACGGGGACGGCCACGCCCCTACGGGGCCGGCCACGCCTCCACGGGGCCAGCCACGTCCCCACGGGGCCGGCCACGCCCCCACGGGGCCGGCCACGCCCCCGCGGGGCCGGCCACGCACCCACGGGGCCGGCCACGCACCCACGGGGCCGGTCATGACCCCTCGGGGACGGCCAAGTCCCAACGGGGCCGGCCACACCCCCACGGAGCCGGCCAGGCCCCCACGGGGCCGGCCACGCCCCCACAAGGATGGCCACGGGGACGGCCACGTCCCCACGGGACCGGTTACCCCCCCCACGGGGCCGGCCACGCACCCACAGAGCCGGCCACGCCGCCACAAGGCCGGCCACGCCCCCACGGGGCCGGCCACGCCCCCACGTGTTCGGCCACGCCCCCACGGGGACGGCCACGCCCCCACTGGACCGGCCACGCCCCCACGGGCCGGCCACGCTCCCACGGGGCCGGCCACGCACCCACGGGGCCGGTCATGACCCCTCGGGGACGGCCAAGTCCCAACGGGGCCGGCCACACCCCCACGGAGCCGGCCAGGCCCCCACGGGGCCGGCCACGCCCCCACGGGGATGGCCACGGGGACGGCCACGTCCCCACGGGGCCGGTTACCCCCCCCACGGGGCCGGCCACGCACCCACAGAGCCGTCCACGCCGCCACGAGGCCGGCCACGCCCCCACGGGGCCGGCCACGCCCCCACGTGTTCGGCCACGCCCCCACGGGGACGGCCACGCCCCCACTGGACCGGCCACGCCCCCACGGGTCGGCCACGCACCCAAGGGGCCGGTTACGCCCCCACGGGGACGGCCACGTCCCCACGGGGCCGGCCACGCCCCCACGGGGACGGCCACGTCCCCACCTGGCCGGCCACGCCCCACGGGGCCGGCAACGTTCCCACGGGGCCGGCCCCGCCACCACGATGCCGGCAACTCCCCCACGGGGCCGGCCACGCCCCCACGGGGTCGGCCACGCCCCCACATGGACGGCCACGTCCCCACGGGTCCGGCCACGCCTCCACGGGGCCGGCCACGCCCCCAAGAGGCGGGCCACGCCCCCACGGGGACGGCCAGGTCTGCACGGAGCCGGCCACGCCCCCACGGGGCCGGCCACGCACCCACGGTGCCGGCCACGTTCCCACGGGGCCGGCCACGCCCCCACGGGGCCGGCCACGCCCCACAAGGCCGGCCACGCCCCCATGGGTCCGGCCACGCCCCCACGGGGACGGCCACGCCCCCACAAGACCGGCCACGCCTCCACGGGGCCAGCCACGTCCCCACAGGGCCGGCCACGCCCCCACGGGGCCGACCACGCCCCCGCGGGGCCAACCACGAACCCACGGGGCCGGCCACGCACCCACAGGGAAGGTCACGCCCCCACGGGGACGGCCACGTCCCAACGGGTCCGGCCACATCCCCATGGGGCCGGCCAGGCACCCACGGGGCCGGCCACGCCCTCACGGGGACGGCCACGTCCCCACGGGGCCGGACACGCCCCCACGGGGCTGGCCACGCACCCACGGAGCCGGCCACGCCGCCACGAGGCCGGCCATGCCCCCAAGGGGCCGGCCACGCCCCCACGTGGTCGGCCACGCCCCCACGGGGACGGCCACGCCCCCACGGGACCGGCCACGTCCCCACGGGGCCGGCCACGCACCCACGGGGCCGGCTACGCCCCCACGGGGACGGCCACTTACCCACGGGGACGGCCACGCCCCCACGGGGCCGGCAACGCCCTAGCTGTGTCGGCCACGCACCTACGGGGCAGACCACGCCCCCACGGGGCCGTCCACGCCCCCACGGGGACGGTGACGTCCCCACGGGGCCGGTCACGCCCCCATGGGGACGGCCACACCCCCACGGGGACCGCAAGGTCTGCACGGGGCCGGCCACGCCCCCACGGGGCCGGTCACGCACCTACGGGGCCGGCCACGCCCCCACGGGACCGGCCACGCTCAAACGGGGCCGGCCACGTCCCCACGGGGCCGGACACGCCCCCACGGGGCCGGCCACGACCCCACGGGACCGGCCACGCCCCCATGGGGACGGCAACGCCCCCACGGGGCTGGCCACACCTCTACGGGGCCAGCCATGTCCCCACGGGGCCGGCCAGGCCCCCACGGGGCCGGCCAGGCCCCCACGGGGCCGGCCAGGCCCCCACGGGGCCGGCCACGCCCCCACGGGGACGGACACGTCCCCACGGGGCCGGTCACGCCCCCACGGGGCCGGCCACGCACCCACGGAGCCGGTCACGCCGCCACAAGGCCGATCACGCCCCCACGGGGCCGGCCACGCCCCCACGTGGTCGGTCACGCCCCCACCGGGACGGCCACGCCCCAAGGGTCCGGCCACGCCCCCACGGTGACGGCCACGCCCCCACGGGGCCGGCCACGCAACCACGGGGCCGGCCACGCCCCCACGGGTCCGGCCACGCCCCACGGGGACGGCCACGCCCCCACGGGGCCGGCCACGCCACCACGGGGCCGGCCACGCCCCCACGGGGATGGCCACGCCCCCACGGGGCCGGCAACGCCCTAGCTGTGCCGGCCACTCACCAACGGGGCCGGCCACGCCCCCACGGGGCCGGTCACACCCCCACGGGGACGGTCACGTCCCCACGTGGCCGGCCACGCCCCCACGGGGCCGGCCACGCCCCCACGGGGACCGCCAGGTCTGCACGGGGCCGGCCACGCTTCCACGGGCCGGTCACTCACCCGCGGGGCCGGCCACGCCCCCACGGGGCCGGCCACGCCCCGACTGGGCCGGCCACATCCCCACGGGGACGGCCACGCCCCCACGGGGCCGACCACGCCCCCACGGGACCGGCCACGCCCCCACGGGGACGGCAACGCCCCCACGGGGCTGGCCACGCCTCCACGGGGCCAGCAACGTCCCCACGGGGCCGGCTACGCCCCTGCGGGGCCGGCCACGCCCCCGCGGGGCCGGCCACGCCCCCACGGGGCCGGCCAGGTCCCCACGGGGCCGGCTACGCACCCACGGGGACGGACACGTACCCACGGGTCCGGTCACGCCACCACAGGGCCGGCCACGCACCCACGGAGCCGGCCACGCCGCCACAAGGCCGGCCACGCCCCCACGGGGCCGGCCATGCCCCCACGTGGTCGGCCACGCACCCACCGGGACGGTCACGCCCCCACGGGTCCGGCCACGCCCCCACGGGGACGGCCACGCCCCCAAGGGACCGGCCACGCCACCACGGGGCCGGCCACGCCCCAACGGGGACGTCCACGCTCCCACGGGGCCGGCCACGCCACCGCGGGGCCGGCCACGCCCCCACAAGGACGGCCACGCCCCCACGGGGCCGGCCAAGTTCCCACCAGACAGGCCACGCCCCCACGGGGCCGGACACGCCCCCACGAGGTTGGCCACGCCCCCGCTGGGTCGGCCACACACCCACGGGGCCGGCCACGACCCCACGGGGCCGGCCACGCCCACACAGGGCCGGCCACGCCCCCACGGGGCCAACCACGCACCCACGGGGTTGGACACGCACCCACGAGGCCGGCCACGCCCCAACGGGGCCGGCCACGCCCCCACGGGGTCGGCCACGCCCCCACTGGGACGGCCACGCCCCCACGGGGCCGGCCACACACCCACGGGGCCGGCCACGCCCTCACGGGGACGGCCACGTCCCTACGGGGCCGGCCACGCCCCCACGGGACAGGCCACTACCCACGGGGCCGGCTACGCCCCCACGGGGCCGGCGACGCCCCCACGGGGCTGGCCACGCCCCACGGGGCCGGTCAGGCCCCCACGGGGCCGGCCAGTCCCCCACGGGGCCGGCCAGGACCCCACGGGGCCGGCCAGGCCCCCACGGGGCCGGCCAGGATCCCACGGGGCCGGCAAAGCCCCCACGGGGCCGGCCAGGTACCCACGGGCCGGCCAGGCCCCCACGGGGACGGCCACGCCCCCACGGGGCCGGCAACACCCCCACGGGGATGGCCACGCCCCCACGGGTCCGGCCACGCCCCCACGGGGACGGCCACGCCCCCAAGGGACCGGCCACGCCACCACGGGGCCGGCCACGCCCCGACGGGGACGTCCACGCTCCCACGGGTCCGGCCACGCCACCGCGGGGCCGGCCACGCCCCCACAAGGACGGCCACGCCCCCACGGGGCCGGCCACGCCTTCACGGGGCCGGCCACGCCCCCACGGGGACAGCCACGTCCCCACGGGGCCGGACACTCCCCCACGGGGACGGCCACGCCCCCACGAAGCCGTCAATGCCTCCACGGGGCCGGCCACGACCCCACGGGGCCGGCAACGCCCACACGGGGCCGGCCACGCCCCCGATGGGCCGGCCACGCATCTACGTGGCCGGCCACGCCCAAATGGGACGGCCACGCCCCCACGGGGCCGGCAAAGCCCCCACGGGGATGGCCACGCCCCCACGGGTCTGGCCACGCCCCCACGGGGACGGCCACGCCCCCAAGGGACCGGCCACGCCACAACGGGGCCGGCCACGCCCCAACGGGGACGTCCACGCTCCCACGGGGCCGGCCACGCCATCGCGGGGCCGGCCACGCCCCCACAAGGACGGCCACGCCCCCACGGGGCCGGCAACGCCCCCACGGGGCCGGCCAAGTTCCCACCGGACCGGCCACGCCCCCACGGGGCCGGACACGCCCCCACGAGGCCGGCCACGCCCCCGCTGGGTCGGCCACACACCCACGGGGCCGGCCACGACCTCACGGGGCCGGCCACGCCCACACAGGGCCGGCCACGCCCCCACGGGGCCGGCCACGCACCCACGGGGTCGGCCACGCACCCACGGGGCCGGCCACGCCCCAACGGGGCCGGCCACGCCCCCACGGGGTCGGCCACGCCCCCACTGGGACGGCCACGCCCCCACTGGGCCGGCCACACACCCACGGGGCCGGACACGCCCCCACGGGGACGGCCACGTCCCTACGGGGCCGGCCACGCTTCCACGGGACAGGCCACGCACCCACGGGGCCGGCTACGCCCCCATGGGGCCGGCCACGCCCCCACAGGGCAGGCCACGCCCCACGGGGCCGGCCAGGCCCCCACGGGGCCGGCCAGTCCCCCACGGGGCCGGCCAGGACCCCACGGGGCCGGCCAGGCCCCCACTGGGCCGGCCAGGATCCCACGGGGCCGGCCAAGCCCCCACGAGGCCGGCCAGGCACCCACGGGGCCGGCCAGGCCCCCACGGGGATGGCCACGCTCCCACGGGGCCGGCAACGCCCCCACGGGGATGGCCACGCCCCCACGGGTCCGGCCACGCCCCCACGGGGACGGCCACGCCCCCAAGGGACCGGCCACGCCACCACGGGGCCGGCCACGCCCCAACGGGGACGTCCACGCTCCCACGGGTCCGGCCACGCCACCGCGGCGCCGGCCACGCCCCCACAAGGACGGCCACGCCCCCACGGGGCCGGCAACGCCCCCACGGGGCCGGCCAAGTTCCCACCGGACCGGCCACGCCCCCACGGGGCCGGACACGCCCCCACGAGGCCGGCCACGCCCCCGCTGGGCCGGCCACACACCCACGGGGCCGGCCACGATTCCACGGGGCCGGCCACGCCCACACAGGGCCGGCCACGCACCCACGGAGCCGGCCACGCCTTCACAAGGCCGGCCACGCCCCCACGGGGCCGGCCACGCCCCCACGTGGTCGGCCACGCCCCCACCAGGACGGCCACGCCTCCACGGGTCCGGCCACGCCCCCACGGGGACGACCACGCCCCTACGGGGCCGGCCACGCCACCACGAGGCCGGCCACGCCCCCACGGGATGGCCACGCCCCCACGGGGCCGGCAACGCCCCAGCTGTGCCGGCCGCGCCCCCACGGGGCCGGCCACGCCCCCACGGGGCCGGTCACGCCCCCACGGGGACGGCCACGTCCCACGGGGCCGGCCACTCCCCCACGGGGACGGCCACGCCCCCACGGAGCCGTCAATGACCCACGGGGCCGGCCACGACCCCACGGGGCCGGCAACGCCCACACGGGGCCGGCCAAGCCCCCGATGGGTCGGCCACGCATCCACGTGGCCGGCCACGCCCCCATAGGATGGCCACGCCCCCACGGGGCCGGCAACGCCCCCACGGGGATGGCCACGCCCCAACGAATCCGGCCACGCCCCCACGGGGACGGCCACGCCCCCAAGGGACCGGCCACGCCACCACGGGGCCGGCCACGCCCCAACGGGGACGTCCACGCTCCCACGGGGCCGGCCACGCCACCGCGGGGCCGGCCACGCCCCCACAAGGACGGCCACGCCCCCACGGGGCCGGCAACGCCCCCACGGGGCCGGCCAAGTTCCCACCGGACCGGCCACGCCCCCACGGGGCCGGACACGCCCCCACGAGGCCGGCCACGCCCCCGCTGGGCCGGCCACACACCCACGGGGCCGGCCACGACCCCACGGGGCCGGCCACGCCCACACAGGGCCGGCCACGCCCCCACGGGGCCGGCCACCCATCCACGGGGTCGGCCACGCACCCACGGGGTCGGCCACGCCCCAACGGGGCCGGCCACGCCCCCACGGGGTCGGCCACGCCCCCTCTGGAACGGCCACGCCCCCACTGGGCCGGCCACGCACCCACGGGGCCGGCTACGCCCCCACGGGGACGGCCACGTCCCTACGGGGACGGCCACGCCCCCACGGGACAGTCCACGCACCCACGGGGCCGGCTACGCCCCCACGGGGCCGGCCACGCCCCCACGGGGCAGGACACGCCCCACGGGGCCGGCCAGGCCCCCACGGGGCCGGCCAGTCCCCCACGGGGCCGGCCAGGCCCCCACGGGCCGGCCAGAATCCCACGGGGCCGGCCAAGCCCCCACGGGGCCGGCCAGGCACCCACGGGGCCGGCCAGGCCCCCACGGGGACGGCCACGCCCCCACGGGGCCGGCCACGCCCCCACGGGGACGGCCACGCCCCCACAAGGACGGCCACGTCCCCACGGGGCCGGCCACGCCCCACGGGGCTGGCCACGTACCCACGGGGCCGTCCACGCCACCACGGGGCCGGCAACGCCCCCACGGCGCCGGACACGCCCCCACGGGGTCGGCCACGCCCCCTCTGGAACGGCCACGCCCCCACTGGGCCGGCCACGCACCCACGGGGCCGGCTACGCCCCCACGGGGACGGCCACGTCCCTACGGGGACGGCCACGCCCCCACGGGACAGTCCACGCACCCACGGGGCCGGCTACGCCCCCACGGGGCCGGCCACCCCCCCACGGGGCAGGACACGCCCCACGGGGCCGGCCAGGCCCCCACGGGGCCGGCCAGTTTCCCACGGGGCCGGCCAGGCCCCCACGGGCCGGCCAGAATCCCACGGGGCCGGCCAAGCCCCCACGGGGCCGGCCAGGCACCCACGGGGCCGGCCAGGCCCCCACGGGGACGGCCACGCCCCCACGGGGCCGGCCACGCCCCCACGGGGACGGCCACGCCCCCACGGGGACGGCCACGTCCCCACGGGGCCGGCCACGCCCCACGGGGCTGGCCACGTACCCACGGGGCCGTCCACGCCACCACGGGGCCGGCAACGCCCCCACGGCGCCGGACACGCCCCCACGGGGTCGGCCACACCCCCACGGTGACGGCCACGCCCCCACGGGGCCGGCCACGCCCCCACGGGCCGGCCACTTCCCCACGGGGCCGGCCACGCCCCACGGGGCTGGCCACGCACCCACGGGCCGGCCACGCCACCACGGGGCCGGCAACGCCCCCACGGCGCCGGCCACGCCCTCACGGGGTCGGCCACACCCCCACGGGGACGGCCACGCCCCCACGGGGCCGGCCACGCCCCCACGGGGTCGGCCACACCCCCACGGGGACGGCCACGACCCACGGGGCCAGCCACGCCCCCACGGGGCCAGTCACGTCCCCACGGGGCGGGTCACGCCCCCACGGGGCCGGCCACGCCCCCGCGAGGCCGGACATGCTCCCACGGGGCCGGTCACGCCCCCACGGGACCGGTCACGCCATCACGGAGCCGGCCGCGTCCCCACGGAGCCGGCCACACCCCCACGGGGCCGGCCACACCCCACGGGGCAAGCCACGCCCACACGAGGCCGGCCACGCCCCCACGGGGACGGCCCCGCCCCCACGGGGCCGTCCACGCCCCCACGGGGACGACCATGCCCCCACGGGCCGACCAGGCCCCCACGGGGCCGGCCAGTCCTCCACGGGGCCGGCCAGGACCCCACGGGGCCGGCCAGGACTCCACGGGGCCGGCCAGGACCCCACGGGGCCGGCCAGGCCCCCACGGGGCCGGCCTGGCCCCCACGGGGCCGGCCAGGCCCCCACGGGGACGGCACGCCCCCACGGGTCCGGCCACGCCCCCACGGGGACGGCCACGTTCCCACGGGGACGGCCACTTTCCCACCTGGCCGGCCACGCCCCACGGGGCCGGCCACGTACCCACGGGACCAGTCCCGCCACCTAGGGGCCGGCAACTCCCTCACGGGGCCGGCCACGCCCCCACGGGGTCGGCCACGCCCCCACGGGGACGGCCACGCCCCCACGGGGCCGGCCACGCCCCCACGGGGCCAGTCACGTCCCCACGGGGCCAGCCACGCCCCCACGGGGCCGGACACGCCCCGCGGGGCCGGACATGCACCCACGGGACCGGTCACGCCCCCACGGGGCCAGTCACGCCCCCACGGAGCCGGCCACGTCCACACGGAGCCAACCACGCTTCCAAGGGGCCGGCCACATCCCACGGGGCCGGCCACGCCCCCACGGGGCCGGCCACGTCCCCACGGGGACGGCAACGCCCCCACGGGGGTGTCCACTCCTCCACGGGGCCACCAACGTCCCCACGGGGCTGGCCACGCCCCCACGTGGCCAACCACGCCCCCGCGGGGCCGGCCACGTTCCCGCGGGGCCGACCACGCCCCCACGGGGCCGGCCACGCCCCCACAAGGACGGACACGTCCCCACAGGGCCGGTCACGCCCCCACGGGGCCGGCCACGCACCCACGGAGCCGGCCACGCCGCCACAAGGCCGGCCACGCCCCCACGGGGCCGGCCACACCCCACGGGGTTGGCCACGCCCCCACGGGGCCGGCCACGCCCCCACGGGGCCGGCCACGTCCTCACGGGGCCGGCCACGCCCCCACGGGGCCGGCCACGCCCCCACGGGACCGGCCACGCCCCCACGGGGACGGCAACGCCCCCACGGGGCTGGCCACGCCTCCACGGGGCCACCAACGTCCCCACGGGGCCGGCCACGCCCCCACGGGGCCGGCCACGCCCCCGCGGGGCCGGCCTCGCCCCTACGGGGCCGGCCACGCCCCCACGGGGACGGACACGTTTCCACGGGGCCAGTGACGCCCCACGGGGCCGGCCACGCACCCACGGAGCCGGCCACGCCGCCACAAGGTCGGCCACGCCCCCACGGGGCCGGCCACGCCCCCACGTGGTCGGCCACGCCCCCACGTGGTCGGCCACGCCCCCACCGGGACGGCCACGCCCCCACGGGTCCGGCCACGCCCCCACGGGGACGGCCACGCCCCCACGGGGCCGGCCACGCCACCACAGGGCCGGCCACGCCCCCACGGGACGGCCACGCCCCCACGGGGCCGGCAACGCCCCTGCTGTTCCGGCCACGCACCCACGGGGCCGGCCACGCCCCCACGGCGCCGACCACGCCCCCAGGGGGCCGGCCACGCCCCCATGGGTTTGGCCACGCACCCACGGGGACAGCCAGGTCTGCACGGGGCCGGCCACGCATCCACAGCATTGGCCACGTCGACACGGGGCCGACCACGCCCCCGGTAGGCCGGCCACGCATCTACGTGGCCGGCCACGCCCCCATGGGGACGGCCACGCCCCCACGGGGCTGGCAACGCCCCCACGGGGATTGTCACGCCCCCACGGGTCCGGCCACGCCCCCACGGGGACGGCCACGCCCCCAAGAAGCCGGCCACGCCACCACGGGGCCGGCCACGCCCCAACGGGGACGTCCACGCCCCCACGGGGCCGGCCACGCCACCGCGGGGCCGGCCACGCCCCCACGGGGCCGGCAACGCCCCCACGGGGCCGGCCAAGTTCCCACCGGACCGGCCACGCCCCCACGGGGCCGGACACGCCCCCACGAGGCCGGCCACGCCCCCGCTGGGCCGGCCACACACCCACAGGGCCGGCCACGACCCCACGGGGCCGGCCACGCCCACTCAGGGCCGGCCACGCCCCCACGGGCCGGCCACGCACCCACGGGGTCGGCCACGCTCCCACGGGGCCGGCCACGTCCCAACGGGGCCGGCCACCCCCCCATGGGGTCGGCCACGCCCCCACGATGACGGCCACGCCCCCACGGGGCCGGCCAGGACCCCACGGGGCCGGCCAGGCCCCCACGGGGCCGGCCAGGATCCCACGGGGCCGGCCAAGCCCCCACGGGGCCGGCCAGGCACCCACCGGGCCGGCCAGGCCCCCACGGGGACAGCCACGCCCCCACGGGTCCGGTCGCGCCCCCACGGGGACGGCCACGCCCCCACGGGGACGGCCACGTCCCCACGGGGCCGGCCACGCCCCACGGGGCTGGCCACGTACCCACGGGGCCGGCCACGCCACCACGGGGCCGGCAACGCCCCCACGGCGCCGGCCACGCCCCCACGGGGTCGGCCACACCCCCACGGGGACGGCCACGCCCCCACGGGGCCGGCCACGCCCCCACGGGGCCGGCCACGCCCCCACGGGGACGGCCACGCCCCTACGGAACCGGCCACGCCCCCACTGCGCCAGTCACGTCCCCACAAGGCGGGCCACGCCCCCACGGGGACGGCCACGCCTCCACGGGGCCGGCCACGCCCCCACGGGGCCAGTCACGTCCCCTCGGGGCGGGTCACGCCCCCTCGGGGCCGGCCACGCCCCCGCGAGGCCGGACATGCACCCACGGGGCCGGTCACGCCCCCACGGGACCGGTCACGCCACCACGGAGCCGGCCGCGTCCCCACGGAGCCGGCCACGCCCCCAAGGGGCCGGCCACACCCCACGGGGCCGGCCACGCCCCCACGGGGCCGGCCACGCCCCCACGGGGCCGACCAGGCCCCCACAGGGCCGGCCAGTCCCCCACGGGGCCGGCCAGGACCCCACGGGGCCGGCCAGGCCCCCACGGGGCCGGCCACGTACCCACGGGGCCGGCCACGCCACCACGGGGCCGGCAACGCCCCCACGGCGCCGGCCACGCCCCCACGGGGCCTGCCACGCCCCCACGGGGTCGCCACACCCCCACGGGGACGGCCACGCCCCCACGGGGCCGGCCACGCCCCCACGGGGCCAGTCACGTTCCCACGGGGCGGGCCACGCCCCCACGGGGACGGCCACGCCCCCACGGGGCCGGCCACGCCCCCATGGGGCCAGTCACGTCCCCACGGGGCGGGCCACGCCCCCTCTGGGCCGGCCACGCCCCCGCGAGGCCGGACATGCACCCACGGGGCCGGTCACGCCCCCACGTGGCCGGTCACGCCACTACGTAGCCGTCCGCATCCCCACGGAGCCGGTCACGCCCCCACGGGACCGGCCACACCCCACGGGGCCGGCCACGCCCCCACGGGGCTGGCCACGCCCCCACGGGGCCGACCAGGCCCCCACGGGGCCATCCACGCCCCCACAGGGACGGCCAGGACCCCACGGGGCCGGCCAGGCCCCAACGGGGCCGGCCAGGATCCCACGGGGCCGGCCAAGCCCCCACGGGGCCGGCCAGGCACCCACGGGGCCGGCCAGGCCCCCACGGGGACGGCCACGCCCCCACGGGTCCAATCACGACCCCACGGGGACGTCCACGCCCCCACGGGGACGGCCACGTCCCCACGGGCCGGCCACGCCCCACGGGGCTGGCCACGTACCCACGGGGCCGGCCACGCCACCACGGGGCCGGCAACGCTCCCACGGCGCCGGCCACGCCCCCACGGGGTCGGCCACAACCCCACGGTGACGGCCATGCCCCCACGGGGCCGGCCACGCCCCAGCGGGGCCGGCCACGCCCCCACGGGTTCGGCCACACCCCCACGGGGACGGCCACACCCCCGCGGGGCCGGCCACGCCCCCACGGGGCCAGTAACGTCCCCACGGGGCGGGCCACGGCCCCACGGGGACGGCTACGCCCCCACGGGGCTGGCCACGCCCCCACGGGGCCAGTCACGTCCCCAATGGGCGGGCCACGCCCCCGCGAGGCCGGACATGCACCCACGGGGCCGGTCACGCCCCCACGGGGCCGGTCACGCCACCACGGAGTTGGCCGCGTCCCCACGGAGCCGGCCACGCCCCCACGGGGCCGGCCACATCCCACGGGGCAGGCCACGCCCCCACGGGACCGGCCACGCCCCCACGGGGACGGCACCGCCCCCACGGGGCCGTCCACGCACCCACGGGGACGGCCATGCCCCCACGGGCCGGCCAGGCCCCCACAGGCCGGCCAGGACCCCACGGGGCCGGCCAGGCCCACACTGGGCCGGCCAAGCCCCCACGGGGACGGCCACGCCCCCACGGGTTCGGCCAGGCCCCCACGGGGACGGCCACGCCCCCACGGGGACGGCCACGTCCCCACCTGGCCGGCCACGCACCACGGGGCCGGACACGTCCCCACGGGGCCGGTCACGCCCCCACGGGGCCGGCCACGCACCCACGGAGCCGGCGACGCCGCCACAAGGCCGGCCACGCCCCCACGGGGCCGGCCACACCCCACGGGGTTGGCCACGCCCCCACGGGGCCGGCCACGCCCCCACGGGGCCGGCAATGTCCCCACGTGGCCGGCCACGCCCCCACGGGGCCGGCCACGCCCCCAGGGGGCCGGCCACGCCCCCATGGGTTTGGCCACGCACCCACGGGGACAGCCAGGTCTGCACGGGGCCGGCCACGCCCCCACGGGGCCGGCCACGCATCCACGGCATTAGCCACGCCCCCACGGGGCCGGCCACGCCCCCACAGGGCCGGCAACGCCGACACGGGGCCGACCACGCCCCCGGTAGGCCGGCCACGCATCTACGTGGCCGGCCACGCCCCCATGGGGACGGCCACGCCCCCACGGGGCCGGCAACGCCCCCACGGGAATTGTCACGCCCCACGGGTCCGGCCACGCCCCCACGGGGACGGCCACGCCCCCAAGAGACCGGCCACGCCACCACGGGGCCGGCCACGCCCCAACGGGGACGTCCACGCCCCCACGGGGCCGGCCACGCCACCGCGGGGCCGGCCACGCCCCCACAAGGACGGCCACGCCCCCACGGGGCCGGCAACGCCCCCACGGGGCCGGCCAAGTTCCCACCGGACCGGCCACGCCCCCACGGGGCCGGACACGCCCCCACGAGGCCGGCCACGCCCCCGCTGGGCCGGCCACACACCCACGGGGCCGGCCACGACCCCACGGGGCCGGCCACGCCCACTCAGGACCGGCCACGCCCCCACGGAGCCGGCCACGCACCCACGGGGTCGGCCACGCTCCCACGGGGCCGGCCACGTCCCAACGGGGCCGGCCACCTCCCCATGGGGTCGGCCACGCCCCCACGGGGACGGCCACGCCCCTACGGGGCCGGCCACGCACCCACGGGGCCGGCTACGCCCCCACGGGGACGGCCACGTCCCCACGGGGCCGGCCACGCCCCCACGGGGCAGGCCACGCACCCACGGGGCCGGCTACGCCCCCACGGGGCCGGCCACGCCCCCACGGGGCAGGCCACGCCCCCACGGGGCCGACCAGGCCCCCACGGGGCCGACCAGTCCCCCACGGGGCCGGCCAGGACCCCACGGGGCCGGCCAGGCCCCCACGGGGCCGGCCAGGATCCCACGGGGCCGGCCAAGCCCCCACGGGGCCGGCTAGGCACCCACGGAGCCGGCCAGGCCCCCACGGGGACGGCCACGCCCCCACAGGTCCGGTCACGCCCCCACGGGGACGGCCACGCCCCCACGGGGACGGCCACGTCCCCACGGGGCCGGCCACGCCCCACGGGGCTGGCCACGTACCCACGGGGCCGGCCACGCCACCACTGGGCCGGCAACGCCCCCACGGCGCCGGCCACGCCCCCACGGGGTCGGCCACACCCCCACGGGGACGGCCACGCCCCCACGGGGCCGGCCACGCCCCCACGGGGCCGGCCACGCCCCCACGGGGACGGCCACGCCCCCACGGAACCGGCCACGCCCCCACGGCGCCAGTCACGTCCCCACGGGGCGGGCCACGCCCCCACGGGGACGGCCACGCCTCCACGGGGCCGGCCACGCCCCCACGGGGCCAGTCACGTCCCCACGGGGCGGGCCACGCCCCCTCGGGGCCGGCCACGCCCCCGCGAGGCCGGACATGAACCCACGGGGCCGGTCACGCCCCCACGGGGCCGGTCACGCCACCACGGAGCCGGCCGCGTCCCCACGGAGCCGGCCACGCCCCCAAGGGGCCGGCCATACTCCACGGGGCCGGCCACGCCCCCACGGGGCCAACCACGCCCCCACGGGGCCGACCAGGCCCCCACGGGGCCGGCCAGTCCCCCACGGGGCCGGACAGGACCCCACGGGGCCGGCCAGGCCCCCACGGGGCCGGCCACGTACCCACGGGGCCGGCCACGCCACCACGGGGCCGGTAACGCCCCCACGGCGCCGGCCACGCCCCCACGGGGTCGGCCACACCCCCACGGGGACGGCCACGCCCCCACGGGGCCGGCCACGCCCCCACGGGGCCTGCCACGCCCCCACGGGTAGGGCCACACCCCCACGGGGACGGCCACGCCCCCACGGGGCCGGCCACGCCCCCACGGGGCCAGTCACGTCCCCACGGGGCGGGCCACGCCCCCTCTGGGCCGGCCACGCCCCCGCGAGACCGGACATGCACCCACGGGGCCGGTCACGCCCCCACGGGGCCGGTCACGCCACCACGTAGCCGGCCGCGTCCCCACTGAGCCGGTCACGCCCCCACGGGACCGGCCACACCCCACGGGGCCGGCCACTCCCCCACGGGGCCCGCCACGCCCCCACGGGGCCGACCAGGCCCCCACGGGGCCGTCCACGCCCCCACAGGGACGGCCAGGACCCCACGGGGCCGGCCAGGCCCCCACGGGGCCGGCCAGGATCCCACGGTGCCGGCCAAGCCCCCACGGGGCCGGCCAGGCACCCACGGGGCCGGCCAGGCCCCCACGGGGACGGCCACGCCCCCCCCGGGTCCAATCACGACCCCACGAGGACGTCCACGCCCCCACGGGGACGGCCACGTCCCCACGGGGCCGGCCACGCCCCACGGGGCTGGCCACGTACCCACGGGGCCGGCCACGCCACCACGGGGCCGACAACGCCCCCACGGCGCCGGCCACGCCCCCACGGGGTCGGCCACACCCCCACGGGGACGGCCATGCCCCCACGGGGCCGGCCACGCCCCAGCGGGGCCGGCCACGCCCCCACGGGTTCGGCCACACCCCCACGGGGACGGCCACACCCCCACGGGGCCGGCCACGCCCCCACGGGGCCAGTAACGTCCCCACGGGGCGGGCCACGGCTCCACGGGGACGGCTACGCCCCCACGGGGCTGGCCACGCCCCCACGGGGCCAGTCACGTCCCCAATGGGCGGGCCACGCCCCCTCGGGGCCGGCCACGCCCCCGCGAGGCCGGACATGCACCCACGGGGCTGGTCACGCCCCCACGGGGCAGGTCACGCCACCACGGAGCCGGCCGCGTCCCCACGGAGCCGGTCACGCCCCCACGGGACCGGCCACACCCCACGGGGCCGGCCACGCCCCCACGGGGCCGGCCACGCCCCCACGGGGCCGACCAGGCCCCCACGGGGCCGTCCACGCCCCCACAGGGACGGCCAGGACCCCACGGGGCCGGCCAGGCCCCCACGGGGCCGGCCAGGACCCCACGGGGCCGGCCAGGCCCACACGGGGCCGGCCAAGCCCCCACGGGGACGGCCACGCCCCCACGGGTTCGGCCAGGCCCCCACGGGGACGGCCACGCCCCCACGGGGACGGCCACGTCCCCACCTGGCCGGCCACGCACCACGGGGCCGGACACGTACCCACGGGGCCGGCCCCGCCACCACGGGGCCGGAAACTCCCCCACGGGGCCGGCCACGCCCCCACGGGGTCGGCCACGCCCCCACGGTGACGGCCACGCCCCCACGGGGCCGGCCACGCCCCCACGGGGCCAGTCACTTCCCCACGGGGCCGGCCACCCCCCCACGGGGCCGGACACGCCCCCGCGGGGCCGGACATGCACCCACGGGGCCGGTCACGCCCCCACAAGGCCGGTCACGCCACCACGGAGCCGGCCGCGTCCCCACGGAGCCGGCCACGCCCCCACGGGGCTGGCCACACCCCACGGGGCAGGCCACGCCCCCACGGGACCGGCCACGCCCCAGCGGGGCCGGCCACGCCCCCACGGGTTCGGCCACACCCCCACGGGGACGGCCACACCCCCACGGGGCCGGCCACGCCCCCACGGGGCCAGTAACGTCCCCACGGGGCGGGCCACGGCTCCACGGGGACGGCTACGCCCCCACGGGGCTGGCCACGCCCCCACGGGGCCAGTCACGTCCCCAATGGGCGGGCCACGCCCCCTCGGGGCCGGCCACGCCCCCGCGAGGCCGGACATGCACCCACGGGGCTGGTCACGCCCCCACGGGGCAGGTCACGCCACCACGGAGCCGGCCGCGTCCCCACGGAGCCGGTCACGCCCCCACGGGACCGGCCACACCCCACGGGGCCGGCCACGCCCCCACGGGGCCGGCCACGCCCCCACGGGGCCGACCAGGCCCCCACGGGGCCGTCCACGCCCCCACAGGGACGGCCAGGACCCCACGGGGCCGGCCAGGCCCCCACGGGGCCGGCCAGGACCCCACGGGGCCGGCCAGGCCCACACGGGGCCGGCCAAGCCCCCACGGGGACGGCCACGCCCCCACGGGTTCGGCCAGGCCCCCACGGGGACGGCCACGCCCCCACGGGGACGGCCACGTCCCCACCTGGCCGGCCACGCACCACGGGGCCGGACACGTACCCACGGGGCCGGCCCCGCCACCACGGGGCCGGAAACTCCCCCACGGGGCCGGCCACGCCCCCACGGGGTCGGCCACGCCCCCACGGTGACGGCCACGCCCCCACGGGGCCGGCCACGCCCCCACGGGGCCAGTCACTTCCCCACGGGGCCGGCCACCCCCCCACGGGGCCGGACACGCCCCCGCGGGGCCGGACATGCACCCACGGGGCCGGTCACGCCCCCACAAGGCCGGTCACGCCACCACGGAGCCGGCCGCGTCCCCACGGAGCCGGCCACGCCTCCACGGGGCTGGCCACACCCCACGGGGCAGGCCACGCCCCCACGGGACCGGCCACGCCCCCACGGGGACGGCCCCGCCCCCACGGGGCCGTCCACGCCCCCACGGGGACGGCCATGCCCCCACGGGCCGGCCAGGCCCCCACGGGGCTGGCCAGGACCCCACGGGGCCGGCCAGGCCCACACGGGGCCGGCCAAGCCCCCACGGGGACGGCCATGCCCCCACGGGTTTGGCCAGGCCCCCACGGGGACGGCCACGCCCCCACGAGGACGGCCACGTCCCCACCTGGCCGGCCACGCACCACGGGACCGGACACGTCCCCACGGGGCCGGCCCAGCCACCACGGGGCCGGCCACGCCCCACGGGGCCGGCCACGTCCCCACGCGGCCGGCCACGCCCACACCGGGCCGGCCACGAACCCACGGGGCCGGCCACGCCCCCATGGTGTCGGCCACGCCCCCACAGGGACGGCCACGCTCCCACGGGTTTGGCTAAGCCCCCACGGGGCCGGCCACGCCCCCACGGGCCCGGCCACGACCCCACGAGGACGGCCACGCCCCCACGGGAACGTCCACGCCTCCACGGGGCCAGCCACGTCCCCACGGGGCCGGCCACGCCCCCACTGGGTTGTCCATGCCCCCGCGGGGCCGGCCACGCACTCACGGGGCCGGCCACGCCCCCACGGGGCCGGTCACGCCCCCACGGGGACGGCCACGTCCCAACGGGGCCGTCCACGCCCCCACGGGGCCGGCCACACACCCACGGGGCCGGCCACGACCCCACGTGGCCGGCCACGCCCACTCAGGGCCGGCCACGCCCCCACGGGGCCGGCCACGCACCCACGGGGTCGGCCACGCTCCCACGGGGCCGGCCACGTCCCAACGGGGCCGGCCACCTCCCCATGGGGTCGGCCACGCCCCCACGGGGACGGCCACGCCCCCACGGGGCCGGCCACGCACCCACGGGGCCGGCTACGCCCCCACGGGGACGGCCACGTCCCCACGAGGCCGGCCACGCCCCCACGGGGCAGGCCACGCACCCACGGGGCCGGCTACGCCCCCACGGGGCCGGCCACGCCCCTACGGGGCAGGCCACGCCCCCACGGGGCCGACCAAGCCCCCACGGGGCCGACCAGTCCCCCACGGGGCCGGCCAGGACCCCACGGGGCCGGCCAGGCCCCCACGGGGCCGGCCAGGATCCCACGGGGCCGGCCAAGCCCCCACGGGGCCGGCTAGGCACCCACGGAGCCGGCCAGGCCCCCACGGGGACGGCCACGCCCCCACGGGTCCGGTCACGCCCCCACGGGGACGGCCACGCCCCCACGGGGACGGCCACGTCCCCACGGGGCCGGCCACGCCCCACGGGGCTGGCCACGTACCCACGGGGCCGGCCACGCCACCACGGGGCCGGCAACGCCCCCACGGCGCCGGCCACGCCCCCACGGGGTCGGCCACACCCCCACGGGGACGGCCACGCCCCCACGGGGCCGGCCACGCCCCCACGGGGCCGGCCACGCCCCCACGGGGACGGCCACGCCCCCACGGAACCGGCCACGCCCCCACGGCGCCAGTCACGTCCCCACGGGGCGGGCCACGCCCCCACGGGGACGGCCACGCCTCCACGGGGCCGGCCACGCCCCCACGGGGCCAGTCACGTCCCCACGGGGCGGGCCACGCCCCCTCGGGGCCGGCCACGCCCCCGCGAGGCCGGACATGAACCCACGGGGCCGGTCACGCCCCCACGGGGCCGGTCACGCCACCACGGAGCCGGCCGCGTCCCCACGGAGCCGGCCACGCCCCCAAGGGGCCGGCCACACTCCACGGGGCCGGCCACGCCCCCACGGGGCCAACCACGCCCCCACGGGGCCGACCAGGCCCCCACGGGGCCGGCCAGTCCCCCACGGGGCCGGACAGGACCCCACGGGGCCGGCCAGGCCCCCACGGGGCCGGCCACGTACCCACGGGGCCGGCCACGCCACCACGGGGCCGGCAACGCCCCCACGGCGCCGGCCACGCCCCCACAAGGTCGGCCACAACCCCAAGGGGACGGCCACGCCCCCACGGGGCCGGCCACGCCCCCACGGGGCCTGCCACGCCCCCACGGGTAGGGCCACACCCCCACGGGGACGGCCACGCCCCCACGGGGCCGGCCACGCCCCCACGGGGCCAGTCACGTCCCCACGGGGCGGGCCACGCCCCTTCTGGGCCGGCCACGCCCCCGCGAGGCCGGACATGCACCCACGGGGCCGGTCACGCCCCCACGGGGCCGGTCACGCCACCACGTAGCCGGCCGCGTCCCCACTGAGCCGGTCACGCCCCCACGGGACCGGCCACACCCCACGGGGCCGGCCACGTCCCCACGGGGCCGGCCACGCCCCCACGGGGCCGACCAGGCCCCCACGGGGCCGTCCACGCCCCCACAGGGACGGCCAGGACCCCACGGGGCCGGCCAGGCCCCCACGGGGCCGGCCAGGATCCCACGGTGCCGGCCAAGCCCCCACGGGGCCGGCCAGGCACCCACGGGGCCGGCCAGGCCCCCACGGGGACGGCCACGCCCCCCCGGGTCCAATCACGACCCCACGAGGACGTCCACGCCCCCACGGGGACGGCCACGTCCCCACGGGGCCGGCCACGCCCCACGGGGCTGGCCACGTACCCACGGGGCCGGCCACGCCACCACGGGGCCGACAACGCCCCCACGGCGCCGGCCACGCCCCCACGGGGTCGGCCACACCCCCACGGGGCCGGCCACGCCCCAGCGGGGCCGGCCACGCCCCCACGGGTTCGGCCACACCCCCACGGGGACGGCCACACCCCCACGGGGCCGGCCACGCCCCCACGGGGCCAGTAACGTCCCCACGGGGCGGGCCACGGCCCCACGGGGACGGCTACGCCCCCACGGGGCTGGCCACGCCCCCACGGGGCCAGTCACGTCCCCAATGGGCGGGCCACGCCCCCTCGGGGCCGGCCACGCCCCCGCGAGGCCGGACATGCACCCACGGGGCTGGTCACGCCCCCACGGGGCCGGTCACGCCACCACGGAGCCGGCTGCGTCCCCACGGAGCCGGTCACGCCCCCACGGGACCGGCCACACCCCACGGGGCCGGCCACGCCCCCACGGGGCCGGCCACGCCCCCACGGGGCCGACCAGGCCCCCACGGGGTCGTCCACGCCCCCACAGGGACGGCCAGGACCCCACGGGGCCGGCCAGGCCCCCACGGGGCCGGCCAGGACCCCACGGGGCCGGCCAGGCCCACACGGGGCCGGCCAAGCCCCCACGGGGACGGCCACGCCCCCACGGGTTCGGCCAGGCCCCCACGGGGACGGCCACGCCCCCACGGGGACGGCCACGTCCCCACCTGGCCGGCCACGCACCACGGGGCCGGACACGTACCCACGGGGCCGGCCCCGCCACCACGGGGCCGGCAACTCCCCCACGGGGCCGGCCACGCCCCCACGGGTTCGGCCACGCCCCCACGGGGACGGCCACGCCCCCACGGGGCCGGCCACGCCCCCACGGGGCCAGTCACTTCCCCACGGGTCCGGCCACCCCCCCACGGGGCCGGACACGCCCCCGCGGGGCCGGACATTCACCCACGAGGCCGGTCACGCCCCCACAAGGCCGGTCACGCCACCACGGAGCCGGCCGCGTCCCCACGGAGCCGGCCACGCCCCCACGGGGCTGGCCACACCCCACGGGGCAGGCCACGCCCCCACGGGACCGGCCACGCCCCCACGGGGACGGCCCCGCCCCCACGGGGCCGTCCACGCCCCCACGGGGACGGCCATCCCCCCACGGGCCGGCCAGGACCCCACGGGGCTGGCCAGGACCCCACGGGGCCGGCCAGGCCCACACGGGGCCGGCCAAGCCCCCACGGGGACGGCCACGCCCCCACGGGTTTGGCCAGGCCCCCACGGGTACGGCCACGCCCCCACGAGGACGGCCACGTCCCCACCTGGCCGGCCACGCACCACGGGACCGGACACGTCCCCACGGGGCCGGCCCAGCCACCACAAGGCCGGCCACGCCCCACGGGGCCGGCCACGTCCCCACGCGGCCGGCCACGCCCACACCGGGCCGGCCACGAACCCACGGGGCCGGCCACGCCCCCACGGTGTCGGCCACGCCCCCACAGGGACGGCCACGCCCCCATGGGTTTGGCTAAGCCCCCACGGGGCCGGCCACACCCCCACGGGCCCGGCCACGACCCCACGAGGACGGCCACGCCCCCACGGGAACGTCCACGCCTCCACGGGGCCAGCCACGTCCCCACGGGGCCGGCCACGCCCCCACTGGGCCGTCCAGGCCCCCGCGGGGCCGGCCACGCACTCACGGGGCCGGCCACGCCCCCACAAGGCCGGTCACGCCCCCACGGGGACGGCCACGTCCCAACGGGGCCGTCCACGCCCCCACGGGGCCGGCCAGGCACCCACGGGGTCGGCCACGCCCCCACGTGGACGGCCACGTCCCCACGGGGCCGGTCACGCCCCCACGGGGCCGGCCACGCCGCCACGAGGCCGGCCACGCCCCCACGTGGCCGGCCACGCCCCCACGGGGTCGGCCACGCCCCCACGGGGACGGCCACGCATCCACGGGTCCGGCCACGCCCCCACGGGGACGGCCACGCCCCCACGGGGCTGGCCACGCTACCACGGGGCCGGCCACGCCCCCACGGGGCCGGCCAGGCCCCCACGGGGCCGGCCGCGCCCCCACGGGCACGGCCACGTCCCCACGGGGCCGGTCACGCCCCCACGGGGCCGGCCACGCACCCACGGGGCCAGCCACGCCGTTACGAGGCCGAACACGCCCCCACGGGGACGGCCACGCCCCCACGGGACCGGCCACGCCCCCACGGGGCCGGCCACGCACCCACGGTGCAGGCTACGCCCCCACGGGGATGGCCACGTGCCCACGGGGCCGGCCACGCCCCCACGGGGACGGCCACATCCCCACCTTGCCGGCTACGCCCCACGGGGCCGGCCACGTACCCACGGGGCCGGCCCCGCCACCACGGTGCCGGCAACTCCCCCACGGGGCCGGCCACGCGCCCACGGGGTTTGCCACACCCCCACGGGGACGGCCACATCCCCACGGGGCCGGCCACGCCCCCACGGGGCCGGCCACACCCCCACGAGGCGGGCCACGCACACCCGGGACCGGCTACACCCCCACGGGGACGGCCACGCCCGCACGGGGCCGGCAACGCCCCCGCTGTGCCTGCTACGCACCCACAATGCCGGCCACGCCCCCATGGGGCCGGCCACCCCCCCACGGGGACGGACACGTCCCCACGGGGCTGGACACACCCCCACGGAGCAGGCAACGCCCCCACGAGGCGGGCCACGCCCCCACGCGGACGGCCATGTCTGCACGGGACCGGCCACGCCCCCACGGGGCCGGCCACGCACCCGCTGTGCCGGCCACGCATCCACGGGGCCGGCCACGCTTCCATGGGGCCAACCACGCCCCCACGGGGACGGCCACGTCCCCCAGGGGCCGGCCACGCCTCCACGGGGCCGGCAACGCCCCCACGAGGCGGGCCACGCCCCCACGGGGACGGCCAGGTCTTCACGGTGCCGGCCACGCCCCCACGGGGCCGGCCACGCCCCCACAGGGCCGGCCACGCCCCCACGGGGCCGCCACGCCCCCACAGGGCCGGCCACTCCCCCACGGGGCCGGCCACGCCCCCACGGGGCCGGCCACGCCCCCACGGGGCCGGCAACGCCCCCATGGGGCCAGTCACGTCCCCACGGGGCGGGCCACGCCCCCTCTGGGCCGGCCACGCACCCGCGAGGCCGGACATACACCCACGGGGCCGGTCACGCCCCCACGGGTCCGGTCACGCCACCACGTAGCCGGCCGCGTCCCCACGGAGCCGGTCACGCCCCCACGGGACCGGCCACACCCCACGGGGCCGGCCAAGCCCCCACGGGGCCGGCCACGCCCCCACGGGGCCGACCAGGCCCCCACGGGGCCGTCCACGCCCCCACAGGGACGGCCAGGACCCCACGGGGCCGGCCAGGCCCCCACGGGGCCGGCCAGGATCCCACGGGGCCGGCCATGCCCCCACGGGGCCGGCCAGGCACCCACGGGGCCGGCCAGGCCCCCACGGGGACGGCCACGCCCCCACGGGTCCAATCACGACCCCACGGGGACGTCCACGCCCCCACGGGGACGGCCACGTCCCCACGGGGCCGGCCACGCCCCACGGGGCTGGCCACGTACCCACGGGACCGGCCACGCCACCACGGGGCCGGCAACGCCCCCACGGCGCCGGCCACGCCCCCACGGGGTCGGCCACACCCCCACGGGGACGGCCATGCCCCCACGGGGCCGGCCACGCCCCCACGGGGCCGGCCACGCCCCCACGGGTTCGGCCACACCCCCACGGGGACGGCCACACCCCCACGGGGCCGGCGACGCCCCCACGGGGCTAGTAACGTCCCCACGGGGCGGGCCACGGCCCCACGGGGACGGCTACGCCCCCACGGGGCTGGCCACGCCCCCACGGGGCCAGTCACGTTCCCAATGGGCGGGCCACGCCCCCTCGGGGCCGTCCACGCCCCCGCGAGGCCGGACATGCACCCACGGGGCCGGTCACGCTTCCACGGGGCCGGTCACGCCACCACGGAGCCGGCCGCGTCCCCACGGAGCCGGCCACGCCCCCACGGGGCCGGCCACACCCTACGGGGCAGGCCACGCCTTCACGGGACCGGCCACGCCCCCACGGGGACGGCCCCGCCCCCACGGGGCCGTCCACGCCCCCACGGGGACGGCCATGCCCCCACGGGCCGGCCAGGCCCCCACGGGGCCGGCCAGGACCCCACGGGGCCGGCCAGGCCCACACGGGGCCGGCCAAGCCCCCACGGGGACGGCCACGCCCCCACGGGTTCGGCCAGGCCCCCACGGGGACGGCCACGCCCCCACGGGGACGGCCACGTCCCCACCTGGCTGGCCACGCACCACGGGGCCGGACACGTACCCACGGGGCCGGCCCCGCCACCACGGGGCCGGCAACTCCCCCACAAGGCCGGCCACGCCCCCACGGGGTCGGCCACGCCCCCACGGGGACGGCCACGCCCCCACGGAGCCGGCCACGCCCCCACGGGGCCAGTCACGTCCCCACGGGGCCGGCCACCCCCCCACGGGGCCGGACACGCCCCCGCGGGGCCGGACATGCACCCACGGGGCCGGTCACGCCCCCACAAGGCCAGTCACGCCCCCACGGAGCCGGCCGCATCCCCACGGAGCCGGCCACGCCCCCACGGGGCCGGCCACACCCCACGGGGCCGGCCACGCCCCCACGGGGACGGCCACGCCCCCACAAGGCCGGCCACGCCCCCACAGAGACGGCCCCGCCCCCACGGGGCCGGCCACGCCCCCACGGGGACTGCCACGCCCTCACGGGGCCAGCCGCGCCTCCACGGGGCCGGCCACGTAGGTCCGGCCACGCCACCACGGGGCCGGCCACGCCCCCGCGGGGCCGGCCTCGCACACACGGGGCCAGCCACGCCCCCACGGGGCCGGCCATGCCCCCACGGGGACGGCCACGTCCCCTCTGGGCCGGCCACACCCCCACAGGGCCGGCCACGCCCCCACGGCGCCAACCACAACCCACGGGGACGGCCACGTCCCCACGGGGCCGGCCACGCCACAACCGGGCCGGCCACGCCCCACGGGGCCGGCCACGTCCCCACGCGGCCGGCCACGCCCACACCGGGCCGGCCACGAACCCACGGGGCCGGCCACGCCCCCACGGTGTCGGCCACGCCCCCACGGGGACGGCCACGCCCCCACGGGTCCGGCTAAGCCCCCACGGGGCCGGCCACGCCCCCACGGGGCCGGCCACGACCCCACGAGGACGGCCACGCCCCCACGGGAACGTCCACGCCTCCACGGGGCCAGCCACGTCCCCACGGGGCCGGCCACGCCCCCACGGGGTTGTCCAGGCCCCCGCGGGGCTGGCCACGCACTCACGGGGCCGGCCACGCCCCCACGGGGCCGGTCACGCCCCCACGGGGACGGACACGTCCCAACGGGGCCGTCCACGCCCCCACGGGGCCGGCCAGGCACCCACGGGGCCGGCCACGCCCCCACGTGGACGGCCACGTCCCCACGGGGCCGGCCACGCCCCCACGGGGCCGGCCACGCCCCCACGGGGTCGGCCACGCCCCCATGGGGACGGCCACGCATCCACGGGTCCGGCCACGCCCGCACGGGGACGGCCACGCCCCCACGGGGCTGGTCACGCCACCACTGGGCCGGCCACGTTCCCACGGGGCCGGCCAGGCCCCCACCGGGCCGGCCACGCCCCCACGGGCACGGCCACGTCCCCACGGGGCCGGTCACGCCCCCACGGGGCCGGCCACGCACCCACGGGGCCAGCCACGCCGTTACGAGGCCGACCACGCCCCCACGGGGACGGCCACGCCCCCACGGGACCGGCCACTCCCCCACGGGGCCGGCCACGCACCCACGGGGCCGGCTACGACCCCACGGGGATGGCCACGTCCCCACGGGGCCGGCCACGCCCCCACGGGGACGGCCACGTCCCCACCTGGCCGGCCACGCCCCACGGGGCCGGCCACGTACCCACGGGGCCGGCCCCGCCACCACGGTGCCGGCAACTCCCCCACGGGGCCGGCCACGCGCCCACGGAGTCGGCCACACCCCCACGGGGACGGCCACGTCCCCACGGGGCCGGCCACGCCCCCACGGGGCCGGCCACACCCCCACGAGGCAGGCCACGCACACCCGGGCCCGGCTACGCCCCCACGGGGACGGCCACGCCCGCACGGGGCCGGCAACGCCCCCGCTGTGCCTGCTACGCACCCACGGGGCCGGCCACGCCCCCATGGGGCCGGCCACGCCCCCACGGGGACGGACACGTCCCCACGGGGCCGGACACACCCCCACGGAGCAGGCAACGCCCCCACGAGGCGGGCCACGCCCCCACGGGGACGGCCAGGTCTGCACGGGGCCGGCCACGCCCCCACGGGGCCGGCCACGCACCCGCTGTGCCGGCCACGCATCCACGGGGCCGGCCACGCCCGTATGGGGCCGGCCACGCCCCCACGGGGACGGCCACGTCCCCAAGGGGCCGGCCACGCCTCCACGGGGCCGGCAACGCCCCCACGAGGCGGGCCACGCCCCCACGGTGACGGCCAGGTCTTCACGGGGCCGGCCACGCCCCCACGGGGCCGGCCACGCACCCACGGGGCCGGCCACGCCCCCACGGGGCCGCCACGCCCCCACAGGGCCGGCCACTCCCCCACGGGGCCGGCCACGCCCCCACGGGGCCGGTCACGCCCCCACGGGGACGGCCACGTCGCAACGGGGCCGGCCACGCCCCCACGGGGCCGGCCAGGCCCCCACGAGGCCGGCCACGCCCTCACGAAAACGGTCACGTCCCCACGGGGCCGGTCACGCCCCCACGGGGCCGGCCACGTCCCCACGGAGCAGGCCACGCCGCCACGAGGCCGGCCACGCCCCCACGGGGCCGGCCACGCCCCCACGTGGTCGGCCACGCCCCCACGGGGACGGCCACGCCCCCACGGGACCGGCCACGCCCCCACGGGGCCAGCCACGCACCCACGGGGCCGGCTACGCCCCCACGGGGACGGCCACGTTCCCACGGGGCCGGCCACACCCCCACGAAGCCGGCCACGCCCCCACGGCGCCGGCCACAACCCACGGGGACGGCCACGCCCCCACGGGGCCGGCCACGCCACCACGGGGCCGGCCACGCCCCACGGGGCCGGCCACGCCCCCACGCGGCCGGCCACGCCCACACCGGGCCGGCCACGAACCCACGGGGCCGGCCACGCCCCCACGGTGTCGGCCACGCCCCCACGGGGACGGCCACGCCCCCACAGGTCCGGCTAAGCCCCCACGGGTCCGGCCACGCTCCCACGGGTTTGGCCACGACCCCACGAGGACGGCCACGCCCCCACGGGAACGTCCACGCCTCCACGGGGCCAGCCACGTCCCCACGGGGCCGGCCACGCCCCTACGGGGCCGTCCAGGCCCCCGCGGGGCCGGCCACGCACTCACGGGGCCGGCCACGCCCCCACGGGGCCGGTCACGCCCCCACGGGGACGGGCACGTCCCAACGGAGCCGTCCACGCCCCCACGGGGCCGGCCAGGCCCCCACGGGGCCGGCCACGCCCCCACGGGGACGGCCACATCCCCACGGGGCCGGTCACGCCCCCACGGGGCCGGCCACGCATTCACGGGGCCAGCCACGCCGCCACGAGGCCGGCCACACCCCCACGGGGCCGGCCACGCCCCCACGGGGTCGGACACTCCCCCACGGGGACGGCCACGCCCCCACGGGTCCGGCCACGCCCCCACGGGGACGGCCATGCCCCAACGGGGCTGGCCACGCTACCACGGGGCCGGCCACGCCCCCACGGGGCCGGCCAAGCCCCCACAGGGCCGGCCACGCCCCCACGGGGACGGCCACGTTCCCACGGGGCCGGTCACGCCCCCACGGGGCCGGCCACGCACCCACGGGGCCAGCCACGCCGCCACGAGTACGGTCACGCCCCCACGGGGACGGCCACGCCCCCACGGGACCGGCTACGCCCCCACGGGGACGGCCACGTCCCCACGGGGCCGGCCACGCCCCCACAGGGACGGTCACGTCTCCACCTAGCCGGCCACGCCCCACGGGGCCGGCCACGTACCCACGGGGCCGGCCCCGCCACCACGGTGCCGGCAACTCCCCCACGGGGCCGGCCACGCACCCACGGGGTCGGCCACGCCCCCACGGGGACGGCCACGTCCCCACGGGGCCGGCCACGCCCCCACGGGGTTGGCCACGCCCCCACGGGGCCGGCCACGCCCCCACGAGGCGGGCCACGCCCCTACGGGGACGGCCAGGTCAGCACGGGGCCGGCCACGCCCCCACGGGGCCGGCCACGCACCCACGGGGCCGGCTACGCCCCCACGGGGCCGGTCACGCCCCCACGGGGCCGGACAAGCCCCCACGGGGTCGGCCATGCCCCCACGGGTTCGGCCACGCCCCCACGGGGACGGCCACGCTCCCACGGGGCCGGCCACGCCTCCACGCGGCCGGCCACGTCCCCACGGGGCCGGCCACGCCCCCACGGGGCCGGCCACGCCCCCGAGGGGCCGGCCACGCAACCACGGGGCCGGTCACGCCCCCACGGGGACGGCCACGTCCCAACGGGGACGGCCACGCCCCCACGGGGCCGGCCAGGCCCCCACGAGGCCGGCCACGCCCCCACGGGGACGGCCACGTCCCCACGGGGCCGGTCACGCCCCCACGGGGCCGGCCACGCACCCACTAAGCCGGCAACGCCGCCACGAGGCCGGCCACGCCCCCACGGGGCCGGCCACGCCCCCACGTGGTCGGCCACGCCCCCACGGGGACGGCCACGCCCCCACGGGACCGGCCACGCCCTCACGGGGCCGGCCACGAACCCACAGGCCCGGCTACGCCCCCACGGGGACGGCCACGCCCACACGGGGCCGGCAAAGCCCCCGCTGTGCCGGCCACGCACCCACAGGGCCGGCCACGCCCCCATGGGGCCGGCCACGCCCCCACGGGGACGGCCACATCCCCACGGGGCTGACCACGCCCCCATGGGGCCGGCCACGCCCCCACGAGGCGGGCCACGCCCCCACGGGGACGGCCAGGTCTGCACGGGGCCGGCAACGCCCCCACGGGGCCGGCCACGCACCCGCTGTGCCGGCCACGCATCCACGGGGCCGGCCACGCCCCCATGGGGCCGGCCACGCTCCCACGGGAACGGCCACGTCCCCACGGGGCCAACCACGCCCCCACGGGGCCGGCCACGCCCCCACGAGGCGGGCCACGCCCCCACGGGGACGGCCAGGTCTGCACGGGGCCGGCCACGCCCCCACGGGGCCGGCCACGCACCCACGGGGCCGGCCACGCCCCCACGGGGCCGGCCACACCCCCACAAGGCCGGCCACGCCCCCACGGGGCCGGCAACGTCCCCACGGGGCCGGTCACGCCCCCACGGGGACGGCCACGTCCCAACGGGGCCGGCCACGCACCCACGGGGCCGGCCAGGCCCCCACGGGGCCGGCCACGCCCCCACGGGGACGGCCACTTTCCCACGGGGCCGGTCACGCCCTCACGGGGCCGGCCACGCCCCCACGGAGCCGGCCACGCCGCCACGAGGCCGGCCACGCCGCCACAGGGCCGGCCACGCCCCCACGTGGTCGGCCACGCCCCCACGGGGACGGCCACGCCCCCACGGGACCGGCCACGCCCCCACGGGGTCGGCCACGCACCCACGGGGCCGGCTAAACCCCCACGGGGACGGCCACGTCCCCACGGGGCCGGCCACGCCCCCACGGGGACGGCCACGTCCCCACCTGGCCGGCCACGCCCCTCGGGGCCGGCCACGTACCCGCGGGGCCGGCCCCGCCACCACGGGGCCGGCAACTCCCCCACGGGGCCGGCCACGCCCCCACGGGGTCGGCCACGCCCCCACGGGGACGGCCACGCCCCTACGGGGCCGGCCACGCCCCCACGGGGCCAGTCACGTCCCCACGGGGCCGGCCTCGACCCCACGGGGCCGGACACGCCCCCGCAGGGCCGGACATGCACCCACGGGGCCGGTCACGCCCCCACGGGGCCAGTCACGCCCCCACTGGGCCGGCCGCGCCCCCACGGGGCAGGCAACGCATGGTCGGTAACGCCACTACCGGGCCGGCCACGCCCAGGCGGGGCTGGCCTCGCACCCACGGGGCCAGCCACGCCCCCACGGGGCCGGCCATGCCCCCACGGGGACGGCCACGTCCCCACGGGGCCGGCCACGCCCCCACGGGGCCGGCCACGCCCCCACGGGGCCGGCCACGCCCCCGAGGGGCCGGCCACGCACCCACGGGGCCGGTCACACCCCCACGGGGACGGCCACGTCCCAACGGGGACGGCCACGCCCCCACGGGGCCGGCCAGGCCCCTACGGGGCCGGCCACGCCCCCACGGGGACGGCCACGTCCCCACGGGGCCGGTCACGCCCCCACGGGGCCGGCCACGCACCCACGGAGCCGTCCACGCCGCCACGAGGCCGGCCACGCCCCCACGGGGCCGGCCACGCCCCCACGTGGTCGGCCACGCCCCCACGGGGACGGCCACGCCCCCACGGGACCGGCCACGCCACCACGGGGCCGGCCACGCACCCACGGGCCCGGCTACGCCCCCACGGGGACGGCCACGCCCACACGGGGCCGGCAACGCCCCCGCTGTGCCGGCCACGCACCCACAGGGCCGGCCACGCCCCCATGGGGCCGGCCACGCCCCCACGGAAACGGCCACGTCCCACGGGGCTTGCCACGCCCCCACGGGGCCGGCCACGCCCCCACGAGGCGGGCCACGCCCCCACGGGGACAGCCAGGTCTGCACGGGGCCGGCAACGCCCCCACGGGGCCGGCCACGCACCCTCTGTGCCGGCCACGCATCCACGGGGCCGGCCACGCCCCCACGGGGACGGCCAGGTCTGCACGGGGCCGGCCACGCCCCCACGGGGCCGGCCACGCACCCACGGGGCCGGCCACGCCCCCACGGGGCCGGCCACACCCCCACAAGGCCGGCCACGCCCCCACGGGGCCGGCAACGTCCCCACGGGGCCGGTCACGCCCCCACGGGTACGGCCACGTCCCAACGGGGCCAGCCACGCACCCACGAGGCCGGCCAGGCCCCCACGGGGCCGGCCACGCCCCCACGGGGACGGCCACTTTCCCACGGGGCCGGTCACGCCCTCACGGGGCCGGCTACGCCCCCACGGAGCCGGCCACGCCGCCACGAGGCCGGCCACGCCGCCACGGGGCCGGCCACGCCCCCACGTGGTCGGCCACGCCCCCACGGAAACGGCCACGCCCCCACGGGACCGGCCACGCACCCACGGGCCCGGCTACGCCCCCACGGGGACGGCCACGCCCACACGGGGCCGGCAACGCCCCCGCTGTGCCGGCCACGCACCCACAGGGCCGGCCACGCCCCCATGGGGCCGGCCACGCCCCCACGGAAACGGCCACGTCCCACGGGGCTTGCCACGCCCCCACGGGGCCGGCCACGCCCCCACGAGGCGGGCCACGCCCCCACGGGGACAGCCAGGTCTGCACGGGGCCGGCAACGCCCCCACGGGGCCGGCCACGCACCCTCTGTGCCGGCCACGCATCCACGGGGCCGGCCACGCCCCCACGGGGACGGCCAGGTCTGCACGGGGCCGGCCACGCCCCCACGGGGCCGGCCACGCACCCACGGGGCCGGCCACGCCCCCACGGGGCCGGCCACACCCCCACAAGGCCGGCCACGCCCCCACGGGGCCGGCAACGTCCCCACGGGGCCGGTCACGCCCCCACGGGTACGGCCACGTCCCAACGGGGCCAGCCACGCACCCACGAGGCCGGCCAGGCCCCCACGGGGCCGGCCACGCCCCCACGGGGACGGCCACTTTCCCACGGGGCCGGTCACGCCCTCACGGGGCCGGCTACGCCCCCACGGAGCCGGCCACGCCGCCACGAGGCCGGCCACGCCGCCACGGGGCCGGCCACGCCCCCACGTGGTCGGCCACGCCCCCACGGAAACGGCCACGCCCCCACGGGACCGGCCACGCCCCCACGGGGTCGGCCACGCACCCACGGGGCCGGCTAAACCCCCACGGGGACGGCCACGGGGACGGCCACGTCCCCACGGGGCCGGCCACCCCCCCACGGGGACGGCCACGTCCCCACCTGGCCGGCCACGCCCCTCGGGGCCGGCCACGTACCCGCGGGGCCGGCCCCGCCACCACGGGGCCGGCAACTCCCCCACGGGGCCGGCCACGCCCCCACGGGGTCGGCCACGCCCCCACGGGGACGGCCACGCCCCTACGGGGCCGGCCACGCCCCCCCGGGGCCAGTCACGTCCCCACGGGGCCGGCCTCGACCCCACGGGGCCGGACACGCCCCTGCAGGGCCGGACATGCACCCACTGGGCCGGTCACGCCCCCACGGGGCCAGTCACGCCCCCACTGGGCCGGCCGCGCCCCCACGGGGCAGGCAACGCATGGCCGGTAACGCCACTACCGGGCCGGCCACGCCCCGGCGGGGCTGGCCTCGCACCCACGGGGCCAGCCACGCCCCCACGGGGCCGGCCATGCCCCCACGGGGACGGCCACGTCCCCACGGGGCCGGCCACGCCCCCACGGGGCCGGCCACGCCCCCACGGCGACGGCCACACCCCACGGGGATGGCCACGTCCCCACGAGGCCGGCCACGCCACCACGGGGCCGGCCACGCCCCACGGGGTCGGCCACGAACCCACGGGACAGGCCACGCCCCCACGGGGTCGGCCACGCCCCCACGGGGACGGCCACGCCCCCACGGTTCCGTCTAAGCCCCCACGGAGCCGGCCACGCCCCCACGGGTCCGGCCACGACCCCACGGGGACGGCCACGCCCCCACGGGAACGGCCACCCCTCCACGGGGCCAGCCACGTCCCCACGGGGCCGGCCACGCCCCCACGAGGCCGGCTAGGCCCCCGCGGGGCCGGCCACGCACTCACGGGGCCGGCCACGCCCCCACGGGGCCGGTCACGCCCCCACGGGGACGGCCACGCCCCCACGGGGCCGGCCAGGACCCCACGGGGCCGGTCACGCCCCCACGGGGCCGGCCACGCACCAACGGGGCCGGCCACGCCGCCACAAAGCCAGCCACGCCCCCACCGGGCCGGCCACGCCCCCACGGGGTCGGCCACGACCCCACGGGGACGGCCACGCCCCCACGGGTCCGGCCACACCCCCACGGGGACGGCCACGCCCCCACGGGGCTGGCCACGCCACCACGGGGCCGGCCACGCCCCCACGGGGAGGGCCACGCACCAAGGGGGCCGACCACGCCCCCACGGGGCCGGCCACGCCCCACACGGGGCCGGCCACGCCCCCACGGGATGGGCCACGCCCCCACGGGGACGGCCACACCCCACTGGGACGGCCACGCCTCCACGGGGCCAGCCACGTCCCCACGGGGCCGGCCACGCCCCCACGGGGCCGGCCACGCTCCCGCGGGGCCGGCCACGCACCCACGGGTCCGGCCACGCACTCACGGGGCCGGCCACGCACCCACGGGGCCGGTCACGCCCCCACGGGGACGGCCACATTCCAACGGGGCCGGCCACGACCCCACGGGACCGGCCAGGCCCCCACGGGGCCGGCCACGCCCCCACGGGGACGGCCACGTCCCCACGGGGCCAGTCACGCCCCCACGGGGCCGGCACGCTCCCACGGAGTCGGCCACGCCGCCACGAGGCCGGCCACGCCCCCACGGGGCCGGCCACGCCCCCACGTGGTTGGCCACGACCCACGCGGACGGCCACGCCCCCACGGGTCCGGCCACGCCCCCACGGGGACGGCCACGTTCCCACGGGGCCGGCCACGCCACCACGGGGCCGGCCACGCCCCCACGGGGACGGCCACGCCCCCATGGGCCGGCAACGCCCCCGCTGTGCCGGCCACGCACCCACGGGGCCGGCCACGCCCCCACGGGCTCGGCCACGCCCCCACGGGGACGGCCACGTCCCCACGGGGCCGGACACGCCCCCACTGGGCCGGCCACGCCCCCACCGGGCCAGCCACGCCCCCACGGGGACGGCCAGGTCTGCACGGGGCCGGCCACGCCCCCACTGGGCCGTCCACACACCCACGGGACCGGCCACGCCGCCACGGGGCCGGCCACGCCCCCTGCGGGGCCGGACATGCACCCACGGGGCCGGTCATGCCCCCACTGGGCCAGTCACGCCCCCACGGAGCCGGCCGCGTCCCCACGGAGCCGGCCACGCCCCCACGGGCCGGCCCACCCCACGGGGCCGGCCACGCCCCCACGGGGACGGCCCCACCCCCACGGGGCCGGCCACGCCCCCACGGGGACGGCCACCCCCCCACGGGGCCGGCCGCGCCCCCACGGGGCCGGCCACGCAGGGCCGGCGACGCCACCACGGGGCCGGCCACTCCCCCGCGGGACCGGCCTCGCACCCACGGGGCCAGCCACGCCCCCACGGGGCTGGACATGCCCCCACGTGGACGGTCACGTCCCCACGAAGCCGGCCACACCACCACGGGGACGGCCACGCCCCCACGGCGCCGGCCACAACCCACAGGGACGTCCACGTCCCCACTGGGCAGGCCACGCCACCACGGAGCCGGCCACGCCCCACGGGGCCGGCTACGCCCCCACGCGGCCGTCCACGCCCACACCGGGCCGGCCACGAACCCACGGGGCCGGCCACGCCCCCACGGTGTCGGCCACGCCCCCACGGGGACGGCCACGCCCCCACGGGTCCGGCTAAGCCCCCACGGGGCCGGCCACGACCCCAAGGGGATGGCCACGCCCCCACGGAAACGGAAACGCCTTCACGGGGCCAGTCACGTCCCCACGGGGCCGGCCACGCCCCCACGGGGCCGTCCAGGCCCCCGCGGGGCCGGCTATGCACTCACGGGGCCGGCCACGCCCCCACGGGGCCGGCCAGGCCCCCACGGGGCCGGCCACGACCCCACGGGGACGGACACGTCCCCGTCCCCACGGGGCCGGTCACGCCTCCACGGGGCCGCCCACGCACCCTCGGGACCGGCCACGCCGCCACGAGGCCGGCCACGCCCCCACGGGTCCGGCCACGTCCCCACGGGCCTGGCCACGCCACCACGGGGCCGGCCACGCCTCCACGGGGCCGGCAACGCCCCCGCTGTGCCGGCCACGCACCCAAGGGGCCGGCCACGCCCCCTTGGGGCCGGCCACGCCCCCACGGGGACGGCCACATCCCCACGGGGCCGGCCACGCCCCCACAAGGCCGGCCACGCCCCCACGGGGACGGCCAGGTCTGCACGGGGCCGGCCACGCCCCCACTGGGCCGGCCACGCACCCACGGGGCCGGCCACGCCCCCACGGGGCCGGCCACGCCCCCACGGGGCCGACCACGCCCCCACGGGGCCGGCCACGCCCCCACGGGTCCGGCCACGCCCCCACGGGGACGGCCACGCCCCCTCGGGGCCGGCCACGCCTCCACGGGGCCAGCCACGTCCCCACGGGGCCGGCCACGCCCCGCGGGGCCGGCCACGCACCCACGGGGCCGGCCACACACCCACGGGGCCGGTCACGTCCCCACGGGGACGGCCACGTCCCAACGGGACCGGCCACGCCCCCACGGGGTTGGCCACGCCCCCACGGGGACGGCCACGTCCCCACGGGGCCGGTCACGCCCCCACGGGGCCGGCCACGCACCCACGGAGCAGGCCACGCCGCCACGAGGCCGGCCACGTCCCCACGGGGCCGGCCACGCCCCCACGAGGTCGGCCACGCCCCCACGGGGACGGACACGCTTCCACGGGACCGTCCACGCCCCCACGGGAACGGCCACGTCCCCACGGGGCCGGCCACGCCCCCGCGGGGCCGGCCATGCACCCACGGGGCCGGCCACGCACCCACGGGGCCGGTCACGTCCCCACGGGGACGGCCACGTCCCAACGGGGCCGGCCACGCCCCCACGGGGACGGCTACGTCCCCACGGGGCCGGTCACGCCCCCACGGGGCCGGCCACGCACCCACGGAGCCGGCCACGCCGCCACGAGGCCGGACACGTCCCCACGGGGCCGGCCACGCCCCCACGAAGTCGGCCACGCCCCCACGGGGACGGCCACGCTTCCACGGGACCGTCCACGCCCCCACGGGAACGGCCACGTCCCCACGGGGCCGGCCACGCCCCCGCGGGGCCGGCCACGCACCCACGGGGCCGGCCACGCACCTACGGGGCCGGTCACGTCCCCACGGGGACGGCCACGTCCCAACGGGGCCGGCCACGCCCCCACGGGGCCGGCCACACCTCCACGGGGCCAGCCACGTCCCCACGGGGCCGGCCACTCCCCCACGGGGCCGGCCACGCCCTTGCGGGGCCGGCCACGCACCCACGGGGCCGACCACGCACCCACGGGGCCGGTCACGCCCCCACGGGAACGGCCACGTCCCAACGGGGCCGGCCACGCCCCCACGGGGCTGGCCAGGCCCCCACGGGGCCGGCCACGCCTCCACGGGGACGGCCACGTCCCCACGGGGCCGGTCACGCCCCCACGGGGCCGGCCACGCACCCACAAAGCCGGCTACGCCGCCACGAGGCCTGCCACGCCCCCACGGGGCCGGCCACGCCCCCACGTGGTCGGCCACGCACCCACGGGGACGGCCACGCGCCCACGGGACCAGCCACGCCCCCACCGGGACGGCCACGCCCCCACGGGGACGGCCACGCCATCACGGGGCCGGCCACGCCCCCACGGGGACGGCCACCCCCCCACGGTGCCGGCAACGCCCCCGCTGTGCCGACCACGCACCCACGGGGCCGGCCACGCCCCCACGGGGCCGGCCACTCCTCCACGGGGCGGGCCACGCCCCCACGGGGACGGCCAGGTCTGCACGGGGCCGGCCTCGTTCCCACGGGGCCGGCCACGCCCCCACGGGGCCGGCCACGCCCCCACGGGGCCGGCCACGGCCCCACGGGTCCGGCCACGCCCCCACGGGGACGGCCACGCCCCCTCGGGGCCGGCCACGCCTCCACGGGGCCAGCCACGTCCCCCCGGGGCCGGCCACGCCCCCGCGGGGCCGGCCACGCACCCACGGGGCCGGCCACGCACCCACGGGGCCGGTCACGTCCCCACGGGGACGGCCACGTCCCAACGGGGCCGGCCACGCCCCCACGGGGCCGGCCACGCCTCCACGGGGCCAGCCACGTCCCCACGGGACCGGCCACTCCTCCACGGGGCCGGCCACGCCCCCGCGGGGCCGGCCACGCACCCACGGGGCCGGCCACGCACCCACGGGGCCGGTCACGCCCCCACGGGAACGGCCACGTCCCAACGGGGCCGGCCACGCCCCCACGGGGCAGGCCAGGCCCCCACGGGGCCGGCCACGCCTCCACGGGGACGGCCATGTCCCCACGGGGCCGGTAACGCCCCCACGGGGCCGGCCACGCACCCACAGAGCCGGCCACGCCGCCACGAGGCCTGCCACGCCCCCACGGGGCCGGCCACGCCCCCACGTGGTCGGCCACGCACCCACGGGGACGGCCACGCGCCCACGGGACCGGCCACGCCCCCACGGGGACGGCCACGCCCCCACGGGGACGGCCTCGCCCCCACGGTGCCGGCAACGCCCCCGCTGTGCCGGCCACGCACCCACGGGGCCGGCCACGCCCCCACGGGGCCGGCCACTCCTCCACGGGGCGGGCCACGCCCCCACGGGGACGGCCAGGTCTGCACGGGGCCGGCCTCGCCCCCACGGGGCCGGACACGCCCCCACGGGGCCGGCCACGCCCCCACGGGGCCGGCCACGCCCCCACGGGTCCGGCCACGCCCCCACGGGGACGGCCACGCCCCCTCGGGGCCGGCCACGCCTCCACGGGGCCAGCCACGTCCCCACGGGGCCGGCCACGCCCCCGCGGGGCCGGCCACGCACCCACGGGGCCGGCCACGCACCCACGGGGCCGGTCACGCCCCCACGGGGACGGCCACGTCCCAACGGGGCCGGCCACGCCCCCACGGGGCCGGCCACGCCCCCACGGGGACGGCCACGTCCCCACGGGGCCGGTCACGCCCCCACGGGGCCGGCCACGCACCCACTGAGCCGGCCACGCCTCCATGAGGCTGGCAACGTCCCCACGGGGCCGACCACGCCCCCACGAGGTCGGCCACGCCCCCACGGGGACGGCCACGCCCCCACGGGACCGGCCATGCCCCCACGGGGACGGCCACGCTCCCACGGGGCCGGCCACGCCTCCACGGGGCCGGCCACGCCCCTACGGGGACGGCCACGCTCCAACGGGGCCGGCCACGCCCCCGCGGGGCCGGCCACGCACCCACGGGGCCGGCCACGCACCCACGGGGCCGGTCACGCCCCCACGGGGACGGCCACGTCCCAACGGGGCCGGCCACGCCCCCACGGGGCCGGCCAGGCCCCCACGGGGCCGGCCACGCACCCACGGAGCCGGCCACGCCGCCACGAGGCCTGCCACGCCCCCACGGGGCCGGCCACGCCTCCACGTGGTCGGCCACGCCCCCACGGGGACGACCACGCGCCCACGGGACCGGCCACGCCCCCACGGGGACGGCCACGCCCCACGGGGACGGCCACGCCATCAGAGGGCCGGCCACGCCCCCACGGGGACAGCCACGCCCCCACGGGGCCAACAACGCCCCCGCTGTGCCGGCCACGCACCCACGGGGCCGGCCACGCCCCCACGGGGCCGGCCACGCCTCCACGGGGCGGGCCACGCCCCCACGGGGACGGCCAGGTCTGCACGGGGCCTGCCTCGCCCCCACGGGGCCGGCCACGCCCCCACGGGGAAGGCCACGCCCCCACGGGGCCGGCCACGCCCCCACGGGGCCGGCCACGTTCCCACGGGGCCGGCCACGCCCCCACGTGTCCGGCCACGCCCCCACGGGGACGGCCACGCCCCCACGGGGCCGGCCACACCTCCACGGGGCCAACCACATCCCCACGGGGCCGGCCACGCCCCCACGGGGCCGGCCACGCCCCTGCAAGGCCAGCCACGCACCCACGGGGCCGGCCACGCACCCACGGGGCCGGTCACGCCCCCACGGGGACGGCCACGTCCCAACCGGGCCGGCCACGCCCCCACGGGGCCGGCAAGGCCTCCACGGTGCCGGGCACGCCCCCACGGGGACAACCACGCCCACACGGGGCCAGTACCGCCCCCGCTGTGCCGGTCACGCACCCACGGGGCCGGCCACGCCTCCTCGGGGCCAGCCACGTCCCCACGGGGCCGGCCACGCACCCACTGGGCCGGCCACGCCCCCGCGGGGCCGGCCACACACCCACGGGGCCGGCCACGCACCCACGGGGCCGGTCACGCCCCACGGGGACGGCCACGTCCCAACGGGGCCGGCCACGCCCCCACGGGGCCGGCCACGCACCCACGGGGCCGGCCACGCCCCCACGGGGTCGGCCACGCCCCCACGGGGACGGCCACGCCCCCACGGGACCGGTCACGCCCCCACGGGAACGGCCACGTCCCAACGGGGCCGGCCACGCCCCCACGGGGCAGGCCAGGCCCCCACGGGGCCGGCCACGCCTCCACGGGGACGGCCATGTCCCCACGGGGCCGGTAACGCCCCCACGGGGCCGGCCACGCACCCACAGAGCCGGCCACGCCGCCACGAGGCCTGCCACGCCCCCACGGGGCCGGCCACGCCCCCACGTGGTCGGCCACGCACCCACGGGGACGGCCACGCGCCCACGGGACCGGCCACGCCCCCACGGGGACGGCCACGCCCCCACGGGGACGGCCACGCCATCACGGGGCCGGCCACGCCCCCACGGGGACGGCCACGCCCCCACGGTGCCGGCAACGCCCCCGCTGTGCCGGCCACGCACCCACGGGGCCGGCCACGCCCCCACGGGGCCGGCCACTCCTCCACGGGGCGGGCCACGCCCCCACGGGGACGGCCAGGTCTGCACGGGGCCGGCCTCGCCCCCACGGGGCCGGACACGCCCCCACGGGGCCGGCCACGCCCCCACGGGGCCGGCCACTCCCCCACGGGTCCGGCCACGCCCCCACGGGGACGGCCACGCCCCCTCGGGGCCGGCCACGCCTCCACGGGGCCAGCCACGTCCCCACCGTGCCGGCCACGCCCCCGCGGGGCCGGCCACGCACCCACTGGGCCGGCCACGCACCCACGGGGCCGGTCACGCCCCCACGGGGACGGCCACGTCCCAACGTGGCCGGCCACGCCCCCACGGGGCCGGCCACGCCCACACGGGGACGGCCACGTCCCCACGGGGCCGGTCACGCCCCCACGGGGCCGGCCACGCACCCACTGAGCCGGCCACGCCTCCATGAGGCTGGCAACGTCCCCACAGGGCCGACCACGCCCCCACGAGGTCGGCCACTCCCCCACGGGGACGGCCACGCCCCCACGGGACCGGCCATGCCCCCACGGGGACGGCCACGCTCCCACGGGGCCGGCCACGCCACCACGGGGCCGGCCACGCCCCTACGGGGACGGCCACGCTCCAACGGGGCCGGCCACGCCCCCGCGGGGCCGGCCACGCACCCACGGGGCCGGCCACGCACCCACGGGGCCGGTCACGCCCCCACGGGGACGGCCACGTCCCAACGGGGCCGGCCACGCCCCCACGGGGCCGGCCAGGCCCCCACGGGGCCGGCCACGCACCCACGGAGCCGGCCACGCCGCCACGAGGCCTGCCACGCCCCCACGGGGCCGGCCACGCCTCCACGTGGTCGGCCACGCCCCCACGGGGACGACCACGCGCCCACGGGACCGGCCACGCCCCCACGGGGACGGCCACGCCCCACGGGGACGGCCACGCCATCAGAGGGCCGGCCACGCCCCCACGGGGACAGCCACGCCCCCACGGGGCCAACAACGCCCCCGCTGTGCCGGCCACGCACCCACGGGGCCGGCCACGCCCCCACGGGGCCGGCCACGCCTCCACGGGGCGGGCCACGCCCCCACGGGGACGGCCAGGTCTGCACGGGGCCTGCCTCGCCCCCACGGGGCCGGCCACGCCCCCACGGGGAAGGCCACGCCCCCACGGGGCCGGCCACGCCCCCACGGGGCCGGCCACGTTCCCACGGGGCCGGTCACGCCCCCACGTGTCCGGCCACGCCCCCACGGGGACGGCCACGCCCCCACGGGGCCGGCCACACCTCCACGGGGCCGGCCACATCCCCACGGGGCCGGCCACGCCCCCACGGGGCCGGCCACGCCCCTGCAAGGCCAGCCACGCACCCACGGGGCCTGCCACGCACCCACGGGGCCGGTCACGCCCCCACGGGGACGGCCACGTCCCAACCGGGCCGGCCACGCCCCCACGGGGCCGGCAAGGCCCCCACGGTGCCGGGCACGCCCCCACGGGGACGGCCACGCCCACACGGGGCCAGCAACGCCCCCGCTGTACCGGTCACGCACCCACGGGGCCGGCCACGCCTCCTCGGGGCCAGCCACGTCCCCACGGGGCCGGCCACGCACCCACTGGGCCGGCCACGCCCCCGCGGGGCCGGCCACACACCCACGGGGCCGGCCACGCACCCACGGGGCCGGTCACGCCCCACGGGGACGGCCACATCCCAACGGGGCCGGCCACGCCCCCACGGGGCCGGCCACGCACCCACGGGGCCGGCCACGCCCCCACGGGGTCGGCCACGCCCCCACGGGGACGGCCACGCCCCCACGGGACCGGTAACGCCCCCACGGGAACGGCCACGCCCCCACAGGCCTGGCCACGCCACCACGGGGCCGTCCACGCCCCCACGGGGACGGCCACGTCCCCACGGGGCCGGCAACGCCTCCGCTGTGCCGGCCACGCCCCCAAGGGGCCGGCCACGCCCCCACGGGGACGGCCACGTCCCAACGGGGCCGGCTACGCCCCCAAGGGGCCGGCCACGCCCCCACGGGGCGGGCCACGCCCCCACGGGGACGGCCAGGTCTGCACGGGGCCGGCCACGCCCCCACGGGGCCGGCCACGCACCCACGGGGCCGGCCACGCCCCCACTGTGCCGGCCACGCCGCCACGAGGCCGGCCACGCCCCCACGGGGCCGGCCACGCCCCCACGTGGTCGGCCAGGGACGGCCACGCCCCCAGGGGACCGGCCACGCCCCCACGGGGACGGCCACGCCCCCACGGGGACGGCCACGCCACCACGGGGCCGGCCACGCCACCACGGGGCCGGCCACGCCCCCACGGGGACGGCCACGTTCCCACGGGGCCGGCAACGCCCCCGCTGTGCCGGCCACGCACCTATAGGGCCGGCCACGCCCCCACGGGGCCGGCCACGTTCCCACGGGGACGGCCACGTCCCACGGGCCGGACACGCCCACACGGGGCCGGCCACGCCCCCACGGGGACGGCCAGGTCTGCACGTGGCCGGCCAAACAACCACGGGACCGGCCACGCCCCCACGGGGACGGCCACGCCCCCACGGGGCCGGCCACGCCCCCACGGGGTCGGCCAAGCCCCCACGGGGACGGCCACGCCCCCACGGGTCCGGCCACGCCCCCACGGGGCCGGCCACGTCACCACGGGGCCGGCCACGCCCCCACGGGGACGGCCACGCCCCCACGGGGCCGGCAACGCCGGCCACGCACCCACGTGGCCGGCAACGCCCCCACGGGGCCGGCCACGCTTCCACGGGGCCGGCCACGCCCCCACGGGGACGGTCAGGTCTGCACGGGGCCGGCCACACCCCCACGGGGCCGGCCACGCACCCACGGGGCCGGCCACGCACCCACGGGGCCGGTCACGCCCCCACGGGGCCGGCCACGTCCCAACGGGGCCGGCCACGTCCCAACGGGGCCGGCCAGTCCCCCACGGGGCCGGCCACGCCCCCACGGAGACGGCCACGTCCCCACGGGGCTGGTGACGCCCCCACGGGGCCGACCACGCACCCACGGAGCCGGCCACGCCGCCACGAGGCCGGACACGCCCACACGGAGCCGGCCACGCCCCCACGTGGTCGGCCACGCCCCAACGGGGACGGCCACGCCCCCACGGGACCGGCCACGCCCCCACGGGGACGGCCACGCCCCCACGGGGACGGCCACGCCACCACGGGGCCGGCCACGCCCCCACGGGGACGGCCACGCCCCCACGGGGCCGGCAACGCCCCCGCTGTGCCGGCCACGCACCCATGGGGCCGGCCACGCCCCCACGGGGCCGGCCACGCCCCCAAGGGGACGGCCACGTCCCACGGGGCCGGACACGCCCACACGGGGCCGGCAACGCCCCCACATGGACGGCCAGGTCTGCACGGGGCCGGCCACGCCCCCACGTGGTCAGCCAGGGACGGCCACGCCCCCAGGGGACCGGCCACGCCCCCACGGGGACGGCCACGCCCCCACGGGGACGGCCACGCCACCACGGGGCCGGCCACGCCACCACGGGGCCGGCCACGTTCCCACGGGGACGGCCACGTTCCCACGGGGCCGGCAACGCCTCCGCTGTGCCGGCCACGCACCCATAGGGCCGGCCACGCCCCCACGGGGCCGGCCACGTTCCCACGGGGACGGCCACGTCCCACGGGCCGGACACGCCCACACGGGGCCGGCCACGCCCCCACGGGGACGGCCAGGTCTGCACGTGGCCGGCCAAACAACCACGGGACCGGCCACGCCCCCACGGGGACGGCCACGCCCCCACGGGGCCGGCCACGCCCCCACGGGGTCGGCCAAGCCCCCACGGGGACGGCCACGCCCCCACGGGTCCGGCAACGCCCCCACGGGGCCGGCCACGTCACCACGGGGCCGGCCACGCCCCCACGGGGACGGCCACGCCCCCACGGGGACGGCCACGCCCCCACGGGGCCGGCCACACCTCCACGGGGCCGGCCACATCCCCACGGGGCCGGCCACGCCCCCACGGGGCCGGCCACGCCCCTGCAAGGCCAGCCACGCACCCACGGGGCCTGCCACGCACCCACGGGGCCGGTCACGCCCCCACGGGGACGGCCACGTCCCAACCGGGCCGGCCACGCCCCCACGGGGCCGGCAAGGCCCCCACGGTGCCGGGCACGCCCCCACGGGGACGGCCACGCCCACACGGGGCCAGCAACGCCCCCGCTGTGCCGGTCACGCAACCACGGGGCCGGCCACGCCTCCTCGGGGCCAGCCACGTCCCCACGGGGCCGGCCACGCACCCACTGGGCCGGCCACGCCCCCGCGGGGCCGGCCACACACCCACGGGGCCGGCCACGCACCCACGGGGCCGGTCACGCCCCACGGGGACGGCCACATCCCAACGGGGCCGGCCACGCCCCCACGGGGCCGGCCACGCACCCACGGGGCCGGCCACGCCCCCACGGGGTCGGCCACGCCCCCACGGGGACGGCCACGCCCCCACGGGACCGGTAACGCCCCCACGGGAACGGCCACGCCCCCACAGGCCTGGCCACGCCACCACGGGGCCGTCCACGCCCCCACGGGGACGGCCACGTCCCCACGGGGCCGGCAACGCCTCCGCTGTGCCGGCCACGCCCCCAAGGGGCCGGCCACGCCCCCACGGGGACGGCCACGTCCCAACGGGGCCGGCTACGCCCCCAAGGGGCCGGCCACGCCCCCACGGGGCGGGCCACGCCCCCACGGGGACGGCCAGGTCTGCACGGGGCCGGCCACGCCCCCACGGGGCCGGCCACGCACCCACGGGGCCGGCCACGCCCCCACTGTGCCGGCCACGCCGCCACGAGGCCGGCCACGCCCCCACGGGGCCGGCCACGCCCCCACGTGGTCGGCCAGGGACGGCCACGCCCCCAGGGGACCGGCCACGCCCCCACGGGGACGGCCACGCCCCCACGGGGACGGCCACGCCACCACGGGGCCGGCCACGCCACCACGGGGCCGGCCACGCCCCCACGGGGACGGCCACGTTCCCACGGGGCCGGCAACGCCCCCGCTGTGCCGGCCACGCACCTATAGGGCCGGCCACGCCCCCACGGGGCCGGCCACGTTCCCACGGGGACGGCCACGTCCCACGGGCCGGACACGCCCACACGGGGCCGGCCACGCCCCCACGGGGACGGCCAGGTCTGCACGTGGCCGGCCAAACAACCACGGGACCGGCCACGCCCCCACGGGGCCGGCCACGCCCCCACGGGGCCGGCCACGCCCCCACGGGGTCGGCCAAGCCCCCACGGGGACGGCCACGCCCCCACGGGTCCGGCCACGCCCCCACGGGGCCGGCCACGTCACCACGGGGCCGGCCACGCCCCCACGGGGACGGCCACGCCCCCACGGGGCCGGCAACGCCGGCCACGCACCCACGTGGCCGGCAACGCCCCCACGGGGCCGGCCACGCTTCCACGGGGCCGGCCACGCCCCCACGGGGACGGTCAGGTCTGCACGGGGCCGGCCACACCCCCACGGGGCCGGCCACGCACCCACGGGGCCGGCCACGCACCCACGGGGCCGGTCACGCCCCCACGGGGCCGGCCACGTCCCAACGGGGCCGGCCACGTCCCAACGGGGCCGGCCAGTCCCCCACGGGGCCGGCCACGCCCCCACGGAGACGGCCACGTCCCCACGGGGCTGGTGACGCCCCCACGGGGCCGACCACGCACCCACGGAGCCGGCCACGCCGCCACGAGGCCGGACACGCCCACACGGAGCCGGCCACGCCCCCCGTGGTCGGCCACGCCCCAACGGGGACGGCCACGCCCCCACGGGACCGGCCACGCCCCCACGGGGACGGCCACGCCCCCACGGGGACGGCCACGCCACCACGGGGCCGGCCACGCCCCCACGGGGACGGCCACGCCCCCACGGGGCCGGCAACGCCCCCGCTGTGCCGGCCACGCACCCATGGGGCCGGCCACGCCCCCACGGGGCCGGCCACGCCCCCAAGGGGACGGCCACGTCCCACGGGGCCGGACATGCCCACACGGGGCCGGCAACGCCCCCACATGGACGGCCAGGTCTGCACGGGGCCGGCCACGCCCCCACGTGGTCAGCCAGGGACGGCCACGCCCCCAGGGGACCGGCCACGCCCCCACGGGGACGGCCACGCCCCCACGGGGACGGCCACGCCACCACGGGGCCGGCCACGCCACCACGGGGCCGGCCACGTTCCCACGGGGACGGCCACGTTCCCACGGGGCCGGCAACGCCTCCGCTGTGCCGGCCACGCACCCATAGGGCCGGCCACGCCCCCACGGGGCCGGCCACGTTCCCACGGGGACGGCCACGTCCCACGGGCCGGACACGCCCACACGGGGCCGGCCACGCCCCCACGGGGACGGCCAGGTCTGCACGTGGCCGGCCAAACAACCACGGGACCGGCCACGCCCCCACGGGGACGGCCACGCCCCCACGGGGCCGGCCACGCCCCCACGGGGTCGGCCAAGCCCCCACGGGGACGGCCACGCCCCCACGGGTCCGGCAACGCCCCCACGGGGCCGGCCACGTCACCACGGGGCCGGCCACGCCCCCACGGGGACGGCCACGCCCCCACGGGGCCGGCAACGCCGGCCACGCACCCACGTGGCCGGCCACGCCCCCACGGGGCCGGCCACGCCCCCAATGGGGCCGGCCACGCCCCCACGGGGACGGCCAGGTCTGCACGGGGCCGGCCACACCCCCACGGGGCCGGCCACGCACCCACGGGGCCGGCCACGCACCCACGGGGCCGGTCACGCCCCCACGGGGCCGGCCACGTCCCAACAGGGCCGGCCACGTCCCAACGGGGCCGGCCAGTCCCCCACGGGGCCGGCCACGCCCCCACGGAGACGGCCACGTCCCCACGGGGCTGGTGACGCCCCCACGGGGCCGACCACGCACCCACGGAGCCGGCCACGCCGCCACGAGGCCGGACACGCCCACACGGGGCCGGCCACGCCCCCACGTGGTCGGCCACGCCCCAACGGGGACGGCCACGCCCCCACGGGACCGGCCACGCCCCCACGGGGACGGCCACGCCCCCACGGGGACGGCCACGCCACCACGGGGCCGGCCACGCCCCCACGGGGACGGCCACGCCCCCACGGGGCCGGCAACGCCCCCGCTGTGCCGGCCACGCACCCATGGGGCCGGCCACGCCCCCACGGGGCCGGCCACGCCCCCAAGGGGACGGCCACGTCCCACGGGGCCGGACACGCCCACACGGGGCCGGCAACGCCCCCACATGGACGGCCAGGTCTGCACGGGGCCGGCCACGCCCCCACGGGACCGGCCAAACAACCACGGGACCGGCCACGCCCCCACGGGGCCGGCCACGCCCCCACGGGTCCGGCCACGCCCACACGGGGTCGGCCAAGCCCCCACGGGGACGGCCACGCCCCCACGGGTCCGGCCACGCCCCCACGGGGCCGGCCACGCCACCACGGGGCCGGCCACGCTTCCACGGGGACGGCCACGCCCCCACGGGGCCGGCAACGCCGGCCACGCACCCACGTGGCCGGCCACGCCCCCACGGGGCTGGCCACGCCCCCACGGGTCCGGCCACGCCTCCACGGGGACGGCCAGGTCTGCACGGGGCCAGCCACGCCCCCACGGGGCCGGCCACGCATTCACGGGGCCGGTCACGCACCCACGGGGCCGGTCACGCCCCCACGGGGCCGGCCACGTCCCAACGGGGCCGGCCACGTTCCAACGGGGCCGGCCACGTCCCCACGGGGCCGGCCAGGCCCCCACGGGGCCGGCCACGCCCCCACGGAGCCGGCCACGCCGCCATGAGGCCGGCCACGCTCCCACGGGGCCGGCCACGCCCCCACGTGGTCGGCCACGCCTTCACGGGGACGGCCACGCCACCACGGGGCCGGCCACGCCCCCACGGGGACGGCCACGCCCCCACGGGGCCGGCAACGCCCCCGCTGTGCCGGCCACGCACCCACGGGGCCGGCCACGCCCCCACGGTGCCGGCCACGCCCCCACGGGGACGGCCACGTCCCACGGGGCCGGACACGCCCACACGGGGCCGGCCACGCCCCCACGGGGACGGCCAGGTCTGCACGGGGCCGGCCAAACAACCACGGAACCGGCCACGCCCCCACGGGACCGGCCACGCCCCCACGGGGCCGGCCACGCCCCCACGGGGTTGGCCAAGCCCCCACGGGGACGGCCACGCCCACACGAGTCCGGCCACGCCCCCACGGGGCCGGCCACGCCACCACGGGGCCGGCCACGCCCTCACGAGGACGGCCACGGCCCCACGGGGCCAGCAACGCCGGCCACGCACCCACGTGGCCGGCCACGCCCCCACGGGGCCAACCACGCCCCCACGGGGCCGGCCACGCCCCCACGGGGACGGCCAGGTCTGCACGGGGCCGGCCACGCCCCCACGGGGCCGGCCACACACCCACGGGACTGGCCACGCCCCCACGGGGCCGGCCACGCCCCCACGGGGCCGGCCACGCCCCCACGGGGTCGGACACCCCCCCACGGAGACGGCCACGCCCCCACGGGTCCGGCCACGCCCCCAAGTTGCCGGCCACGCCACCACGGGGCCGGCCACGCCCCTACGGGTACGGCCACGCCCCCACGGGGCCGGCAACGCCGGCCACGCAGCCAAGTGGCCGGCCACGCCCCCACGGGGCCGGCCACGCCCCCACGGGTCCGGCCACGCCCCCACGGGGACGCCCACGTCCCAACGGGGCCGGTCACGCCCCCACGGGGACGGCCACGTCCCCACGGGGCGTGCAACGCCCCCACGGGGCCGGTCAGGCCACCACGGGGCCGGTCACGCCCCCACGTGGACGACCACGCCCCCACGGGGCCGGTCATGCCCCCACGGGGACGGCCATGTACCAACGGGGCCGGCCACGCCCCCACGGGGCCGGACAGGCCCCCCAAAGCCGGCCACGCCCCCACGGGGACGGCCACGTCCCCACGGGGCCGGTCACGCCCCCACGGGGCCGGCCACGCACCCACGGAGCCGGCCACGCCACCACAAGCTCGGCCACGCACCCACGGGGCCGGTCACGCCCCCACGGAACCGGCCACGCCACAACGTGGTCGGCCACGCCCCCACGGGGACGGCCACGCCCCCACGGGTCCGGCCACGCCCCCACGGGGACGGCCACGCTCCCACGGGGCCGGCCACGCCACCACGGGGCTGGCCACGCCCCCACGGGGACGGCCGCGCCCCCACGGGGCCGGCAACGCCTCCGCTGTGCCGGCCACGCACCTACGGGGCCGGCCACGCCCCCACGAGGCCGACCACGCCCCCACGGGGACGGCCACGTTCCAAGGGGCCAGCCACGTCCCCACAAGGCCGGCCACGCCCCCACGGGGCCGGCCACACCCCTGCTGGACCGGCCACGCACTCACGAAGCCGGCCACGCCCCCACGGGACCGGTCACGCCCCCACGGGGACGGCCACGTCCCAACGGGGCCGGCCACACCCCCACGGGGCCGGTCAGGCCACCACGGGGCAGACCACGCCCCTACAAGGACGGCCATGTCCCCACGGGGCAGGTCACACCCCCACGGTGCCTGCCACGCACCCACGGGGCCGGCCACGCACCCACGGAGCCGGCCACGCCGCCACGAGGTCGGCCACGCCCCCACGGGGCTTGCCACGTCCCAACGGGGCCGGCCACGTCCCCACGGGGCCGGCCAGGCCCCCACGGGGCCGGCCACGCCCCCACGGAGACGGCCACGTCCCCACGGGGCCGGTGACGCCCCCACGGGTCCGACCACGCACCCACGGAGCCGGCCACGCCGCCATGAGGCCGGCCACGCCCCCACGGGGCCGGCCACGCCCCCACGTGGTCGGCCACGCCTTCACAAGGACGGCCACGCCACCACGGGGCCGGCCACGCCCCCACGGGGACGGCCACGCCCCCACGGGGCCGGAAACGCCCCCGCTGTGCCGGCCACGCACCCACGGGGCCGGCCACGCCCCCACGGGGCCGGCCACGCACCCACGGAGCCGGCCACGCCGCCACAAGGTCGGCCACGCCCCCACGGGGCCGGCCACGCCCCCACGGAACCGGCCACGCCACAACGTGGTCGGCCACGCCCCCACGGGGACGGCCACGCCCCCACGGACCGGCCACGCCCCCACGGGGACGGCCACGCTCCCACGGGGCCGGCCACGCCACCACGGGGCTGGCCACGCCCCCACGGGGACGGCCGCGCCCCCACGGGGCCGGCAACGCCCCCGCTGTGCCGGCCACGCACCCACGGGGCCGGCCACGCCCCCACGAGGCCGACCACGCCCCCACGGGGACGGCCACGTTCCAACGGGGCCAGCCACGTCCCCACGAGGCCGGCCACGCCCCCACGGGGCCGGCCACACCCCTGCTGGACCGGCCACGCACTCACGGGGCCGGCCACGCCCCCACGGGGCCGGTCACGCCCCCACGGGGACGGCCACGTCCCAACGGGGCCGGCCACACCCCCACGGGGCCGGTCAGGCCACCACGGGGCAGACCACGCCCCTACAAGGACGGCCATGTCCCCACGGGGCAGGTCACACCCCCACGGTGCCGGCCACGCACCCACGGAGCCGGCCACGCCGCCACGAGGTCGGCCACGCCCCCACGGGGCTTGCCACGCCCCCACGGGGGCGGCCACGCCCCCACGGGGGCAGCCACGCCCCAACGTGGTCGGCCACGCCCCCACGGAAACGGCCACGCCCCCACGGGTCCGGCCAAGCCCCCACGGGGACGGCCACGCCCCCACGGGGCCGGCCACGCCCCCACGGGGCCGGCCACACTCCCACGGGGACGGCCACGCCCCCACGGGGCCGGCAACGCCCCCGCTGTGCCGGCCACGCACCCACGGGGCCGGCCACGCCCCCACGGGGCCGGCCACGCCCCCACGTGTACGGCCACGTTCCCACGGGGCCAGCCACGTCCCCACGAGGCCGGCCACGCCCCCACGGGGCCGGCCACGCCCCCGCGGGGCCGGCCACGCACCACGGGGCAGGCCACGCCCCCACGGGGACGGCCACGTCCCAACGGGGCCTACCACGCCCCCACGGGGCCTGCCAGGCCCCCACGGGGCCGGCCACGCCCCCACGGGGACGGCCACGTCCCCACGTGGCCGGTCACGCCCCCACGGGGCCTTCCACGCACCCTCGGGGCCGGCCACTCCGCCAAGAGGCCGGCCACGCCCCCACGGGGACGGTCACGCCCCACGGGGTCGGCCACGCACCCACGGGGACGGCCACGCCCCCTCGGGACCGGCCGCGCCCCCACGGAGACGGCCACGCCCCCACGGGGCTGGCCACGCCACCACGGGGCCGGCCACCCCCCCACAAGGACGGCCACGCCCCCACGAGGCCGGCAACGCCCCCGCTGTGCCGGCCACGCACCCACGGGGCCGGCCACGCCCTCACGCGGCCGACCACGCCCCCACGGGGACGGCCACGTCCCCACGGGGCTGGCCACGCACCCACGTGGCCGGCCACGCCCCCACGGGGCCGGTCACGCCCCCACAGGGACGGCAACGTCCCAACAAGGCCGGCCACGCCCCTACGGGACCGGCCAGGGCCTCACGGGGCCGGCCACGCCCCCACGGGGACGGCCACGTCCCCACGGGGCCAGTCACGCCCCCACGGGGCCGGCCACGCACCCATGGAGCCGGCCACGCCGCCACGAAGCCGGCCACGCCCCCACGTGGTCGGCCACGCCCCCACGGGGACGGCCACGCCCCCACGGGTCCGGCCACGCCCCCACGGGTCAGGCCAACCCCCATGGGGACGGCCACACCCCCACGGGGCCGGCCACGCCCCCACGGGGCCGGCCACGCCACCACGGGGCCGGCCACGCCCCCACGGGGACGGCCACGCCCCCACGGGGCCGGCAACGCCCCCGCTGTGCCAGCCACGCACCCACGGGGCCGGCCACGCCCCCACGGGGCCGGCACGCCCCAACGGGGACGGCCACGCCCCCACGGGGACGGCCACGTCCCCACGGGGCCGAACACGCCCCCACGGGGCCGGCCACGCCCCCACAAGGCCGGCCACGCCCCCACAGGGACGGCCAGGTCTGCACGGGGTTGGCCACGCCCCCACGGGGCCGGCCACGCACCCACGGGGCCGGCCACGCCCCCACGGGGCCGGCCAAGCCCCCTTGGGGCCGGCCACGCACCCACGGGGTCGGCCACGCCCCCAAGGGGACGGCCACTCCCCCACGGGTCCGGCCACGTTCCCACGGGGCCGGCCACGCCACCACGGGGCCGGCCACGCCACCACGGGGACGGCCACGCCCCCACGGGGACGGCAACGCCGGCCACGCACCCACGTGGCCGGCCACGCCCCCACGGGGCCGGCCACGCCCCCAACGGGGCCGGCCACGCCCCCACGGGGACGGCCACGTCCCCACGGGGCCGGCCACGCCCCCACGGGGACGGCCACGCCCCCACGGGGCCTGCAACGCCCCCACGGGGCCGGCAAGGCCACCACGGGGCCGGCCGCACCCCCACGCAGACGGCTACGCCCCCATGGGGCCGGTCACGCCCCCACGAGGACGGCCACGTACCAACGGGGCCGGTCACGCCCCCACGGGGCCGGCCAGGCCCCCACGGGGTTGGCCACGCCCCCACGGGGACGGCCACGTCCCCACGCGGCCGGTCACGCCCCCACGGGGCCGGCCACGCACCTACGGAGCCGGCCACGCCGCCACGAGGCCGGCCACGCCCCCACGGGGCCGGCCACGCCCCCACGTGGTCGGCCACTCCCCCACGGGGACGGCCACGCCCCAACGGGTCCGGCCACGCCCCCACGGGGACGGCCACGCCCCCACGGGGCCGGCCACGCCACCACGGGGCCGGCCACGCCCCCACGGGGACGGCCCCGCCCCCACGGGGCCAGCAACGCCCCCGATGTGCTATCCACGCACGCACGGGGCCGGCCACGCCCCTACGGCGACGACCACGTCCCCACGGGGCCGGCCACGCCCCCTCGGGCCGGCCACGCCCCCACGGGGCCGGCCAAGCCCCCACAAGGACGGCCAGGTCTGCATGGGGCTGGCCACGGCCCCACGGGGCCGGCCACGCACCCACGGGGCCGGCTACGCCCCCACGAGGCCGGCCACGCCCCCACGGGGATGGCTACGTTCCCACGGGGCCTGCAACGCCCCCACGGGGCCGGCCACGCCACCACGGGGCCGGCCACGCCCCCACGGGGACGGCCACATCCCCACGGAGCCGTTAATGCCCCCACGGGGCCGGCCACGTCCCCGGCCACGTCCCCACGGGGCCGGCAATGCCCCCACGGGGCCGGCCACGCCCCCGCTGGGCCGGCCACGCATCCACGTGGCCGGCCACGCCCCCATGGGGACGGCCACGCCCCCACGAGTTCGGCAACGCCCCCACGGGGACGGACACGCCCCCACGGGGCCGGCCATGCCCCCGCGGGGCTGGCCTCGCACCCACGGGGCCAGCCACGCCCCCACGAGGCCGGCCATGCCCCCACGGGGACGGCCACGTCCCCACGGGGCCGGCCACGCCCCCACGGGGCTGGCCACGCCTCCACGGCACCGGCCAAACACTACGGGGACGGCCACGTCCCCTCGGGGCCGGCCACGCCCCCACGGGGCCGGCCACGCCCCAAGGGCCGGCCACGCCCTCACGCGGCCGGCCACGCCCCCGCCGGGCCGGCAACGAACCCACGGGGCCAGCCACGCCCCCCAGGGTTGGCCACGCCCCCACAGGGACGGCCACGTCCCCACGTGGCCGGCCACGCCCCCATGGGGACGGCCACGCCCCCACGGGTCCGGCAACGCCCCCACGGGGACGGAAACGCCCCCATGGGGCCGGCCATGCCCCCGCGGGGCTGGCCTCGCACCCACGGGGCCAGCCACGCCCCCACGAGGCCGGCCATGCCCCCACGGGGACGGCCACGTCCCCACGGGGTCGGCCACGCCCCCACGGGGCCGGCCACGCCTCCACGGCATTGGCCACACCCTACGGGGACGGCCACGTCCCCACGGGGCCAGCCACGCCCCCCAGGGTTGGCCAAGCCCCCACAGGGACGGCCACGTCCCCACGTGGCCGGCCACGCCCCCATGGGGACGGCCACGCCCCCACGGGTCCGGCAACGCCCCCACGGGGACGGACACGCCCCCATGGGGCCGGCCATGCCCCCGCGGGGCTGGCCTCGCACCCACGGGGCCAGCCACGCCCCCACGAGGCCGGCCATGCCCCCACGGGGACGGCCACGTCCCCACGGGGTCGGCCACGCCCCCACGGGGCCGGCCACGCCTCCACGGCATTGGCCACACCCTACAGGGACGACCACGTCCCCACGGGGCCGGCCACGCCCCCACGGGACCGGCCACGCCCCACGGGCCGGCCACTCCCCCACGCGGCCGGCCACGCCCCCGCCGGGCCGGCAACGAACCCACGGGGCCGGCCACGCTCCCCAGGGTCGGCCAAGCCCCCACAGGGATGGCCACGCCCCAACGGGTCCGGATAAGCCTCCACGGGGCCGGCCACGCCCCCACGGGTCCGGCCACGACCCTACGGGACGGCCACGCCCCCACGGGGCCTGACACGCCTCCACGTGGCCAGCCACGTCTCCACGGGGCCGGCCACGCCCCCACGGGGCCGGCCACGCCCCCGCGGGGCCGGCCACGCACCGACGGGGCCGGCCACGCCCCCACGGGGCCGGTCACGCTCCCACGGGGCCGGCCACGCCTCCACGAGGCCGGCCACGCCCCCACGGGGACGGCCACGCCCCCACGGGGCCGGCGACGCCCCCGATGTGCCGGCCACGCACGCACGGGGCCGGCCACGCTCCCACGGGGCCGGCCACGCCCCCACGGCGACGGCCACGTCCCCACGGGGCCGGCCACGCCCCACGGGGCCCGCCACGCCCCCACGGAGCCGGCCACGCCCCCACGGGGACGGCCAGGTCTGCATGGGGCCGGCCACGCCCCCACGGGGCCGGGCACGCACCCACGGGGCCGGCTACGCCCCCACTGGGCCGGCCACGCCCCCACTGGGCCGGCCACGTTCTCACGGGGACGGCCACGCCCCCACGGGGCCTGCAACGCCCCCACGGGGCCGGCCACGCCACCACGGGGCCGGCTACGCCCCCACGGGGACGGCCATTCCCCCACGGAGCCGTCAATGCCCCCACGTGGCCGGCCATGGCCCCACGGGTCCGGCAATGCCACTGCGGGGCCGGACACACCCCCGCTGGGCCGGCCACGCATCCACGTGGCCGGCCACGCCCCCATAGGGACGGCCACGCCCCCACGGGTTCGGCAATGCCCCCACGGAAACGGACACGCCACCACGGGGCCGGCCATGCCCCCGCGGGGCTGACCTCGCACCCACTGGGCCAGCCACGCCCCCACGGGGCCGGCCATGCCCCCACGGGGACAGACACGTCCCCACGGGGCCGGCCACGCCCCCACGGGGCCGGCCACGCCTCCACGGCACCGGCCACACTCTACGGGGACGGCCACGTCCCCACGGGGCTGGCCACGCCCCCACGGGGCCGGCCACGCCCCCACGGGGCCGGCCACACCCCCACGCGGCCGGCCACGCCCCCACCGGGCCGGTAACGAACCCACGGGGCCGGCCACGCCCCCCAGGGTCGGCCACGCCCCCACGGGGATGGCCACGCCCCAACGGGTCCGGATAAGCCCCCACGAGGCCGGCCATGCCCCCACGGGGACAGACACGTCCCCACGGGGCCGGCCACGCCCCCACGGGGCCGGCCACGCCTCCACGGCACCGGCCACACCCTACGGGGATGGCGACGTCCCCACGGGGCCGGCCACGCCCCCACGGGGCCGGCCACGCCCCCACGCGGCCGGCCACGCCCCAACCGGGCCGGCAACGAACCCACGGGGCCGGCCACGCCCCCCAGGGTCAACCACGCCCCCACGGGGATGGCCACGCCCCAACGGGTTCGGATAAGCCCCCACTGAGCCGGCCACGCCCCCACGGGTCCGGCCACGACCCCACGGGGACGGCCACGCACCCACGGGGCCGGCCACGCCTCCACGGGGCCAGCCACGTCCCCACGGGGTCGGCCACGCCCCCACGGGGCCGGCCACGCTTCCGCGGGGCCGGCCACGCACCGACGTGGACGAACACGCCCCCACGGGTCCGGCCACGTCCCCACGGGGACGGCCACGACCCCACGGGTCCGGCCACGCCCCCACGAGGACGGCCACGTCCCCACGGGGCCGGCCACGCCACCACGGGGCCGGCCACGCCCCCACGGGGACGGCCCCGCCCCCACGGGGCCTGCAACACCCTCGCTGTGCCGGCCACGCACCAACGGGGCCAGCAATGCCCCCACGGGGCCGGCCACACCCCCGCTGGGCCGGCCACGCATCCACGTGGCCGGCCACGCCCCCATAGGGACGGCCACGCCCCCACGGGTCCGGCAACGCCCACACGGGGACGGACACGCCCCAACGGGGCCGGCCATGCCCCCGCGGGGCTGGCCTCGCACCCACGGGGCCAGCCACGCCCCCACGGGGCCGGCCACGCCCCCACGGGGCTGGCCACGCCACCACGGGGCCGGCCACGCCCCCACAGGGACGGCCACGCCCCCACGAGACCGGCAACGCCCCCGCTGTGCCGGCCACGCACCCACGGGGCCGGCCACGCCCTCACGCGGCCGGCCACGCCCCCACAAGGACGGCCACGTCCCCACGGGGCCGGCCACGCACCCACGGGGCCGGCCACGCCCCCACGGGGCCGGTCACGCCCCCACAGGGAAGGCAACGTCCCAACGGGGCCGGCCACGCCCCCACGGGGACAGCCACGTCCCCACGGGGCCAGTCACGCCCCCACGGGGCCGGCCACGCACCCATGGAGCCGGCCACGCCGCCACGAAGCCGGCCACGCACCCACGTGGTCGGCCACGCCCCCACGGGGACGGCCACGCCCCCACGGGTCCGGCCACGCCCCCACGGGTCCGGGAAACCCCCCACGGGGACGGCCACGCTCCCACGGGGCCGGCCACGCCCCCACGGGGCCGGCCACGCCACCACGGGGCCGGCCACGCCCCCACGGGGACGGCCACGCCCCCACGGGGCCGGCAACGCCCCCGCTGTGCCGGCCACGCACCCACGGGGCCGGCCACGCCCCCACGGGGCCGGCACGCCTCCACGGGGACGGCCACGTCCCCACGGGGCCGGACACGCCCCCACGGGGCCGGCCACGCCCCCACGGGGCCGGCCACGCCCCCACAGGGACGGCCAGGTCTGCACTGGGCCGGCCACGCCCCCACGGGCCGGCCACGCACCCACGGGGCCGGCCACGCCCCCACGGGGCCGGCCACGCCCCCTTGTGGCCGGCCACGCCCCCACGGGGTCGGCCACGCCCCCAAGGGGACGGCCACGCCCCCACGGGTCCGGCCACGTTCCCACGGGGCCGGCCACGCCACCACGGGGCCGGCCACGCCCCCACGGGGACGGCCACGCCCCCACGGGGACGGCAACGCCGGCCACGCACCCACGTGGCCGGCCACGCCCCCACGGAACCGGACACGCCCCCAACGGGGCCGGCCACGCCCCCACGGGGACGGTCACGTCCCCACGGGGCCGGCCACGCCCCCACGGGGATGGCCACGCCCCCACGGGGCCTGCAACGCCCCCACGGGGCAGGCAAGGCCACCACGGGGCCGGCCGCACCCCCACGCGGACGGCCACGCTCCCACGGGGCCGGTCACGTCCCCACGGGGACGGCCACGTACCAACGGGGCCGGTCACGCCCCCACGGGGCCGGCCAGGCCCCCACGGGGCCGGCCACGCCCCCACGGGGACGGCCACGTCCCCACGCGGCCGGTCACGCCCCCACGGGGCCGGCCACGCACCCACGGAGCCGGCCACGTTGCCACGAGGCCGGCCACGCCCCCACGGGGCCGGTCACGCCCCCACGTGGTCGGCCACGCCCCCACGGGGACGGCCACGCCCCCACGGGTCCGGCCACGCCACCACGGGGCCGGCCACGCCCCCACGGGGACGGCCCCGCCCCCACGGGGCCAGCAACGCCCCCGATGTGCTATCCACGCACGCACGGGGCCGGCCACGCCCCTACGGCGACGGCCACGTCCCCACGAGGCCGGCCACGCCCCCTCGGGCCGGCCACGCCCCCACGGGGCCGGCCACGCCCCCACGGGGACGGCCAGGTCTGCATGGGGCCGGCCACGCCCCCACGGGGCCGGCCACGCACCCACGGGGCCGGCTACGCCCCCACGGGGCCGGCCACGCCCCCACGTGGATGGCCACGCCCCCACGGGGCCTGCAACGCCCCCACGGGGCCGGCCACGCCACCACGGGGCCGGCCACGCCCCCACGGGGACGGCCACGTCCCCACGGAGCCGTTAATGCCCCCACGGGGCCGGCCACGTCCCCACGGGGCCGGCAATGCCCCCACGGGGCCGGCCACGCCCCCGCTGGGCCGGCCACGCATCCACGTGGCCGGCCACGCCCCCATGGGGACGGCCACGCCCCCACGGGTCCGGCAACGCCCCCACGGGGACGGACACGCCCCCACGGGGCCGACCATGCCCCCGCGGGGCTGGCCTCGCACCCACGGGGCCAGCCACGCCCCCACGAGGCCGGCCATGCCCCCACGGGGACGGCCACGTCCCCACGGGGCCGGCCACGCCCCCACGGGGCTGGCCACGCCTCCACGGCACCGGCCAAACACTACGGGGACGGCCACGTCCCCTCGGGGCCGGCCACGCCCCCACGGGACCGGCCACGCCCCACGGGCCGGCCACGCCCTCACGCGGCCGGCCACGCCCACGCCGGGCCGGCAACAAACCCACGGGGCCAGCCACGCCTCCCAGGGTTGGCCACGCCCCCACAGGGACGGCCACGTCCCCACGTGGCCGGCCACGCCCCCATGGGGACGGCCACGCCCCCACAAGTCCGGCAACGCCCCCACGGGGACGGACACGCCCCCACGGGGCCGGCCATGCCCCCGCGGGGCCGGCCACGCCTCCACGGCACCGGCCACACCCTACGGGGACGGCCACGTCCCCACGGGGCCGGCCACGCCCCCACGGGGCCGGACACGCCCCACGGGCCGGCCACGCCCCCACGCGGCCGGCCACGCCCCCGCCGGGCCGGCAACAAACCCACGGGGCCGGCCACGCCTTCCAGGGTCGGCCACGCCCCCACAGGGATGGCCACGCCCCAACGGGTCCGGATAAGCCCCCACGGGGCCGGCCACGCCCCCACGGGTCCGGCCACGACCCCACGAGATGGCCACGCCCCCACGGGGCCTGCCACGCCTCATCGTGGCCATCCACGTCTCCACGGGGCCGGCCACGCCCCCACGGGGCCGGCCACGACCTCGGGGGGCCGGCCACGCACCGACGGGGCCGGCCACGCCCCCACGGGGCCGGCCACGCCCCCACGGGGCCGGCCACGCCTCCACGAGGCCGGCCACGCCCCCACGGGGACGGCCACGCCCCCACAAGACCGGCAACGCCCCCGATGTGCCGGCCACGCACGCACGGGGCCGGCCACGCTCCCACGGGGCCTGCCACGCCCCCACGGCGATGGCCACGTCCCCACGGGGCCGGCCACGCCCCACGGGGCCGGCCACGCCCCCACGGAGCCGGCCACGCCCCCACGGGGACGGCCAGGCCTGCATGGGGCCGGCCACGCCCCCACGGGGCCGGGCACGCACCCACGGGGCCGGCTACGCCCCCACTGGGCCGGCCACGCCCCCACTGGGCCGGCCACGCCCCCACGGGGACGGCCACGCCTCCACGGGGCCTGCAACGCCCCCACGGGGCCGGCCACGCCACCACGGGGCCGGCCACGCCCCCACGGGGACGGCCATTCCCCCACGGAGCCGTCAATGCCCCCACGGGGCCGGCCATGTCCCCACGGGTCCGGCAATGCCCCTGCGGGGCCGGACACACCCCGCTGGGCCGGCCACGCATCCACGTGGCCGGCCACGCCCCCATAGGGACGGCCATGCCCCCACGGGTTCGGCAACGCCCCCACGGAAACGGACACGCCACCACGGGGTTGGCCATGCCCCCGCTGGGCTGGCCTCGCACCCACTGGGCCAGCCACGCCCCCACGGGGCCGGCCATGCCCCCACGGGGACAGACACGTCCCCACGGGGCCGGCCACGCCCCCACGGGGCCGGCCACGCCTCCACGGCACCGGCCACACCCTACGGGGACGGCCACGTCCCCACGGGGCCGGCCACGCCCCCACGGGGCCGGCCACGCCCCCACGGGGCCGGCCACGTACCCACGTAGCCGGCCACGCCCCCACCGGGCCGGCAACGAACCCACGGGGCCGGCCACGCCCCCCAGGGTCGGCCACGCCCCCACGGGGATGGCCACGCCCCAACGGGTCCGGATAAGCCCCCACGGGGCCGGCCATGCCCCCACGGGGACAGACACGTCCCCACGGGGCCGGCCACGCCCCCACGGGGCCGGCCACGCCTCCACGGCACCGGCCACACCCTACGGGGATGGCGACGTCCCCACGGGGCCGGCCACGCCCCTACGGGGCCGGCCACGCCCCCACGGGGCCGGCCACGCCCCCACGCGGCCGGCCACGCCCCCACCGGGCCGGCAACAAACCCACGGGGCCGGCCACGCCCCCCAGGGTCAACCACGCCCCCACGGGGATGGCCACGCCCCAACGGGTCCGGATAAGCCCCCACTGAGCCGGCCACGCCCCCACGGGTCCGGCCACGACCCCACGGGGACGGCCACGCACCCACGGGGCCGGCCACGCCTCCACGGGGCCAGCCACGTCCCCACGGGGCCGGCCACGCCCCCACGGGGCCGGCCACGCTTCCGCGGGGCCGGCCACGCACCGACAAGGCCGGACACGCCCCCACGGGGCCGGCCACGCCCCCACGGGGACGGCCACGCCCCCACGGGTCCGGCCACGCCCCCACTGGGACGGCCACGTCCCCACGGGGCCGGCCACGCCACCACGGGGCCGGCCACGCCCCCACGGGGACGGCCCCGCCCCCACGGGGCCGGCAACACTCTCGCTGTGCCGGCCACGCACCAACGGGGCCGGCAATGCCCCCACGGGGCCGGCCACACCCCCGCTGGGCCGGCCACGCATCCACGTGGCCGGCCACGCCCCCATAGGGACGGCCACGCCCCCACGGGTCCGGCAACGCCCACACGGGGACGGACACGCCCCAACGGGGCCGGCCATGCCCTTGCGGGGCTGGCCTCGCACCCACGGGGCCAGCCACGCCCCCACGGGGCCGGCCATGCCCCCACGGGGACAGACACGTCCCCACGGGGCCGGCCACGCCCCCACGGGGCCGGCCACGCCTCCACGGCACCGGCCACACCCTACGGGGACGGCCACGTCCCCACGGGGTCGGCCACGCCCCCACGTGGCCGGCCACGCCCCCACCTGGCCGGCAACAAACCCACGGGGCAGGCCACGCCCCCGAGGGTCGGCCACGCCCCCACGGGGATGGCCACGCCCCAACGGGTCCGGATAAGCCCCCACCGGGCCGGCCATGCCCCCACGGGGACAGACATGTCCCCACGGGGCCGGCCACGCCCCCACGGGGCCGGCCACGCCTCCACGGCACCGGCCACACCCTACGGGGACGGCCACGTCCCCACAGGGCCGGCCACGCCCCCACGGGGCCGGTCACGCCCCCACGGGGCCGGCCACGCCCCCACGCGGCCGGCCACGCCCCCACCGGGCCGGCAACGAACCCACGGGGCCGGCCACGCCCCCCAGGGTCGGCCACGCCCACACGGGGATGGCCACGCCCCAACGGGTTTGGATAAGCCCCCACTGGGCCGGCCACGCCCCCACGGGTCCGGCCACGACCCCACGGGGACGGCCACGCCCCCACGGGGCCGGCCACGCCCCCACGGGTCCGGCCACGCCCCCATGGGGACGGCCACGCCCCCACGGGGCTGGCCAGGCATCCACGGGGCCAGCCACGTCCCCACGGGGCCGGCCACGCCCCCACGGGGTTGGCCACGCCCCGCGGGGCCGGCCACTCACCCACGGGGCCGGCCACGCCCCCACGGGGCCAGTCACGCCCCCACGGGGACGGCCACGTCCCAACGGGGCCGGCAATGCCCCCACGTGGCAGGCCACACCCCCGCTGGGCCGGCCACGCATCCACGTGGCCTGCAACGCCCCCATAGGGACGGCCACTACCCCACGGGTCTGGCAACGCCCCCACGGTAACGGACACGCCCCCCGGGGCCGGCCATGCCCCGAGGGGCTGGCCTCGCACCCACGGGGCCAGCCACGCCCCCACGGGGCCGGCCACGCCCCCACGGGGACGGCCACGTCCCCACGGGGCCGGCCACGCCCCCACGGGGCCGGCCACGCCTTTACGGCACCGGCCACACCCTACGGGGACGGCCACGTCCCCACGGGGCCGGCCACGCCCCCACGGGGCCGGCCACGCCCCACGGGGCCGGCCACGCCCCCACGCGGCCGGCCACGCCCCCACCGGGCCGGCAACTAACCCACGGGGCCGGCCACGCCCCCCAGGGTCGGCCACGCCCCCACGGGGATGGCCACGCCCCAAAGGGTCCGGATAAGCCCCCACGGGGCCGGCCAAGCCCCCACGGGTCCAACCACGACCCCACGGGTACGGCCACGTCCCCACGGGGCCGGCCACGCCTCCACGGGGCCAGCCACGTCCCCACGGGGCCGGCCACGCCCCCACGGGGCCGGCCACGCCCCGCGGGGCCGGCCACGCACCGACGGGGCCGGCCACGCCCCCACGGGGCCGGCAACGCCCCCACGGGGTCGGCCACGCCCCCACGGGGACGGTCACGCTTCCACGGGTCCGGCCACGCCCCCACGGGGACGGCCACGTTCCCACGGGGCCGGCCACGCCACCACGGGGCCGGCCACGCCCCCACGTGGCCGGCCACGCCCCCACGGGGCCGGCCACGCCCCCACGGGTCCGGCCACGCCCCCACGGGTGCGGCCACGCCCCCACGGGGCTGGCCAGGCCTCCACGGGGCCAGCCACGCACCCACGGGGCCGGCCACGACCCCACGGGGCCGGCCACGCCCCCACGGGGCCGGCCACGCCCCCACCGGGCCGGTCACGCCCCCACGGGTCCGGCCACGCCCCCACGGGTGCGGCCACGCTTCCACGGGGCTGGCCAGGTTTCCACGGAGCCAGCCACGTCCCCACGGGGCCGGCCACGCCCCCATGGGGCCGGCCACGCCCCGCGGGGCCGGCCACGCACCCACGGGGCCGGCAACGCCCCCACGGGGCCGGTCACGCCCCCACGGGGACGGCAACGTCCCAACGGGGCCGGCCACGCCCCCACGGGGCCGGCCAGTCCCCCACGGGGCCGGCCACGCCCCCACTGAAACGGCCACGTCCCCACGGGGCCGGTCATGCCGCCACGGGGCCGGCCACGCAACCACGGAGCCGGCCACGCCGCCACGAGTCCGGCCACGCCCCACTGGGCCAGCCACGCCCCCACGTGGTCGGCCACGCCCCCACGGGGACGGCCACGCCCCCACGGGTCCGGCCACGCCCCCACGGGGACGGCCACGCCCCCACGGGACCGGCCACGCCACCACGGGGCCGGCCACGCCCCCACGGGGCCAGTAACGCCCCTGCTGTGCCGGCCACGCACCCACGGGGCCGACCACGCCCCCACGGGGCCGGCCACGCTCCCACGGGCACAACCACGTCCCCACGGGGCCGGCCACGCCCCCACGGGACCGGACACGCCTGCACGGGGCCGGCCACGCACCCATGTGGACGGCCAGGTCTGCACGGGGCTAGACACGCCCCCACGGGGCCGGCCACGCACCCACGGGGCCGGCCACGCCCCCAAGCGGCCGGCCACGCCCCCACGGGGCCGGCCACGTCCCCACGGGGACGGCCACGCCCCCACGGGTTTGGCCACGCCCCCACGGGGCCGGCCACGCCACCACGGGGCCGGTCACGTCCCCACGGGGACGGCCACGCCCCCACGGGACCGGACACGCCCGCACGGGGCCGGCCACGCACCCGTGTGGACGGCCAGGTCTGCACGGGGCTAGACACGCCCCCACTGGGCCGGCCACGCACCCACGGGGCCGGCCACGCCCCCAAGCGGCCGGCCACGCCCCCACGGGGCCGGCCACGTCCCCATGGGGACGGCCACGCCCCCACGGGTCCGGCCACGCCCCCACGGGGCCGGCCACGCCACCACGGGGCCGGTCACGTCCCCACGTGGACGGCCACGCCCCCACGGGGCCGGCAACGCCGGTCACGCACCCACGTGGCCGGCCACGCCCCCGGGGCCGGCCACGCCCCCACGGGGCCGGCCACGCCCCCACGGGGACGGCCACGTCCCCACGGGGCCGGCCACGCCCCCATGGGGACGGCCACGCCCACACGGGGCCTGCAACGCCCCCGCGGGGCCGGCCACGCCACCACGGGGCCGGCCACGCCCCCACGGGGCCGGCCACGTCCCCACGGGGACGGCCACGCCCCCACGGGTTTGGCCACGCCCCCACGGGGCCGGCCACGCCACCACGGGGCCGGTCACGTCCCCACGGGGATGGCCACGCCCCCACGGGACCGGACACGCCCGCACGGGGCCGGCCACGCACCCATGTGGACGGCAAGGTCTGCACGGGGCTAGACACGCCCCCACGGGGCCGGCCACGCACCCACGGGGCCGGCCACGCCCCCAAGCGGCCGGCCACGCCCCCACGGGGCCGGCCACGTCCCCATGGGGACGGCCACGCCCCCACGGGTCCGGCCACGCCCCCACGGGGCCGGCCACGCCACCACGGGGCCGGTCACGTCCCCACGGGGACGGCCACGCCCCCACGGGGCCGGCAACGCCGGTCACGCACCCACGTGGCCGGCCACGCCCCCGGGGCCGGCCACGCCCTCACGGGGCCGGCCACGCCCCCACGGGGACGGCCACGTCCCCACGGGGCCGGCCACGCCCCCATGGGGACGGCCACGCCCACACGGGGCCTGCAACGCCCCCGCGGGGCCGGCCACGCCACCACGGGGCCGGCCACGCCCCCACGGAGCCGTCAATGCCCCCACTGGGACGGCCACGTCCCCACGGGGCCGGTCACGCACCCACGGGGCCGGCCAAGCAACCACGGAGCCGGCCACGCCGCCACGAGGCCGGCCACGTCCCACTGGGCCAGCCACGCCCCCACGTGGTCGGCCACGCCCCCACAGGGACGGCCACGCCCCCACGGGTCCGGCCACGCCCCCACGGGGACGGCCACGCCCCCACGGGGCCGGCCACGCCACCACGGGGCTGGCCACGCCCCCACGGGGCCGGCCACGTCCCCACGGGGCCGGTAACGCCCCTGCTGTGCCGGCCACGCACCCACGGGGCCGGCCACGCCCCCACGGGGCCGGCCACGCTCCCACGGGCACGGCCACGTCCCCACGGGGCCGGCCACGCCCCCACGGGACCGGCCACGCCCCCACGGGGCCGGCCACTCACCCATGTGGACGGCCAGGTCTGCACGGGGCTGGACACGCCCCCACGGGGCCGGCCACGCACCCACGGGGCCGGCCACGCCCCCAAGCGGCCGGCCACGCCCCCACGGGGCCGGCCACGTCCCCACGGGGTCGGCCACGCCCCCACGGGGACGGCCACGCCCCCACGGGTCCGGCCACGCCCCCACGGGGCCGGCCACGCCACCACGGGGCCGGCCACGCGCCCGCTGGGCCGGCCACGCATCCACGTGGCCGGCCACGCTACCATGGGGCCGGCCACGCCCCCACGGGGCCGGTCACGCCCCCACGGGGACGGCCACGTCCCAACGGGGCCGGCAATGCCCCCACGGGGCAGGCCACACCCTCGCTGGGCCGGCCACGCATCCACGTGGCCGGCCACGCCCCCATAGGGACGGCCACGACCCCACGGGTCCGGAAACGCCCCCACGGGGACGGAGACGCCCCCACGGGGCCGGCCATGCCCCCGCGGGGCTGGCCTCGCACCCACGGGGCCAGCCACGCCCCCACGGGGCCGGCAATGCCCCCACGGGGACGGCCACGTCCCCACGGGGCCGGCCACGCCCCTACGGGGCCGGCCACGACTCTACGGCACCGGCCACACCCTACGGGGACGGCCACGTTTCCACAGGGCCGGCCACGCCCCCACGGGGCCGGCCACGCCCCACTGGGCCGGCCACGCCCCCACGCGGCCGGCCACGCCTTCACCGGGCCGGCAACGAACCCACGGGGCCTGCCACGCCCCCCAGGGTCGGCCACGACCCCACGGGGATGGCCACGCCCCAACAAGTCTGGATAAGCCCCCACGGGGCCGGCCACGCCCCCACGGGTCCAGCCACGACCCCACGGGTACGGCCACACCCCCACGGGCCCGGCCACGCCTCCACGGGGCCAGCCACGTCCCCACGGGGCCGGCCACGCCCCCACGGGGCCGGCCACGCCCCGCGGGGCCGGCCACGCACCGACGGGGCCGGCCACGCCCCCACGGGGCCGGCCACACACCAACGGGGCCGGCAACGCCCCCACGGGGCCGGCCACGCCCCCACGGGGATGGTCACGTCCCCACGGGGCCGGCCACGCCCCCACGGAGCCGGCCACGCTCCGACGGGGACGGCCAGGTCTGCACGGGGCTGCCACGCCCCCACGTGGCCGGCCACGCCCCCACGGGTCCGGCCACGCCCCCACGGGGACGGCCACGCCCCCACGGGGCTGGCCAAACCTCCACGGGGCCAGCCACGTCCCCACGGGGCCGGCCACGCCCCCACGGGGCCGGTCACGCCCCCGCGGGGCCGGCCACGCACCCACGGGGCCGGCCACGCTCCCACGGGGCCAGTCACGCTCCCACGGGGACGGCCACGTCCCAACGGGGCCGGCCACGCCCCCACGGGGCCGGCCAGGCCCCCACGGGGCCGGCCACGCCCCCACTGGGACGGCCACGTCCTCACGGGGCCGGTCACGCCCCCACGGTGCCGGCCACGCAACCACGGAGCCGGCCACGCCGCCACGAGGCCGCCAAGGCCCCACTGGGCCGGCCACGCCCCCACGTGGTCGGCCACGCCCCCACGGGGACGGCTACGCCCCCACGGGTCCGGCCACGCCCCCACGGGGACGGCCACGCCCCCACGAAGCCGGCCACGCCACCACGGGGCCGAACACGCCCCCACGGGGCCGGCCACGCCCCCACGGGGCCGGTAACGCCCCTGCTGTGCCGGCCACGCACCCACGAAACCGGCCACGCCCCCACGGGGCCGGCCACGCCCCCACGGGCACGGTCACGTCCCCGCGGGGCCGGCCACGCCCCCACGGGACCGGCCACGCCCCCACGGGGCCGGCCACGCACCCATGTGGACGGCCAGGTCTGCACGAGGCCGGACACGCCCCCACGGGGCCGGCCACGCACCCACGGGGCCGGCCACGCCCCCAAGCGGCCAACCACGCCCCACGGGGCCGGCCACGTCCCCACGGGGTCGGCCACGCCCCCACGGGGACGGCCACGCCCCCACGGGTCCGGCCACGCCCCCACGGGGCCGGCCACGCCACCACGGGGCCAGTCACGCCCCCACGGGGACGGCCACGCCCCCACGTGGCCGGCAATGCCGGTCACGCACCCACGTGGCCGGACACGCCCCCCCGGGGCCGGCCACGCCCCCACGGGGCCGGCCACGCCCCCACGGGGACGGCCACGCCCCCACGGGGCCTGAAACGCCCCCGCGGGGCCGGCCACGCCACCACGGGGCCGGCCACGTCCCCACGGAGCCGTCAATGCCCCCACGGGGCCGGCCACGTCCCCACGGGGCCGGCAACGCCCACACGGGGCCAGCCACGCTCCCGCTGGGTCGGCCACGCATCCACGTGGCCGGCCACGCTCCCATGGGGCCGGCTACACCCCCACGGTGCCGGCAACGCCCCCACGGGGACGGCCACGCCCCCACGGGTCCGGCCACGCCCCCACGGAAACGGCCACGCCCCCAAGGGACCGGCCACGCCACCACGGGGCCGGCCACGCCCCAACGGGGACGTCCACGCCCTCACGGGGCCGGCAACGCCCCCACGGGGTCGGCCACGCCCCCACGGGGACGGCCACGCCCCCACGGGGCCGGCCACGCACCCACGGGGCCGGCTACGCCCCCACGGGAACGGTCACGTCCCCACGGGGCCGGCCACGCCCCCACGGGGAAGGCCACGCACCCACGGGGCCGGCTACGCCCCCACGGGGCCGGCTACGCCCCCACGGGAACGGTCACGTCCCCACGGGGCCGGCCACGCCCCCACGGGGAAGGCCACGCACCCACGGGGCCGGCTACGCCCCCACGGGGCCGGCCAAGCCCCCACGGGGCCGGCCACGCCCCCACGGAGCCGTCAATGCCCCCACGGGGTCAGCCACGTCCCCACGGGGCAGTCAACGCCCACACAAGGCCGGCCACGCCCCCGCTGGGCCGGCCATGCATCCACGTGGCCGGCCAAGCTCCCATGGGGCCGGCTACACCCCCACGGGGCCGGCAACGCTCCCACGGGGACGGCCACGCCCCCACGGGTCCGGCCACGCCCCCACGGAGACGGCCACGCCCCCAAGGGACCGGCCACGCCACCACGGGGCCGGCCACGCCCCAACGGGGACGTCCACGCCCTCACGGGGCCGTCAACGCCCCCACGGGGTCGGCCACGCCCCCACGGGGCCGGCCACGCCCCCACGGGGACGGCCACGTCCCCACGGGGCCGGTCACGCCCCCACGGGGCCGGCCACGCAACCACGGAGCCGGCCACGCCGCCAAGAGGCCGGCCACGCACCACTGGGCCGGCCACGCCCCCACGTGTTCGGCCACGCCCCCACGGGGACGGCCACGCCCCCACGGGTCCGGCCACGCCCCAACGGGGACGGCCACGCCCCCACGGGGCCGGCCACGCCACCACGGGGCCGGCCACGCCCCCACAGGGCCGGCCACGCCCCCACGGGGCCGGTAACGCCCCTGCTGTGCCGGACACGCACCCACGGGGCCGGCCACGCCCCCACAGGGCCGGCCACGCTCCCACGGGCACGGCCACGTCCCCACGGGGCCGGCCACGCCCCCACGGGACCGGCCACGCCCCCACGGGGCCGGCCACGCACCCATGTGGACGGCCAGGTCTGCACGGGGCTGGACACGCCCCCACGGGGCCGGCCACGCACCCACGGGGCCGGCCACGCCCCCAAGCGGCCGGCCACGCCCCCACGGGGCCGGCCACGTCCCCACGGGGTCGGCCACGCCCCCACGGGGACGGCCACGCCCCCACGGGTCCGGCCACGCCCCCACGGGGCCGGCCACGCCACCACGGGGCCGGTCACGCCCCCACGAATACGGCCACGCCCCCACGGGGCCGGCAACGCCGGTCACGCACCCACGTGGCCGGCCACGCCCCCCCGGGGCCGGCCACGCCCCCACGGGGCCGGCCACGTCCCCACGGGGACGTCCACGTCCCCACGGGGCCGGCCACGCCCCCACGGGGACGGCCACGCCAACACGGAGCCTGCAACGCCCCCGCGGGGCCGGCCACGCCACCACGGGGCCGGCCACGCCTCCACGGAGCCTGCAACGCCCCCGCGGGGCCGGCCACGCCACCACGGGGCCGGCTACGCCTCCACGGAGCCGTCAATGCCCCCACGGGGCCGGCCACGTCCACACGGGGCAGGCAACGCCCACGCGGGGCCGGCCACGCCCCCGCTGGGCCGGCCACGCTCCCATGGGGTTGGCCACGCCCCCACGGGGCCGGTCACGCCCCCACGGGGACGGCCACGTCCCAACGGGGCCGGCAATGCCCCCACGGGGCAGGCCACACACCCGCTGGGCCGGCCACGCATCCACGTGGCCGGCCACGCCCCCATAGGGACGGCCACGACCCCACGGGTCCGGCAAAGCCCCCACGGGGACGGACACGCCCCCACGGGGCCGGCCATGCCCCCGCGGTGCTGGCCTCGCACCCACGGGGCCAGCCACGCCCCCACGGGGCCGGCCATGCCCCCACGGGGACGGCCACGTCCCCACGGGGCCGGCCACGTCCCCACGGGGCCGGCCACGCCTCTACGGCACCGGCCACACCCTACGGGGACGGCCACGTCCCCACGGGGCCGGCCACGCCCCCACGGGGCCGGCCACGCCCAACGGGGCCGGCCACGCCCCCACGCGGCCGGCCACGCCCCCACCGGGCCGGCAACGAACCCACGGGGCCGGCCACGCCCCCCAGTGTCGGCCACGCCCCCACGGGGATGGCCACGCCCCAACGGGTACGGATAAGCCCCCACGGGGCCGGCCACGCCCCCACGGGTCCGGCCACGACCCCACGGGTACGGCCACGCCCCCACTGGGCCGGCCGCGCCTCCACGGGGCCAGCCACGTCCCCACGGGGACGGCCACGCCCCCACGGGGCCGGCAACACCCCCGCTGTGCCGGGCACGCACCAACGGGGCCGGCCACGCCCCCATGGGGCCGGCCACGCCCCCACGGGGACGGTCACGTCTCCACGGGGCCGGCCACGCCCCCACGGGGCCGGCCACGTTCCCACGGGGACGGCCATGTCTGCACGGGGCCGCCACGCCCCCACGGGGCCGGCCACGCACCCACGGGGCCGGCCACGCCCCCACGGGCCTGCCACGCCCCCACGCGGCCGGCCACGCCCCCACCGGGCCGGCAACGAACCCACGGGGCCGGCCACGCCCCCCAGGGTCGGCCACGCCCCCACGGGGATGGCCACGCCCCAACGGGTCCGGATAAGCCCACACGGGGCCGGCCACGCCCCCACGGGTCCGGCCACGACCCCACGGGTACGGCCACGCCCCCACGGGGCCGGCCACGCCTCCACTGGGCCAGCCACGTCCCCACGAGGCCGTCCACGCCCCCACGGGGCCGGCCACGCACCGACGGGGCCGGCCACGCCCCCACGGGGCCGGCCACGCCCCCACGGGGTCGGCCACGCCCCCACGGGGACGGCCACGCCCCCACGGGTCCGGCCACGCTCCCACGGGGACGGCCAGGACTGCACGGGGCCGCCACGCCCCCACGGGGCCGGCCACGCACCCACGGGGCCGGCCACGCCCCCACGGGGCCGGCCACGCCCCCACGGGGCCGGCCACGCCCCCACGGGGCCGGCCACGCCCCCACGGGTCCGGCCACGCCCCCACGGGGACGGCCACGCCCCCACGGGGCTGGCCAGGCCTCCACGGGGCCAGCCACGTCCCCATGGGGCCGGCCACGCCCCCATGGGGCCGGCCACGCCCCGCGGGGCCGGCCACGCACCCACGGGGCCGGCCACGCCCCCACGGGGCCGGTCACGCCCCCACGGGGACGGCCACGTCCCAACGGGGCCGGCCACGCCCCCACGGGGCCGGCCAGGCCCCCACGGGGCCGGCCACGCCCCCACTGGGACGGCCACGTCCCCACGGGTCCGGTCACGCCCCCACGGGGCCGGCCACGCAACCACGGAGCCGGCAACGCCGCCACGAGGCCGCCAAGGCCCCACTGGGCCGGCCACGCCCCCACGTGGTCGGCCACGCCCCCACGGGGACGGCCACGCCCCCACGGGTCCGGCCACGCCCCCCACGGGGACGGCCACGCCCCCACGGAGCCGGCCACGCCACCACGGGGCCGGCCACGCCCCCACGGGGCCGGCCACGCCCCCACGGGGCCGGTAACGCCCCTGCTGTGCCGGCCACGCACCCACGGGGCCGGCCACGCCCTCACGGTGCCGGCCACGCCCCCACGGGCACGGCCACGTCCCCACGGGGCAGGCCACGCCCCCAGGGGGCCTCCCACGCCCCCACGGGCACGGCCACGTCGCCACGGGGCCGGCCACGCCCCCACGGGGCCGGCCACGCCCCCACGAGCACGGCCACGTCCCCACGGGGCCGGCCACGCCCCCACGGGGCCGGCCACGCCCCGCGGGGCCGGTCACGCACCGACGGGGCCGGCCACGCCCCCACGGGGCCGGCCACCCCCCAACGGGGTCGGCCACGCCCCCACGGGGACGGCCATGCCCCCACGGGTTTGGCCACTTCCCCACGGGGACGGCCACGCCCCCACGGGGCCGGCCACGCCACCACGGGGCCGGCCACGCCCCCACGGGGACGGCCACGCCCCCACGGGGGCGGCAACACCCCCGCTGTGCCGGCCACGCACCAACGGGGCCGGCAACGCCCCCACGGGGCCGGCCACGCCCCCACGGGGACGGTCACGTCCCCACGGGGCCGGCCACGCCCCCACGGAGCCAGCCACGCTCCGACGGGGACGGCCAGGTCTGCACGGGGCCGCCACGCCCCCACGGGGCCGGCCACGCACCCACGGGGCCGGCCACGCCCCCACGGGGCCGGCCACGCCCCCACGGGGCCGGCCACGCCCCCACGGGGCCGGCCACGCCCCCACGGGTCCGGCCACGCCCCCACGGGGACGGCCAGGCCCCCACGGGCTGGCCAGGCCTCCACGGGGCCAGCCACGTCCCCACGGGGCCGGCCACGCCCCCACGGGGCCGGTCACGCCCCCGCGGGGCCGGCCACGCACCCACGGGGCCGGCCACGCCCCCACGGGGCCGGTCACTCTCCCACGGGGACGGCCACGTCCCAACGGGGCCGGCCACGCCCCCACGGGGCCGGCAAGGCCCCCACGGGGCCGGCCACGCCCCCACTGGGACGGCCACGTCACCACGGGGCCGGTCACGCCCCCACGGGGCCGGCCACGCAACCACGGAGCCGGCCACGCCGCCACGAGGCCGCCAAGGCCCCACTGGGCCGGCCACGCCCCCACGTGGTCGGCCACGCCCCCACGGGGACGGCCACGCCCCCACGGGTCCGGCCACGCCCCCACGGGGACGGCCACGCCCCCACGGGGCCGGCCACGCCACCACGGGGCCGACCACGCCCCCACGGGGCCGGCCACGACCCCACGGGGCCGGTAACGCCCCTGCTGTGCCGGCCACGCACCCACGGGGCCGGCCACGCCCCCACGGAGCCGGCCACGCCCCCACGGGAACGGCCACGTCCCCACGGGGCCGGCCACTCTCCCCCGGGACCGGCCACGCCCCCACGGGGCCGGCCACGTCCCCACGGGGTCGGCCACGCCCCCACGGGGACGGCCACGTGCCCACGGGTCCGGCCACGCCCCCACGGGGCCGGCCACGCCACCACGGGGCCGGTCACGCCCCCACGGGGACGGCCACGCTTCCACGGGGCCGGCAACGCCTGTCACGCACCTACGTGGCCGGCCACGCCCCCCCGGGGCCGGCCACGCCCCCACGGGGCCGGCCACGCCCCCACGGGGACAGCCACGTCCCCACGGGGCCGGCCACGCCCCCACTGGGACGGCCACCCCCCCACGGGGCCTGCAACGCCCCCGCGGGTCCGGCCACGCCACCACGGGGCCTGCCACGTCTCCACGGAGCCGTCAATGCCCCCACGGGGCCGGCCACGTCCCCACGGGGCCGGCAACGCCCACACGGGGCCAACCACGCCCCCGCTGGGTCGGCCACGCATCCACGTGGCCGGCCACGCTCCCATGGGGCCGGCTACACCCCCACGGTGCCGGCAACGCCCCCACGGGGACGGCCACGCCCCCACGGGTCCGGCCACGCCCCCACGGAGACGGCCACGCCCCCAAGAGACCGGCCATGCCACCACGGGGCCGGCCACGCCCCAACGGGGACGTCCACGCCATCACGGGGCCGGCAACGCCCCCACGGGGTCGGCCACGCCCCCACGGGGACGGCCACGCCCCCACGGGGCCGGCCACGCACCCACGGGGCCGGCTACGCCCCCACGGGAACGGTCACGTCCCCACGGGGCCGGCCACGCCCCCATGGGGAAGGCCACGCACCCACGGGGCCGGCTACGCCCCCACGGGGCCGGCCAAGCCCCCACGGGGCCGGCTACGCCCCCACGGGGCCGGCCACGCCCCCACGGGGACGGCCATGCCCCCACGGGGCCTGCAACGCCCCCGCGGGGGCCGGCCACGCCACCACGGGGCCGGCCACGCCCCCACGGAGCCGTCAATGCCCCCACGGGGTCGGCCACGTCCCCACGGGGCAGTCAACGCCCACACAAGGCCGGCCACGCCCCCGCTGGGCCGGCCACGCATCCACGTGGCCGGCCACGCTCCCATGGGGCCGGCTACACCCCCACGGGGCCGGCAACGCCCCCACGGGGACGGCCACGCCCCTACGGTCCGGCCACGCTTCCACGGAGACGGCCACGCCCCCAAGGGACCGGCTACGCCACCACGGGGCCGGCCACGCCGCAACGGGGACGTCCACGCCCTCACGGGGCCGTCAACGCCTTCACGGGGTCGGCCACTCCCCACGGGGCCGGCCAGGCCCCCACGGGGACGGCCACGTCCCCACGGGGCCGGCCACGCCCCCACGGGGACGAACACGCCCCCACGAGGCCGGCCACGCCCCCACTGGGACGGCCACGTCCCCACGGGGCCGGTCACGCCCCCACGGGGCCGGCCACGCAACCACGGAGCCGGCCACGCCGCCAAGAGGCCGGCCACGCCCCACTGGGCCGGCCACGCCCCCACGTGGTCGGCCACGCCCCCACGGGGATGGCCACGCCCCCACGGGTCCGGCCACGCCCCAACGGGGACGGCTACGCCCCCACGGGGTCGGCCACGCCACCACGGGGCCGGCCACGCCCCCACGGGGCCGGCCACGCCCCCACGGGGCCGGTAACGCCCCTGCTGTGCCGGCCACGCACCCACGGGGCCGGCCACGCCCCCACGGGGCCGGCCACGCTCCCACGGGCACGGCCACGTCCCCACGGGGCCGGCCACGCCCCCACGGGACCGGCCACGCCCCCACGGGGCCGGCCACGCACCCATGTGGACGGCCAGGTCTGCACGGGGCTGGACACGCCCCCACGGGTCCGGCCATGCACCCACGGGGCCGGCCACGCCCCCAAGCGGCCGGCCACACTCCCACGGGGCCGGCCACGTCCCCACGGGGTCGGCCACGCCCCCACGGGGACGGCCACGCCCACACGGGTCCGGCCACGCCCCCACGGGGCCGGCCACGCCACCACGGGGCCGGTCACGCCCCCACGGGGACGGCCACGCCCCCACGGGGCCGGCAACGCCGGTCACGCACCCACGTGGCCGGCCACGCCTCCCCGGGGCCGGCCACGCCCCCACGGGGCCGGCCACGCCCCCACGGGGACGTCCACGTCCCCACGGGGACGTCCACGTCCCCACGGGGCCGGCCACGCCCCCACGGGGACGGCCACGCCCACACGGGGCCTGCAACTCCCTCGCGGGGCCGGCCACGCCACCACGGGGCCGGCCACGCTTCCACGGAGGCGTCAATGCCCCCACGGGGCCGGCCACGTCCCCACTGGGCAGGCAACGCCCACACGGGGCCGGCCACGCCTCTACGGCACCGGCCACACCCTACGGGGACGGCCACGTTTCCACGGGGCCGGCCACGCCCCCACGGGGCCGGCCACGCCCCACTGGGCCGGCCACGCCCCCACGCGGCCGGCCACGCCCCCACCGGGCCGGCAACGAACCCACGGGGCCTGCCACGCCCCCCAGGGTCGGCCACGACCCCACGGGGATGGCCACGCCCCAACGGGTCTGGATAAGCCCCCACGGGGCCGGCCACGCCCCCACGGGTCCAGCCACGACCCCACGGGTACGGCCACACCCCCACGGGCCCGGCCACGCCTCCACGGGGCCAGCCACGTCCCCACGGGGCCGGCCACGCCCCCACGGGGCCGGCCACGCCCCGCGGGGCCGGCCACGCACCGACGGGGCCGGCCACGCCCCCACGGGGCCGGCCACGCCCCAACGGGATCGGCCACGCCCCCACGGGGACGGCCACGCCCCCACGGGTCCGGCCACGCCCCCACGGGGACGGCCACGCCCCCACGGGGCCGGCCACGCCACCACGGGGCCGGCCACGCCCCCAAGGGGACGGCCACGCCCCCACGGGGCCGGCCACGCCCCCACGGGGCCGGCAACACCCCCGCTGTGCCGGCCACGCACCAACGGGGCCGGCAACGTCCCCACGGGGCCGGCCACGCCCCCACGGGGATGGTCACGTCCCCACGGGGCCGGCCACGCCCCCACGGAGCCGGCCACGCTCCGACGGGGACGGCCAGGTCTGCACGGGGCTGCCACGCCCCCACGTGGCCGTCCACGCCCCCACGGGTCCGGCCACGCCCCCACGGGGACGGCCACGCCCCCACGGGGCTGGCCAGGCCTCCACGGGGCCAGCCACGTCCCCACGGGGCCGGCCACGCCCCCACGGGGCCGGTCACGCCCCCGCGGGGCCGGCCACGCACCCACGGGTCCGGCCACGCCCCCACGGGGCCAGTCACGCTCCCACGGGGACGGCCACGTCCCAACGGGGCCGGCCACGCCCCCACTGGGCCGGCCAGGCCCCCACGGGGCCGACCACGCCCCCACTGGGACGGCCACGTCCTCACGGGGCCGGTCACGCCCCCACGGGGCCGGCCACGCAACCACGGAGCCGGCCACGCCGCCACGAGGCCGCCAAGGCCCCACTGGGCCGGCCACGCCCCCACGTGGTCGGCCACGCCCCCACGGGGACGGCTACGCCCCCACGGGTCCGGCCACGCCCCCACGGGGACGGCCACGCCCCCACGGGGCCGGCCACGCCACCACGGGGCCGACCACGCCCCCACGGGGCCGGCCACGCCCCCACGGGGCCGGTAACGCCCCTGCTGTGCCGGCCACGCACCCACGGGGCCGGCCACGCCCCCACGGGGCCGGCCACGCCCCCACGGGCACGGCCACTTCTCCGCGGGTCGGCCACGCCCCCACGGGACCGGCCACGCCCCCACGGGGCCGGCCACGCACCCATGTGGACGGCCAGGTCTGCACGAGGCCGGACACGCCCCCACGGGACCGGCCACGCACCCACGGGGCCGGCCACGCCCCCAAGCGGCCAACCACGCCCCACGGGGCCGGCCACGTCCCCACGGGGTCGGCCACGCCCCCACGGGGACGGCCACGCCCCCACGGGTCCGGCCACGCCCCCACGGGGCCGGCCACGCCACCACGGGGCCGGTCACGCCCCCACGGGGACGGCCACGCCCCCACGTGGCCGGCAACGCCGGTCACGCACCCACGTGGCCGGCCACGCCCCCCCGGGGCCGGCCACGCCCCCACGGGGCCGGCCACGCCCCCACGGGGACGGCCACGTCCCCACGGGGCCGGCCACGCCCCCACGGGGCCTGCAACGCCCCCGCGGGGCCGGCCACGCCACCACGGGGCCGGCCACGTCCCCACGGAGCCGTCAATGCCCCCACGGGGCCGGCCATGTCCCCACGGGGCCGGCAACGCCCACACGGGGCCGGCCACGCCCCCGCTGGGTCGGCCACGCATCCACGTGGCCGGCCACGCTCCCATGGGGCCGGCTACACCCCCACGGTGCCGGCAACGCCCCCACGGGGACGGCCACGCCCCCACGGGTCCGGCCACGCCCCCACGGAAACGGCCACGCCCCCAAGGGACCGGCCACGCCACCACGGGGCCGGCCACGCCCCAACGGGGACGTCCACGCCCTCACGGGGCCGGCAACGCCCCCACGTGGTCGGCCACGCCCCCACGGGGACGGCCACGCCCCCACGGGGCCGGCCACGCACCCACGAAGCCGGCTACGGCCCCACGGGAACGGTCACGTCCCCACGGGGCCAGCCACGCCCCCACGGGGAAGGCCACGCACCCACGGGGCCGGCTACGCCCCCACGGGGCCGGCCAAGCCCCCACGGGGCCGGCTACGCCCCCACGGGGCCGGCCACGCCCCCACGGGGACGGCCACACCCCCACGGGGCCTGCAACGCCCCCGCTGGGGCCGGCCACGCCACCACGGGGCCGGCCACGCCCCCACGGAGCCGTCAATGCCCCCACGGGGTCGGCCACGTCCCCACGGGGCAGTCAACGCCCACACAAGGCCGGCCACGCCCCCGCTGGGCCGGCCACGCATCCACGTGGCCGGCCAAGCTCCCATGGGGCCGGCTACACCCCCACGGGGCCGGCAACGCTCCCAAGGGAACGGCCACGCCCCCACGGGTCCGGCCACGCCCCCACGGAGACGGCCACGCCCCCAAGGGACCGGCCACGCCACCACGGGGTCGGCCACGCCCCCACGGGGACGGCCACGCCCCCACGGGTCCGGCCACGCCCCCACGGGGCCGGCCACGCCACCACGGGGCCGGTCACGCCCCCACGGGGACGGCCACGCCCCCACGGGGCCGGCAACGCCGGTCACGCACCCACGTGGCCGGCCACGCCCCCCCGGGGCCGGCCACGCCCCCACGGGGCCGGCCACGCCCCCACGGGGACGTCCACGTCCCCACGGGGCCGGCCACGCCCCCACGGGGACGGCCACGCCAACACGGAGCCTGCAACGCCCCCGCGGGGCCGGCCACGCCACCACGGGGCCGGCTACGCCTCCACGGAGCCGTCAATGCCCCCACGGGGCCGGCCACGTCCACACGGGGCAGGCAACGCCCACACGGGGCCGGCCACGCCCCCGCTGGGCCGGCCACGCTCCCATGGGGTTGGCCACGCCCCCACGGGGCCGGTCACGCCCCCACGGGGACGGCCACGTCCCAACGGGGCCGGCAATGCCCCCACAAGGCAGGCCACACACCCGCTGGGCCGGCCACGCATCCACGTGGCCGGCCACGCCCCCATAGGGACGGCCACGACCCCACGGGTCCGGCAAAGCCCCCACGGGGACGGACACGCCCCCACGGGGCCGGCCATGCCCCCGCGGTGCTGGCCTCGCACCCACGGGGCCAGCCACGCCCCCACGGGGCCGGCCATGCCCCCACGGGGACGACCACGTCCCCACGGGGCCGGCCACGTCCCCACGGGGCCGGCCACGCCTCTACGGCACCGGCCACACCCTACGGGGACGGCCACGTCCCCACGGGGCCGGCCACGCCCCCACGGGGCCGGCCACGCCCAACGGGGCCGGCCACGACCCCACGCGGCCGGCCACGCCCCCACCGGGCCGGCAACGAACCCACGGGGCCGGCCACGCCCCCCAGGGTCGGCCACGCCCCCACGGGGATGGCCACGCCCCAACGGGTACGGATAAGCCCCCACGGGGCCGGCCACGCCCCCACGGGTCCGGCCACGACCCCACGAGTACGGCCACGCCCCCACTGGGCCGGCCGCGCCTCCACAAGGCCAGCCACGTCCCCACGGGGACGGCCACGCCCCCACGGGGCCGGCAACACCCCCGCTGTGCCGGCCACGCACCAACGGGGCCGGCCACGCCCCCACGGGGCCGGCCACGCCCCCACGGGGACGGTCACGTTTCCACGGGGCCGGCCACGCCCCCACGGGGCCGGCCACGCTCCCACGGGGACGGCCAGGTCTGCACGGGGCCGCCACGCCCCCACGGGGCAGGCCACGCACCCACGGGGCCGGCCACGCCCCCACGGGCCGGCCACGCCCCCACGCGGCCGGCCACGCCCCCACCGGGCCGGCAACGAACCCACGGGGCCGGCCACGCCCCCCAGGGTCGGCCACGCCCCCACGGGGATGGCCACGCCCCAATGGGTCCGGATAAGCCCCCACGGGGCCGGCCACGCCCCCACGGGTCCGGCCACGACCCCACGGGTACGGCCACGCCCCCACGGGGCCGGCCACGCCTCCACGGGGCCAGCCACGTCCCCACGGGGCCGTCCACGCCCCCACGGGGCCGGCCACGCCCCCGTGGGGCCGGCCACGCACCGACGGGGCCGGCCACGCCCCCACGGGGCCGGCCACGCCCCCACGGGGTCGGCCACGCCCCCACGGGGACGGCCACGCCCCCACGGGTCTGGCCACGCTCCCACGGGGACGGCCAGGACTGCACGGGGCCGCCACGCCCCCACGGGGCCGGCCACGCACCCACGGGGCCGGCCACGCCCCCACGGGGCCGGCCACGCCCCCACGGGGCCGGCCACGCCCCCACGGGTCCGGCCACGCCCCCACGGGGACGGCCACGCCCCCACGGGGCTGGCCAGGCCTCCACGGGCCAGCCACGTCCCCACGGGGCCGGCCACGCCCCCATGGGGCCGGCCACGCCCCGCGGGGCCGGCCACGCACCCACGGGGCCGGCCACGCCCCCACGGGGCCGGTCACGCCCCCACGGGGACGGCCACGTCCCAACGGGGCCGGCCACGCCCCCACGGGGCCGGCCAGGCCCCCACGGGGCCGGCCACGCCCCCACTGGGACGGCCACGTCCCCACGGGGCCGGTCACGCCCCCACGGGGCCGGCCACGCAACCACGGAGCCGGCCACGCCGCCACGAGGCCGCCAAGGCCCCACTGGGCCGGCCACGCCCCCACGTGGTCGGCCACGCCCCCACGGGGACGGCCACGCCCCCACGGGTCCGGCCACGCCCCCACGGGGACGGCCACGCCCCCACGGGGCCGGCCACGCCACCACGGGGCCGGCCACGCCCCCACGGGGCCGGCCACGCCCCCACGGGGCCGGTAACGCCCCTGCTGTGCCGGCCACGCACCCACGGGGCCGGCCACGCCCCCACGGTGCCGGCCACGCCCCCACGGGCACGGCCACGTCCCCACGGGGCAGGCCACGCCCCCAGGGGGCCGGCCACGCCCCCACGGGCACGGCCACGTCCCCACGGGGCCGGCCACGCCCCCACGGGGCCGGCCACGCCCCCACGGGCACGGCCACGTCCCCACGGGGCCGGCCACGCCCCCACGGGGCCGGCCACGCCCCGCGGGGCCGGTCACGCACCGACGGGGCCGGCCACGCCCCCACGGGCCGGCCACCCCCCAACGGGGTCGGCCACGCCCCCACGGGGACGGCCATGCCCCCACGGGTTTGGCCACTTCCCCACGGGGACGGCCACGCCCCCACGGGGCCGGCCACGCCACCACGGGGCCGGCCACGCCCCCACGGGGACGGCCACGCCCCCACGGGGCCGGCAACACCCCCGCTGTGCCGGCCACGCACCAACGGGGCCGGCAACGCCCCCACGGGGCCGGCCACGCCCCCACGGGGACGGTCACGTCCCCACGGGGCCGGCCACGCCCCCACGGAGCCAGCCACGCTCCGACGGGGACGGCCAGGTCTGCACGGGGCCGCCACGCCCCCACGGGGCCGGCCACGCACCCACGGGGCCGGCCACGCCCCCACGGGGCCGGCCACGCCCCCACGGGGCCGGCCACGCCCCCACGTGGCCGGCCACGCCCCCACGGGTCCGGCCACGCCCCCACGGGGACGGCAAGGCCCCCACGGGCTGGTCAGGCCTCCACGGGGCCAGCCACGTCCCCACGGGGCCGGCCACGCCCCCACGGGGCCGGTCATGCCCCCGCGGGGCCGGCCACGCACCCACGGGGCCGGCCACGCCCCCACGGGGCCGGTCACGCTCCCACGGGGACGGCCACGTCCCAACTGGGCCGGCCACGCCCCAACGGGGCCGGCAAGGCCCCCACGGGGCCGGCCACGCCCCCACTGGGACGGCCACGTCACCACGGGGCCGGTCACGCCCCCACGGGGCCGGCCACGCAACCACGGAGCCGGCCACGCCGCCACGAGGCCGCCAAGGCCCCACTGGGCCGGCCACGCCCCCACGTGGTCGGCCACGCCCCCACGGGGACGGCCACGCCCCCACGGGTCCGGCCACGCCCCCACGGGGACGGCCACGCCCCCACGGGGCCGGCCACGCCACCACGGGGCCGACCACGCCCCCACGGGGCTGGCCACGACCCCACGGGGCCGGTAACGCCCCTGCTGTGCCGGCCACGCACCCACGGGGCCGGCCACGCCTTCACGGGGCCGCCCACGCCCCCACGGGCACGGCCACGTCCCAACGGGGCCGGCCACTCTCCCCCGGGACCGGCCACGCCCCCACGGGGCCGGCCACGCACCCATGTGGACGGCCAGGTCTGCACGAGGCCGGACACGCCCCCACGGGGCCGGCCACGCACCCACGGGGCCGGCCACGCCCCCAAGCGGCCAACCACGCCCCCACGGGGCCGCCACGTCCCCACGGGGTCGGCCACGCCCCCACTGGGACGGCCACGCGCCCACGGGTCCGGCCACGCCCCCACGGGGCCGGCCACGCCACCACGGGGCCGGTCACGCCCCCACGGGGACGGCCACGCTTCCACGGGGCCGGCAACGCCTGTCACGCACCCACGTGGCCGGCCACGCCCCCCCGGGGCCGGCCACGCCCCCACGGGGCCGGCCACGCCCCCACGGGGACAGCCACGTCCCCACGGGGCTGGCCACGCCCCCACTGGGACGGCCACGCCCCCACGGGGCCTGCAACGCCCCCGCGGGTCCGGCCACGCCACCACGGGGCCGGCCACGTCTCCACGGAGCCGTCAATGCCCCCACGGGGCCGGCCACGTCCCCACGGGGCCGGCAACGCCCACACGGGGCCAACCACGCCCCCGCTGGGTCGGCCACGCATCCACGTGGCCGGCCACGCTCCCATGGGGCCGGCTACACCCCCACGGTGCCGGCAACGCCCCCACGGGGACGGCCACGCCCCCACGGGTCCGGCCACGCCCCCACGGAGACGGCCACGCCCCCAAGGGACCGGCCATGCCACCACGGGGCCGGCCACGCCCCAACGGGGACGTCCACGCCCTCACGGGGCCGGCAACGCCCCCACGGGGTCGGCCACGCCCCCACGGGGACGGCCACGCCCCCACGGGGCCGGCCACGCACCCACGGGGCCGGCTACGCCCCCACGGGAACGGTCACGTCCCCACGGGGCCGGCCCCGCCTCCACGGGGAAGGCCACGCACCCACGGGGCCGGCTACGCCCCCACGGGGCCGGCCAAGCCCCCACGGGGCCGGCTACGCCCCCACGGGGCCGGCCACGCCCCCACGGGGACGGCCATGCCCCCACGGGGCCTGCAACGCCCCCGCGGGGGCCGGCCACGCCACCACGGGGCCGGCCACGCCCCCACGGAGCCGTCAATGCCCCCACGGGGTCGGCCACGTCCCCACGGGGCAGTCAACGCCCACACAAGGCCGGCCACGCTCCAGCTGGGCCGGCCACGCATCCACGTGGCCGGCCACGCTCCCATGGGTCCGGCTACACCCCCACGGGGCCGGCAACGCCCCCACGGGGACGGCCACGCCCCCACGGGTCCGGCCACGCCCCCACGGAGACGGCCACGCCCCCAAGGGACCGGCCACGCCACCACGGGACCGGCCACGCCGCAACGGGGACGTCCACGCCCTCACGGGGCCGTCAACGCCTTCAAGGGGTCGGCCACTCCCCCACGGGGCCGGCCACGCCCCCACGGGGACGGCCACGTCCCCACGGGGCCGGCCACGCCCCCACGGGGACGACCACGCCCCCACGAGGCCGGCCACGCCCCCACTGGGATGGCCACGTCCCCACGGGGCCGGTCACGCCCCCACGGGGCCGGCCACGCAACCACGGAGCCGGCCACGCCGCCAAGAGGCCGGCCACGCCCCACTGGGCCGGCCACGCCCCCACGTGGTCGGCCACGCCCCCACGGGGACGGCCACGCCCCCACGGGTCCGGCCACGCCCCAACGGGGACGGCTACGCCCCCACGGGGCCGGCCACGCCACCACGGGGCCGGCCACGCCCCCACGGGGCCGGCCACGCCCCCACGGGGCCGGTAACGCCCCTGCTGTGCCGGCCACGCACCCACGAAGCCGGCCACGCCCCCACGGGGCCGGCCACACTCCCACGGGCACGGCCACGTCCCCACGGGGCCGGCCACGCCCCAACGGGACCGGCCACGCCCCCACGGGGCCGGCCACGCACCCATGTGGACGGCCAGGTCTGCACGGGGCTGGACACGCCCCCACGGGTCCGGCCACGCACCCACGGGGCCGGCCACGCCCCCAAGGGCCGGCCACGCTCCCACGGGGCCGGCCACGTCCCCACTGGGTCGGCCACGCCCCCACGGGGACGGCAACGCCCACACGGGTCCGGCCACGCCCCCACGGGGCCGGCCACGCCACCACGGGGCCGGTCACGCCCCCACGGGGACGGCCACGCCCCCACGGGGCCGGCAACGCCGGTCACGCACCCACGTGGCCGGCCACGCCCCCCCGGGCCGGCCACGCCCCCACGGGGCCGGCCACGCCCCCACGGGGACGTCCACGTCCCCACGGGGCCGGCCACGCCCCCCCGGGGACGGCCACGCCCACACGGGGCCTGCAACTCCCTCGCGGGGCCGGCCACGCCACCACGGGGCCGGCCACGCTTCCACGGAGGCGTCAATGCCCCCACGGGGCCGGCCACGTCCCCACGGGGCAGGCAACGCCCACACGGGGCCGGCCACGCCCCCGCTGGGCCGGCCACGCATCCACGTGGCCGGCCACGCTCCCATGGGGTTGGCCACGCCCCCACGGGGCCGGTCACGCCCCCACGGGGACGGCCACGTCCCAACGGGGCCGGCAATGCCCCCACGGGGCAGGCCACACCCCCGCTGGGCCGGCCACGCATCCACGTGGCCGGCCACGCCCCCATAGGGACGGCCACGACCCCACGGGTCCGGCAACGCCCCCACGGGGACGGACACGCCCCCACGGGGCCGGCCATGCCCCCGCGGTGCTGCCTCGCACCCAGGGGGCCAGCCACGTCCCCACGGGGCCGGCCACGCCACTACGGCACCGGCCACACCCTACGGGGACGGCCACGTCCCCACGGGGCAGGCCACGCCCCCACGGGGCCGGCCACGCCCAACGAAGCCGGCCACGCCCCCACGCGGCCGGCCACGCCCCCACCAGGCCGGCAACGAACCCACGGGGCCGGCCACGCCCCCCAGGGTCGGCCACGCCCCCACGGGGATGGCCACGTTCCAACGGGTGCGGATAAGCCCCCACGGGGCCGGCCACGCCCCCACGGGTCCGGCCACGACCCCACGGGTACGGCCACGCCCCCACTGGGCCGGCCGCGCCTCCACGGGGCCAGCCACGTCCCCCGGGGACGGCCACGCCCCCACGGGGCCGGCAACACCCCCGCTGTGCCGGCCACGCACCAACGGGGCCGGCCACGCCCCCACGGGGCCGGCCACGCCCCCACGGGGACGGTCACGTCTCCACGGGGCCGACCACGCCCCCACGGGGCCGGCCACGCTCCCACGGGGACGGCCAGGTCTGCACGGGGCCGCCACGCCCCCACGGGGCCGGCCACGCACCCACGGGGCCGGCCACGCCCCCACGGGCCGGCCACGCCCCCACGCGGCCGGCCACGCCCCCACCGGGCCGGCAACGAACCCACGGGGCCGGCCACGCCCCCCAGGGTCGGCCACGCCCCCACGGGGATGGCCACGCCCCAACGGGTCCGGATAAGCCCCCACGGGGCCGGCCACGCCCCCACGGGTCCGGCCACGACCCCACGGGTACGGCCACGCCCCCACGGGGCCGGCCACGCCTCCACGGGGCCAGCCACGTCCCCACGGGGCCGTCCACGCCCCCACGGGGCCGGCCACGCACCGACGGGGCCGGCCACGCCCCCACGGGGCCGTCTACGCCCCCACGGGGTCGGCCACGCCCCCACGGGGACGGCCACGCCCCCACGGGTCCGGCCACGCTCCCACGGGGACGGCCATAACTGCACGGGGCCGCCACGCCCCCACGGGGCCGGCCACGCACCCACGGGGCCGGCCACGCCCCCACGGGGCCGGCCACGCCCCCACGGGGCCGGCCACGCCCCCACGGTGCCGGCCACGCCCCCACGGGTCCGGCCACGCCCCCACGGGGACGGCCACGCCCCCACGGGGCTGGCCAGGCCTCCACGGGGACAGCCACGTCCCCACGGGTCCGGCCACGCCCCCATTGGGCCGGCCACGCCCCCGCGGGGCCGGCCACGCACCCACGGGGCCGGCCACGCCCCCACGGGGCCGGTCACGCCCCCACGGGGACGGCCACGTCCCAACGGGGCCGGCCACGCACCCACGGGGTCGGCCAGGCCCCCACGGGGCCGGCCACGCCCCCACTGGGACGGCCACGTCCCCACGGGGCCGGTCACGCCCCCACGGGGCCGGCCACGCAACCACGGAGACGGCCACGCCGCCACGAGGCCGCCAAGGCCCCACTGGGCCGGCCACGCCCCCACGTGGTCGGCCACGCCCCCTAGGGAAAGGCCACGCCCCCACGGGCCCGGCCACGCCCGCACGGGGACGGCCACGCCTCCACGGGGCCGGCTACGCCACCACGGGGCCGGCCACGCCCCCACGGGGCCGGCCACGCCCCCACGGGGCCGGTAACGCCCCTGCTGTGCCGGCCACGCTCCCACGGGGCCGGCCACGCCCCCACGGGGCCGGCCACGCCCCCACGGGCACGGCCACGTCCCCACGGGGCCGGCCACGCCCCCACGGGACCGGCCACGCCCCCACGGGACCGGCCACACACCCATGTGGACGGCCAGGTCTGCACGGGGCCGGACACGCCCCCACGGAGCCGGCCACGCACCCACGGGGCCGGCCACGCCCCCAAGCGGCCGGCCACGCCCCCACGGGGCCGGCCACGTCCCCACGGGGTCGGCCACGCCCCCACGGGGACGGGCACGCCCCCACGGGTCCGGCCACGCCCCCACCGGGCCGGACACGCCACCACGGGGCCGGTCACGCCCCCACGGGGACGGCCACGCCCCCACGGGGCCGGCAACGCCGGTCACGCACCCACGTGGCCGGCCACGCCCCCCCGGGACCGGCCACGCCCCCACGGGGCCGGCCACGCCCCACGGGGACAACCACGTCCCCACGGGGCCGGCCACGCCCCCACGGGGACGGCCACGCCCCCACGGGGCCTGCAACGCCTCCGCGGGGCCGGCCACGCCACCACGGGGCCGGCCACGCCCCCACGGAGCCGTCAATGCCGCCACGGGGCCGGCCACGTCCCCACGGGGCAGGCAACGCCCACACGGGGCCGGCCACGCCCCCGCTGGGCCGGCCACGCATCCACGTTGCCGGCCAGGCTTCCATGGGGCCGGCTACACCCCCACGGGGCCAACAACGCCCCCACGGGGACGGCCACGCCCCCACGGGACCGGCCACGCCCCCACGGGGCCGGCCACGCACCCACGGGGACGGCCAGGTCTGCACGGGGCCAGACACGCCCCCACGGGGCCGGCAACGCACCCACGGGGCCGGCCACGCCCCAAAGCGGCCGGCCACGCCCCCACGTGGCCGGCCACGTCCCCACCGGGTCGGCCACGCCCCCACGGGGACGGCCACGCACCCACGGGTCCGACCACGCCCCCACGGTGCCGGCCACGCCACCACGGGGCCGGTCACGCCCCCACGGGGACGGCCACGCCCCCACGAGGCCGGCAACGCCGGTCACGCACCCACGTGGCCGGCCACGCCCCCCCGGGGCCGGCTACGCCCCCACGTGGCCGGCCACGCCCCCACGGGAACGGCCACGTCCCCACGGGGCCGGCCACGCCCCTACGGGGACGGCCACGCCCCCACGGGGCCTGCAACGCCCCCGAGGGGCCGGCCACGCCACCACGGGGCCGTCCACGCCCCCACGGAGCCGTCAATGCCCCCTCGGGGCCGGCCACGTCCCCACGGGGCCGGCAACGCCCACACGGGGCCGGCCACGCCCCCGCTGGGCCGGCCACGCATCCACGTGGCCGGCCACGCTCCCATTGGGCCGGCTACACCCCCACGGTGCCGGCAACGCCACCACGGGGACGGCCACGCCCCCACGGGTCCGGCCACGCCCCCACGGAGACGGCCACGCCCCCAAGGGACCGGCCACGCCACCACGGGGCCGGCCACGCCCCAACGGGGACGTCCACGCCCTCACGGGGCCGGCAACGACCCCACGGGGTCGGCCACGACCCCACGGGGACGGCCACGCCCCCACGGGGCCGGCCACGCACCCACGGGGCCGGCCACGCACCCACGGGGCCGGCTACGCCCCCACGGGAACAGCCACGTCCCCACGGGGCCGGCCACGCCCCCACGGGGAAGGCCACGCACCCACGGGGCCGGCTACGCCCCCACGTGGCCGGCCAAGCCCCCACGGGGCCGGCTACGCCCCCACGGGGCTGGCCACGCCCCCACGGGGACGGCCACGCCCCCACGGGGCCTGCAACGCCCCCGCGGGGCCGGCCACGCCACCACCGGGCCGGCCACGCCCCCACGGAGCCGTCAATGCCCCCACGGGGCCGGCCACGTCCCCACGGGGCCGGCCACGCCACCACGGGGCCGGTCACGCCCCCACGGGGACGGCCACGCCCCCACGGGGCCGGCAACGCCGGTCACGCACCCACGTGGCCGGCCACGCCCCCCCGGGGCCGGCTACGCCCCCACGTGGCCGGCCACGCCCCCACGGGAACGGCCACGTCCCCACGGGGCCGGCCACGCCCCTACGGGGACGGCCACGCCCCCACGGGGCCTGCAACGCCCCCGAGGGGCCGGCCACGCCACCACGGGGCCGTCCACGCCCCCACGGAGCCGTCAATGCCCCCTCGGGGCCGGCCACGTCCCCACGGGGCCGGCAACGCCCACACGGGGCCGGCCACGCCCCCGCTGGGCCGGCCACGCATCCACGTGGCCGGCCACGCTCCCATGGGGCCGGCTACACCCCCACGGTGCCGGCAACGCCACCACGGGGATGGCCACGCCCCCACGGGTCCGGCCACGCCCCCACGGAGACGGCCACGCCCCCAAGGGACCGGCCACGCCCCCACGGGGCCGGCCACGCCCCAACGGGGACGTCCACGCCCTCACGGGGCCGGCAACGACCCCACGGGGTCGGCCACGACCCCACGGGGACGGCCACGCCCCCACGGGGCCGGCCACGCACCCACGGGGCCGGCCACGCACCCACGGGGCCGGCTACGCCCCCACGGGAACAGCCACGTCCCCACGGGGCCGGCCACGCCCCCACGGGGAAGGCCACGCACCCACGGGGCCGGCTACGCCCCCACGTGGCCGGCCAAGCCCCCACGGGGCCGGCTACGCCCCCACGGGGCTGGCCACGCCCCCACGGGGACGGCCACGCCCCCACGGGGCCTGCAACGCCCCCGCGGGGCCGGCCACGCCACCACGGGGCCGGCCACGCCCCCACGGAGCCGTCAATGCCCCCACGGGGCCGGCCACGTCCCCACGGGGCCGGCAACGCCCACACGGGGCCGGCCACGCCCCCGCTGGGCCGGCCACGCATCCACGTGGCCGGCCACGCTCCCATGGGGCCGGCTACACCCCCACGGGGCCGGCAACGCCCCCACGGGGACGGCCACGCCCCCACGGGTCCGGCCACGCCCCCACGGAGACGGCCACGCCCCCAAGGGACCGGCCACGCCACCACGGGGCCGGCCACGCCCCAACGGGGACTTCCACGCCCTCACGGGGCCGTCAACGCCCCCACGGGGTCGGCCACGCCCCCACGGGGCCGGCCACACCCCCACGGGGACGGCCACGTCCCCACGGGGCCGGCCACGCCCCCACGGGGACGGCCACGCCCCCACGGGGCCTGTAACGCCCCCGCGGGGCCGGCCACGCCACCACGGGGCCGGCCACGCTCCCACGGAGCCGTCAATGCCCCCACGGGGCCGGCCACGTTTCCATGGGGCCGGCCACGTTTCCACAAGGCCGGCAACGCCCACACGGGGCCGGCCACGCCCCCGCTGGGCCGGCCACGCATCCACGTGGCCGGCCACGCTCCCATGGGGCCGGCTACACCCCCACGGGGCCGGCAACGCCCCCACGGGGACGGCCACGCCCCCACGGGACCGGCCACGCCCCCACGGGGCCGGCCACGCACCCACGGGGACGGCCAGGTCTGCACGGGGCCGGACACGCCCCCACAGGGCCGGCCACGCACCCACGGGGCTGTCCACGCCCCCAAGCGGCCGGTCACGCCCCCACGGAGCCGGCCACGTCCCCACGGGGTCGGCCACGCCCCCACGGGGACGGCCACGCCCCCACGGGTCCGGCCACGCCCCCACGGGGCCCGCCACGCCACCACGGGGCCGGTCACGCCCCCACGGGGACGGCCACGCCCCCACGGGGCCGGCAACGCCGGTCACGCACCAACGTGGCCAGCCACGCCCCCCCGGGGCCGGCCACGCCCCCACGGGGCCGGCCACGCCCCCACGGGGACGGCCACGTCCCCACGGGGCCGGCCACGCCCCCACGGGGACGGCCACGCCCCCACGGGGCCTGCAACGCCCCCGCGGGGCCGGCCACGCCACCACGGGGCTGGCCACGCCCCCACGGAGCCGTCAATGCCCCCACGGGGCCGGCCACATTTCCACGGGGCCGGCAACGCCCACACGGGGCCGGCCACGCCCCCGCTGGGCCGGCCACGCATCCACGTGGCCGGCCACGCTCCCATGGGGCCGGCTACACCCTCACGGGGCCGGCAACGCCCCCACGGGGTCGGCCACGCCCCTACGGGGACGGCCACGCCCCCACAAGGCCGGCCACGCACCCACGGGGCCGGCTACGCCCCCACGGGAACGGCCACGTCCCCACGGGGCCGGCCACGCCACCACGGGGAAGGCCACGCACCCACGGGGCCGGCTACGCCCCCACGGGGCCGGCCAAGCCCCCACGGGGACGGCTACGCCCCCACGGGGACGGCCACGCCACCACGGGGACGGCCACGCCTTCACGGGGCCTGCAACGCCCCCGCGGGGCCGGCCACGCCACCACGGGGCCGGCCACGCCCCCACGTAGCCGTCAATGCCCCCACGGGGCCGGCCACGTCCCCACGGGGCCGGCAATGCCCACACGGGGCCGGCCACGCCCCCGCTGGGCCGGCCACGCATCCACGTGGCCGGCCACGCTCCCATGGGGCTGGCTACACCCCCACGGGGCCAGCAACGCCCCCACGGGGACGGCCACGCCCCCACGGATCCGGCCACGCCCCCACGGAGACGGCCACGCCCCCAAGAGACCGGCCACGCCACCACGGGGCCGGCCACGCCCCAACGGGGACGTCCACGCCCTCACGGGGCCGGCAACGCCCCCACGGGGTTGGCCACGCCCCCACGGGGACGGCCAGGCCCCACAGGGCCGGCCACGCACCCACGGGGCCGGATACGTCCCCACGGGAACGGCCACGTCCCCACGGGGCCGGCCACGCCCCCACGGGGAAGGCCACGCACACACGGGGCCGGCTACGCCCCCACGGGGCCGGCCAAACCCCCACGGGGCCGGCTACGCCCCCACGGGGCCGGCCACGCCCCCACGGGGCCGTCCACGCCCTTGCGGGGCAGGCCACGCCCCCACGGGGCCGGCCACGCCCCCACGGGGCCGGCCACGCCCCCACGGGGCCGGTCACGCCCACATGGGGTCGGCTGTGCCCCCACGAAGACGACCAGGCCCCCACGGGGCCGGCCACGCCCCCACGGGTCCGGCCACGTCCCCACGGGGACGGCCACGCTCCCACGGGGCCGGCCACGCCACCACGGGGCCGGCCACGCCCCAACGGGGACGGCCACGCCCCCACGGGGCCGGCAACACCCCCGCTGTGCCGGCCACGCACCCACGGGGTCGGCCACGCCCCCACGGAACCGGCCACTCCCCCAAGGGGCCGGCCACGCCCCCACGGGGACGGCCAGGTCTGCACGGGGCTGCCACGCCCCCACGGGGCCGGCCACGCACCCACGGGGCCGGCCACGTCCCACGGGGCCGGCCACGCCCCCACGGGGCCGGCGACGCCCCCACGGGGCCGGCCACGCCCCCACGGGTCCGGCCACGCCCCCACGGGGACCGCCATGCCCCCACGGGGCTGGCCAGACCTCCACGGGGCCAGCCACGTCCCCACGGGGCCGGCCACGCCCCCACGGGGTCGGCCACGCCCCCGCGGGGCCGGCCACGCACCCACGGGGCCTGCCACGCCCCCACGGGGTTGGTCACGCCCCCAAAGGGACGGCCACGTCCCAACGGGACCGGCCACGCCCCCACGGGGCCGGCCAGGCCCCCACGGGGCCGGCCACGCCCCCACGGGGACGGCCACGTCCCCACTGGGCCGGTCACGCACCCACGGGGCCGGCCACGCACCCACGGAGCCGGCCACGCCGCCACGAGGCCGGCCACGCCCCACGGGGCCGGCCACGCCCCCACGTGGTCGGCCACGCCCCCACGGGGACGGCCACGTCCCCACGGGTCCGGCCACGCCCCCACGGGGACGGCCAAGCCCCCACGGGGCCGGCCACGCCACCACGGGGCCGGCCACGCCCCCACGGGGACGGCCACGCCCCCACGGGGCCGGTAACGCCCCTGCTGTGCCGGCCACGCACCCACGGGGCCGGCCACGCTCCCACGGGGCCGGCTACGCCCCCACGGGCACGGCCACGTCCCCACGGGGCCGGCCACGCCCCCACGGGCCAGGCCACGCCCCACGTGGCCGGCCACGCCCCCACGGGGACGGCCAGGTCTACACGGGGCCGGCCACTGCCCCACGGGGCCGGCCACGCACCCACGGGGCCGGCCACGCAACCACGTGGCCGGCCACGCCCCCACGGGGACGGCCACATCCCCACGGGGTCGGCCACGCCCCCACGGGGACGTCCACACCCCCACGGGTTTGGCGACGCCCCCACGGGGCCGGCCACGCCACCACGGGGCCGGCCACGCCCCCACGGGGCCGGCCACGCCACCACGGGGCCGGCCACGCCCCCATGGGGACGGCCACGTCCCCACGGTGCCGGACACGCCCCCACGGGGACGGCCACACCCCCACGGGGCCTGCAACGCCCCCGCGGGGCCGGCTACGCCACCACGGGGCCGGCCACGCCCCCACGGGGACGGCCACGCCCCCACGGAGCCGTCAATGCCCCCACGGGGCCGGCCACGTCCCCGGCCACGTCCCCACGGGGCCGGCAACGCCCACACGGGGCCGGCCACGGCCCCGCTGGGCCGGCCACGCATCCACGTGGCCGGCCACGCCCCCATGGGGCCGGCCACACCCCTACGGGGCCGGCAACGCCCCCACGGGGACGGCCACTCCCCCACGGGTCCGGCCACGCCCCCACGGGGACGGCCACGCCCCCAAGGGGCCAACCACGCCACCACGGGGCCGGCCACGCCCCAACGGGGACGTCCACGCCCCCACGGGCCCGGCCACGCATCCACGGGGCCGGCCACGCCCCCACAAGGACGGCCACGCCCCCACGGGGCCAACAACGCCCCCACGGGGTCGGCCACGCCCCCACGGGGACGGCCACGCCCTCACGGGGCCGGACACGCACCCACGGGGCCGGCTACGCCCCAACAGGGACGGCCACGTCCCCACGGGGCCGGCCACGCCCCCACGGGGAAGGCCACGCACCAACGGGGTTGGCTACGCCCCCACAGGGCCGGCCACGCCCCCACGGGGCCGGCTACGCCCCCACGGGGCCGGCCACGCCCCCACGGGGCCAGCCACGCCCTCACGGGGCCGGCCACGCACCCACGGGGCCGGCAACGCCCCCACGGGGTCGGCCACGCCCCATGGGGTCGGTTATGCCCCCACGGGGCCGACCAGGCCCCCACGGGGCCGGCCACGCCCCCACAGGTATGGCCATGACCCCACGGGGCCGGCAACGCCCCCACGGGGTCGGCCACGCCCCCGCTGGGCCGGCCCCGCACCCACGCCCCCACGGGTCCGGCCACGCGCCCACGGGGACGGCCACGCCCCCACGGGGACGGCCACGTCCCCACAGGGCCGGCCACGCCCCACGGGGCCGGCCACGTACCCACGGGGCCGGCCACGCCACCACGGGGCCAGCAACGCCCCCACGGGGCCGTCCACGCCCCCACGGAGTCGGCCACGCACCCACGGGGACGGCCACGCCCCCACGGGGCCGGCCACTCCCCCACGGGGCCTGTCACGTCCCCACGGGGCCGGCCACGCACCCACTGGGCCGGCCACGCCCCCGCGGGGCCGTACATGCACCCACGGGGCCGGTCACGCCCCCACGGAGCCGTCTGCATCCCCACAAAGCCGGCCACGCCCCCACGGGGTCGGCCACACACCACGGGGCCGGCCACGCCCCCACGGGGCCGTCCACGCCCCCACGTGGACGGCTCCGCCCCCACGGGGCCGGCCACGCCCCCACGGGGACGGCCTTGCCCCCACGGGCCGGCCAGGCCCCCACGGGGCCGGCTAGTCCCCCACGGGGCCGGCCAGTCCCCCACGGGGCCGGACAGGACCCAAAGAGGCCGGCCAGGCCCCCAAGGGGCCGGCCAGGACCCCACGGGGCCGGCCAGGACCCCACGGGGCCGGCCAGACACCCACGGGGCCGGCCAGCCCCCCACGGGGACGGCCACGCCCCCACGGGTCCGGCCACGCCCCCACGGGGACGGCCACGCCCCCACGGGGACGGCCACGTCCCCACGGGGCCGGCCACGCCCCACGGGGACGGCCACGTACCCACAAGGCCGGCCACGCCACCACAGGGCCGGCAACGCCCCCACGGGGCCGGCCACGCCCCACACGGGGTCGGCCACGCTCCCACGGGGACGACCACGCCCCCACGGGGCCCGCCACGCCCCTACGGGGCCAGTCACGTCCCCACGGGGACGGCCACGCCCCCAAGGGGCCGGCCACGCCCCCGGGGGGCCGGACATGCACCCACGGGGCCGGTCACGTCCCCACGGGGCCGGTCACGCCCCCACGGAGCCGGCCGCGTCCCCACGGGGCCGGCCACGCCCCCACGGGGCCGGCCACACCCCACGGGGCCGGCCACGCCCCCACGGGGCCGGCCACGCCCCCACGGGGCCGGCCACGCCCCCACGGGGACGGCCCCGCTCCCACGGGGCCGGCCACGCCCCCACGGGGATGGCCATGCCCCCACGGGCCGGCCAGGCCCCCACGGGGCCGGCCAGTCCCCCACGGGGCCGGCCAGGACCCCACAGGGCCGGCCAGGCCCCAACGGGGCCGGCCAGGACCCCACGGGGCCGGCAAGGCCCCCAAGGGGCCGGCCAGGCCCCCACGGGGCCGGCCACGCCCCCACGGGTCCGGCCACGTCCCCACTGGGCCGGCCACGCCCCCACGGGGCCAGTCACGTCCCCACGGGGCCGGCCAGGCCCCCACGGGGCAGGCCTCGCCCCCGCGGGGCCGGCCGCGTCCCCACAGAGCCGGCCACGCCCCCATGGGGCCGGCCAAACCCCACGCGGCCAGCCACGCCCCCACGGGGCCGGCCACGCCCCCACGGGGACGGCCCCGCCCCCACGGGGCCGGCCACGCCCCCACAGGGACGGCCATGCCCCCACGGGCCGGCCAGGCCCCCACGGGGCCGGCCAGTCCCCCACGGGGCCGGCCAGGACCCCACGGATTGTCCAGGCCCCCACGGGGCCGGCCAGGCCCCCACGGTGCCGGCCAGGACCCCGCGGGGCCGGACAGGCCCCCGCGGGGCCGGCCAGGCCCCCACGGGGACGGCGACGCCCCCACTGGTCCGTCCACGCCCCCACGGGGACGGCCTCGCCCCCACGGGGACGGCCCCGCCCGCACGGGGCCGGCCACGCCCCCACGTGGCCGGCCACGCCCCGCGGGGCAGGACATGAACCCACGGAGCCGGTCACGCCCCCACGGGGCCGGTCACGCCCCCACGGAGCCGGCCACGCCCCCACAAAGCCGGCCACGCCCCCACGGGGCCGGTCACTCCCCACGGGGCCGGCCACGCCCCCCTCGGAGACGGCCACGCCCCCACGAGGCCGGCCACTTTTCCACGGGGACGGTCCCGCCCCCACGGGGCCGGCCACGCCCCACGGGGCCGGCCACGTACCCACGGGGCCGGCCACGCCACCACGGGGCCGGCAACGCCCCCACGGGGCCGGCCACGCCCCCACGGGGTCGGCCACGCCCCCACGGAGACGGCCACGCCCCCACGGGGCCGGCCACGCCCCCACGAGGCCAGTCACGTCCCCACGGGGCCGGCAACGCCCCCACGGGGCCGGCCACGCCCCTGCGGGGCCGGACATGCACCCACGGGGCCGGTCACGCCCCCACGGGGCCGGACACGCACCCACGGAGTCGGCCGCGTCCCCACGGAGCCGGCCACGCCCCCACGGGGCCGGCCACACCCCACGGGGCCGGCCACGCCCCCACGGAGCCGGCCACGCCCTCACGGGGACGGCCCCGCCCCCACGGGGCCGGCCACGCCCCCACGGGGACGGCGATGCCCCCACGGGCCGGCCAGGCCCCCACGGGGCCGGCCAGTCCCCCACGGGGCCGGCCAGGACCCCACGGGAACGGCCAGGCCCCCACGGGGTCGGCCAGGACCCCACGGGGCCGGCCAGGCCCCCACGGGGCCGGCCAGGCCCCCACGGGGACGGCCACGCCCCCACGGGTCCGACCACGCCCCCACGGGGACGGCCACGCCCCCACGGGGACGGCCACGTCCCCACGGGGCCGGCCACGCCTTACGGGGCAGGCCACGTACCCACGGGGCTGGCCACGCCACCACGGGGCCGGCAACTCCCCCACGGGGCCGGCCACGCCCCCACGGGGTCGGCCACGCCCCCACGGGGACGGCCACGCCCCCACGGGGCCAGTCACGTCCCCACGGGGCCGGCCACGCCCCCGCGGGGCCGGACATGCACCCACGGGGCCGGTCACGCCCCCACGGAGCCGGTCACGCCCCCACGGAGCCGGCCACACCCCCACGGAGCCGGCCACGCCCCTACGGTGCCGGCATCACCCCACTGGGCCGGCCACGCCCCAACGGGGACGGCCACGCCCCCACGGGGCCGGCCACGCTCCCACGGGGACGGCCCCGCCCCCACGGGGCCGGTCACGCCCCCACGGGGACGGCCTCGCCCCCACGGGGCCTGCCGCGCCCCCACGGGGTCGGCCACGCAGGGCCGGCAACACCACCACGGGGCCGGCCAGGCCCCCACGGGCCCGGCCTCGCACCCACGAGGCCAGCCACGCCCCCACGGGGCCGGCCATGCCCCCACGGGGACGGCCACGTCCTCACGGGGCCGGCCAAGACCCCACAAAGCCGGCCACGCCCCCACGGCGCCGGCCACACCCCACGGGGACGGCAACGTCCCCACGGGGCCGACCACGCCCCCACGGGGCCGGCCACGCCCCACGGGGCCGGCCACGCCCCCACGCGGCCGGCCACGCCCCCACCGGGCCGGCCACAAACCCACGGGGCCGGCCACGCCCCCACGGGGTCGGCCACGCCCCCACGGGTCCGGCCACGATCCCACGGGGACGGCCACGCCGCCACGGGAACGGCCACGCCTCCACGGGGCCAGCCACGTCCCCACGGGTTGGCCACGCCCCCACGGGGCCGGCCACGCCCCCGCGGGGTCGGCCACGCACTCACGGGGCCGGCCACGCCCCCACTGGGCCGGTCACGCCCCCACGGAAACGGCAACGTCCCAACGGGATTGGCCACGCCCCCACGAGGCCGGCCAGGCCCCCACGGGGCCGGCCACGCCCCCACGGTGCCGGCCACGCACCCACGGGGCTGGCCACGCCACCACGAGGCCGGCCACGCCCCCACGGGGCCGGTCACGCCCCCACGGGGTTGGCCACCCCACCACGGGGACGGCCACGCCCCCACGGGTCCGGCCACGTCCCCACGGGGACGGCCACGCCCCCACGGGGCCGGCCACGCCACCACTGGGCCGGCCACGCCACCACGGGGACGGCAACGTTCCCACGGGGCCGGCAACGCACCCGCTGTACCGGCCTCGCACCCACGGGGCCAGCCACGCCCCCACGGGCCGGCCACGCCCCCACGGGATCGGCCACGTCCCCACGGGGCCGGCCACGCCCCCACGGGGCCGGCCACGCCCCCACGGGGCCGGCCATGCCCCCACTGGGACGGCCACGTCCCCACGGGGCCGGCCACGCCCCCATGGAGCCGGCCACGCCCCCACGGCGCCGGCCACACCCCACGGGGACGGCCACGTCCTCACGGGGCCGACCACGCCCCCACGGGGCTGGCCACGCCCCACGGGGCCGGCCACGCCCCCACGCGGCAGGCCACGCCCCCACCGGGCCGGCCACGATCCCACGGGGCCGGCCACGCCCTCACGGGGTCGGCCACGCCCCCATCGGTCCGGTCACGACCCCACGGGGACGGCCACGCCGCCACGGGAACGGCCACGCCTCCACGGGGCCAGCCACGTACCCACGGGGCCGGCCACGCCCCCACGGGGCCGGCCACGCCCCCGCGGGGTCGGCCACGCACTCACGGGGCCGGCCACGTCCCCACGGGGCCGGCCACGCCCCCACGGGGTCAGTCACGTCCACACGGGTCCGGCCACGTCCCCACGGGGCCGGCCACGCCCCCACGGGGCCAGTCACGTCCCCACGGGGCCGGCCACGCCCCACGGGGCCAGACACGCCCCTACGCGGCCGGCCACGCCCCCACCGAACCGGCCACGAACCCACGGGGCCGGCCACGCCCCCACGGGGCCGGTCACGCCGCCACGGGGTCGGCCACGCCCCCACGGGGCCGAACACGCCCCCACGGGGACGGCCACGCCACCACGGGGCCGGCCAGGACCCCACGGGGCCGGCCAGGCCCCCACGGGGCCGGCCAGACCCCCACGGGGCCGGCAAGGCCCCCACGGGGACGGCCACGCCCCCACGGGTCCGTCCACGCCCCCACGGGGACGGCCACGCCCCCACGGGGACGGCCACGTTCCCACGGGGCCGGCCACGCCTCACGGGGCCGGCCACGTACGCACGGGGCCGGCCACGCCACCACGGGGTTGGCAACTCCCCTACGGGGCCGACCACGCCCCCACGGGGTCGGCCACGCCCCCACGGGGACGGCCACGCCCCCACGGGGCCGGCCACAACCCCACGGGGCCAGTCACGTCCCCACGGGGCCGGCCACGCCCCCACGGGGCCGGCCACGCCCCGCGGGGCCAGACATGCACCCACGGGACCGGTCACGCCCCCACGGGGCCGGCCACGCCCCCGCGAGGCCGGACATGCTCCCACGGGGCCGGTCACGCCCCCACGGGGCCGGTCACGCCCCCACGGAGCCGGCCACGCCCCCACGGAGCCGGCCACGCCCCTACGGGGCCGGCCACACCCCACGGGGCCGGCCACGCCCCCACGGGGACGGCCACGCCCCCACGAGGCCGGCCACGCCCCCACGGGGACGGCCCCGCCCCCACGGGGCCGGACACGCCCCCACGGGGACGGCCTCGTTCCCACGGGGCCGGCCGTGCCCCCACGGGGCTGTCAACGCAGGGCCGGCCACGCCACCACGGGGCCGGCCACGCCCCCGCGGGGCCGGCCTCGTTCCCACGGGGCCGGCCGTGCCCCCACGGGGCCGTCCACGCAGGGCCGGCCACGCCACCACGGGGCCGGCCACGCCCCCGCGGGGCCGGCCTAGCACCCACGGGGCCAGCCACGCCCCCACTGGGCCGGCCACGCCCCCACGGGGACGGCCACGCCCCCACGGGGCCGGCCAGGACCACACGGGGCCGGCCAGGCCCCCACGGGGACAACCACGCCCCCACGGGTCCGTCCACGCCCCCACGGGGACGGCCACGTTCCCACGGGGACGGCCACGTTTCCACGGGGCCGGCCACGCCTCACGGGGCTGGCCAGGTACCCACGGGGCCGGCCACGCCACCACGGGGCCGGCAACTCCCCCACGGGGCCGTCCACGCCCCCACGGGGTCGGCCACGCCCCCACGGGGACGGCCACGCCCCCACGGGGCCGGCCACAACCCCACGGGGCCAGTCACGTCCCCACGGGGCCGGCCACGCCCCCACGGGGCCGGCCACACCCCGCGAAGCCTGACATGCACCCACGGGGCCGGTCACGCCCCCACGGGGCCGGCCACGCCCCCGCTGGGCCGGACATGCTCCCACGGGGCCGGTCACGCCCCCACGGGGCCGGTCACGCCCCCACGGAGCCGGCCACGCCCCCACAAAGCCGGCCACGCCCCTACGGGGCCGGCCACACCCCACGGGGCCGGCCACGCCCCCACGGGGACGGCCACGCCCCCACGAGGCCGGCCACGCCCCCACGGGGACGGCCCCGCCCCCACGGGGCCGGCCACGCCCCCACGGGGACGGCCTCGCCCCCACGGGGCCGGCCGTGCCCCCACGGGGCCGTCCACGCAGGGCCGGCCACGCCACCACGTGGCCGGCCACCCTCCCGCGGGGCCGGCCTAGCACCCACGGGGCCAGCCACGCCCCCACGGGGCCGGCCATGCCCCCACGGGGACGGCCACGTCCCCACGGGGCCGGCCACGCCCCCATGGAGCCGGCCAAGCCCCCACGGGGACGGCCACGTCCTCACGGGGCCGACCACGCCCCCACTGGGCCGGCCACGCCCCACGGGGCCGGCCACGCCCCCACGCGGCAGGCCACGCCCCCACCGGGCCGGCCACGATCCCACGGGACCGGCCACGCCCTCACGGGGTCGGCCACGCCCCCATCGGTCCGGCCACGACCCCACGGGGACGGCCACGCCGCCACAGTAACGGCCACGCCTCCACGGGGCCAGCCACGTCCCCACGGGGCCGGCCACGCCCCCACGGGGCCGGCCACGCCCCCGCGGGGTCGGCCACGCACTCACGGGGCCGGCCACGTCCCCACGGGGCCGGCCACGCCCCCACGGGGCCAGTCACGTCACCACGGGTCCGGCCACGTCCCCACGGGGCCGGCCACGCCCCCACGGGGCCAGTCACGTCCCCACGGGGCCGGCCAGGCCCCCACGGGGCCGGCCACGCCCCCTCGGGGCCGGACATGCACCCCCGGGGCCGGTCACGCCCCAACAGGGCCGGTCACGCCCCCACGGAGCCGGCCGGGTCCCCACGGAGCCGGCCACGCCCCCACGGGGCCGTCCAAACCCCACGTGGCCGGCCAAGCCCCCACGGGGCCGGTCAAACTCCACGGGGACGGCCCCGCCCCCACGGGGCCGGCCACGCCCCCACAGGGACGGCCATGCCCCCACGTGCCGGCCAGGCCCCCACGGGGCCGGCCAGTCCCCCACGGGGCCGGCCAGGACCCCACGGGGCCGGCCAGGCCCCCACGGGGCTGGCCAGGCCCCCACGGTGCCGGCCAGGACCCCGCGGGGCCGGACAGGCCCCCGCGGGGCCGGCCAGGCCCCCACGGGGACGGCCACGCCCCCACTGGTTCGTCCACGCCCCCACGGGGACGGCCACGCCCCCACGGGGACGGCCCCGCCCGCACCGGGCCGGCCACGCCCCCACAAGGCCGGCCACGCCCCCGCGGGGCCGGACATGCACCCACGCAGCCAGTCACGCCCCCACAAGGCAGGCCACGCCCCATGGGGCCGGACATGCACCCACAAGGCCGGTCACGCCCCCACGGGGCAGGTCACGCCCCCACGGAGCCGGCCACGCCCCCACGGAGCCGGCCACGCCCCCACGGGGCCGGCCACTCCCCACGGGGCCGGCCACGCCCCCCTCGGAGACGGCCACGCCCCCACGGGGCCGGCCACTCCCCCACGGGGACGGCCCCGCCCCCACGGGGCCGGCCACGCCCCACGGGGCCGGCCACGTACCCACGGGGCCGGCCACGCCACCACGGGGCAGGCAACGCCCCCACGGGGCCGGCCACGCCCCCACGGGGTTGTCCACGCCCCCACGGGGACGGTCACGCTCCCACGGGGCCGGCCACGCCCCCACGGGGCCAGTCACGTTCCCACGGGGCCGGCAACGCCCCCACGGGGCCGGCCACGCCCCTGCGGGGCCGGACATGCACCCACGGGGCCGGTCACGCCCCCACGGGGCCGGACACGCACACACGGAGTCGGCCGCGTCCCCACAGAGCCGGCCTCGCCCCCACGGGGCCGGCCACACCCCACGGGGTCGGCAACGCCCCCACTGAGCCGGCCACGCCCCCACGGGGACGGCCCCGCCCCCACGGGGCCGGCCACGCCCCCACGGGGACGGCGATGCCCCCACGGGCCGGCCAGGCCCCCTCTGGGCCGGCCAGTCCCCCACGGGGCCGGCCAGGACCCCACGGGGCCGGCCAGGCCCCCACGGGGTCAACCAGGACCCCACGGGGCCGGCCAGGCCCCCACGGGGCCGGCCAGACCCCCACGGGGCCGGCCAGGCCCCCACGGGGACGGCCACGCACCCCACGGGTTTGTCCGCGCCCCCACGGGGACGGCCACGCCCCCACGGGGACGGCCACGTCCCCACGGGGTCGGCCACGCCTCACGGGGCCGGCCACGTACCCACGGGGCTGGCCACGCCACCACGGGGCCGGCAACTCCCCCACGGGGCCGGCCACGCCCCCACGGGGTCGGCCATGCCCCCACGGGGACGGCCACGCCCCCACGGGGCCAGTCACGTCCCCACGGGGCCGGCCACGCCCTTGCGGGGCCGGACATGCACCAACGGGGCCGGTCACGCCCCCACGGGGCCGGTCACGCCCCCACGGAGCCGGCCACGCCCCCACGGAGCGGGCCACGCCCCTACGGGGCCGGCATCACCCCACTGGGCCTGCCACGCCCCAACGGGGACGGCCACGCCCCCACGGGGCCGGCCACGCCCCCACGGGGACGGCCCCGCCCCCACGGGGCCGGCCACGCCCCCACGGGGACGGCCTCGCCCCCATGGGGCCTGCCGCGCCCCCACGGGGCCGGCCACGCAGGGCCGGCCACGCCACCACGGGGCCGGCCACGCCCCCGTGGGGCCGGCCTCGCACCCACGGGGCCAGCCACGCCCCCACGGGGCCGGCCATGCCTGCACGGGGACGGCCACGTCCTCACGGGGCCGGCCACGTCCCCACGGGGCCGACCACGCCCCCACGGGGACGGCCACGCCCCACGGGGCCGGCCACGCCCCCACGCGGCCGGCCACGCCCCCACCGGGCCGGCCACGAACCCACGGGGCCGGCCACGCCCCCACGGGGTCGGCCACGCCCCCACGGGTCCGGCCACAATCCCACGGGGACGGCCACGCCGCCACGGGAACGGTCACGCCTCCACGGGGCCAGCCACGTCCCCACGGGCCAGCCACGCCCCCACGGGGCCGGCAACGCCCCCGCGGGGTCGGCCACGCACTCACGGGGCCGGCCACGCCCCCACTGGGCCGGTCACGCCCCCACGGGGACGGCAACGTCCCAACGGGACCGGCCACGCCCCCACGGGGCCGGCCAGGCCCCCACGGGGCCGGCCACGCCCCCACGGGGACGGCCACGTCCCCACGGGGCCTGTCACGCAACCACGGTGCCGGCCACGCACCCACGGGGCCGGCCACGCCCCCACGGGGTTGGCCACCCCCCCACAGGGACGGCCACGCCCCCACGGGTCCGGCCACGGACCCACAGGAACGGCCACGCCCCCACGGGGCTGGCAACGCCACCACGGGGCCGGCCACGCCACCACGGGGACGGCAACGCCCCCACGGGGCCGGCAACGCACACGCTGTGCCGGACTCGCACCCTCGGGGCCGGCCACGCCCCCACGGGCCGGCCACGCCCCCACGGGATCGGCCACGTCCCCACGGCGCCGGCCACGCCCCCACGGGGCCGGCCACGCCCCCACGGGGCGGGCCACGCCCCCACGGGGACGGCCAGGTCTGCACGAGGCCGGCCACGCCCCCACAGGGCCGGCCACGCACCCACGGGGCCGGCCACGCCCCCACGGGGCCGGCCACGACCCCACGGGGCCGGCCACGCCCCCTCGGGGCCGGCCACGCCCCCACGGGGACGGCCACGCCCCCACGGGGCCGGCCAGGACCCCACTGGGCCGGCCAGGCCCCGACGGGGCCGGCCAGACCCCCACGGGGCCGGCTAGGCCCCCACGGGGACCGCCACGCTCTCACGGGTCCGTCCACGCCCCCACGGGGACGGCCACGCCCCCACGGGGACGGCCACGTCCCCACGGGGCCGGCCACGCCTCACGGGGCCGGCCACGTATCCACGGGTCCGGCCACGCCACCAAGGGGCCGGCAACTCCCCAACTGGGCCGGCCCCGCCCCCACGGGCTCGGCCACGCCCCCACGGGGACGGCCACACCCCCACGGGGCCGGCCACGCCCCCACGGGGCCGGCCACGCCCCCACGGGGCCAGTCACGTCCCCACGGGGCCGGCCACGCCCCCACGGGGCCGGCCACGCCCCCGCGGGGCCGGACATGCACCCACGGGACCGGTTACGCCTCCACGGGGCCGGTCACGACCCCACGGAGCCGGCCACGAACCCACGGAGCCGGCCACGCCCCTACGGGGCCGGCCACACCCCACGGGGCCGGCCACGCCCCCACGGGGACGGCCAGGCCCCCACGGGGCCGGCCACGCCCCCACGGATACGGCCCCACCCCCACGGGGCCGGCCACGCCCCCACGGGGCCGGCCTCGCCCCCACGGGGCCGGCCGCGCCCCCACGGGGCCGGCCACGCAGGGCCGGCCACGCCACCGCGGGGCCGGCCTAGCAACCACGGGGCCAGCCACGCCCCCACGGAGCCGGCTACGCCCCCACGGCGCCGGCCACACCCCACGGGGACGGCCACGTTCCCACAAGGCCGACCACGCCCCCACGGGGCCGGCCAAGCCCCACGGGGCCGGCCACGCCCCCACAGGACCGGCCACGCACCCACGGGGCCGGCCACGCCCCCACGGGGCCGGCCACGCCCCCACGGGGCCGGCCACGCCCCCACGGGGCCGTCACGCCCCACGGGGACGGCCACGCCCCCACGGGGCCGGCCAGGACCCCACGGGGCCGGCATGGCCCCCACGGGGCCGGCCAGACCCCCACGGGGCCGGCCAGGCCCCCACGGGGACGGCCACGCCCCCACGGGTCCGTCCACGCCCCCACGAGGACGGCCACGCCCCCACGGGGACGGCCACGTCCCCACGGGGCCGGCCACGCCTCACGCGGCCGGCCACGTACCCACAGGGCCGGCCACGCCACCACGGGGCCGGCAACTTCCGCACGGGGCCGGCCACGCCCCCACGGGGTCGGCCACGCCCCCACGGGGACGGCCACGCCCCCACGGGGCCGGCCACGACCCCACGGGGCCAGTCACGTCCCCACGGGGCCGGCCACGCCCTCACGGGGCCGGCCACGCCCCGTGGGGCCGGACATGCACCCACGGGGCCGGTCACGCCCCCACGGGGCCGGCCACGCCCCCGCGGGGCCGGACATGCTCCCACGGGGCCGGTAACGCCCTCACGGGGCCGGTCACGCCCCCACAAAGCCGGCCACGCCCCCACGGAGCTGGCCACGCCCCTACGGGGCTGGCGACACCCCACGGGGCCGGCCACGCCCCCACGGGGACGGCCACGCCCCCACGGGGCCGGCCACGCCCCCACGGGGACGGCCCCGCCCCCACGGGGCCGGCCACGCCCCCACGGGGACGGCCTCGCCCCCACGGGGCCGGCGGTGCCCCCACGGGGCCGGCCACGCAGGGCCGGCCACGCCACCACGAGGCCGGCCACGCCCCCGCGGGGCCGGCCTAGCACCCACGGGGCCAGCCATGCCCCCACGGGGCCGCCATGCCCCCACGGGGACGGCCACGTCCCCACGGGGCCGGCCACGCCCCCACGGAGCCGGCCACGCCCCCACGGCGCCGGCCACACCCCACGGGGACGGCCACGACCCCACAGGGCCAACCACGCCCCCACGGGGCCGGCCACGCCCCCACGCGGTAGGCCACGCCCCCACCGGGCCAGCCACGAACCCACGGGGCCGGCCACGCCCCCACGGGGTCGGTCACGCCCCCACCGGTCCGGCCACGACCCCACGGGGACGGCAACGCCGCCACGGGAACGGCCACGCCTCCACGGGGCCAGCCACGTCCCCACGAAGCCGGCCACGCCCCCACGGGGCCGGCCACGCCCCCGCGGGGTCGGCCACGCACTCACGGGGCCGGCCACGTCCCCACTGGGCCGGTCACGCTCCCACGGGGACGGCAACGTCCCAACGGGACCGGCCACGCCCCCACGGGGCCGGCCAGGCCCCCACGGGGCCGGCCCCCTCCCCATGGGGACGGCCACGTCCCCACGGAGCCGGTCACGCCCCCACGGTGCCGGCCACGCACCCACGGGGCCGGCCACGCCGCCACGAGGCCGGCCACGTTCCCACGGGGCCGGCCACGCCCCCACGGGGACGGCCACGCCCCCACGGGGCCGGCAAAGCCCCCGCTGTGCCGGCCACGCACCCACGGGGCCGGCCACGCCCCCACGGGCCGGCCACGCCCCCACTGGATCGGACACATCCCCACGGGGCCGGCCACGCCCCCACGGGGCGGGCCACGCCCCCACGGGGACGGCCAGGTCTGCACGAGGCCGGCCACGCCCCCACGGGGCCGGCCACGCACCCACGTGGCCGGCCACGCCCCCACGGGCCGTCCACGCCCAACGGGGCCGGCCACGCCCCCACGGGGCCGGCCACGCCCCCACGGGGACGGACCCGCCCCCACGGGGCCGGCCCCGCCTCCACGGGGCCAGCCACATCCCCACGGGGCCGGCCACGCCCCCGCGGGGCCGGCCACGCCCCCGCGGGGCCGGTCACGCACCCTCGGGGCCGGCCACGCCCCCACGGGGCCGGTCACGCCCCCTCGGGGACGGCCACGTCCCAACGGGGCCGGCCACGCCCCCACGGGGCCGGCCAGGCCCCCACGGGGCCGGCCACGCCCTCACAAGGACGGCCATGTTTCCACGAGGCCGGTCACGCCCCCACGGGGCCGGCCACGCACCCACGGAGCCGGCCACGCCTCCACAAGCCCGGCCACGCCCCCACGGGGCCGGCAACGCCCCCACGTCGTCGGCCACGCCCCCACTGGGACGGCCACGCCCCCACGTTGCCGGCCACGCCCCCGCGGGGCCGGCCACGCACCCTCGGGGCCGGCCACGCCCCCACGGGGCCGGTCACGCCCCCACGGTGACGGCCACGTTCCAACGGGGCCGGCCACGCCCCCACGGGGACGGCCACGTCCCCACGGGGCCGGTCACGCCCCCACGGGGCCGGCCAAGCACCTACGGAGCCGGCCACGCCGCCACAAGGCCGGCCACGCCCCCACGGGGCCGGCAACGCCCCCACATCGTCGGCCACGCCCCCACGGGGACGGCCACGCCCCCACGGGTCCGGCCACGCCCCCACGGGTACGGCCACGCCCCCACGGTGCCGGCCACGCCACCACGGGGCCGGCCACGCCCCCACGGGGACGGCCACGCCCCCACGGGGCCGGCAACGCCCCCGCTGTGCTGACCACGCACACACGGGGCCGGCCACGCCCCCACGGGGCCGGACACGCCCCCACGGGGCCGGCCACGCGCCCACGGGGCCGGCCACGCCTTCACGGGGACGGCCAGGTCTGCACGGGGCCGGCTACGCCCCCACGGGGCCGGCCACGCCCCCACGGGGCCGGCCACGCACCCACGGAGCCAACCACGCCTCCACAAGGCCGGCCACGCCCCCACGGGGCCGGCCTCGCCCCCAGGTCGTCGGCCACGCCCCCACGGGGACGGCCACGCCCCCACGGGTCCGGCCACGCCCCCACGGGGACGGCCACGCCCCCACGGGGCCGGCCACGCCACCACGGGGCCGGCCACGCCCCCACGGGGACGGCCACGCCCCCACGGGTCCGTCCACGCCCCCACGGGGACGGCCACGCCTCACGGGGCCGGCCACGTACCCACGGGTCGATCACGCCACCACGGGGCCGGCAACTCCCCCACGGGGCCGGCCACGCCCCCACGGGGACGGCCTCGCCCCCATGGGGCCGGCCGCGCCCCCACGGGGCCGTCCACGCAGGGCCGGCCACTCCACCACGGGGCCGGCCACGCACCCGCCGGGCCGGCCTCACACCCACGGGGCCAGCCACGCCCCCACGGGGCCGGCCATGCCCCCACGGGGACGGCCACATCCCCACGGGGCCGGCCACGCCCCCACGGAGCCGGCCACTCCCCACACGGCGCCGGCCACACCCCACGGGGACGGCCACGTCCCCACGGGGCCGACAACAACCCCACTGGGCCGACCACGCCCCACGGGGCCGGCCAAGCCCCCACGCGGCCGGCCACGCCCCCACCGGGCCGGCCATGAACCCACGGGGCCGGCCACGCCCCCACGGGGTCGGCTACGCCCCCACGGGTCCGGCCACGACCCCACGGGGACGGCCACGCCGCCACGGGAACGGCCACGCCTCCACGGGGCCAGCCACGTCCCCACGGGACCGGCCACGCCCCCACGCGGCCGGCCACGCCACTGCGGGGTCGGCCAAGCACTCACGGGGCCGGCCACGCCCCCAATGGACCAGTCACGCCCCCACGGGGACGGCAACGTCCAAACGGGACCGGCCACGCCCCCACGGGGCCGGCCAGGCCCCCACGGGGCCGGCCACGCCCCCACGGGGACGGACACGTCCCCACGGGGCCGGTCACGCCCCCACGGTGCCGGTCACGCACCCACGGGGCCGGCCACGCCACCACGAGGTTGGCCACGCCCCCACGGGGCCGGCCACGCCCCCACGGGGTCGGCCACGCCCCCACGGGCACGGCCACGCCCCCACGGGGCTGGCCACGCCACCACGGGGCCGGCCACGCCCCCACGGGGACGGCCACGCCCCCACAGGGGCCGGCAACGCCCCCGCTGTGCCGGCCACGCACCCACGGGGCCGGCCAACGCCCCCACGGGCCGGCCACGCCCCCACGGGATCGGCCACGTCCCCACTGGGCCGGCCACGCCCCCACGGGGCCGGCCACGCCCCCACGGGGCCGTCACGCCCCACGGGGACGGCCAAGCCCCCACGGGGCCGGCCAGGACCCCACGGGGCCGGCATGGCCCCCACGGGGCCGGCCAGACCACCACGGGGCAAGCCAGGCTCCCACGGGGACGGCCACGCCCCCACGGGTCCGTCCACGCCCCCACGAGGACGGCCACGCCCCCACGGGGACGGCCACGTCCCCACGGGGCCGGCCACGCCTCACGCGGCCGGCCACGTACCCACAGGGCCGGCCACGCCACCACGGGGCCGGCAACCCCCACGGGGCCGGCCACGCCCCCACGGGGTCGGCCACGCCCCCACGGGGACGGCCACGCCCCCACGGGGCCGGCCACGACCCCACGGGGCCAGTCACGTCCCCACGGGGCCGACCACGCCCCCAAGGGGCCGGCCACGCCCCGCGGGGCCGGACATGCACCCACGGGGCCGGTCACGCCCCCACGGGGCCGGCCACGCCCCCGTGGGGCCGGACATGCTCCCACGGGGCCGGTAACGCCCTCACGGGGCCGGTCACGCCCCCACGGAGCCGGCCACGCACCCACGGAGCTGGCCACGCCCCTACGGGGCCGGCGACACCCCACGGGGCCGGCCACGCCCCCACGGGGACGGCCACGCCCCCACGGGGCCGGCCACGCCCCCATGGGGACGGCCCCGCCCCCACGGGGCCGGCCACGCCCCCACGGGGACGGCCTCGCCCCCACGGGGCCGGCGGTGCCCCCACGGGGCCGGCCACGCAGGGCCGGCCACGCCACCACGGGGCCGGCCACGCCCCCGCTGGGCCGGTCTAGCACCCACGGGGCAAGGCACGCCCCCACGGGGCCGCCATGCCCCCACGGGGACGGCCACGTCCCCACGGGGCCGGCCACGCCCCCACGGAGCCGGCCACGCCCCCACGGCGCCGGCCACACCCCACGGGGACGGCCACGTCCCCACGGGGCCAACCACGCCCCCACGGGGCCGGCCACGCCCTACGGGGCCGGCCACGCCCCCACGCGGTAGGCCACGCCCCCACCGGGCCGGCCACGAACCCACGGGGCCGGCCACGCCCCCACGGGGTCGGCCACGCCCCCACCGGTCCGGCCACGACCCCACGGGGACGGCCACGCCGCCACGGGAACGGCCACGCCTCCACGGGGCCAGCCACGTCCCCACGGGGCCGGCCACGCCCCCACGGGGCCGGCCACGCCCCCGCGGGGTCGGCCACGCACTCACGGGGCCGGCCACGTCCCCACTGGGCCGGTCACGCCCCCACGGGGACGGCAACGTCCCAACGGGACCGGCCACGCCCCCACGGGGCCGGCCAGGCCCCCACGGGGCCGGCCCCCCCCCACGGGGACGGCCACGTCCCCACGGAGCCGGTTACGCCCCCACGGTGCCGGCCACGCACCCACGGGGCCGGCCACGCCGCCACGAGGCCGGCCACGTTCCCACGGGGCCGGCCACGCCCCCACGCGGACGGCCACGCCCCCACGGGGCCGGCAAAGCCCCCGCTGTGCCGGCCACGCACCCACGGGGCCGGCCACGCCCCCACGGGCCGGCCACCCCCCCACGGGATCGGAAACATCCCCACGGGGCCGGCCACGCCCCCACGGGGCCGGCCACGCCCCCACGGGGCGGGCCACGCCCCCACGGGGACGGCCAGGTCTGCACGAGGCCGGCCACGCCCCCACGGGGCCGGCCACGCCCCCACGGGGCCGGCCACGCCCCCACGGGCCGGCCACGCCCCCACGGGGCCGGCCACGCCCCCACGGGGACGGACCCGCCCCCACGGGGCCTGCCACGCCTCCACGGGGCCAGCCACATCCCCACGGGGCCGGTCACGCCCCCGCGGGGCCGGCCACGCCCTCGCGGGGCCGGCCACGCACTCTCGGGGCCGGTCACGCCCCCACGGTGACGGCCACGTCCCAACGGGGCCGGCCACGCCCCCACGGGGCCGGCCAGGCCCCCACGGGGCCGGCCACGCCCCCACAAGGACGGCCATGTTTCCACGGGGCTGGTCACGCCCCCACGGGGCCGGCCACGCACCCACGGAGCCGGCCACGCCTCCACGAGCCCGGCCACGCCCTCACGGGGCCGGCAACGCCCCCACGTCGTCGGCCACGCCCTCACTGGGACGGCCACGCCCCCACGTGGCCGGCCACGCCCCCGCGGGGCCGGCCACGCACCCTCGGGGCCGGCCACGCTCCCACGGGGCCGGTCACGCCCCCACGGTGACGGCCACGTCCCAACGGGGCCGGCCACGCCCCCACGGGGACGGCCACGTCCCCACGGGGCCGGTCACGCCCCCACGGGGCCGGCCAAGCACCCACGGAGCCGGCCACGCCGCCACGAGGCCGGCCACGCCCCCACGGGGCCGGCAACGCCCCCACATCGTCGGCCACGCCCCCACGGGGACGGCCACGCCCCCACGGGCCCGGCCACGCCCCCACGGGGACGGCCACGCCCCCACGGGGCCGGCCACGCCACCACGGGGCCGGCCACGCCCCCACGGGGACGGCCACGCCCCCACGGGGCCGGCAACGCCCCCGCCGTGCTGGCCACGCACACACGGGGCCGGCCACGCCCCCACGGGGCCGGCCACGCCCCCACGGGGACGGCCACGTCCCCACGGGGCCGGACACGCCCCCACAGGGCCGGCCACGCGCCCACGGTGTTGGCCACGCCTTCACGGGGACGGCCAGGTCTGCACGGGGCCGGCCACGCCCCCACGGGGCCGGCCACGCACCCACGGAGCCAACCACGCCTCCACGAGGCCGGCCACGCCCCCACGGGGCCGGCCTCGCCCCCACGTCGTCGGCCACGCCCCCACGGGGACGGCCACGCCCCCACGGGTCCGGGCACGCCCCCACAAGGACGGCCACGCCCCCACGGGGCCGGCCACGCTACCACGGGGCCGGCCACGCCCCCACGGGGACGGCCACGCCCCCACGGGTCCGTCCACGCCCCCACGGGGCCGGTCACGCCCCCACGGTGACGGCCACGTCCCAACGGGGCCGGCGACGCCCCCACGGGGACGGCCACGTCCCCACGGGGCCGGTCACGCCCCCACGGGGCCGGCCAAGCACCCACGGAGTTGGCCACGCCGCCACGAGGCCGGCCACGCCCCCACGGGGCCGGCAACGCCCCCACATCGTCGGCCACGCCCCCACGGGGACGGCCACGCCCCCACGGGTCCGGCCACGCCCCCACGGGGACGGCCACGCCCCCACGGGGCCGGCCACGCCACCACGGGGCCGGCCACGCCCCCACGGGGACGGCCACGCCCCCACGGGGCCGGCAACGCCCCCGCCGTGCTGGCCACGCACACACGGGGCCGGCCACGCCCCCACGGGGCCGGCCACGCCCCCACGGGGACGGCCACGTCCCCACGGGGCCGGACACGCCCCCACAGGGCCGGCCACGCGCCCACGGGGTTGGCCACGCCTTCACGGGGACGGCCAGGTCTGCACGGGGCCGGCCACGCCCCCACGGGGCCGGCCACGCACCCACGGAGCCAACCACGCCTCCACGAGGCCGGCCACGCCCCCACGGGGCCGGCCTTGCCCCCGCGTCGTCGGCCACGCCCCCACGGGGACTGCCACGCTTCCACGGGTCCGGCCACGCCCCCACGGGGACGGCCACGCCCCCACGGGGCCGGCCACGCCACCACGGGGCCGGCCACGCCCCCACGGGGACGGCCACGCCCCCATGGGTCCGTCCACGCCCCCACGGGGACGGCCACGCCTCACGGGGCCGGCCACGTACCCACGGGGCCGGCCACGCCACCACGGGGCCGGCAACTCCCCCACAAGGCCGGCCACGCCCCCACGGGGACGGCCTCGCCCCCACGGGGCCGTCCACGCAGGGCCGGCCACTCCACCACAAGGCCGGCCACGCCCCCGCCGGGCCGGCCTCACACCCACGGGGCCAGCCACGCCCCCACGGGGCCGGCCATGCCCCCACGGGGACGGCCACATCCCCACGGGGCCGGCCACGCCCCCACGGAGCCGGCCACGCCCCCCACGGCGCCGGCCACACCCCACGGGGACGGCCACGTCCCCACGGGGCCGACCACGCCCCCACTGGGCCGGCCACGCCCCACGGGGCCGGCCAAGCCCCCACGTGGCCGGCCACACCCCCACCGGGCCGGCCATGAACCCACGGGGCCGGCCACGGCCCCACGGGGTCGGCCACGCCCCCACGGGTCCGGCCACAACCCCACGGGGACGGCCACGCCGCCACGGGAACGGCCACGCCTCCACGGGGCCAGCCACGTCCCCACGGGACCGGCCACGTTCCCACGCGGCCGGCCTCGCCACCGCGGGGTCGGCCAAGCACTCACGGGGCCGGCCACGCCCCCACTGGACCGGTCACGCCCCCACGGGGACGGCAACGTCCAAACGGGACCGGCCACGCCCCCACGGGGCCGGCCAGGCCCCCACGGGGCCGGCCACGCCCCCACGGGGACGGACACGTCCCCACAGGGCCGGTCACACCCCCACGGTGCCGGCCACGCACCCACGGGGCCGGCCACGCCACCACGAGGTTGGCCACGCCCCCACGGGGCCGGCCACGCCCCCACGGGGTCGGCCACGCCTCCACGGGGACGGCCACGCCCCCACGGGGCTGGCAACGCCACCACGGGGCCGGCCACGCTCCCACGGGGACGGCCACGCCCCCACGGGGCCGGCAACGCCCCCGCTGTGCCGGCCACGCACCCACGGGGCCGGCCACGCCCCCACGGGTTGGCCACGCCCCCACGGGATCGGCCACATCCCCACGGGGCCGGCCACGCCCCCACGGGGCCGGCCACGCCCCCACGGGGCGGGCCACGCCCCCACGGGGACGGCCAGGTCTGTACAAGGCCGGCCACGCCCCCACAAGGCCGGCCGCGCACCCACGGGGCCGGCCGCGCACCCACGGGGCCGGCCACGCCCCCACGGGGCCGGCCACGCCCCCACGGGGACGGCCACGCCCCCACGGGGCCGGCCACGCCTCCACGGGGCCAGCCACGACCCACGGGGCCGGCCACGCACCCTCGGGGCCGACCACGCCCCCACGGGGCTGGTCACGCCCCCATGGGGACGGCCACGTCCCAACGGGGCCGGCCACGTCCCCACGGGGCCGGCCAGGCCCCCACGGGGCCGGCCACGCCCCCACGGGGACGGACACGTCCCCACGGGGCCGGTCACGCCCCCACGGGCCGGCCACGCACCCACGGAGCCGGCCACGCCGCCACGAGGCCGGCCACCCCCCCACGGGGCCGGCAACGCCCCCGCGTCGTCGGCCACGCCCCCACGGGGACGGCCACGCCCCCACGGGTCCGGTCACGCCCCCACGGGGACGGCCACGCCCCCACGGGGCCGGCAACGCCACCACGGGGCCGGCCAAGCCCCCACAGGGACGGCCACGCTACCACGGGCCGGCAACGCCCCCGCTGTGCCGGCCACACACCCACGGGGCCGACCACGCCCCCACGTGGCCGGCCACGCCCCCACGGGGACGGCCACGTCCCCACGGGGCCGGACACGCCCCCACGGGGCCGGCCACGCGCCCACGGGGCCGGCCACGCCCCCACGGGGACGGCCAGGTCTGCACGGGGCCGGCCACGCTCCCACGGGGCCGGCCACGCCCCCACGGGGCCGGCCACGCCCCCGCTGTGCCGGCCACGCACCCACGGGGCCGGCCACGCCCCCACGGGTTGGCCACGCCCCCACGGGATCGGCCACGTCCCCACGGGGCCGGCCACGCCCCCACTGGGCCGGCCACGCCCCCACGGGGCGGGCCACGCCCCCACGGGGACGGCCAGGTCTGCACGAGGCCGGCCACGCCCCCACGGGGCCGGCCGCGCACCCACGGGGCCGGCCGCGCACCCACGGGGCCGGCCACGCCCCCACGGGGCCGACCACGCCCCCACGGGGCCGGCCACGCCCCCACGGGGACGGCCACGCCCCCACGGGGCCGGCCACGCCTCCACGGGGCCAGCCACGACCCACGGGGCCGGCCACGCACCCTCGGGGCCGACCACGCCCCCACGGGGCTGGTCACGCCCCCATGGGGACGGCCACGTCCCAACGGGGCCGGCCACGCCCCCACGGGGCCGGCAAGGCCCCCATGGGGCCGGCCACGCCCCCACGGGGACGGCCACGTCCCCACGGGGCCGGTCACGCCCCCACGGGCCGGCCACGCACCCACGGAGCCGGCCACGCCGCCACGAGGCCGGCCACCCCCCCACGGGGCCGGCAACGCCCCCACGTCGTCGGCCACGCCTCCACGGGGACGGCCACGCCCCCACGGGTCCGGTCACGCCCCCACGGGGACGGCCACGCCCCCACGGGGCCGGCAACGCCACCACGGGGCCGGCCACGCCCCCACGGGGACGGCCACGCTCCCACGGGCCGGCAACGCCCCCGCTGTGCCGGCCACACACCCACGGGGCCGACCACGCCCCCACGGGGCCGGCCACGCCCCAACGTGGACGGCCACATCCCCACGGGGCCGGACACGCCCCCACGGGGCCGGCCACGCGCCCACGGGGCCGGCCACGCCCCCACGGGGACGGCCAGGTCTGCACGGGGCCGGCCACGCCCCCACGGGGCCGGCCACGCACCCACGGAGCCGGCCACGCCTCCACGAGCCCGGCCACGCCCCCACGGGGCCGGCCACGCCCCCACGTCGTCGGCCACGCCCCCACGGGGACGGCCACGCCCCCACGGTGCCGGCCACGCCCCCACGGGGACGGCCACGCCCCCACGGGGCCTATCACGCCCCCACGGGAACGGCCACGTCCCAACGGGGCCGATCACGCCCCCACGGGGCCGGCCAGGCCCCCACGGGACCGACCACGCCCCCATGGGGACGGCCACGTCCCCACGGGGCCGGTCACGCCCCCACGGGGCCGGCAACGCGCCCACGGGGCCGGCCACGCCTCCACGGGGACAGCCAGGTCTGCACGGGGCCGGCCACGCTCCCACGGGGCCGGCCACGCCCCACGGGGCCGGCCACGCCCCCACGGGGACGGCCACGTCCCCACGGGGCTGGACACGCCCCCACGGGGCCAGCCACGCGCCCACGGGGCCGGCCACGCCCCCACGGGGTCGGCCAGGTCTGCACGGGGCCGGTCACGCCTTCACGGGGCCGGCCACGCACCCACGGGGTCGGCCACGCCCCCACGGGGCCGGCCACGCACCCACGGAGCCGGCCACGCCTCCACGAGGCCGGCCACGCCCCCACTGGGCCGGCCACGCCCCCACGTCGTCGACCACGCCCCCACGGGGACGGCCACGCCCCCACGGGTCCGGCCACGCCCCCACGGGGACGACCACGCCCCCACGGGGCCGGACACGCCCCCACGGGGCCGGCCACGTGCCCACGGGGTTGGCCACGCCCCCACGGGGTCGGCCAGGTCTGCACGGGCCGGCCAAGCCCCCACGGGGCCGGCCACGCCCCCACGGGGCCGGCCACACCCCCACGGGGTCGGCCACGCCCCCACGGGGACAGCCACGCCCCCACGGGACCGGCCACGCCCCCACGGGGCCGGCCACGCCACCACGGGGCCGACCACGCCCCCACGGGGACGGCCACGCCCCCACGGAGCCGGCAACGCCGGCCACGCACCCACGTGGCCGGCCACGCCCCCACGTGGCCGGTTAAGCCCCCACGGGGCCGACTACGCCCCCACGGGGCCGGCCACGCCCCCACGGGGACGGCCACGTCCCCACGGGACCGGCCACGCCCCCACGGGGACGGCCACGCCCCCACGGGGACGGCCACGCCCCCACGGGTCCGGCCACGCCCCCACGGTGACGGCCACGCCCCTACGGGGCCGGCCACGCCACCACGGGGCCGGCCACGCCTTCACGGGGCCGGCCACTCCCCCACGGGGCCGGCAACGCCCCCTCTGTGCCGGGCACGCACCCACGGGGCCGGCCACGCCCACACGGGGCCGGCCACGCCCCCACGGGGCCGGCCACGTCCCCACGGGGCCGGACACGCCCCCACGGGGCCGGACACGCGCCCACGGGGCCGACCACGCCCCCACAAGGTCGGCCAGGTCTGCACGGGGCCGGTCACGCCCCCACGGGGCCGGACACGCACCCACGGGGCCTACCACGCCCCCACGGGACCGGCCACTCCCCCACGGGGCCGGCCACGCCCCCACGGGGTCGGCCACGCCCCCACAGGGACGGCCACGCCCCCACGGGACCGGCCACGCCCCCACGGGGACGGCCACGCCACCACGGGGCCGGCCACGCCCCAACGGGGACGGCCACGCCCCCACGGGGCCGGCAACGCCGGCCACGCACCCACATGGCCGGCCACGCCCCCACGGGGCCGGTTAAGCCCCCACGGGGCCGACTACGCCCCCACGGGGCCGGCCACGCCCCCACGGGGACGGCCACATCCCCACTGGGCCGGCCACGCCCCCACGGGGACGGCCACGCCCCCACGGGGCTTGCAACGCCCCCACGGGGCCGGTCAGGCCCCCACGGGGCTTGCCACGCCCCCACGGGGACGGCCACGTCCCCACGGGGCCGGTCACGCCCCCACGGGGCCGGCCACGCACCCACGGAGCCGGCCACACCGCCATGAGGCCGGCCACGCCCCCACCGGGCCGGCCACGCCCCCACGTGGTCGGCCACGCCCCCACGGGGACGGCCACGCCCCCACGGGTCCGGCCACGCCCCCCCGGGGACGGCCACGCCCCCACGGGGCCGGCCACGCCACCACTGGGCCGGCCACGCCCCCACGGGGACGGCCACGCCCCCACGGGGCCGGCAACGCCCCCGCTGTGTCGGCCACACACCCACGGGGCCGTCCACGCCCCCACGGGGCCGGCCACGCCCCCACGGGGACGGCCACGGGGACGGCCACGTCCCCACGGGGTCGGCTACGCCCCCACGGGGCCGGCCACGTCCCCACGGGGTAGGCTACGCCCCCACGGGAACGGCCAGGTCTGCACGAGGCCGGCCACACCCCCACGGGGCCGGCAACGCATCCCCGGGGCCGGCCACGCCTCCACGGGGACGGCTACGCCCCCACCGGTCCGGCCACGCCCCCGCGGGGCCGGCCACGCCACCACGGGGCCGGCCACGCCCCCACGGGGACGGCCACGCCCCCACGGCGCCGGCCATGCCACCACGGGGCCGGCCACGCCCCCACGGGACGGCCACGCCCCCACGGGGCTGGCAACGCCCCCGCTGTGCCGGCCACACACTCACGGGGCCGGCCACGCCCCCACGGGGCCGGTCACGCCCCCACGGGGACGGCCACGACCCCACGGGGCCGGCCACGCCCCCACGGGGCCGGCCACGCCTTCACGGAGCCGGCCACGCCCCCACGGGGCCGGCAACGCCCCCACGGGGTCGGCAACGCCGGCCACGCACACACGTGTCTGGCCACGCCCCCACGGGGCCGGCCCCACCCCCACGGGCCAGCCACGCCCCCACAGGGACGGCCACGTCCCCACGGGGCCGGCCACGCCCCCAAGGGGACGGCCACGCCCCCACGGGGCCTGCAACGCCCCCACGGGGCCGGCCACGCCACCACGGGGCCGGCCACGCCCCCACGGGGACGGCCACGCCCCCACGGAGCCGTCAATGCCCCCACGGGGCCGGCCACGTCCCCACGGGGACGGACACGCCCCCACGGGTCCGGCCACGCTCCCACGGGGACGGCCACGCCCCCACGGGACCGGCCAAGCCACCACGGGGCCAGCCACGCCCCAACGGGGACGTCCACGCCCCCACGGGGCCGGCCACGCCACCACGGGGCCGGCCACGCCCCCACAAGGTTGGCCACGCCCCAACGGGGCCGCCAACGCCCCCACGGGGCCGACCAAGTTCCCACCGGGCCGGCCACGCCCCCAAGGGGCCGGCCACGCCCCCAAGGGGCCGGCCACGTCCCCACGGGGCCGGCCACGCCCCCGCTGGGCCGGCCACACACCCACGGGGCCGGCCACGACCCCACGGGGCCGGCCACGTCCCCACAGGGCCGGCCACGCCCCCACGGGACCGGCCACGCACCCACGGGCCGGCCACAGCCCCACGGGGCCGGCCACGCCCCAACGGGGCCGGCCACGCCCCCACGGGGTCGGCCACGCCCCCACGGGGACGGACACGCCCCCACGGGGACGGCCACAACCCCACGAGGCCGGCCACGCACCCACATCGCCGGCTACGCCCCCACGGGGTCGGCCACGTCCCCACGGGGCCGGTCACGCCCCCACGGGGCGGCCACGCCCCCACTGTGCCGGCCACGACCCAACGGGGTCGGACACGCCCCTACGGGGACGAACAGGCCCCCACGGGGCCGGCCACGCCCCCAAGGGGACGGCCACGCCCCCACGGGGACGGCAACGCTTCCACGGGGCCGGCCACGTCCCCACTGGGCCGGTTACGCCCCCACGGGGCCGGCCACGCCCCCACGGAGCTGGCCAGGCCCCCACGGGGCCGGCCATGACCCTACGGGCTGGCCAGGCCCCCACGGGGCCGGCCAGTCCCCCACGGGGCCGGACAGGACCCCACGGGGCCGGCAAGACCCCCACGGGGCGGGGCAGGCACCCACGGGGCCGGCCAGGCCCCCACGGGGACGGCCACGCCACCACGGGTCCGACAACGCCCCCACGGGGACGGCCACGCCCCCATGGAGACGGCCACGCACCCACGGGCCGGCCACGCACCCACGGCGCCGGCTACGCCCCCACGGGGACGGCCACGACCCCACGGGGCTGGCCACGCCCCCGCTTGGGCCGTCCACGCACCCACGGGGCCGGCCACGCCCGCACGGCGCCGGCAACGCCCCCACGGGGCCGGACAGGCCCCCACGGGGCCTGCCAGGTCCCCACGGGGCCGGTCAGGCCCCCACGGGCCGGCCAGGCCCCCACGTGGCCGGCCAGGCCCCAACGTGGCCGGCCACGCCCCCACGGGGTCGGCCACGCCCCCACGGGGACGGCCACGCCCCCACGGGGATGGCCATGCCCCCACGGGGCCGGCCACGTACGTACGGCGCCGGCTACGCCCCCACGGGGACGTCCACGTCCCCACGGGGCGGGCCACGCCCCCACGGGGCAGGCGACGCACCCACGGGGCCGGCTACGCCCCCACGGGGCCGGCCACGCCCCCACGGGGCGGCCACGCCCCCACTAAGCCGGCCACGCCCCCTCGGGGTCGGACACGCCCCTACGGGGACGACCAGGCCCCCACGGGGCCGGCCACACCCCCACGGGGACGGCCACGCCCCCACGGGGCAGGAAACGCCCGCACGGTGCCGGCCACGTCCCCACTGGGCCGGATACGCCCCCACGAAGCCGGCCACGCCCCCACGGGGCCGGCCAGGCCCCCACGGGGCCGGCCATACCCCCAATGGCCTTCCAGGCCCCCACGGGGCCGGCCAGTCCCCCACGGGGCCGGCCAGGACCCCACGGGGCCGGCCAGGCCCCCACGGGGTGGGCCAGGCACCCACGGGGCCGGCCAGGCCCCCACGGGGACGGCCACGCCCCCACGGGTCCGGCCACGCCCCCACGGGGACGGCCACGCCCCCACGGGGACGGCCACGTCCCCACGGGGCCGGCCACGCCCCACGGGGCCGGCCACGAACCCACGGGGCCGGCCACCACGGGGTCGGCAACGCCCCCACGGGGCCGGCCACGCCCCTACGGGGTCGGCCACGCTCCCACGGGGACGGCCAGGCCCCCACGGGACCGGCCAGGCCCCCAAGGGGCCGGCCAGGCACCCACGGGGCCGGCCAGGCACCCACGGGGCCGGTCACGCCCCCACGGGGACGGCCACGCCCCCACGGGGCTGGCAACGCCCCCACCGGGCCGGCCACGTCCCCACTGGGCAGGCCACGCCCCCGCTGGGCCGGCCACGCACCCACTGGACCGGTCACGCCCCCACAAGGCAGGCCACGCCCCCACGTACCGGCCAGACCCCCACGGGGCCGGCTAGGCCCCCACGGGGCCTGCCAGGACCACACAAGGCCGGCCAGGACCACACAAGGCCTGCCAGGCCCCCACGGGGCCGGCCAGGCACCCACGGGGCCGGCCAGGCCCCCACGGGGACGGTCACGCCCCCACGGATCTGGCCACGCCCCCACGGAGACGGCCACGCCCCCACGGGGACGGCCACTTCCACACGGGGCCGGCAACGCCCCACGGGGCCGGTCACGCACCCACGGGGCCGGCCACGCCCCCACGGTGCCGGCCACGCCCCCACGGGGCCGGCCACGCCCCCACGGGGTCGGCCACGCCCCCACGGGGACGTCCACGTTCCCACCGGTCCAACCACGCCCCCACGGACACGTCCACGCCCCCACGCGGCCGGCCACGCCACCACGGGGCCGGCCACGCCCCCACAAGGACGCCCACGCCCCCACGGGTCTGGCCACGTTTCCACGGGGACGGACACGCCCCCACGAGGACGGCCACGTCCCCACGGGGCCGGCCACGCCCCACGGGGCCGGCCACGCACCAACGGGGCCGGCCACGCCCCCACGGTGCCGGCCACGCTTCCACAAGGCCGGCCACGCCCTCACGGGGTCGGCCACGCCCCCACGGGGACGTCCACGCCCCCACCGGTCCGGCCACGCCCCCACGGACACGTCCACGCCCCCACGGGGCCGGCCTCGCCCCCACGGGGCCAGCCACGCCCCCACAAGGACGTCAACGCCCCCACAAGGCCGGCAACGCCCCAACGGGGCCGGCCACGTCCCCACGGGGCCGGCCACGTCCCCACTTGGCCGGCCACGCTCCCACAAGGCCGGCAACACCCCCGCTGGGCCGGCCATGCACCCACGTGGCCGGATACGCCCCCACGGGGCCGGCCACGCCCCCACGTGGCCGGCAACACCCCCACGGGGCCGGCCAGGCCCCCACGGGGCCGGCCAGGTCCCCACGGGGCCGGCCAGGCCCCCACGGGGCTGGCCAGGACCCCACAAGGCCGGCCAGGCCCCCACGGGGCCGGCCAGGCCCCCACGGGGACGGTCAAGCCCCCACGGGTCCGGCCACGCCCCCTCGGGGACGGCCACTCCCCCACGGGGACGGCCACGTCCCCACGGGGCCGGCCACGCCCCACGGGTCCGGCCACGCACCCACGGGGCCGGCCACGCCCCAACGGGGCCGGCCACGTCCCAACGGGGCAGGCCACGCACCCACCGGGCCGGCCACGCCCCACGGGGCCGGCCACGCACCCACGGGGCCGGCCACGCCCCCACGGGGCCGGCCACGTTCCAACGGGGCAGGCCACGCACCCACGGGGCCGGCTACGCCCCCACGGGTCCGGCCACGCCCCCACGGGGACGGACAGGCCCCCACGGGGCCGACCACGCCCCCACGGGGACGGCCACGCCCCCACAGGGCCGGCAACGCCCCCACGGGGCCGGCCACGTCCCCACTGGGCCGGCCACGCCCCCACGAGGCCGGCCATGCCCCCGCTGGGCCGGCCACGCACCCACGGGGCCGGCCACGCCCCCACGGGGCCGGCCACGCCCCCACGGGGCCGGCCAGGTCCCCACGGGGCCGGACAGTCCCCCACGGGCCGGCCAGGCCCCCACGGGTCCGTCCAGGTCCCCACGGGGCCGGCCAGGCCCCCACGAGGCCGGCCAGGCACCCACGGGGCCGGCCACGCCCCCACGGGGACGGACACGCCCCCACGGTGCCGGCAACGCTTCCACGGGGCCGGCCACGTCCCCACTGGGCCGGCCACGCCCCCCACGGGGCCGGCCACGCCCCCGCTGGGCCGGCCACAAACCCACGGGGCCGGCCAGATCCCCACGGGGCCGGCAAGGCCCCCTCGGGTCGGCCAGGCCCCCACGGGGCCGGCCAGGCCCCCACTGGGCCGGCCAGGACCGCACGAGGCCGGCCAGGCCCCCACGGGGCCGGCCAGGCGCCCACGGGGCCGGCCAGGCCCCCACGGGAACGGCCACGCCCCCACGGGTCCGGCCACGCACCCACGGAGCCGGCCACGCCCCCACGGGGTCGGCCACGCCCCCACGGGGACGTCCACGCCCCCACCGGTCCAACCACGCCCCCACGGACACGTCCACGCCCCCACGCGGCCGGCCACGCGACCACGGGGCCGGCCACGCCCCCACAAGGACGGCCACGCCCCCACGGGGCCGGCAACGCCCCAACGGTGACGGCCACGTCCCGACGGGGCCGGCCACGTCCCCACTGGGCCGGCCACGCTCCCACGGGGCCGGCCACGCCCCGCTGGGCCGGCCACACACCCACGGGGCCGGCCACGCCCCCACGGGGCCGGCAACGCCCCCACGGGGCCGGCCAGGTTCCCACGGGGTCGGCCAGGTCCCAACGGGACCGGCCAGGCCCCCACGGGCCGGCCAGGCCCCCACGGGGCCGGCCAAGCCCCCACGGGGCCGGCCAGGACCCCACGGGACCGGCCAGGCCCCCACGGGGCTGGCCAGGACTCCACAAGTCCGGCCAGGCCCCCACTGGGCCGGCCAGGCCCCCACGGGGACGGTCACGCCCCCACGGGTCTGGCCACGCCCCCACGGGGACGGCCACGCCCCCACGGGGACATCCACGTCCCCACGGGGCCGGTCACGCCCCACGGGGCCGGCCACGCACCAACGGGGCCGGCCACGCCCCCACGGTGCCGGCCACGCCCCCACGGGGCAGGCCACGCCCTCACGGGGTCGGCCACGCCCCCACGGGGACGTCCACGCCCCCACCGGTCCGGCCACGCCCCCACGGACACGTCCACGCCCCCACGGGGCCGGCCACGCCCCCACGGGGCCAGCCACGCTTCCACAAGGACGTCCACGCCCCCACAAGGCCGGCAACGCCCCTACGGGGCCGGCCACGTCCCCACGGGGCCGGCCACGTCCCCACTTGGCCGGCCACGCTCCCACAAGGCCGGCAACACCCCCGCTGGGCCGGCCATGCACCCACGTGGCCGGCCACGCCCCCACGGGGCCGGCCACGCCCCCACGTGGCCGGCAACACCCCCACGGGGCCGGCCAGGCCCCCACGGGGCCGGCCAGGTCCCCACGGGGCCGGCAAGGCCCCCACGGGGCTGGCAAGGACCCCACAAGGCCGGCCAGGCCCCCACGGGGCCGGCCAGGCCCCCACGGGGACGGTCAAGCCTCCACGGGTCCGGCCACGCCCCCACGGGGACGGCCACTCCCCCACGGGGACGGCCACGTCCCCACGGGGCCGGCCACGCCCCACGGGTCCGGCCACGCACCCACGGGGCCGGCCACGCCCCCACGGGGCCGGCCACGTCCCAACGGGGCAGGCCACGCACCCACCGGGCCGGCCACGCCCCACGGGGCCGGCCACGCACCCACGGGGCCGGTCACGCCCCCACGGGGCCGGCCACGTCCCAACGGGGCAGGCCACGCACCCACGGGGCCGGCTACGCCCCCACGGGTCCGGCCACGCCCCCACGGGGACGGACAGGCCCCCACGGGGCCGGCCACGCCCCCACGGGGACGGACACGCCCCCACGGGGCCGGCAACGTCCCCACGGGGTCGGCCACGTCCCCACTGGGCCGGCCACGCCCCCACGAGGCCGGCCATGCCCCCGCTGGGCCGGCCACGCACCCACGGGGCCGGCCACGCCCCCACGGGGCCGGCCACGCCCCCACGGGGCCGGCCAGGTCCCCACGGGGCCGGACAGTCCCCCACGGGCCGGCCAGGCCTTCACGGGTCCGTCCAGGTCCCCACGGGGCCGGCCAGGACCCCACGGGGCCGGCCAGGCACCCACGGGGCCGGCCACGCCCCCACGGGGACGGCCACGCCCCCACGGTGCCGGCAACGCCCCCGCGGGGCCGGCCACGTCCCCACTGGGCCGGCCACGCCCCCACGGGGCCGGCCACGCCCCCGCTGGGCCGGCCACAAACCCACGGGGCCGGCCACGCACCCACGGGGCCGGTCACGCCCCCACGGGGCCGGCCACGTCCCAACGGGGCAGGCCACGCACCCACGGGGCCGGCTACGCCCCCACGGGTCCGGCCACGCCCCCACGGGGACGGACAGGCCCCCACGGGGCCGGCCACGCCCCCACGGGGACGGACACGCCCCCACGGGGCCGGCAACGTCCCCACGGGGCCGGCCACGTTCCCACTGGGCCGGCCACGCCCCCACGAGGCCGGCCATGCCCCCGCTGGGTCGGCCACGCACCCACGGGGCCGGCCACGCCCCCACGGGGCCGGCCACGCCCCCACGGGGCCGGCCAGGTCCCCACGGGGCCGGACAGTCCCCCACGGGCCGGCCAGGCCTTCACGGGTCCGTCCAGGTCCCCACGGGGCCGGCCAGGACCCCACGGGGCCGGCCAGGCACCCACGGGGCCGGCCACGCCCCCACGGGGACGGCCACGCCCCCACGGTGCCGGCAACGCACCCACGGGGCCGGCCACGTCCCCACTGGGCCGGCCACGCCCCCACGGGGCCGGCCACGCCCCCGCTGGGCCGGCCACAAGCCCACGGGGCCGGCCACGCCCCCACGGGGCCGGTAACGCCCCAACGGGGCCGGCCAGGCCCCCACGTGGCTTGCCAGATCCCCACGGGGCCGGCAAGGCCCCCTCGGGTCGGCCAGGCCCCCACGGGGCCGGCCTGGTTCCCACTGGGCCGGCCAGGACCGCACGAGGCCGGCCAGGCCCCCACGGGGTCGGCCAGGCGCCCACGGGGCCGGCCAGGCCCCCACGGGGACGGCCACGCCCCCACGGGTCCGGCCACGCACCCACGGAGCCGGCCACGCCGCCACGTGGCCGGCCACGCCCCCACGGGGCCGGCCACGCCCCCACGTGGTCGGCCACGCCCCCACGGCGACGTTCACGCCCCCAAGGGACCGGCCACGCCGCCACGGGGACGGCCACGCCCTCACGGGGACGGCCACGTCCCCACCGGGCCGGCCACGCCCCACGGGTCCGGCCACGCACCCACGGGGCCGGCCACGCCCCCACGGGGCCGGCCACGTCCCAACGGGGCAGGCCACGCATCCACCGGGCCGGCCACGCCCCACGGGGCCGGCCACGCACCCACGGGGCCGGCCACGCCCCCACGGGGCCGGCCACGTCCCAACGGGGCAGGCCACGAACCCACGGAGCCGGCTACGCCCCCACGGGTCCGGCCACGCCCCCACGGGGACGGACAGGCCCCCACGGGGCCGGCCACGCCCCCACGGGAACGGCCACGCCCCCACGGGGCCGGCAACGCCCCCACGGGGCCGGCCACGTCCCCACTGGGCCGGCCACGCCCCCACGAGGCCGGCCATGCCCCCGCTGGGCCGGCCACGCACCCACGGGGCCGGCCACGCCCCCACGGGGCCGGCCAGGTCCCCACGGGGCCGGACAGTCCCCCACGGGCCGGCCAGGCCCCCACGGGTCCGGCCAGGTCCCCACGGGGCCGGCCAGGCCCCCACGGGGCCGGCCAGGCACCCACGGGGCCGGCCACGCCCCCACGGGGACGGCCACGCCTTCACGGTGCCGGCAACGCCCCCACGGGGCAGGCCACGTCCCCACTGGGCCGGCCACGCCCCCACAGGGCCGGCCACGCCCCCGCTGGGCCGGCCACGCACCCACGGGGCCGGCCACGCCCCCACGGGGCCGGTAACGCCCCAACGGGGCCGGCCAGGCCCCCACGGGGCCGGCCAGATCCCCACGGGGCCGGCAAGGCCCCCTCGGGTCGGCCAGGCCCCCTCGGGGCCGGCAAGGCCCCCACAAGGCCGGCCAGGACCGCACGAGGCCGGCCAGGCCCCCACGGGGCCGGCCAGGCACCCACGGGGCCGGCCAGGCCCCAACGGGGACGGCCACGCCACCACGGGTCCGGCCACGCACCCACGGAGCCGGCCACGCCGCCACGAGACCGGCCACGCCCCCACGTGGCCGGCCACGCCCCCACGTGGTCGGCCACGCCCCCACGGCGACGGCCACGCCCCCACGGGTCCGGCCACGCCGCCACGGGGACGGCCACGCCCTCACAGGGCCGGCCACGCACCCACGGGGACGGCCACGCCCCCAGGGGGCCGACCACGTTCCAACGGGGCAGGCCACGCACCCACGGGGCCAACTACGCCCCCACGGGTCCGGCCACGCCCCCACGGGGACGGACAGGCCCCCACGGGGCTGGCCACGACCCACGGGGACGGCCACGCCCCCACGGGGCCGGCAACGCCCCCACGGGGCCGGTAACGCCCCAACGGGGCCGGCCAGGCCCCCACGGGGCCTGCCAGATCCCCACGGGGCCGGCAAGGCCCCCTCGGGTCGGCCAGGCCCCCACGGGGCCGGCCAGGCCCCCACGGGGCCGGCCAGGACCGCACGAGGCCGGCCAGGCCCCCACGGGGCCGGCCAGGCGCCCATGGGGCCGGCCAGGCCCCCACAAGGACGGCCACGCCCCCACGGGTCCGGCCACGCACCCACGGAGCCGGCAACGCCGCCACGAGGCCGGCCACGCCCCCACGGGGCCGGCCACGCCCCCACGTGGTCGGCCACGCCCCCACGGCGACGGCCACGCCCCCACGGGTCCGGCCACGCCGCCACGGGGACGGCCACGCGCTCACGGGGACGGCCACGTCCCCACCGGGCCGGCCACGCCCCACGGGTCCGGCCACGCACCCACGGGGCCGGCCACGCCCCCACGGGGCCGGCAACGCCCCCACGGGGCCGGCCACGTCCCCACTGGGCCGGCCACGCCCCCACGAGGCCGGCCATGCCCCCGCTGGGCCGGCCACGCACCCACGGGGCCGGCCACGCCCCCACGGGGCCGGCCACGCCCCCACGGGGCCGGCCAGGTCCCCACGGGGCCGGACAGTCCCCCACGGGCCGGCCAGGCCCCCACGGGTCCGGCCAGGTCCCCACGGGGCCGGCCAGGCCCCCACGGGGCCGGCCAGGCACCCACGGGGCCGGCCACGCCCCTACGGGGCCGGCCACACCCGCACGGGGCCGGCCACGCCCCCACGGGGCCGGTCACGCCCCCACGGGGACGGCCACGCTCCCACGGGACTGGCCACGCCCCCGCTGGGCCGGCCACGCCCCAGCTGGGCCGGCCACGCGCCCACGTGGCCGGCCAGGCCCCCACGGGGCCGGCCAGGCCCCCACGGGGCCGGCCAGGCCCCCACAGGGCGGACCACGCCCCCACGGGGCCGGCCACGCCCCCACGGGGCCGGCCACGTCCCCACGGGGCCGGCCACGCCCCGCTGTGCCGGCCACGCACCCACGGGGCCGGCCACGCCCCCCCGGGGCCGGTCAGGCCCCACGGGGACGACCACGTCCCCACGGGGCCGGCCACGACCCCACGGGGCAGGCAACGCCCCCACGAGGCCGGCCACCCACCCACGAGATCGGACACGCCCCCACGGGGACGGCCACGCCCCCATGGGTCCGGCCACGCCCCCATGGGTTTGGCCACGCTTTCACGGGGACGGCCACGCCCCTACATGGATGGCCACGTCTCCACTGGGCCGGCCACGCCCCCACGGGGTCAGCCACGCACCCACGGGGCCGACCACGCCCCCACGGGGCCGGCCACGTCCCCACGGGGCCGGCCCCGCCCCCACGGGGTCGGCCACGCCCCCACGGGAACTGCGACGCCCCCACGGGTCCAGCCACGCCCCTACGGGGACGGCCACGCCCCCACGGACCGGCCACGCAATCACGGGGCCGGCCACGCCCCCACGGGGTCGGCTACGCCCCCACGGGGCCGGCAACGCCCCCACGGGGCCGGCCACGTCCCCACGGGGCCGGCCACGCCCCCACGGGCCCGGCCACACCCCCACGGGGCCAGCCACGCCACTGCTGGGCTGGCCACGCACCCACGAGGCCGGCTACGCCCACACGTGGCCGGCCACGCCCCCACGGGGTCGGCCACGCCCCACGGCGCCGGCCACTCACCCACGGGGCCGGCCACGCCCCCACGGGGCCGGCCACGCCCCAACGGGGCCGGCCACGCGCCCACGTGGCCGGCCAGGCCCCCACGGGGCCGGCCAGGCCCCCACGGGGCCGGCCAGGCCCCCACGGGGCCGGCCAGGCCCCCACAGGGCGGACCACGCCCCCACGGGGCCGGCCACGCCCCCACGGGGCCGGCCACGTCCCCACGGGGCCGGCCACGCCCCGCTGTGCCGGCCACGCACCCACGGGGCCGGCCACGCCCCCCCGGGGCCGGTCAGGCCCCACGGGGACGACCACGCCCCCACGAGGCCGGCCACCCACCCACGAGATCGGACACGCCCCCACGGGGACGGCCACGCCCCCATGGGTCCGGCCACGCCCCCATGGGTCCGGCCACGCTTTCACGGGGACGGCCACGCCCCTACATGGATGGCCACGTCTCCACTGGGCCGGCCACGCCCCCACGGGGTCAGCCACGCACCCACGGGGCCGACCACGCCCCCACGGGGCCGGCCACGTCCCCACGGGGCCGGCCCCGCCCCCACGGGGTCGGCCACGCCCCCACGGGAACTGCGACGCCTTCACGGGTCCAGCCACGCCCCTACGGGGACGGCCACGCTTTCACGGACCGGCCACGCAATCACGGGGCCGGCCACGCCCCCACGGGGTCGGCTACGCCCCCACGGGGCCGGCAACGCCCCCACGGGGCCGGCCACGTCCCCACGGGGCCGGCCACGCCCCCACGGGCCCGGCCACGCCCCCACGGGGCCAGCCACGCCACTGCTGGGCCGGCCACGCACCCACGAGGCCGGCTACGCCCACACGTGGCCGGCCACGCCCCCACGGGGTCGGCCACGCCCCCACGGCGCCGGCCACTCACCCACGGGGCCGGCCACGCCCCCACGGGGCCGGCCACGCCCCAACGGGGCCGGCCACGCCCACACGGGGACGGCCACGCCCCCACGGGGCCGCTACGCATCCACGGGGCCGGCCACGCACCCACGGGGTCGGCCACGCCCCCACGGGGCCGTCCCCGCCCCCACGGGGTCGGCCACGCCACCACGGGGACGGCCACGCCCCCACGGGTCCAGCCACGCCCCCATGGGGACGGCCACGCCCCCACGGGGCCGGCCACGCCACCACGGGGCCGGCCACGCCCCCACGGGGACGGCTACTCCCCCACGGGGCCGACACCGCCCCCACGGGGCCGGCCACGTCCCAACGGGGCCGGCCACGCCCCCACTGGGCCGGCCACACCCCCACGGGGCCAGCCACGCCCCTGCTGGGCCGGCCACGCACCCACAAGGCCGGCTACGCCCCCAAGGGGCCGGCCACGCCCCCACGGGGTCGGCCACGCCCCCACGGGGCCGGCCACACACCCACAGGGCCGGCCACGCCCCCACGGGACAGGCCACGCCCCAACGGGGTCGGCAACGCCCCCACGGGGTCGGCCACGCCCCCACGGGGACGGCCACGCCCCCATGGGTCCGGCCACGTCCCCACGGGGCCGGCCACGCACCCACGGGGCCGGCCACGCCCCAACCGGTCCGGCCACGCCTCCACGGGGACGGCCACGCCCCCACGGGGCCGGCCACGCCCCCACAGGGACGGCCACGTCCTCACGGGGCCGGCCACGACCCCACGGGGACGGCCACGGGGACGACCATGTCCCCACGGGGCCGGCCACGCCCCCACAAGGCCGGCAACGCACCCACGGGGCCTGCCACACCCCCACGGGGCCAACCACGCCCCTACGGGGCCGACCACACCCCCACCAGGACGGCCACGTCCCCACGGGGCCGGCCACGCCCCCACGGGGCCGGCCACGTTCCAACGGGGCCGGCCACGCCCCCACGGGGCCCGCCACGCCCCCGGCCACGCCCCCACGGGGTCAGCCACGCCCCCACGGGGCCGGCCATGCCCCCACGGGGCCGGCCACGCCCCCACGGAGTCGGCCACGCCCCCACGGAGACGGCCACGCCCCCACGGGTCCGGCCACGCCCCCACGGGGCCGGCCACGCCCCCACGGGGCCGGCCACGTCCCCACGGGGCCGGCCACGCCCCCACGAGGCCGACCACCCCCCGCGGGGCCGGCCACGCACCCACGGGGCCGGCCACGCCCCCACGAGGCCGGTCACGCCCCCATGGGGACGACCACGTCCCCACGGGGCCGGCCACGCCCTCACGGGGCAGGCCACGCCCCCATGGGGCCGGCCACGCCCCCACGGGGACGGCCACGCCACCACGGTTCCGGCCACGCCCCCACGGGGCCGGCCACGCACCGACGAGATCGGACACTCCCCAACGGGCCGGCCACGCCCCCACGGGGCCGGCCACGCCCCCACGGGTCCGGCCACGCCCTCACGGGGACGGCCACGCCCACACGGGGATGGCCACGTCTCCACTGGGCCGGCCACGCCCCCACGGGGCTGGCCACGCACCCACGGGGCCGGCCACGCCCCAACGGGGCCGGCCACGCCCCCACGGGGCCGGCCACGCCCCCACGGGGACGGCCACGTACCCACGGGGTTGACCACGCCCCCACGGGGACGTCCACGCCCCCACGGGGCCGGCCACGCCCCCACGCGGACGGCCACGCCCCCACGGGGCCGGCCACGCCCCCACAGAACCGGCCACGCTCCTACGGGGCTGGCCACACCCGCACGGGGCCGGCCACGCCGCCACGGGGCCGGCCACTCCCCCACGGGGACGGCCACGCCCAAACGGGGCCGGCCACGCCCACACTGGGCTGGCCACGCCCCCGCTGGGCCAGACACGCACCCACGGGGCCGGCCACGCCCCCACGGGGTCGGCCACGCCCCCACGGGGCCGGCCAGGCCTCCACGGGGCCGGCCAGGCCCCCACGGGGCCGGCGAGGCCCCCACGGGGCCGGCCAGGCCCCCACGGGGCCGGCTACGCCCACACGGGGCCGGCCACGCCCCCACGGGGACGGCAACGTCCCCACGGGGCCGGTCACGTCCCCACGGGGTTGGCCACGCCCCCAAGGGGCCGGCCACGCCCCCACGGGGACGCCCACATTTCAACGGGGCCGGCCACGCCCCCATGGGGTCGGCCACGCCCCCACGGGGTCGGCCACGTCCCAACGGGGCCGGCCACGCCCCCACGGGGCCGGCCACGCCCCCACGGGGCCGGCCACGCCCCGAGGGGGCGACCGCGCACCCACGGGGCCGGCCACGCCCCCACGGGGCCGGCCACGTTCCCACGGGGCCAGCCACGCCCCTTCTGGACCGGCCGCGCACCCACGAGGCCGGCCATGCCCCCACGGGGCCGGCCAGGCCCCCACGGGACCGGCCACGCCCACACGGGGTTGGCCACGCCCCCACGGGGACGGCAACGTCCCCACGGGGCCGGTCACGTCCTCACGGGGCCGGCCACGCCCCCACAGGACCGGCCACGCCCCCACGGGGACGCCCACGTTCCAACGGGGCCGGCCACGCCCCCACGGGGCCGGCCACGCCCCCACGGGGTCGGCCACGCCCCCACGGGAACGGCCACGCCCCCACGGGGCCGGTCACGCACGCACTGGGCCGGCAACGCCCCCATGGAGCCGGCCACGCCCTCCACGGGGACGGCCACGCCCCCACGGGGCCGGCCACGCCCCCACAGGGCTGGCCACGTCCCCACGGGGCCGGCCACGCCCCCACGGGGCCGGCCACGCCTCGCGGGGGCGGCCACGCACCCACGGGGCCGGCCACGCCCCCACGCTGCCGGGCACGCCCCCACGGGGCCAGCCACGCCCCTGCTGGGCCGGCCACGCACCCACGGGGCCGGCCATGCCCCACGGGGCCGGCCAAGCCCCCACGGGGTCGGCCACGCCCCCACGGGGCCGGCCACACACCCACGGGGCAGGCCACGCCCCAACGGAGCCGGCCACGCCCCCACAGGGCCGGCCACGCCCCCACGGGGTCGGCCATGCCCCCACGGGGACGGCCACGCCCCCACGGGTCCGTCCACGCCCCACGGGGCCTGCCACGCACCCACGGGGCCGTCACGCCCCAACGGGTCCGGCCACGCCCCACGGGGACGGCCACGCCCCCACGGGGCCGGCAACGCCCCCACGGGGACGGCCACGTCCCCACGGGGCCGGCCACTACCCCACGGGGAATGCCACGGGGACGGCCATGTCCCCACAAGGCCGGCCACGCCCCCACGGGGCCGGCCACGCCCCCACAGGGCCGGCCACGCCTCCACGGGGCCGGCCACGCTCCCACGGGGCCGGCCACGACGCTACGGGGCCAGGCCGCCCCCACGGGGTCGGCCACGCCCCCACGGGGACGTCGACGCCCCCACGGGTCCGGCCACACCCCCACCGGGACGGCCACGCCCCCACGGGGACGGCCACGCCACCACGGGGCCGGCCACGCCCCCACGGGGATGGCCACGCCCCCACGGGACCGGCAACGCCCCCACGGGCCGGCCAGGCCGCCAGGGGGCCGGCCAGGCCCCCACGGGGCCGGCGAGGCCCCCACGGGGCCGGCCAGGCCCCCACGGGGCCGGCTACGCCCACACGGGGCCGGCCACGCCCCCACGGGGACGGCAACGTCCCCACGGGGCCGGTCACGTCCCCACGGGGTTGGCCACGCCCCCACGGGGCCGGCCACGCCCCCACGGGGACGCCCACGTTTCAACGGGGCCGGCCACGCCCCCACGGGGTCGGCCACGCCCCCACGGGGTCGGCCACGCCCCCACGGGGTCGGCCACGTCCCAACGGGGCCGGCCACGCCCCCACGGGGCCGGCCACGCCCCCACGGGGCCGGCCACGCCCCGAGGGGGCGACCGCGCACCCACGGGGCCGGCCACGCCCCCACGGGGCCGGCCACGTTCCCACGGGGCCAGCCACGCCCCTGCTGGACCGGCCGCGCACCCACGAGGCCGGCCATACCCCCACGGGGCCGGCCAGGCCCCCACGGGACCGGCCACGCCCACACGGGGTTGGCCACGCCCCCACGGGGACGGCAACGTCCCCACGGGGCCGGTCACGTCCTCACGGGGCCGGCCACGCCCCCACAGGACCGGCCACGCCCCCACGGGGACGCCCACGTTCCAACGGGGCCGGCCACGCCTCCACGGGGCCGGCCACGCCCCCACGGGGTCGGACACGCCCCCACGGGAACGGCCACGCCCCCACGGGGCCGGTCACGCACGCACTGGGCCGGCAACGCCCCCATGGAGCCGGCCACGCCCTCCACGGGGACGGCCACGCCCCCACGGGGCCGGCCACGCCCCCACAGGGCTGGCCACGTCCCAACGGGGCCGGCCACGCCCCCACGGGGCCGGCCACGCCTCGCGGGGGCGGCCACGCACCCACGGAACCGGCCACGCCCCCACGCTGCCGGGCACGCCCCCACGGGGCCAGCCACGCCCCTGCTGGGCCGGCCACGCACCCACGGGGCCGGCCATGCCCCCACGGGGCCGGCCAAGCCCCCACGGGGTCGGCCACGCCCCCACGGGGCCGGCCACACACCCACGGGGCAGGCCACGCCCCAACGGAGCCGGCCACGCCCCCACAGGGCCGGCCACGCCCCCACGGGGTCGGCCATGCCCCCACGGGGACGGCCACGCCCCCACGGGTCCGTCCACGCCCCACGGGGCCTGCCACGCACCCACGGGGCCGTCACGCCCCAACGGGTCCGGCCACGCCCCACGGGGACGGCCACGCCCCCACGGGGCCGGCAACGCCCCCACGGGGACAGCCACGTCCCCACGGGGCCGGCCACTACCCCACGGGGAATGCCACGGGGACGGCCATGTCCCCACAAGGCCGGCCACGCCCCCACGGGGCCGGCCACGCCCCCACAGGGCCGGCCACGCCTCCACGGGGCCGGCCACGCTCCCACGGGGCCGGCCACGACGCTACAAGGCCAGGCCGCCCCCACGGGGTCGGCCACGCCCCCACGGGGACGTCGACGCCCCCACGGGTCCGGCCACACCCCCACCGGGACGGCCACGCCCCCACGGGGACGGCCACGGCACCACGGGGCCGGCCACGCCCCCACGGGGACGGCCACGCCCCCACGGGACCGGCAACGCCCCCACGGGCCGGCCAGGCCGCCATGGGGCCGGCCAGGCCCCCACGGGGCCGGGCAGGCCCCCACGGGGCCGGCAAGGCCCCCACGGGGCCGGCCACGCCCCCACGGGGCCGGCCACGCCCCCACGGGGACGGCAACGTCCCCACGGGGCCGGTCACGTCCCCACGGAGCCGGCCACGCCCACACGGGGCCGGCCACGCCCCCACGGGGACGGCCACGTTGCCACGGGGTTGGCCACGCCCCCACGGGGACGTCCACGCCCCCACGGGGCCGGCCACGCCCCCACGCGGACGGCCACGCCCCCACGGGGCCGGCCACGCCCCCACGGGGCCGGCCACGCTCCTACGGGGCTGGCCACACCCGCACGGGGCCGGCCACGCCGCCACGGGGCCAACCACTCCCCCACGGGGACGGCCACGCCCCCACGGGGCCGGCCACGCCCACAATGGGCTGGCCACGCCCCCGCTGGGCCAGACACGCACCCACGGTCCGGCCATGCCCCCACGGGGTCGGCCACGCCCCCACGGGGCCGGCCAGGCCGCCACGGGGCCGGCCAGGCCCCCACGGGGCTGGCGAGGCCCCCACGGGGCCGGCCAGGCCCCCACGGGGCCGGCTACGCCCACACGGGACCGGCCACGCCCCCACGGGGACGGCAACGTCCCCACGGGGCCGGTCACCTCCCGACGGGGCCGGCCACGCCCCCACGGGGCCGGCCACGCCCCCACAAGGACGCACACGTTTCAACGGGGCCGGCCACGCCCCCACGGGGTCGGCCACGCCCCCACGGGGTCGGCCACGCCCCCACGGGGTCGGCCACGTCCCCACGGGGCCGGCCACGCCCCCACAGGGCCGGCCACGCCCCCACGGGGCCGTCCACGCCTTGAGGGGGCGGTCACGCACCCATGGGGCCGGCCACGCCCCCACGGGGCCGGCCACGCCCCCACGGGGCCAGCCACGCCCCTGCTGGACCGGCCGCGCACCCACGAGGCCGGCCATGCCCCCACGGGGCCGGCCAGGCCCCCACGGGACCGGCCACGCCCACACGGGGCCGGCCACGCCCCCACGGGGACGGCAACGTTCCCACGGGACCGGTCACGTCCCCACAAGGCCGGCCACGCCCCCACGGGGCCGGCCACGCCCCCACGTGGACGCCCACGTTCCAACGGGGCCGGCCACGCCCCCACGGGGCCGGCCACGCCCCCACGGGGTCGGCCACGCCCCCACGGGAACGGCCACGCCCCCAAGGGGTTGGTCACGCACGCACTGGGCCGGCAACGCCCCCATGGAGCCGGCCACGCCCCCCACGGGGCCGGCCACGCCCCCACGGGGCCGGCCACGCCCCCACAGGGCCGGCCACGTTCCCACGGGGCCGGCCACGCCCCCACGGGGCCGGCCACGCCTCGCGGGGGCGGCCACGCACCCACGGGGCCGGCCACGCCCCCACGGGGCTGGCCACGCCCCCACGCGGCCAGCCACGCCCCTGCTGGGCCGGCCACGCACCCACGGGGCCGGCCATGCCCCCACGGGGCCGGCCAAGCCCCCACGGGGTCGGCCACGCCCCCACGGGGCCGGACACACACCCACGGGGCAGGCCACGCCCCAACGGAGCCGGCCACGCCCCCACAGGGCCGGCCACGTCCCCACGGGGTCGGCCATGCCCCCACGGGGACGGCCACGCCCCCACGGGTCCGTCCACGCCCCACGGGGCCGGCCACGCACCCACGGGGCCGTCACGCCCCAACGGGTCCGGCCACGCCCCACGGGGATGGCCACGCCCCCACGGGGCCGGCAACGCCCCCACGGGGACGGCCACGTCCCCACGGGGCCGACCACTACCCCACGGGGACAGCCACGGGGACGGCCATGTCCCCACGGGGCCGGCCACGCCCCCACGGGGCCGGCCACGCCCCCACAGGGCCGGCCACGCCTCCACGGGGCCGGCCACGCTCCCACGGGGCCGGCCACGACACTACGGGGCCAGCCCGCCCCCACGGGGTCGGCCACGCCCCCACGGGGACGTCGACGCCCCCACGTGTCCGGCCACATCCCCACCGGGACGGCCACGCCCCCACGGGAACGGCCACGCCACCACGGGGCCGGCCCCGCCCCCACGGGACGGCCACGCCCCCACGGGACCGACAACGCCCCCACGGGCCGGCCAGGCCGCCAGGGGGCCGGCCAGGCCCCCACGGGGCCGGGCAGGACCCCACGGGGCCGGCAAGGCCCCCACGGGGCCGGCCACGCCCCCACGGGGCCGGCCACGCCCCCACGGGGACGGCAACGTCCCCACGGGGCCGGTCACGTCCCCACGGGGCCGGCCACGCCCCCACGGGGCCGGCCACGCCCCCACGGGGACGGCCCCGTTCCCACGGGGCCGGCCACGCCCCCACGGGGCCGGCCACGCCCCCACGGGGCCGGCAACGTCCCCACGGGGACGGCCACGCCCCCACTGGGTCGGCCACGCCCCCACGAGGTTGGCCACGCCCCCACGGGGCTGGCCACACACCCACGGGGCAGGCCACGCCCCCACGTGGCCGGCCACGCCCCCACGGGGTCGGCCATACCCCCACGGGGACGGCCACGCCCCCACGGGTCTGGCCACGCCCCCACGGGGCCGGCCACACACCCACGGGACCGGCCACGCCCCAACGGGTCCGGCCACGCCCCCACGGGGACGGCCACTCCCCCACGGGGCCGGCCACGCCCCCACAGGGACGGCCACGTCCCCACGGGGCCGGCCACGACCCAACGGGGACGGCCACGGGGACGGTCATGTCCCCACGGGGCCGGCCACGCCCCCACGGGGCCGGCCACGCACCCACGGGGCCGGCCACGCCCCCACGGGGCCGGCCACGCTCCTACGGGGCAGGCCTGCACCTACGGGGTCGGCCACGCCCCCACGGGGACGTCCACGCCCCCACGGGTCCGGCCACGCACCCACAAGGCCGGCCATGTACCCACGGGGCCGGCCACACCCCCACGGGGCCGGCCACGAACCCACGGGGACGGCCACGGGGCCGGCCACGCCTCCACGGGGCCGGCCACGCCCCTACGGGGCCGGCCCGCCCCCACGGGGTCGGCCACGCCCCCACGGGGACGGCCACGCCCCAACGGGTCCGGCCACACCCCCTCCGGGACGACCACGCCCCCACGGGGACGGCCACGCCAACAAGGGGTCGGCCACGCCCCCACGGGGACGGCCACGCCCCCATGGGGCCGGCAACGCCCCCAAGGGGCCGGCCACGTCCCCACTGGGCCGGCCACGCCCCCACGGGGCCGGCCACGCCCCCGCTGGGCAGGCCACGCACCCACGGGGCCGGCCAGGCCTTCACGCGGCCGGCATGGCCCCCACGGGGCCGGTCAGGCCCCCACGGGGCCGGCCAGGCCCCCACGGGGCCGGCCAGGCCCCCACGGGGCAGGGCAGGCCCCCACGGGGCTGGCCAGGCCCCCACGGGACCGGCCAGGTCCCCACGGGGCCGGCCAGGCCCCCACGGGGCCGGCCACGACCCCACGGGGCCGGCCATGCCCCAACGGGGCCGGCCACGCCCCCACGGGGCCGGCCACGCCCCCCGGGGCCGACCACGCCCCCACGGGACCGGCCACGTCCCCACGGGGTCGACCACGCCCCCACGGGGACGGCCACGTCCCCCGGGGACGGCCAAGTCCCCACGGGTCCGTCCAGGCCCCCACGGGCCGGACAGGCCCCCACGGGGCCGGCATGGCCCCCACGGGGCCGGTCAAGCCCCCACGGGGCCGGCCAGGCCCCCACGGGGCCGGCCAGGCCCCCACGGGTCAGGCCAGGCCCCCACATGGCCGGCCAGGCCCCCACGGGGCCGGCCAGGTCCCCACGGGGCCGGCCAGGCCCCCACAGGGCCGGCCACGACCCCACGGGGCCGGCCATGCCCCAACGTGGCCGGCCACGCCCCCACGGGGCCGGCCACGCCCCCCGGTGCCGACCACGCCCCCACGGGACCGTCCACGCCCCCACGGGGTCGACCACGCCCCCACGGGGACGGCCACGTCCCCCAGGGACGGCCAGGCCCTCACGGGTCCGTCCAGGCCCCCACGGGGCCGGACAGGCTCCCACGGAGCCGGCCAGGCCCCCACGGGGCCGGCCAGGCCCCCACGGGGCCGTCCAGTCCCCCACGGGGCCGGCCAGGCCCCCACGGGGCGGCCACGCCGCAACGGGGCCGGCCACGCCACCACGGGTTCGGCCACGCCCCCACATGGGCGGCCACGCCCCCACGGGGCCGGCCACGCCCCCACGGGGCCGGCCACGCCCCCACGGGGCCGGCCACTCCCCCACGGAGCCGGCGACATCCCCACGGGTCCGGCCCCCCCCCACGGGGTCGTCCACGCCCCCACGGGGCCGGCCACGCCCCCACGGCGTCGGTCACGTTTCCACAGGGACGGCCACGCACCCACGGGGTGGGCCACGCCCCCACGGGGACGGCCACGCCCCCACGGGGCCGGCCACATCCCCACGGGGTCGGCCACGCCCCCACGGGGCCGGCCACGCCCCCACGGGGTCGGCCACGCCCCCACGGTGCCGGCCACGCCCCCCACGGGGGCGGCCACGCCCCTACTGGGCCGGCCACGCCTCTACGGGGCCGGCCACGCCCCCACGGGGCCGGCCACGCCCCCACGGGGCCGGCCACGCCCCCACGGGGCCGGCCACGCCCCTACGGGTCCGGCCATGCCCCCACGGGTCCGGCCACCCCCCCACGGGGCCGGCCACGCCCCTACGGGGCAGGCCACGCCCCCACGGAAACGGCTACGTCCCCACTGGGCCGGCCACGCCCCCACTTGATTGGCCACGCTTCCACGGGGCCGGCCACGTCCCTTTGGGGCCGGCCACGCCCCACGGGGCCGGCAACGCCCCCACGGAGCTGGCAACGCCCCACTGGGCTGGCCACGCCCCCACGGGGCCGGCCACGCCCCCACGGGGCCGGCCACGCCCCCACGGGGCCGGCCACGCCCCCACGTGGCCGGCCACGCCCCCACGGGTCCGGCCACCCACCCATGTGGCCGGCCACGCCCCTACGTGGCCGGCCACGCCCCCACGGAAACGGCCAGGTCCCCTCGGGGCTGGCCACGCCCCCACTTGATTGGCCACGCTCCCCACGGGCCGGCCACGGCCCCACGGGGCCGGCCACGCCCCCACGGGGCCGGCCACGCCCCCACGGGGCAGGCTACGCCCCCACGGGGTAGGCCACGCCCCCACGGGGCCGGTCACGCCCCCCCGGGGCCGGCCACGCCCCCACGGGGCCGGCCACGCCCCCACGGGGCCGGCCGCGTCCCCACGGTGCCGGCCACGCCCCCATGGGGCCGGCTACGCCCCCACGGGGCCGGCCACGCCCCACGGGGCCGGCAACCCACCACGTGGCCTGCAAAGATTCTGACTACACCGTCGTGATCGCTATCGTCCACTGTCCTCACCGTACAATTTTGGTGCTGAAACTCACCTTTGTGGTGGAGATACAAGCGCTTTTGTAGTGACGTCGGCCGCGATCGCTCTCTTCGAAGTTCGTCGCCAGTACAGCTCTTACCGAAGGCCCGAGAAAGATTCTGACCACACAGGTGTGATCGCTGTCGTTCACTGACGCTCACATGCCGAAATTCACCGTGCTGGCTAAGTTGTGAGTGCTGTAATAATGTCTTGTCTAACTTTTGGTCGCCATTGCTCGCGATCGACTGTGTGGTTGCCACGTGGCATGTGCGTTAATTGGAACGAATTGCAATACGCGCTATGGCGAGTCGGGGTTGCAGCGCAACGCGGCTATATATGAATGGTTATGTTCGGTACTTGAGAGCACTCTAATCTTCCCTATATATGGCTATCATGGTACCACGTTATGTGTAATAATTGGAACGAACTGTCACACTTACTAAGCTTGTGCTATCGTTTAACCACGGCTACCAGGAGTGCGGTTGCCCCTCATTGTAGATCAGATTTATTGAGCTTTAATGTAGTAGTTATTTTCAACTGAAGGTGGTCTAATGCTGCAGCAGTATGTGCCTGGGTTTGAGAGGCTAGTATAATGATCGATTCATCACTGACAATGGTTGTTGCTGTTCTTCTGCAGATCTTTGCATTTGACTACTGTTTCTGGTCAATAGACTCCAACAACCCGAAGTTTTCTGGTGAGATGTACCGTAGAGACCGCATGCAGCTATTAAACGCATAATTTTAAATAAGCGCATACTTCCTTCTTGTCCTTACGTATCAATTGATTAGCAAAAAAAATGCTGGCATGTCGATTTTTGCGCGAGTTAGCGAGACACTACGACAGATTGTGCAGAAGCACACTCTCAAGCTACGCTGGATAGCGAACACTTACATGACAACTCTCAAGGGACGTAGCCTACTACCATCGCTCTCCGTTCCCTGCCCAAGCCACACACTGTGGCAAAATGGACGGCGCAGCCATCGTTTCTGTCCTCGTGTGTAAGTTGAAGAATCTCGCCACCGACATGAAGTACGGGACCATACTCCCTTGTAGATACATGTATGATGACATCGCTCACAGCATCTTCGTCAGCTTGCCATGATCGGGATCCGTTACCGCTATAGCGCTAATAAGCGTATACTCATAATAAGCGCATACTTTCTTGCTGCTGCATGCGATAAGCGCATGCGCCTATTAACCAGTCTCTACGGTAGTTTGTACGTGCATGCTGTATGATGTTGTTTCTCAGTCTCTACCTGTGAGTGGCTGCGTGGTCGGTCAACTGATTGTATTTACCCCGCGTGCATTCGCGCAGCAAGGGTAGAGTGATCGGTTTGTCTGTCAGTCGGTCTGTCCAGCAGTTTGGGCAGTGAAGGCCTTGTTGAAGGCTTACATGTAGTTCAGAATAGAGGTGTCAGAATTCAGAAAACACTGGTGTCTACATACATATGTAACTCACAGACCTGAGATCCACTCGAGAGGCTGCGAAAAGTTGCATGAAAGTCGGCAATTAGCCATGTTCTACATGTAGCTAGTTTAAGCAAACTTGACCACACCCTGTTTCTAACATTACTGTGGTATCTCATTCTGCATGCTGTACATGTACCGTACTCTCGCGAAAGTCCACCCATGGGCGCTGCATCTTATTTTCTCACCAAACAAGGGGGTGGGCGCTCTTTCGAGTGTTTCTGCATTCAACCTTGAAAGAGCGCCCACCTTTGTTTACGTACACAAGTAGCGCAATAGCAGCGATCGAGCAGCAAGCGCGCGTGAGTCAAAGCCCTCCCAGCACATCTACATCGCTGGAGTCACTAGCAACATCACCGCTCACCACGTCGTCTTCGGTTCGTCGGAGGTTCTTACCTCAGATACGCTGGAACATCTCACTAATGCGCTCTATCGCCTGTTTCACGAGGCACGAGGTTATAGCGCAAGGGTGGGCACTCATTCGAGTAAACTTTGACCCTATATAGAATATTGAGCCAAAAGTGGGGGGTGGGCACTCTTTGCGGAGTGGGCGGACTTTCACGAGAGTCCGGTATTAAAATCAGTAGGCCCTAGCTATCTCATTGTGCATGGTGTACATGTATCAAAATCAGTAGGCCCTAGCTATCTCATCGTGCATGCTGTACATGTATTAAAATCAGTAGGCCCTAGCTATCTCATCGTGCATGCTGTATTAAAAATCGGCAGTAGACTATAATAAAAAGTAGCGCATGGGGTACATGCTCTGCTGAGCACCTCTAGTTAGAGGGTTAGTTAGTTAGTCGATTGCACCTTAGAGATAGAATCTATTTTCACCTTGCCCACCATACATGTAGCTATAATTTAGGTTACATGTACATGTAGTGGTAGGGCTAACTCAGATCAACTTCGTCCAAAAGTGTATTTCTCAACAAAATGTGCCGAGAAACTGTAGGAATTAACTGGTCTTTCCAACGGTCTACTACAACACTGTCTGAGATATGCCATAAGCCCCATTTACACCAGGCGTTTAAGTCTGAGATATGCCATAAGCCCCATTTACACCAGGCGTTTAAACCGGTTCAGGATCCGGATTAAACTAAACCGGATCAGTGTAAACGCTCTAATCTGGCTTGGAAACCGGTTTACGTAACCCACATCAGGAAGTGGGTTGAACCCGGATTGAATCCGGATTAGTTTCGAAGGAGGTGCGTGTAAACAGCTGGAGCGGTTTCTAAGCAGATTATCTGCTGCACATTGAAGCTGTCAGTATTCATGACAAGTAGTTCAGCCCCACAGCCACTGAAGCGCTAGTTGTGAGAGAATTAAGATTCATGAGCTAAACTGGCTCAAAAGTTGTAGTGTGGACACTTCTAATCGGGATTGTAATCCAGTTTTAAAGTAACCCGGATTAGTACGTGTAAACAGGGCTATACTCTCTCTGTAATCTGCTGTTGGAGAGGAACTTCCGCAGCTCCATTGCAGTTTTTTTGGTAGGAAAGGATGGAGGGAGGTGGGGAGGGAGGGACATGGGAATGTGAGACTACATGTACATGTGCAAATGATGATGTGATCATGACTTGTGGCCCAATGTTTTAGGCCGTTACTTATGTCTACGTACATGTATATTATACATACATGTATACTGCATTATTGCAATAATGGTCCTCAGCAGGTCAAGAAGACGTTTTCAAAGCTCTCGGCCTAGACATCCTTGACAATGCCTTCGAAGGCTACAATGCCTATATCTTTGCCTACGGACAAACTGGTAAGTAATAAGTAATATGGTCAGGGCTCACGATAACGTCCGGTCATCGGACAATTTCCGTGTAGTTATGCCACGTGACCGATCAATGTTGAGCACATGCGGAAAAAATGTCCGTGGGAAGAAAGCGTGCTAGTTCAGACGGAGGAGGTCCTCCACCAAAGCGTGGGGTGATGGCGAGAACGGTTGATAAGTGGATCGTCGAGAATGATAAAGCCCTAAATACAGCTACTTGGCTGAAATACGACAAGGAGGATCGGGAATATGTGGCTACACTGAAGTGCTCCGTATGCATCGAGTTCCAAGACAAGTTACGTGGTATGCGCAACTACAACCCTGCGTTTATCGGCGGATCGATGAACCTGCGAACTTCTAACTTCAAGGATCACGCTGCAACCGACATGCATCCCCGAAACGGAAGGAGAATGCTCCTGAGGATGACTCGGACAGTGACCATCCATATATGCTAACATTGGAGGACTGGGAATCATGGATAGCTTCATATATAGCTACGTATGACTGAGATTGTACCTCATGCCATCCCTCATTGCATATTGTTATGTACATTATTTTATCATTAAGAGCAAAATCTGGAGAAAACGTGCATGTCAGATTGATAAATGTCCGGCCAAATTTAGTTATGGTCTGACAATGTGTCAGAACAACTCCTGTGTGTTATCGTGAGCCCTGATGGTTTATGTGTGCATGTGGTGTGTACATGTATGTCTGTGTGTGAGCATGGGTGTGTGTGTGTGTGAGCATGGGTGTTTGTGTGTGTGTGTGTGTGAGAGCATGGGTGTTTGTGTGTGTGTCAGCATGGGTGTGTGTGTGTGTGTGTGTGTGTGTCACCTAAATCATGGTCACTGACTGAAAACTTGAAGAGTGCATGAACTTCCTTTATTGCCTTGTTTGCACACAAACACACAAACGCACCCACTGTACAACACACAAACGCACCCACTGTACAACACACATACAACAAACACCACCGCCCTGCAGGTTCCGGTAAGTCCTACACAATGATGGGGGCTGGAAATGACGACCACTTGAAGGGAATCATTCCGAGATTGTGCGACACCCTCTTCGATAGGATAGCAGAGGTATGTCTTCCCAGTGTGTAAGTGGGTATAGGAGCCAAATTAATGGTGCTTGGCTTTGGTGCAATCTCAGTAAAGTATTGGAAAAGTAATGTAAGTTACATGTACATGCACATGTAAAATTTAACTTCACAATTCGATACATAGATGATCTTCTTACCATTAATAATCCCTTCTTTGATGCTGAAATAGGTCATATATACCCTAAAGAGCTCAAACTTAAGAAGACAACTGAAGCCTTCAATAAGCTTTCGTATTTAGATATTGCGATTGAGATTGAGGATGGCAGCTTTAGAACAGATGTATATGACAAAAGAGATGGTTTTGGCTTTCACATAGTTAATTTTCCAAACCTTAGTAGTAACATTCCACTCTCACCAGCTTACGGAATATACATATCCCAATTAGTAAGAATAGCTAGAATATGTGATAGTTCTCAGAGGTTTAACGCAAGGAACAAGCTTCTTACACATAGACTTTTACAGCAAGGGTTTGAATACCATAGACTTTGCATGACTTTCAAGAAGTTTTGTAGTAGGTATCCAAGATTGTTTCAGAAGTTTCACAGTAGCATTAAAAGTCTGATAATAGAAGGCATACAACTACCAGTAATTGCTAGGAATGGACTTACTAGGCACATAACTTTACTTCAAAGGTAGTCCTCTAATTATACATTGAAGAAAAATTTTCTTGTCACCCATAACAACCTAGTTACATAGCAACAAGTTTACAGCTTGTTTTTGAATTGTTTGGGCAGCTGTTTTGTAGTGAACTCAAGAACAATGAAGCTGGATGACGAAAAGGACTGAATACAGCCTTCTTTTGACGATGAAAGGAGGTTTGCTAAATCAAATTATTGCTGGATGGGTAGGGAGAGTTGGCATGCCATCAAAAAGCTTTTAAACCTACCATTCCTGATTCTCAAGGTCAGGTATCCAGCAATAAAAAATAAGTTAATGGTTTCTTTTGTTACGGGGTGGTTATAGTAATGAATTCAAATGTACCGTAGTGTATTAAGCGCCCAGGGTTTGGGGACAATAGAAAGCTGCTGAAGAAGGGGGTGGGCGCTAGATGCGTACTCAGACTACTTAGGCATGTAGTATTCGCCCACCCATTCAGCACTGTATAAACAACAAGTGCTGCAGTAAGCTGTGAATATCAATGACCGGCTATGAATATACTAGGAGAATGCAGGATTGTGGGGCTCGCCTGACAAACTGACATACTGTACTGCATGCCAATACTCATTCTCTGAGTGATCGTAGGCTGGGAGGCCCAGGCGGCGCGGCACGGCCAATAAGGGAAGCTGGGGGTGGGGCCTGCGATGTAACCAATTGTCGTTCATCATTCACGGTCTTGCAGCTGCAGTTTCAAGTTCGTGGTAGCCTCGTTCCGAGTCCCACGCCCAGCTTTTCGTTGCTTGCCCTACTGCAAGCGACGTACGTACGGCAAGCAACGAAAAACTGGGCGTGGGACTGGGAACGAGGCTACACTGCACCTGAGAGGAGTATCCCAAGTTGACGAGAGAATCTCTCCCTCCAGCTGACCTCTGCAAGTCTGTAGTAGCTACGTAGTTTGTAGCACCGGCGTAAACTGTAAAGCGTAGCAGGCTCTACTCGGTACTGTCGTGCGGGTGACTTGTACACGTGTTACCCTAAACACATGGGCGGGCGGCGCAACATTACGATTTTCCACTTGGATATACGGTCATATGCTAAATGAACACCGGACGTCGGACGGACACCAACTGGACACACGGACGGACGGACATCCTGGAGAGCACGACTATGTGGGGCTCGCTCAGGCTCGCCCCAATAAGTCCATTTTTCGCGCAAAGAAATTGATCGCGCGTCGCACGCTGTAGTTCATACTTCACTGTCCTTTTTGAATGCACAACCTCGCCCAGAGGTTAAGAGATGCTGCTCAAAACTTTTGTGATGGGTGAGCCCTTACTACACTGCTTTTGGACCCTGTGCAGTAACTTTCGCGTGAAGAGGGGGGTGGGCACTTGATACGTACTCTACAGTACATGTATCTCTTGTTCGTTTGTATTGTTACGACGACTCCTCTTCCCTCCCTTCTCTCCTTCCCTTCCTTCCCTCCCTCCCTTCTTCCCCCCTTCCTTCCCCCCACCGCCCTCTCTCCTCCTCCCTCTCTCTCCTCCCTCTTCCTCTCTCCCCTCCCTCCTTCTCCCCCTCTCCCCTCCCTCATCCTCCCTCTCTCTCTCCTCCCTCCTTCTCCCTCTCTCTCTCTCTCCCCTCCCTCTCCTACCTCTCCCTCCCTCCCTCTCCTCCCTCTCCCCTCCTCTTCCAGAATGATAACCCCAAGATCTCATACAAGGTAGAAATATCCTACATGGAAATCTACTGTGAGAAAGTTCGTGACCTTCTCTGCCCTAAAGGGTGAGTACGTTTGACCAATCAGAGAGATCTGTATGTACTCTGAGTGCAAGCTCTTAAACTGCTCATGAGTAGCAGCTAGGTTTGCTCACTCAGAGGGCCTAAGTCAGCGCTACATGTAAGTGTGACCTCATTGACTGATCGTCAGGGAGGGCCTCGTTGTGATTTAGTTTCTGAAAGGAGTTAGAGTGATGTACTGTATAATATCACTGAATTAAATTTCAACTACAAATGTACGTATTTAGTCAACACTAGCTCGGTTATGGTAACCACTAGTTCATAGACCTGTATTTAAAGGTTGGGATTCGTCCACATCTTCATACATGTAGTTCCTCATGCAAACACACTTCACATGCACACTAACCTACATGTACACATACACACAGAGGCAAACATACTCTGGGAGCACAAGATTCTTGGACCCTACGTCGAAAGTCTCTCAGCTAGCAGTGACTTCATTCAAGGTACATACATGTACATGCATTGTATGTATACTGTATGAGCAATAGCGCACAAGTAGCCCCCGCTTACATGGTACATGTGTATGTGAGACAGTTTCTATAAGCATAATATTATACAAGTAATCAAAAACATTTCATAAAATTAATGTAACAGGATGTAGGGATACCGGAACGGCAAAAAGTAAGGAAACAAGGTAGGGATGATCGCACAAAACAGTGAAGTATACAATCCCCCTACAGAGATCTTTTTCCATATATGTGTAATGAAAAAAGATATGTAGGGGGATTGTATACTTCACTGTTTTGTGCGATCATCCCTACCTTGTTTCCTTACTTTTTGCCGTTCCGGTATCCCTACATCCTGTTACATTCATGAAATGTTTTTGATTACTTGTTTATGTCATTTTTTTTAGCAGCAGGCGCATGTTTGAGCTGAAATTTGCCATCACAGAGCAGAAGTCAGTGTCCTCTGAAGAATCAGACCCAAGCATCTCAACTGAGTCATCCCTTTTCTGGATGGATACTAAACCAGTGCTCCCTGTCTGAAGACCATAATATTAGCTATACCAGATAGTAGCGACATTATTGAGTCTTTAGATAGGCATTCACCCCTCTCACAGAACACAGTAGGTAGTAACATATACGCACAGAGTTTAGAATTTACCTCCGTTTTATGAAGTATCTCGAGTGCAGTGACAGCAGCGAGGCACTTCTAATTCAGCGATCTTGAGTAATAATTACGTATCGTTGCTAAGTGATCGCGCATGCGTACAAACGAGAAAATGGCGTGACAAAAGAAGCCATAGTTATTGAGTGGGCAGCTGCAGCCACCTGGTGAAGACTTGGAAGTTGCGAAAAAGCGATGGGCTGGTGCACTGCTCGGTGTGAAATACTGCTGTTTCGTGCGAAAACCATCATGAGAGATTGAGTCGACGTTGAGCTAGCCCGTCTGAAAGAAGAAAGAAGAAGAAAGAAAAACAATTTGCCCGTTTTGCGAGTACCTGGTGTGGTACTTTCGCGCCGGTTTTTCGCGACGCGAGGAGTCTTGTTGGTCATGAAAACACTTGAAGATGAACGGTATGTGGTTATAAAGGCTTATAAGTGTACCGTTTCTGAGATTTGGAGAGATTTTTTTGTATTGGCATGTATTGCGTGTACGTCGTATCCCTACATACAGAGTGTACCGACTGTGATGTACACAATCATCCTGTATTGCGTGTACGTCGTATCCCTACATACAGAGTGTACCGACTGTGATGTACACAATCATCCTGTATCCCCTTCCCTCCTCACGCAACCAAATCTCCCTCTCCCCATCCTCCCCTACAACTCCCCCTCCACCCCAATTGTATGCACCCACTCCTCCCTCACCTACCTCAATTCCTTCCCACACCCTCCTGCTCATTTCCCTCCCACACCCTCCCTCCTCACTTCCTTCCCAAACCCTCCCTCCTCACTTCCTTCCCACACCCTCTTCACTTTCCTCCCACACTCTCCCTCCTTACTTCCCTGCCACACCCTCCCTCCTCACTTCCTTCCCAAATCCTCCCTCCTCACTTCCCCCCACACCCTCCCTCCTTCGCTTCCCTGCCACACCGTCCCTCCTCACTTCCTTCCCAAATCCTCCCTCCTCACTTCCCTGCCACACCCTCCCTCCTCACTTCCCTCCCACTCCTTCCCTCCTCTTACCTGCATGGCTTCCTTTCCAAACTGACCCTCAATCCTCACACATCCTCCCTCCTCACATACCTCACTTCCTCACACATCCTCCCTCCTAGCTCCCACACCCTCCTCACTTCCCTCCCTCCTCACGTACCTCACTTCCTTCCCAAATCCTCCCTCCTCGCTTCCCGCCCACACCCTCCGTCCTCACTTCTCTCCCACACTCTCCCTCCTAACTTCCCTGCCACACCCTCCCTCCTCCCTCCTCACATACCTCAATTCCTCACACATCCTCCCTCCTCACATACCTCACTTCCTCACACATCCTCCCTCCTCACTTCCCTCCCACACCCTCCCTCCTCACTTCCCTCCCACACCCTCCCTCCTCACTTCCCTCCCTCACTCTCCCTAGTTGTAATTTATCCACAGCAGGGGCAATATCCAATGTTTGATCATGATACACACCTCGGAAACGATTCATCTCCTTGATGCTCAGAGGCTCTTGCGCCAGGTACCTCTGCCCCTTGTGGATAGGTAGGGATGAAGTGGATTAGGTCATCAAAAGTCTGACGGTGTATGAGATTGTGTGTGTGTGTGTGTGTGTGTGTGCATGTGTATGTGTGAGACTATATGCATGTGTGTTGTGTGGGTGTGCGTGTGTGTGTGTGTGTGTGTGTACGAGATTGTTTTGTGTGTGTGCATGTGTGTGTGTGTGACACCCTAATTATTGTTAGTGCTAAGTCACATGACCTAGAGTATAAGTTAACCAACGAAATGCGAGCATTGAAACCACAGTAGTCATGTGATGATTTGAACATGCCCATCAACTGCTGCACCTTGACAGTGGGTCACCTAGGAGGGACAGGAGATGGCTTCAATGTGAATTGAGGGGAGGGGCTTCAGCATGCACAGGACTTCCCACCAGAAGGCTTGGTTCACCCCAAGCCTCTCCTGCCTTGTGATGGGCATGTTTATCACATAGGGCTGCCAGGTTCAACACTGCCATGGCTGTAGCTGTATGCATCGTGTGTGGGTGGGGTGTAGTCAGAATCTTTGCAGGCCAATCCTAAGTAGTAAAACATTATATTATGCGGCACAATTTCTCCTATACTAGGAGTGTAACAAAGGGGCAACCGCACTTGCAACTGGTTACAACACCCAAAACAAGACCCTCTCTTACCACAGAGCTATGAGGGCTATCTGAGCTATGTAATAATTATATACTTCAAAGAGGAGCAACCACAGTTACAACCGGTTGTAACTTGCTGGTATATAATATAGTGTAAGCCAGCTCATTCCAAAACCCACATGTCATGAGGGGTCGATCGAGTCAGCCAAAGGAATACGGTGAGTTTCAGCATGTAAGCATCGTGAACGACAGTGGCTGTGTGCTTTGTGGTCCCTATGTTTTACATGCACTGGTAAAGTGAGCGCTCTAGCAATCATGCGCGGCCAATGGCACGACCTGTATCTCTACCACCAAGGTGAGTTTCAGCACCGAAATTGTAGCGATCACAACTGTGTAGTTGAAGACAAACCGTGATTTCCATGCCAGTTGACACAACACTAACACATCATCAAATTGACAAGGAACCTGTGAGAGAGTAACCGAGTTTGAAATGCTCTTTGGTACAAGTAGCTACAGAACGTTTACACCACAATGTTCTCACATGGATACCAATTGGTAGCCTTAACCACTGCAGCTTTGGACACAAAAGAATCGGAAGAAAAACTTGGGGGTGGGGGGGTCATGCATGTGAGACAGTGTTACATGTTCCATGACGTCACATGTACAGGATTCATATTGTGGTGTGGAAAACTTGCCATTAGCCTTGTATTGTAGCTTTCAGTCCCTTATGCTTTAGAGAGGATTTTGCACGTGAGTCAGTGCCAATGTGATGTCACTGGAAGGTTTGGTAGTCCTCCGGCATGTCGTGTTGTCTCAGTCTTGCATATTCATTACTCAATAGTGCACCAGTTGACAATAATGCAACCAATTGGTATCCACGTGATACAACTTTCATAGCAATGATAGCATTGTGTACACTATAAACTCAGCGATTTCAATGCTGGTTGCTAAATCCACATTCAGTGCAAAATCTTATTGAGGGGTATGTGTGCATGGGTCACATGACTCGATACCACACAGTATGAATGAGTCACGGCAGCTTTGGAGACAAATGATGTATATAAGGCCTTATTTGTGACCGGATTTGCGAAAAGGGACCATATCCCGCAAACATTAAATTTTTGTTAGCGTCGTTTTTATGACAAAGGGCATGCACTTCACAAAAACAAGATTATCACTTTGGCAGACTTACCAACCCTTGCTCTTCCAGTTCCTAGACTCTTAGGCTTGCAGTCACTTTGACAAGTGAAATAAACACTAAAGAATGACGGCGTATCAATGTCGAGCGCGCGTGTACGGAGGGCGTTGCTAGGGATGCTAAACAGCCCTATGAACGGCAGGTCTGTCTCTTTACACACAGCTGTACAGCAGGGGTCGGTCGTAGTTCTCCCTGGACTCATCGTCGGTCGAGACAAGCTATTTTCTTCACCGCTTTTACGTTGAAGACACATCCCCAGAAGTGGCGTTTGTTTTTCTGGTGGGGTAAATGTCTGTGTGTACGGCCTGTGTATGGGCTTTGGTGTGCACACAGCATTGATAGCCTTCCGCCAGTTAAGCAGTGTTACTGTGAAGGGTTCAAGCCACGACGGAGGACTGGTCAAAGCACTCACCTTGAAACCATCCTTTTTATTTTTCTTTTTCTTGGACAACTGGCTTTTGTCTATTAGAATTTCGTCAGACCGTGAAAAAAACAAACAAACAAAAAACGATCGAGTTACAGCAAAACGTGCCCGCTTCCGTAATACGGACGTGCACGGAGTAACCTAACAACGTGTTTGAAATCAAATTCCCCAGTTTCAATTATCCGCAATAGCGTTACTTTACGCAACCGTTACTACGCGAAGGTACGTCCGATCCATCGACCCACCGAAGGTAGGACTGGCCATTATGGTCCCTTTTCGCAAATCTGGTCACATTTATGTATTTATGACATTGTATTTATGTTATTATGGCATGGGTCGCATGACTCATTCACAAGTAGCTGTGTACAACCTGTACCTTGTGGCTATTGGATTTCATACACTTGAAGGGGTTGGTCTTCTCCAGTCGCTCCACCGGGAGACCAGGGATATCTGTGAAGCAGGATCTACCATTATACAGTGAAGTCCTCACGTAAAGACAATAACCTTCATGCACACACACACACACACACACACACACACACACACACACACACACACACACACACACAGCACACACACACACACACACACACACACACAGTGCACAATAATAATGGGTAGCCCTTGGCTATTTTCTGTGCATGTAATTAGAAAGGGCGTGCAATCCACAGTGCGCACATGCACCCATTTTCCGTCAGCATGTGGGGTTCTAGCGCATGTGTGTATGTACAGATGGGGGTGGTATTACAATGTACTACATTGCTGGCGCACATTGTGTTCGCCAAGACCATACAAGCTGCTATCTCAAGGAACACCAACATGGTGGTTTTCTTCCGTTCTCCTTCAGACTACACTGCTTCAGACTACGTATATGAGCTGCTACAAGGTTGACGGCAACCTGAAGTGTCAACTGGACTAGAAGCTTGTTTTCTTGGTAGCCACCAACATATGAAGTGGGCTATAGACCCATGTAGCCAACAACATCACTTCAAGAATACAAAATGTTCAGAACTAGGACTCTGGTAGTTTGGTCACATATTAATTGCTCCCACACATCTGTTACTCACCGAGTAAGGGTCCAACTGCTGAGTACTCTCTTGGCTGTGAGAAAAGACATACATGACCACATGTGAATAATTACTTACTACCACATAAACATAGTGTATGGAGTATTACCTAGCTACCATAATTACAGCACGGAAAATGGACTTTGAGTGACAGGCTTACTTCAGAACCAGCTACACAGACTACGTGACTGTCTGTACAACAGAAACTGTGGCACTAGACTATGATGTGCAGGTGCAACTAAAGTTACACAGAAGCCAGATATATGTTAACATAATCCAGACTACAATCTGGATTGGCTCTCCTGAAAACTTGACAAGCCAACCCACTTCTGGATGTTCAGCTAAAGTGGATTAACTGCTAATGCTGGGATTGTACCTCAATTGAGTTATGCAGCAGATATTGATATGCACCGCTGACATCCCATAATTTCCTTGGAGGTCACTTTAGCAGCATTAAATGTACCACAGTACAGGTTGTGAGCCCCAAACCTCACACACAAGGCACCACTACCTGCACAGCCTTTATGTACATGCTTGTGACTAACGAAAATGGCAACCCAAGTCTCATATTACCACCATGTGCTGAATTCTATACTGCCATAGCTGTATGCCATAGGGTGCCCCTGTAGTGATGCATCCATGGATGTGGCCCAGTGGGACGTCCTGACAACTGCCTTCTGTGAGAGGCTGTAGAAAACTGCACACAACTTTGCATGCCGTATCCCGTGTACAGGATAGTGTCTGGGTCTCTAGAGGGTGAACTGGATGGATGGTTCGACTGTGTTGATGTGGGTGTGAAGGTCTGGACCTGCTCAGGAGGAAGTGCAGTGCAAGTGTCATCCTCCAGAAAGGAGGAGGGTCTGGATACGAGGACAGGGCCCTCTGCTCCACATCTTCCATGACAAGATCAGCCACTGTGACAGACACAGGGGACCCCATGGCCGTGCCAAAGGACTGCTGGTAGAATTGTCTATGGAATGCCAGGTAAGGAGAAGGGTCCTTGCGGAGATTCTTGTATACCTGTCCATCAGACAACAGATCCCGGATCTTTTGATCATAACTCTCCCTGCCATCACTACTGTTGAGCGACCCTTGTCTGCTGGCACCACTACAATGATCTTGGCGGAGAGCTTTTAGAGCCTTGCACTCAGGTGAGATGTTTCTGGTGGGGGGCTGGGCCTTCTTGAGGATCCCGACAATGGAGTTTCTGGCTGCTTCCTTTTCAACCTGACTGGCCTTCGATGTTTGAATACCATCGTCAGCAGCAGCAACCAGCTGTCGAACAGGAACAGACCTGGGGGCTGGTGCGAAGTTCAGACCCATGGCTAGGGCTGACCGTTACGTGTTTATCAAATTCCTGGAAGAAGAGGTTCACCACTCACTTCTCACTGAAATGGGGGGGGGGGGGGGGGGGGGCGTCTTCCTCAGGCATGGTCGAGAAGGTTATCGAACTTCCGCTTTTGCCTCACATTGGTCTTTTCGGTCAGTTGCGACACAGCCTTATCTTTGAGGTGGTGGAGGGAGGCAGTGTGAGTTGGGCGTAGGGTGTATTTCAGTTGTCTTCGTTGGAAGAAGAGGTCAGTCTTGAGGCGTCTGGGGTGGGCGGCATTCTGTGAAATTCGTGCACCTAGGTACTGCCGGCTGGCAATCATGGCGATTCTTCGACCTCTGTAGCTGTTGACAAGAGGACGCACTTGGAGGCTAGGCGGTATGAGGCGTAGTGTTTACAACGGCGGTTGAAGGAGAGGTGCTGCTGCTGGGCAGCCACTTTCCGTCGCTGCTTGTACTTCCACCCACCCACAACATCCATCATGCTCCAACCTCACACCACGTACACCCCCCTATGCTCCACCCTCACACTACATCACCCCCCACGCTCCACCCACACTCAACACCCCTCACACTCCACCCACTTCATCTTAAGTTTGTTGGACTGATGTGCAGCTTGAAGTCTGGGCCAAAGTACTGTCATTGTATGGCAACTCTGTGTGAGTGTGTGCATGTGTGACAGGGTGTGGTGTGTGAGTGTGTGCACTGTGCATGTGTGACAGAGTGTGGTGTGTACAGCCAAAGTATTGAAAGTAGTGACTGGTGTGACAAGGTGTGGTGTGTGAGGGAGTGTGGTGAGTGAGGCCAAAGTACTCAAACTAGTCATTGTACGAAGATGTGAGGAGAACCGCAGGGAGGTGTACGTGTTTCATGTAGTATGTGGGTGTGTGTACTTCTGACAGAGTGAAATCTCATACCATTAGCGATGTCACAGTTGAGAGTGACGGCAGTCTCATATGTCCAGCAACATGCCACATTTCAGATGGTGTACCCTCCTCCCCCCAAGGAGCAGCAGGGGGACGTTGTAGCGACACATGAAGTCTACACACTCTGCATGGCCTGGAGGAGAGAGGATTGGAGGGAGAACGGGGATCGAGGAAGGGGAGGTGGAGGAGGAGGGGGGAGAGGTGGAGGAGGGGGGAGGTGGAGGAGGGAAAGGTGGAGTGCATGGGAATGGATACAGGAGGAGAGAGGAGGAAGGGAGGAGGAAGGTGGGGAGGAGGAGAAGAGAAAGGAAGAACTCACGTATAGTAAGGTATGGCTGAATGAATTGGTCAAATCCGGAGAGATTACGGAAAAGTGTAATTGATACACGGAAGCTACCTCGCGGTTGCGATGTGAGTTAGCTTAGTCCAGCGTTTGTTTGTGTCATCCACAGATGAAACTGCGAGGATGTGACCGCTTCTTTGTACGCATAGTAGATGGGTAGTTCGGGGCAAAACAAAGTAGCCTCCATCCGCTTTTGAATCTTGTGCTAGGACTGTGAAAATCGCGGAGCGAGAGTGGAGATGACGACGGTGAAGGCCGACACGGAGCTCTTGTAGCTGTTGCTGGAGTCTCTTTTGGTGTTCAGGAGGTAGGTACCTATGTGTATTCAACGATTTTATTTTGGGAAATCTGCTGTGGTCTACTGTAGCGTTTAAGGCAGCTGAAAAGCACCTTCACAACACCCTTGAAAAGGCTTCTTTTGTCAGTTCTGAAGAAACGTAACTTTGTTTCAAGTTTCCCAAAATAAAATCTTGAAGATGACATCGTGCTAAGCCTCGATGGAGAGTTTGAAGCTCCTAGGTGCCTTAAGGCATCTCCGTATTTGTGTGAGAAGTACACGAGATAACCGCTTTGTCAGCGCGTATTGAGCACCACGTGATTAGTGGGCGTGGTCAAGTATGAAACCATATTAATTCACAAGGGTGGAGCTTCACTTCAGTGCAGACTGAAAGTCTGTGCCACTTTCATATGCTGAGATATCGTGTGATGAAGAAGACCGAAATTTAATTCAAAATACAATGCAACCATGCCTTAACAGTGCAGAGAAGGTGAGGAGGAAGGGGAAGTGGAGGAGGAGGGGGGAGAGGTGGAGGAGGGGGGAGGTGGAGGAGGGGGGAGGTGGAGGAGGGGGGAGGTGGAGGAGGGGAAGGTGGAGTGCATGGGAATGGATAGAGGAGAGAGGAGGGAGGGAGGAGGGAGGGGTGAAGGAGAAGAGTAAGGAGGGAGGTGAGAAGGAGAGAGAGGAGGGAGGGAAGAGAAAGAGGAAGGAAGGAGAATGGATTATGGTATGCACACGTACATGTACCGTAGTCTCTCGAAAATACGCCCATGGGCGATGAATTTAGAATCTGCTCAAAGAGGGGGATGGGCGTATTTTCGAGGACCCCTCTCCCGAAAATAGGCCCACCCTTGACTCGAAAGTAGGCCCACCCAATTCGAAAGTAGGCCCACCCAAGAACATGCGTATACGAGTGCAATACTGCAACAGTCATTCTAGCAAGGCTTAACCACTACTAGTCCCGGAGTTTCTTGGTGAGCAGGAACAATCTCTTCGTGTGAGTAGCTACAGCAACAGCAAACAAGACACAGCAGGACTGCTTGAATGACGTCGAGTGCGCAGACTATCTTCGAGACTTGCCGATTGCTGCAGAAATCCGTAGTGCGCTGCTAGTGCTATGCTACGCTAAGGCGATTGCACACGCAAAGACACAAACATGCAATGCACAGCGCGTGCACAGTCCCATGTCATGCATTCAGTACACAGCTGATTATGCAATGGCATGCAACATAATGAAATTCATTGCAAATAGTACCGCGATAGCCAGTCTTCATTTCTTAGTCCAACCTCTTTGACAGTGCTTCTTCCGGAGCTATTCAAGTGCTTTCTTGTTGGAGCTAATAGGGTGGGCGTACTTTCGAGTAATAAATGACCCTTTGCAACAACTTGTCGCGAAAAAGGGGGGTGGGCGTATTTTCGAGAGACTACGGTACTATAATCAAAGCCATTGCAGTACCTTTTAGAGACAGATTGAAACATCCCCTTGCAGCGAGTCTGCTCCACACTGCAGCACCACAGCACTGGGGCAGTATAGCTCCATTACTTTGGACAGCACAGGTTTGAAGATCAGCTCATAGGATTCGTACTCTCTGCATAGTCCTCTTTCCCCTCTGCACCAACGTCCTTGTGGGTGAGAAGGAAGGAAAGGGCGAGAGGAGGAAGGGGAGGAGGAGGGATTGTCGAATGTGCCACCCACGACTCACATATCGTAGTCAAAGTGAACTAGCACAAGCCCACATCCATTTGTAGGGTACAGAAGTCTCTCAAGACCCTGTACCTCAGGCTATTAGGTGAAGGCAGCGTTTCATTTAGTACTATAATTGTAGCATGGCAAAGTAAGGGGGGGGGCATGCCATTAATATTTCTTGGGTATTCTTCAAGGGGAGGGGCATTCCTGCCTCCCCCTTGAAAATGTTTTGCCCCTCCCCCCATTACAGATTTCAACTCAACCCCCCCCCCCCCCCCCCCCCAAACGGTGCACTGCCACGCACTATTCAATTGTCCCCCCCCTTGAGATATTTTCAGAAATAATAACCAGAAGATCCTCAGCATCATCTTCTCTGACGTGCTCCAGATGATTCTCATCAGCATCGAGGAAGCCCAAAGGTCCCGGCAGCTCATCAACATGCCAAAGTTCTCTGCCTTCTTAAAGTACCTCCTTGCCAGCTCGGGTGAGCAACGACGATGCTCGGTAGCAGTAGGCTTGTTCCCAGGTGCTTGGCACTGGGCTAGACAGTATATCCTTCGGTGTGCAGTAACAATGTTCAGTAGCCTTGTTCCTTGCCTCGTTCCCTGGCCTTCTAAACTGGAGGTGTAGAAGGCCTGGGAACGAGGCTAGCTTGGTTCTGCGCTAGAAGTTCAGACTGTTAAGGATCGAGTTACTGAGATGGTTTGGGTGGGGGGGGGGGGGGGGGGGGGGGGGGGGGGGGGGGGGGGGGGGAGGAACTCCCATAGTAGAGGAGGCACTCCTGTAGCAGGAACTCCCATAGTAGAGGAGGCACTCCTGTAGCAGGAACTCCCATAGTAGAGGAGGCACTCCTGTAGCAAACCACTGATGAGCTTAAGGATATTTCAAAGGAGGAACACGTGAGTGCATGTACACATGGCAACGCAAGTCTCATACTGAGCTTTTTGTCACTTGTAATATGATAAGGTCTTTGTATCCATCCAAAACTGAGAGCGTTTCGTTCCGCAGGTGAAAAGAGTCGGGTCAGTTGTGTCATGCTCATACACATTGTATTGTATTCCTGTACTCATTGCATAGTGAGTTAGCCTCGTTCCAAGGCCTCCTCCCCCCTCTGTCCCACCCTCCCTCACTTCCTCCCTCCCTCCCTCCCTTTCCTTCCCTCCGTCCCACCCTCCCTCACTTCCTCCCTGCCTCACTCCCCCCCTCCCTCCCTCCGTCCCACCCTTCCTCACTTCCTCCAGTTCTCGGCTGCACCCCTCCTCTCTTCTCTACCCATACCTTGTCATCAGTGGAGTATTTCTCCTTGGCATTACAAAGTGCAGAAGTGACATTCTCATAGCCTGTAATGACTAGGTGGTCAGGGTTCTTAACCAGCAGCTGGAGGATCAGCAGACACAACTTCTGGATGTCAAGGGGAGGGAAGGGGGAGAGGGCACAGAGGGAAGGAGGAAGGGGGGGAGGTAGGGTGGGAGGGAGGGAGGAAGGGAGGGAGGGAGGGAGGGAGGGAGGGAGGAAGGGAGAAAGAGGGAGGGAGGGATGGGGAGGTAGGGACGGAGGGAGGGGGGGAGGGAGGAAGGGAGGGAGGGAGAGAGAGGGAGGGAGGGATGGGGAGGTAGGGACGGAGGGAGGGGGGGAGGGAGGAAGGGAGGGAGGGAGGGAGGGGGGGAGGGAGGTAGAAAGAGGGAGGGAGGGATGGGGAGGTAGGGACGGAGGGAGGGGGGAGGGAGGAAGGGAGGGAGGGAGGGAGGGAGGGAGGGAGGGAGAGAGAGGGAGGGAGGGATGGGGAGGTAGGGACGGAGGGAGGGAGGGAGGGAGGGGGGGAGGGAGGCAGGGAGGGAGGGAGGGAGGGAAGGAGGGAGAGAGGCAGGGAGGGAGGCAGGGAGGGAGGGATGAGAAGGAGAAAATCTCAAAGTATGTGTAAATGCCATGAAGTTGAAAGTGAGCATACTGTTTCTTTCCCCGGGTAGGCATTCATACAGGTGAGGACTGCCCTCAGTCTGCCCTGCAGCACTACTCCAGCCGCCGCCTCCTCACCAAACCTGATCAGGGGCCCCAGCAGCCTGTGTAAGTACATGCATGTGCGGGATTGTGTATGTGTACAGACATAAAGTCTAGCACCAAAAAAGCTAATTATTTACCAACGGATGGCAGGGGAGCAGGTGTTATTGAACTGCTGCACAAGTCCGTGGACCACTTTTATGCACTTAGCCCTCTCCTCCCTCCCCTCCCCTCCTCCCTCCCCTCTCATTCTTCCATCTCTTACATGTACGCGAGGGCACTATCAGTGAAAGTGGAACTGCGGTTGGCCTCCATGGTGGTGGTGAGGTAGAAGACGCCCTTGTGCATCAGGAACAGTGACACAAATGCACTGTGAGACTTCCGGAATGGGAGTGACATTGTGGTCCATCAGAGTGAGTGAGTGTGTGTGTGTGTGTGTGTGTGTGTGTGTGTGTGTGTGTACATACGATATGAATACTTCCCGTGTTAAGACCTCAAATTACCGGAGAGTGAATTGGTTCTACAAGGTCATATGGATCAGTGTAAGGGGCTTCTTTCTTGTACGGCCCTTCATCTACTGAAGGCCTTAGGCCATCAAGTTGTAGTATATCCTTAGCAGGGGCAATAATTATATCCAATGTTTGATCATGATACACACCTCGGAAACGATTCATCTCCTTGATGCTCAGAGGCTCTTGCGCCACGTACCTCTGCCCCTTGCGGATAGGTAGGGATGAAGTGGATTAGGTCATCAAGTGTCTCAGTCTGTTTGAGATTGTGTGTGTGCATGTGTGGGACTATATGCATGTTGTGTGGTGTATGAGATTGTTTTGTGTGTGCATGTGACACCCTAATTACCCTAATTATTGTTAATGCTAAGTCACAAGACCTAGAGTATAAGTTAACCAACGAAATGCGAGCATTGAAACCACAGTAGTCATGTGATCATTTGAACGTGCCCATCAACTGCTGCACCTTGACAGTGGGTCACCGAGGAGGGACACGATGGCTTCAATGTGAATTAGGGGGAGGGGCTTCAGCATGCACAGGACTTCCCACCAGAAGGCTTGGTTCACCGAGTCCCAAAGCCTCTCCTGCCTTGTGGTGGGCATCACGTATGGCTGTCTTATGGGCAGGTTCAACACTGCCATGGCTGTACCTGTATGCATCGTGTCGAATGCGATGCAGATGCCTTGTCGCATGCCCCGTTAACAAGTTTACCGCAAGAGAAGGGGGATGGTGTGTGAGGGATCAGGACTTTCATTTAGGACTGTGACTGCTAGCTAGTGTGTTTATGTATTTGGTTTGTGCTAATCAGTTAGTTGTCCTTACATGTATTTGGTTATGTAGTAGGCCTCACTTTTGTTATGCACTCTGCGCCGCCTCCCATTGTACTATTGCGTTGTCCGCACCATTGTTATTTTGTAGTATAAATAGCATTTTGGTGTTGTGCATGAGAGCTCCCCGTGCACCCCTTGTATTCTCTGCTGACTATAACAATCTTTGAGTTTGCTGCCTGCGTGCTCGATCTAGTGGGTCCTTCACACCCTTACATACTCCCCTCCTATATGCTCCCCAACCTGTCCCTTACATGCTCCCCTACATACTCCCCCACCCGTCCCCCACATACGTCCCCCACCCGTCCCCTATATACTCCCACACCTGTCCCCCACATACTCCACCGCCATCGTGTATATGTACCCAGTGCTGGAGCCGGGGGATGCGCTATAAGAAGTCTGGTAGGCCCTACAGCTGCATGGGAAGAGTAAGTAGAGAAGGACAATGTGAAATGTTGGTCTGAAAAAAATGGAATGCGAAACGCATTGAATATGCATAGGGAGAGGATAGCCACCTGTCAACTCACACTGTCTCCAGGCTACGATGTTCCACTCCTACGTCTCCGGAGTAGAGAATGCTCCACCGCCATCCTGTATACCAGTAAAGAATACTCCACCGCCATCCGGTATACCAGAAGAGAATGCTCCACCGCCATCGTGTATACGTACCCAGTGCTGGAGCCGGGGGATGCGCTATAAGAAGTCTGGTAGGTACTACAGCTGCATGGGAAGAGTAAGTAAAGAAGGACAATGTGAAAATTTACGTTTGCCTGAATTAAAAATCGAATGCGAAACGCATTGAATATGCATAGGGAAAGCATAGTCACATGTCAACTCACACTGTCTCCAGGCTACGATGTTCCACTCCTACGTCCCCGGAGTAGAGAATGCTCCACCGCCATCTTGTATGCCAGTAGAGAATGCTCCACCGCCATCCTGTATACCAGAAGAGAATGCTCCACCGCCATCGTGTATACGTACCCAGTGATTGAGCCGGGGGATGCGCTATAAGAAGTCTGGTAGGCACTACAGCTCCATGGGAAGAGTAAGTAGAGAAGGACAATGTGAAATGTTGGCCTGATTTAAAAATGGAATGCGAAACGCATTGAATATGCATAGGGAAAGGATAGCCACATGCCAATTCACACTGTCTCCGGCTACGATGTTCCACTCCTACGTCTCCGGAGTAGAGAATGCTCCACCGCCATCCTGTATACCAGTAGAGAATGCTCCACAGCCATCCGGTATACCAGAAGAGAATGCTTCACCGCCATCGTGTATACGTACCCAGTGCTGGAGCCGGGGGATGCGCTATAAGAAGTCAAGTAGGTACTACAGCTGCATGGGAAGAGTAAGTAGAGAAGGACAATGTGAAATTTTGGCCTGAATAATAAATCAAATGCGAAATGCATTGTATATGCATAGGGAAAGGACAGCCACATGTCAACTCACACCGTCTCCAGGCTACGATGTTCCAATCCTACGACTCCGGAGTAGAGAATGCTCCACCGCCATCCTGTATGCCAGTAGAGAATGCTCCACCGCCATCCTGTATACCAGAAGAGAATGCTCCACCGCCATCGTGTATAAGTACCCAGTGCTGGAGCCGGAGGATGCGCTATAAAAAGCATGGTAGGCACTACAGCTGCATGGGAAGCGTAAGTAGAGAAGGCAATGTGAAATGTTGGCCTGAATTAAAAATGAAATGCGAAACGCATTGAATATGCATAGGGAAAGGATAGCCACATGTCAACTCACACTGTCTCCAGGCAACGATGTTCCACTCCTACATCTCCGGAGTAAAGAATGCCCCACCGCCGTCCTGTATACCAGTAGAGAAAGGTCCACCGCCATCCTGTATACCAGAAGAGAATGCTCCAATGCCATCGTGTATACGTACCCAGTGCTGGAGCCGGGGGATGCGCTATAAGAAGTCTTGTAGGCTGCATGGGTAGAGTAAGTAAAGAAGGACAATGTGAAATGTTGGCAGGAATTAAAAATGGAATGCGAAACGCATTAAATATGCATAGGGAAAGGATAGCCACATGTCAACTCACACTGTCTCCAGGCTACGATGTTCCACTCCCACGTCTCCGGAGTAGAGAATGCCCCACCGCCATCCTGTATACCAGTAGAGAATGCTCAGCCGCCATCCTGTATACCAGAAGAGAATGCTCCACCGCCATCGCGTATACATACCCAGTGCTGGAGACGGGGGATGTGCTATAAGAAGTCAGGTAGGCGCTAGAGCTGCGTGGGAAGAGTAAGAAGAGAAGGACAATCTGAAATGTTGGCCTGAATTAAAAATGGAATGCGAAACGGATTGAATATGCATAGGGAAAGGATAGCCACATGTCAACTCACTCTGTCTCCAGGCTACGATGTTCCACTACTACGTCTCCGGAGTAGAGAATGCTCCACCGCCATCCTGTATACCAGTAGGGAATGTTCCACCGTCATCCTGTATACCAGAAGAGAATGCTCCACCGCCATCGTGTATACGCACCCAGTGCTAGAGCCTGGGGATGCGCTATAAGAAGTCTAGTAGGCACTATAACTGCATGGGAAGAGTAAGTAGAGAAGGACAATGTGAAATGTTGGCCTGAATTAAAATCGAATGCGAAACGCATTGAATATGCATAGGGAAAGGATAATCACATGTCAACTCACACTGTCTCAAGGCTACGATGTTCCACTTCTACGTCCTCGGAGTAGAGAATGCCCCACCGCCATCCTGTATACCAGTAAAGAATGCTCCACCGCCATCCTGTATACCAGAAGAGAATGCTCCACCGCCATCGTGTATACGTACCCAGTGCTGGAGCCGGGGGATGCGCTATAAGAAGTCTGGTAGGCACTACAGCTGCATGGGAAGAGTAAGTAGAGAAGGACAATGCGAAATGTTGGCCTGAATTAAAAATGGAATGCGAAACGCAATGAATATGCATAGGAAAAGGATAGCCACATGTCAACTCACACTGTCTCCAGGCTACGATGTTCCACTCCTACGTGTCCGGAGTAGAGAATGCCCCACCGCCATATTGTATACCAGTAGAGAATGCTCAGCCGCCATCCTGTATACCAGAAGAGAATGCTCCACCGCCATCGCGTATACGTACCCAGTGCTGGAGACGGGGGATGCGCTATAAGAAGTCAGGTAGGCGCTAGAGCTGCGTGGGAAGAGTAAGAAGAGAAGGACAATATGAAATGTTGGCCTGAATTAAAAATGGAAAGCGAAACGCATTGAATATGCATAGGGAAAGGATAGCCACATGTCAACTCACTCTGTCTCCAGGCTACGATGTTCCACTACTACGTCTCCGGAGTAGAGAATGCTCCACTGCCATCCTGTATACCAGTAGGGAATGTTCCACCGGCATCCTGTATACCAGAAGAGAATGCTCCACCGCCATCGTGTATACGTACCCAGTGCTAGAGCCTGGGGATGCGCTATAAGAAGTCTAGTAGGCACTACAACTGCATGGGAAGAGTAAGTAGAGAAGGACAATGTGAAATGTTGGCATGAACTAAAAATGGAATGCGAAACGCATTGAATATGCATAGGGAAAGGATAGCCATATGTCAACTCACACTGTCTCCAGGGTATAATGTTCCACTCCTACGTCTCCGGAGTAGAGATTGCTCCACCGCCATCCTGTATACCAGTAGAGAATGCTCCACCGCCATCCTGTATACCAGAAGAGAATGCTCCACCGCCATCGTGTATACGTACCCAGTGCTGGAGCCGGGGATGCGCTATAAAAAGTCTGGTAGGCACTACAGCTCCATGGGAAGAGTAAGTAGAGAAGGACAATGTGAAATGTTGGCCTGAATTAAAATCGAATGCGAAACGCATTGAATATGCATAGGGAAAGGATAGTCACATGTCAACTCACATTGTCTCAAGGCTACGATGTTCCACTTCTACGTCCTCGGAGTAGAGAATGCCCCACCGCCATCCTGTATACCAGTAAAGAATGCTCCACCGCCATCCTGTATACCAGAAGAGAATGCTCCACCGCCATCGTGTATACGTACCCAGTGCTGGAGCCGGGGGATGCGCTATAAGAAGTCTGGTAGGCACTACAGCAGCATGAGAAGAGTAAGTAGTGAAGGACAATGTGAAATGTTGGCCTGAATTTAAAATGGAATGCGAAACGCAATTAATATGCATAGGAAAAGGATAGCCACATGTCAACTCACATTGTCTCCAGGCTACGATGTTCTACTCCTACGTGTCCGGAGTAGAGAATGCCCCACCGCCATCCTGTATACCAGTAGAGAATGCTCAGCCGCCATCCTGTACACCAGAAGAGAATGCTCCACCGCCATCGCGTATACGTACCCAGTGCTGGAGACGGGGGATGCGCTATAAGAAGTCAGGTAGGCGCTAGAGCTGCGTGGGAAGAGTAAGAAGAGAAGGACAACCTGAAATGTTGACCTGAATTAAAAATCGAATGCGAAACACATTGAATATGCATAGGGAAAGGATAGCCACATGTCAACTCACACTGTCTCCAGGCTACGATGTTCCACTACTACGTCTCCGGAGTAGAGAATGCTCCACCGCCATGCTGTATACCAGAAGAGAATGCTCCACCGCCATACTGTATACCAGAAGAGAATGCTCCACCGCCATCGTGTATACGTACCCAGTGCTAGAGCCTGGGGATGCGCTATAAGAAGTCTAGTAGGCACTACAGCTGTATGGGAAGAGTAAGTAGAGAAGGACAATGTGAAATGTTGGCCTGAATTAAAAATTGAATGCGAAACGCATTGAATATGCATAGGGAAAGGATAGCCACATGTCAACTCACACTGTCTCCAGGCTACGATGTTCCACTCCTACGTCTCTGGAGTAGAGAATGTTCCACCGCCATCCTGTATACCAGTAGAGAATGCTCCACCGCCATACTGTATTCCAGAAGAGAATGTTCCACCGCCATCGTGTATACGTACCCAGTGCTGGAGCCAGGGGATGCGCTATAAGAAGTCTGGCAGGCTGCATGGCTGCATGGAAAGAGTAAGTAGAGAAGGACAATGTGAAATGTTGGCCGGAATTAAAAATGGAATGCGAAAAGCATTGAATATGCATAGGGAAAGGATAGCCACATGTCAACTCACACTGTCTCCAGGCTACGATGTTCCACTCCTACGTCTCCGGAGTAGAGAATGCTCCACCGCCATCCTGTATACCAGTAGAGAATGCTCCATCGCCATCCTGTATACCAGTAGAGAATGCTCCACCGCCAGCCTTAATACCTCAAGAGAATGCTCCACCGCCATCGTGTATACGTACCCCGTGCTGGAGCCGGGGGATGCGCTATAAGAAGTCTGGCAGGGTGTATGGGAAGAGTAAGTAGAGAAGGACAATGAGAAATATTGGCCGGAATTAAAAATGGAATGCGAAACGCATTAAATATGCATAGGGAAAGGATAGCCACATGTCAACTCACACTGTCTCCAGGTTACGATGTTCCACTCCCACGTCTCCGGAGTAGAGAATGCTCCACCGCTATCCTGTATACCAGTAGAGAATGCTCCATCGCCATCCTGTATACCAGTAGAGAATGCACCACCGCCATCGTGTATACGTACCCAGTGCTGGAGCCGGGGATGCGCTATAAGAAGTCTGGTAGGAACTACAGCTCCATGGGAAGAGTAAGTAGAGAAGGACAATGTGAAATGTTGGCCTGAATTAAAATCGAATGCGAAACGCATTGAATATGCATAGGGAAAGGATAGTCACATGTCAACTCACACTGTCTCCAGACTACGATGTTCCACTCCTACGTCCTCGGAGTAGAGAATGCCCAACCGCCATCCTGTATACCAGTAAAGAATGCTCCACCGCCATCCTGTATACCAGAAGAGAATGCTCCACTGCCATCGTGTATAAGTACCCAGTGCTGGAGCCGGGGGATGCGCTATAAGAAGTCTGGTAGGCACTACAGCTGCATGGAAAGAGTAAGTAGAGAAGGACAATGTGAAATGTTGGCCTGAATTAAAAATGGCATGCGAAACGCAATGAATATGCATAGAAAAAGGATAGCCACATGTCAACTCACACTGTCTCCAGGCTACGATGTTCCACTCCTACGTGTCCGGAGTAGAGAATGCCCCACCGCCATCCTGTATACCAGTAGAGAATGCTCAGTCGCCATCCTGTATACCAGAAGAGAATGCTCCACCGCCATCGCGTATACGTACCCAGTGCTGGAGACGGGGGATGCGCTATAAGAAGTCAGGTAGGCGCTAGAGCTGCGTGGGAAGAGTAAGAAGAGAAGGACAATCTGAAATGTTGGCCTGATTTAAAAATGGAACGCGAAACGCATTGAATATGCATAGGGAAAGGATAGCCACATGTCAACTCACACTGTCTCCAGGCTACGATGTTCCACTACTACGTCTCCGGAGTAGAGAATGCTCCACCGCCATCCTGTATACCAGTAGAGAATGCTCCACTGCCATCCTGTATACCAGAAGAGAATGCTCCTCCGCCATCGTGTATACGTACCCAGTGCTAGAGCCTGGGGATGCGCTATAAGAAGTCTAATAGGCACTACAGCTGCATGGGAAGAGTAAGTAGAGAAGGACAATGTGAAATGTTGGCCTGAATTAAAAATTGAATGCGAAACGCATTGAATATGCATAGGAAAAGGATAGCCACATGTAAACTCACACTGTCTCCAGGCTACGATGTTCCACTCCTACGTCTCTGGAGTAGAGAATGCTCCACCGCCATCCTGTATACCAGTAGAGAATGCTCCACCGCCATCCTGTATACCAGAAGAGAATGCTCCACCGCCATCGTGTATACGTACCCAGTGCTGGAGCCGGGGGATGCGCTACAAGAAGTCTGGCAGGCTGCATGGGAAGAGTAAGTAGAGAAGGACAATGTGAAATGTTGGCCGGAATTAAAAATGGAATGCGAAACGCATTGAATATGCATAGGGAAAGGATAGCCACATGTCAACTCACACTGTCTCCAGGCTACGATGTTCCACTCCTACGTCTCCGGAGTAGAGAATGCTCCACCGCCATCCTGTATACCAGTAGAGAATGCTCCATCGCCATCCTGTATACCAGTAGAGAATGCTCCACCGCCAGCTTGAATACCTCAAGAGAATGCTCCACCGCCATCGTGTATACGTACCCGTGCTGGAGCCGGGGGATACGCTATAAGAAGTCTGGCAGGCTGTATGGGAAGAGTAAGTAGAGAAGGACAATGTGAAATGTTGGCCGGAATTAAAAATGGAATGCCAAACGCATTGAATATGCATAGGGAAAGAATAGCCACATGTCAACTCACATGTCTCCAGGCTACGATGTTCCATTCCTACGTCTCCGGAGTAGAGAATGCTCCACTGCCATCCTGTACACCAGTAGAGAATGCTCCACCGCCTGCCTGAATAACTCAAGAGAATGCTCCACCACCATCGTGCATACGTACCCAGTGCTGGAGCCGGGGGATGCGCTATAAGAAGTCTGGCAGGCTGCATGGGAAGAGTAAGTAGAGAAGGACAATGTGAAATGTTGGCCGGAATTAAAAATGGAATGCGAAACGCATTAAATATGCATAGGGAAAAAATAGCCACATGTCAACTCACACGTCTCCAGGCTACGATGTTCCACTCCCACATCTCCAGAGCCACCGCCATCCTGTATACCAGAAGAGAATGCTCCATCGCCATCCTGTATACCAGTAGTAAATGCTCCACCACCATCGTGTATACGTACCCAGTGCTGGAGCCGGGGGATGCCCTATAAGAAGTCTGGTAGGCACTACAGCTGCGTGGGAAGAGTAAGTAGAGAAGGACAATGTGAAATGTTGGCATGAATTAAAAATGGAATGCGAAACGCATTGAATATGCATAGGTAAAGGATAGCCACATGTCAACTCACACTGTCTCCAGGGTACGATGTTCCACTCCTACGTCTCCGGAGTAGAGAATGCTCCACCGCCATCCTGTATACCAGTAGAGAATGGTCCACCGCCATCCTGTATACCAGAAGAGAATGCTCCACCGCCATCGCGTATACGTACCCAGTGCTGAAGCCGGGGATGCGCTATAAGAAGTCTGGTAGGCACTACAGCTCCATGGGAAGAGTAAGCAGAGAAGGACAATGTGAAATGTTGGCCTGAATTAAAATCGAATGCGAAACGCATTGAATATGCATAGGGAAAGGATAGTCACATGTCAACTCACACTGTCTCCAGGCTACGATGTTCCACTCCTACGTGTACGGAGTAGAGAATGTCCCAACGCCATCCTGTATACCAGCAGAGAATGCTCAGCCGCCATCCTGTATACCAGAAGAGAATTCTCCACCGCCATCGCCTATACGTACCCAGTGCTGGAGACGGGGGATGCGCTATAAGAAGTCAGGTAGGCGCTAGAGCTGCGTGGGAAGAGTAAGAAGAGAAGGACAATCTGAAATGTTGGCCTGGATTAAAAATGGAATGAGAAACGCATTGAATATGCATAGGGAAAGGATAGCCACATGTCAACACACACTGTCTCCAGGGTACGATGTTCCACTCCTACGTCTCCGGAGAAGAGAATGCTCCACCGCCATCCTGTATACCAGAAAAGAATGCTCCACCGCCATCGTGTATACGTACCCAGTGCTGGAGCCGGGGATGCGCTATAAGAAGTCAGGTAGGCACTACAGCTCCATGGGAAGAGTAAGTAGAGAAGGACAATGTGAAATGTTGGCCTGAATTAAAATCGAATGCAAAACGCATTGAATATGCATAGGGAAAGGATAGTCACATGTCAACTCACACTGTCTCCAGGCTACGATGTTCCACTCCTACGTCCTCGGAGTATAGAATGCCCCACCGCCATCCTGTATACCAGTAGAGAATGCTCAGCCGCCATCCTGTATACCAGAAGAGAATGCTCCACCGCCATCGCGTATACGTACCCAGTGCTGGAGACGGGGGATGCCCTATAAGAAGTCAGGTAGGCGCCAGAGCTGCGTGGGAAGAGTAAGAAGAGAAGGACAATCTGAAATGTTGGCCTGAATTAAAAATGAAATGCGAAACGCATTGAATATGCATAGGGAAAGGATAGCCACATGTCAACTCACACTGTCTCCAGGCTACGATGTTCCACTACTACGTCTCCGGAGTAGAGAATGCTCCACCGCCATCCTGTATACCAGTAGAGAATGCTCCACCGCCATCCTGTATACCAGAAGAGAATGCTCCACCGCCATCGTGTATACGTACCCAGTGCTAGAGCCTGGGGATGCGCTATAAGAAGTCTAGTAGGCACTACAGCTGCATGAAAAGAGTAAGTAGAGAAGGACAATGTGAAATGTTGGCCTGAATTAAAAATTGAATGCGAAACGCATTGAATATGCATAGGGAAAGGATAGCCACATGTAAACTCACACTGTCTCCAGGCTACGATGTTCCACTCCTACGTCTCTGGAGTAGAGAATGCTCCATCGCCATCCTGTATACCAGAAGAGAATGCTCCACCGCCATCGCGTATACGTACCCAGTGCTGGAGACGGGGGATGCCCTATAAGAAGTCAGGTAGGCGCCAGAGCTGCGTGGGAAGAGTAAGAAAAGAAGGACAATCTGAAATGTTGGCCTGAATTAAAAATGGAATGCGAAACGCATTGAATATGCATAGGGAAAGGATAGCCACATGTCAACTCACACTGTCTCCAGGCTACGATGTTCCACTACTACGTCTCCGGAGTAGAGAATGCTCCACCGCCATCCTGTATACCAGTAGAGAATGCTCCACCGCCATCCTGTATACCAGAAGAGAATGCTCCTCCGCCATCGTGTATACGTACCCAGTGCTAGAGCCTGGGGATGCGCTATAAGAAGTCTAGTAGGCACTACAGCTGCATGAAAAGAGTAAGTAGAGAAGGACAATGTGAAATGTTGGCCTGAATAAAAAATTGAATGCGAAACGCATTGAATATGCATAGGGAAAGGATAGCCACATGTAAACTCACACTGTCTCCAGGCTACGATGTTCCACTCCTACGTCTCTGGAGTAGAGAATGCTCCATCGCCATCCTGTATACCAGAAGAGAATGCTCCACCGCCATCGTGTATACGTACCCAGTGCTGGAGCCGGAGTATGCGCTATAAGAAGTCTGGCAGGCTGCATGGGAAGAGTAAGTAGAGAAGGACAATGTGAAATGTTGGCCGGAATTAAAAATGGAATGCCAAACGCATTGAATATGCATAGGGAAAGAATAGCCACATGTCAACTCACACTGTCTCCAGGCTACGATGTTCCACTCCTACGTCTCCAGAGTAGAGAATGCTCCACCGCCATCCTGTATACCAGTAGAGAATGCTCCACTGCCATCCTGTATACTAGAAGAGATTGCTCCACCGCCATCGTGTATACGTACCCAGTGCTGGAGCCGGGGAAGCGCTATAAGAAGTCTGGTAAGCACTACAGCTCAATGGGAAGAGTAAGTAAAGAAGGACAATGTGAAATGTTGGCCTGAATTAAAATCGAATGCGAAACGCATTGAATATGCATAGGGAAAGGATAGTCAAATGTCAACTCACACTGTCTCCAGGCTACAATGTTCCACTCCTACGTCCTCGGAGTAGAGAATGCCCCACCGCCATCCTGTATACCAGTAAAGAATGCTCCACCGCCATCCTGTATACCAGAAGAGAATGTTCCACCGCCAACGTGAATACGTACCCAGTGCTGGAGCCGGGGGATGCGCTATAAAAAGTCTGATAGGCACTAAGCTGCATGGGAAGAGTAAGTAGAGAAGGACAATGTGAAATGTTGGCCGGAATTAAAAATGGAATGCGAAACGCAATGAATATGCATAGGAAAAGGATAGCCACATGTCAACTCACACTGTCTCCAGGCTACGATGTTCCACTCCTACGTCTCCGGAGTAGAGAATGCCCCACCTCCATCCTGTATACCAGTAGAGAATGCTCCACTCACTGTACGTAAGGCATGGGTCGAAATAGGCCCGCCCGCACCAACGCGCGCCACCAATATTGCAGCACGCGGCGTACTCAGCGCATGACTGTCATGTGACCGTTGAACAAACGAGTGTTGTGTGTTGTCTCGCGGGCCAGACTCTCACACGGGCAGGACAGAGCTCTGACAGTAGGCAGACGTTCGAGGCAACTCCGAACAGATGGTAAGTCATAGTATGCTATCTTGGGAGCGAATTTAATGGCGTAGCAGGACTGTTAAACACTTACCATGTGACGTGTTGAGTGTAGCTAGCTACTAGTCTCGGTACCGAGACTATGTAGCTAGCTAGCTACTAGTCTCGGTACCGAGACTATGTAGCTACGTACTACGTTCAGCAAGCTTTGTGTGTAACCTCACTCACTGCATGCAAGTCTTGGCCTGAGATGAATGTAGGAGTGCTGTGTTGGTGTCACACTACAATTATCTCTCCTCTTTGCAGCTGTATGCCCAAAGAATTATCAAGACTCCTGTCACACAGCCTTATAACTGTATTATAATCATGCTATTACGATTGTACATTATGTGCATTGCTTGTTGCGATCAATGTAGTGTCTTATATCGAGTACCATGCAGCTGCCTGATCTTAAGTGGTGTAGACTCCGCCCACAATAACTATTTTGAGGGTGTGCCCAGCAGTTTTCACGTGACTGTCATTTGATAATGGCCGCATAGAGACAGTGGTAGAGCGTTACCGATTATACGCAAAACTTCCCGAGTAGCTAGTGAGTTTCTGTGTACCATGAAGGTCTTAGCTTGTGTAGCTCTATTAGTCTACCGCGTAGATTTCTCGTTCATGGATGCTGAAGTTCGTTATTGACGGTTGAAGTTCTACCTGGGGTGGCCAACTCACGCCTGGCTGGCTTGGTTAGGTATGTTCCTGAGCGAGCTAGGCTAATCTACGCGTCCAAAAGATAGAACCAAGTGAGTCTTTCAATATGCAACCTTAAAAGTTAGAGTTCGTGATGTGTACGTTTTGCGTATCTTGGGCCAAAAACTTGGCTGGGTGTGGCTCAACTTGTGGCGTCCTCCTTGCTCACGTGAGCGCTATCCCAGAGAAATTATATAATTTTCATGAAGACTAGACATACTTCTACCCATAAAATATGTTTGGTTTTGATACAGTCTAACTTATTAAAGAAATTGCTAAAAGAATATAGCATATCACTTTTCACCAGAAATTGGCCTGACCCAGGCCTTACATACAGTGAGCACTGTCATCCTGTATACCAGAAGAGAATGTTCCCCGCCATCGTGTATACGTACCCAGTGCTGGAGCCGGGGGATGCGCTATAAGAAGTCTGGTAGGCACTACAGCTGCATGGGAAGAGTAAGTAGAGTAGGACAATGTGAAATGTTGGCCTGAACTAAAAATCGAATACGAAACGCATTGAATATGCATAGGGAAAGGATAGCCACATGTCAACTCACACTGTCTCCAGGCTACGATGTTCCACTCCTACGTCTCCGAAGTAGAGAATGCTCAACCGCCATCCTGTATACCAGTAGAGAATGCTCCACCGCCATCCTGTATACCAGAAGAGAAAGCTATACCGCCATCCTACATACCAGTAGAGAATGCTCCACCGCCATCCTGTATACCAGAAGAGAATGCTTCACCGCCATCGCGTATATGTACCCAGTGCTGGAGCCGGGGGATGCGCTATAAGAAGACTGGTAGGCACTAAAGCTGCATGGGAAGAGTAAGAAGAGAAGGACAATGTGAAATGTGACCTGAATTAAAAATGGAATGCGAAACGCATTGAATATGCATAGGGAAAGGATAGCCACATGTCAACTCACACTGTCTCCAGGCTACGATGTTCCACTCTTACGTCTCCGGAGTAGAGAATGCTCCACCGCCATCCTGTATACCAGTAAAGAATGCTCCACCCCCATCCTGTATACCAGTAGAGAATGCTCCACCGCCATCTGTATACAAGAAGAGAATGCTCCACCGACATTGTGTATTCGTACCCAGTGCTGGAGCCGGGGGATGCGCTATAAGAAGTCTGGAAGGCACTACAGCTGCATGGGAAGAGTAAGTAGAAAAGGACAATGTGAAATGTTGGCCTGAATTAAAAATCGAATGCGAAACGCATTGAATGTGCATAGGGAAAGGATAGCCTCATGTCAACTCACACTGTCTACAGGCTGCGATGTTCCACTCCTACGTCTCCGGAGTAGAGAATGCTCCATCGCTATCCTGTACACCAGTAGAGAATTCTCCACCGCCATCTTGCATACCAGAAGAGAATGCTCCACCGCCATCGTGTATACGTACCCAGTGCTGGAGCCGGGGGATGCGCTATAAGAAGTCTGGCAGGCTGCATGGGAAGAGTAAGTAGAGAAGGACAATGTGAAATGTTGGCCGGAATTAAAAATGGAATGCGAAACGCATTAAATATGCATAGGGAAAGAATAGCCACATGTCAACTCACATGTCTCCAGGCTACGATGTTCCACTCCCACGTCTCCAGAGCCACCGCCATCCTGTATACCAGTAGAGAATGCTCCATCGCCATCCTGTATACCAGTAGTAAATGCTCCACCACCATCGTGTATACGTACCCAGTGCTGGAGCCGGGGGATGCCCTATAAGAAGTCTGGTAGCCACTACAGCTGCGTGGGAAGAGTAAGTAGAGAAGGACAATGTGAAATGTTGGCATGAATTAAAAATGGAATGCGAAACGCATTGAATATGCATAGGGAAAGGATAGCCACATGTCATCTCACACTGTCTCCAGGGTACGATGTTCCACTCCTACGTCTCCGGAGTGGAGAATGCTCCACCGCCATCCTGTATACCAGTAGAGAATGGTTCACCGCCATCCTGTATACCAGAAGAGAATGCTCCACCGCCATCGCGTATACGTACCCAGTGCTGGAGCCGGGGATGCGCTATAAGAAGTCTGGTAGGCACTACAGCTCCATGGGAAGAGTAAGCAGAGAAGGACAATGTGAAATGTTGGCCTGAATTAAAATCGAATGCGAAACGCATTGAATATGCATAGGGAAAGGATAGTCACATGTCAACTCACACTGTCTCCAGGCTACGATGTTCCACTCATACGTCTCCGGAGTAGAGAATGCCCCACCGCCATCCTGTATACCAGTAGAGAATGCTCAGCCGCCATCCTGTATACCAGAAGAGAATGCTACACCGCCATCGCGTATACGTACCCAGTGCTGGAGACGGGGGATGCGCTATAAGAAGTCAGGTAGGCGCTAGAGCTGCGTGGGAAGAGTAAGAAAAGAAGGACAATCTGAAATGTTGGCCTGAATTAAGAATTGAATGCGAAACGCATTGAATATGCATAGGGAAAGGATAGCCACATGTCAACTCACACTGTCTCCAGGCTACGATGTTCCACTCCTACGTCTCTGGAGTAGAGAATGCTCCACCGCCATCCTGTATACCAGTAGAGAATGCTCCACCGCCATCCTGTATACCAGAAGAGAATGCTCCACCGCCATCGTGTATACGTACCCAGTGCTGGAGCCGGGGGATGCGCTATAAGAAGTCTGGCAGGCTGCATGGGAAGAGTAAGTAGAGAAGGACAATGTGAAATGTTGGCATGAATTAAAAATGGAATGCAAAACGCATTGAATATGCATAGGGAAAGGATAGCCACATGTAAACTCACACTGTCTCCAGGGTACGCCGTTCCACTCCTACGTCTCCGGAGTAGAGAATGCTCCACCGCCATCCTGTATACCAGTAGAGAATGCTCCACTGCCATCCTGTATACTAGAAGAGATTGCTCCACCGCCATCGTGTATACGTACCCAGTGCTGGAGCCGGGGAAGCGCTATAAGTAGTCTGGTAAGCACTACAGCTCAATGGGAAGAGTAAGTAAAGAAGGACAATGTGAAATGTTGGCCTGAATTAAAATCGAATGCGAAACGCATTGAATATGCATAGGGAAAGGATAGTCAAATGTCAACTCACACTGTCTCCAGGCTACAATGTTCCACTCCTACGTCCTCGGAGTAGAGAATGCCCTACCGCCATCCTGTATACCAGTAAAGAATGCTCCACCGCCATCCTGTATACCAGAAGAGAATGTTCCACCGCCAACGTGAATACGTACCCAGTGCTGGAGCCGGGGGATGCGCTATAAAAAGTCTGATAGGCACTAAGCTGCATGGGAAGAGTAAGTAGAGAAGGACAATGTGAAATGTTGGCCGGAATTAAAAATGGAATGCGAAACGCAATGAATATGCATAGGAAAAGGATAGCCACATGTCAACTCACACTGTCTCCAGGCTACGATGTTCCACTCCTACGTCTCCGGAGTAGAGAATGCCCCACCTCCATCCTGTATACCAGTAGAGAATGCTGAATGTTCCCCGCCATCGTGTATACGTACCCAGTGCTGGAGCCGGGGGATGCGCTATAAGAAGTCTGGTAGGCACTACAGCTGCATGGGAAGAGTAAGTAGAGTAGGACAATGTGAAATGTTGGCCTGAACTAAAAATCGAATACGAAACGCATTGAATATGCATAGGGAAAGGAGAGCCACATGTCAACTCACACTGTCTCCAGGCTACGATGTTCCACTCCTACGTCTCCGAAGTAGAGAATGCTGAACCGCCATCCTGTATACCAGTAGAGAATGCTCCACCGCCATCCTGTATACCAAAAGAGAAAGCTATACCGCCATCCTACATACCAGTAGAGAATGCTCCACCGCCATCCTGTATACCAGAAGAGAATGCTTCACCGCCATCGCGTATATGTACCCAGTGCTGGAGCCGGGGGATGCGCTATAAGAAGACTGGTAGGCACTAAAGCTGCATGGGAAGAGTAAGAAGAGAAGGACAATGTGAAATGTGACCTGAATTAAAAATGGAATGCGAAACGCATTGAATATGCATAGGGAAAGGATAGCCACATGTCAACTCACACTGTCTCCAGGCTACAATGTTCCACTCTTACGTCTCCGGAGTAGAGAATGCTCCACCGCCATCCTGTATACCAGTAAAGAATGCTCCACCCCCATCCTGTATACCAGTAGAGAATGCTCCACCGCCATCTGTATACAAGAAGAGAAAGCTATACCGCCATCCTACATACCAGTAGAGAATGCTCCACCGCCATCCTGTATACCAGAAGAGAATGCTTCACCGCCATCGCGTATATGTACCCAGTGCTGGAGCCGGGGGATGCGCTATAAGAAGACTGGTAGGCACTAAAGCTGCATGGGAAGAGTAAGAAGAGAAGGACAATGTGAAATGTGACCTGAATTAAAAATGGAATGCGAAACGCATTGAATATGCATAGGGAAAGGATAGCCACATGTCAACTCACACTGTCTCCAGGCTACGATGTTCCACTCTTACGTCTCCGGAGTAGAGAATGCTCCACCGCCATCCTGTATACCAGTAAAGAATGCTCCACCCCCATCCTGTATACCAGTAGAGAATGCTCCACCGCCATCTGTATACAAGAAGAGAAAGCTATACCGCCATCCTACATACCAGTAGAGAATGCTCCACCGCCATCCTGTATACCAGAAGAGAATGCTTCACCGCCATCGCGTATATGTACCCAGTGCTGGAGCCGGGGGATGCGCTATAAGAAGACTGGTAGGCACTAAAGCTGCATGGGAAGAGTAAGAAGAGAAGGACAATGTGAAATGTGACCTGAATTAAAAATGGAATGCGAAACGCATTGAATATGCATAGGGAAAGGATAGCCACATGTCAACTCACACTGTCTCCAGGCTACGATGTTCCACTCTTACGTCTCCGGAGTAGAGAATGCTCCACCGCCATCCTGTATACCAGTAAAGAATGCTCCACCCCCATCCTGTATACCAGTAGAGAATGCTCCACCGCCATCTGTATACAAGAAGAGAATGCTCCACCGACATCGTGTATTCGTACCCAGTGCTGGAGCCGGGGGATGCGCTATAAGAAGTCTGGAAGGCACTACAGCTGCATGGGAAGAGTAAGTAGAGAAGGACAATGTGAAATGTTGGCCTGAATTAAAAATCGAATGCGAAACGCATTGAATGTGCATAGGGAAAGGATAGCCTCATGTCAACTCACACTGTCTACAGGCTGCGATGTTCCACTCCTACGTCTCCGGAGTAGAGAATGCTCCATCGCTATCCTGTACACCAGTAGAGAATTCTCCACCGCCATCTTGCATACCAGAAGAGAATGCTCCACCGCCATCGTGTATACGTACCCAGTGCTGGAGCCGGGGGATGCGCTATAAGAAGTCTGGTAGGCACCACAGCTGCATGGGAAGAGTAAGTAGAGAAGGACAATGTGAAATGTTGGCCTGAACTAAAAATCAAATACGAAACGCATTGAATTTGCATAGGGAAAGGATAGCCACATGTCAACTCACACTGTCTCCAGGCTACGATGTTCCACTCCTACGTCTCCGAAGTAGAGAATGCTCAACCGCCATCCTGTATACCAGTAGAGAATGCTCCATCGCCATCCTGTATACCAGAAGAGAATGCTCCACGCCATCATGTATACGTACCCAGTGCTGCAGCCTGGGGATGCGCTATAAGAAGTCTGGTAGGCACTACAGCTGCATGGGAAGAGTAAGTAGAGAAGGACAATGTGAAATGTTGGCCTGAATTAAAATCGAATGCGAAACGCATTGAATATGCATAGGGAAAGGATAGCCACATGTCAACTCACACTGTCTCCAGGCTACGATGTTCCACTCCTACATCTCCGGAGTAGAGAATGCTCCACCGCCTTCCTGTATACCAGTAGAGAATGCTCCACCGCAATCCTGTATACAAGAACAGAGAATGCTCCACCGCCATCGTGTATATGTACCCAGTGCTGGAGCCGGTGGATGCACTATAAGAAGTCTGGTAGGTACTACAGTTCCATGGGAAGAGTAAGTAGAGAAGGACAATTGACCTGAATTAAAAATCGAATGCGAAACGCATTGCATATGCGTAGGGAAAGGATAGCCACATGTCAACTCACATTGTCTCCAGGTTACGATGTTCCACTACTACGTCTCCAGAGTAGACTGTGCTCCACCGGCATCCTGTATACCAGTAGAGAATGCTCCACCGCCAGCCCGTATACCAGAAGAGAATGCTCCACCACCCTCGTGTATACGTACCCAGTGCTGGAGCCGGGGGAAGCGCTATAAGAAGTCCGGTAGGCACTCCAGGTGCATGGGAAGAGTAAGTAGGATAGGACAATGTGAAATGTTGGCCTGAATTAATAATGGAATGCGAAAAGCATTGAATATGCATAGGGAAAGGATAGCAACATGTCAACTCACACTGTCTCCAGGCTACGATGTTCCACTCCTACGTCTCCGGAGTAGAGAATGCTCCACCGCCATCCTGTATATCAGTAGAGAATGCTATACCGCCATCCTACATACCAGTAGAGAATGCTCCACCGCCTCCCTGTATACCAGAAGAGAATGCTTCACCGCCATCGCGTATATGTACCCAGTGCTGGAGCCGGGGGATGGGCTATAAGAAGACTGGTAGGCACTAAAGCTGCATGGGAAGAGTAAGAAGAGAAGGACAATGTGAAATGTGGCCTGAATTAAAAATGGAATGAGAAACGCATTGAATATGCATAGGGAAAGGATAGCCACATGTCAACTCACACTGTCTCCAGGCTACGATGTTCCACTCTTACGTCTCCGGAGTAGAGAATGCTCCACCGCCATCCTGTATACCAGTAAAGAATGCTCCACCCCCATCCTGTATACCAGTAGAGAATGCTCCACCGCCATCTGTATACAAGAAGAGAATGCTCCACCGACATCGTGTATTCGTACCCAGTGCTGGAGCCGGGGGATGCGCTATAAGAAGTCTGGTAGGCACTACAGCTGCATGGGAAGAGTAAGTAGAGAAGGACATTGTGAAATGTTGGCATGAATTAAAAATCGAATGCGAAACGCATTGAATGTGCATAGGGAAAGGATAGTCTCATGTCAACTCACACTGTCTACAGGCTGCGATGTTCCACTCCTACGTCTCCGGAGTAGAGAATGCTCCATCGCTATCCTGTACACCAGTAGAGAATGCTCCACCGCCATCTTGCATACCAGAAGAGAATGCTCCACCGCCATCGTGTATACGTACCCAGTGCTTGAGCCGGGGGATGTGCTATAAGAAGTCTGGTAGGCACTACAGCTCCATGGGAAGAGTAAGCAGAAAAGGACAATGTGAAATGTTGGCCTGAATTAAAAATCGAATGCGAAACACATTGAATATGCATAGGGAAAGGATAGCCACATGTCAACTCACACTGTCTCCAGGCTACGATGTTCCACTCCTACGTCTCCGGAGTAGAGAATGCTCCACCGCCATCCTGTATACCAGTAGAGAATGCTATACCGCCATCCTACATACCAGTAGAGAATGCTCCACCGCCTTCCTGTATACCAGAAGAGAATGCTTCACCGCCATCGCGTATATGTACCCAGTGCTGGAGCCGGGGGATGCGCTATAAGAAGACTGGTAGGCACTAAAGCTGCATGGGAAGAGTAAGAAGAGAAGGACAATGTGAAATGTGGCCTGAATTAAAAATGGAATGAGAAACGCATTGAATATGCATAGGGAAAGGATAGCCACATGTCAACTCACACTGTGTCCAGGCTACGATGTTCCACTCTTACGTCTCCGGAGTAGAGAATGCTCCACCGCCATCCTGTATACCAGTAAAGAATGCTCCACCCCCATCCTGTATACCAGTAGAGAATGCTCCACCGCCATCTGTATACAAGAAGAGAATGCTCCACCGACATCGTGTATTCGTACCCAGTGCTGGAACCGGGGGATGCGCTATAAGAAGTCTGGTAGGCACTACAGCTGCATGGGAAGAGTAAGTAGAGAAGGACAATGTGAAATGTTGGCCTGAATTAAAAATCGAATGCGAAACGCATTGAATGTGCATAGGGAAAGGATAGCCTCATGTCTACTCACACTGTCTACAGGCTGCGATGTTCCACTCCTACGTCTCCGGAGTAGAGAATGCTCCATCGCTATCCTGTACACCAGTAGAGAATGCTCCACCGCCATCTTGCATACCAGAAGAGAATGCTCCACCGCCATCGTGTATACGTACCCAGTGCTGGAGCCGGGGGATGTGCTATAAGAAGTCTGGTAGGCACTACAGCTCCATGGGAAGAGTAAGCAGAAAAGGACAATGTGAAATGTTGGCCTGAATTAAAAATCGAATGCGAAACGCATTGAATGTGCATAGGGAAAGGATAGCCTCATGTCTACTCACATTGTCTACAGGCTGCGATGTTCCACTCCTACGTCTCCGGAGTAGAGATTGCTCCACCGCCTTCCTGTATACCAGTAGAGAATGCTCCACCGCCATCCTGCATACCAGAAGAGAATGCTCCACCGCCATCGTGTATACGTACCCAGCGCTGGAGCCGGGGGATGCGCTATAAGAAGTCTGGTAGGGACTACAGCTGCATGGGAAGAGTAAGTAGAGAAGGACAATGTGAAATGTTGGCCTGAATTAAATATGGAATGCGAAACGCATTGAATATGCATAGGGAGAGGATAGCCACATGTCAACTCACACTGTCTCCAGGCTACGATGTTCCACTCCTATGTCTCCGGAGTAGAGAATGCTCCACCGCCATCCTGTATACCAGTAGAGAATGCTCCACCGCCATCCTGCATACCAGAAGAGAATGCTCCACCGCCATCGTGTATACGTACCCAGTGCTGGAGCCGGGGGATGCGCTATAAGAAGTCTGGTAGGCACTACAGCTGCATGGGAAGAGTAAGTAGAGTAGGACAATGTGAAATGTTGGCCTGAATTAAAAATCAAATGCGAAACGCATTGAATATGCATAGGGAAAGGAAAGCCACATGTCAACTCACACGTCTCCAGGCTACGATCTTCCACTCCTGCGTCTCCGGACGGTGTCACATGTCAACTACTAGTGTGCAGAATTACTACCGTTACAAAGCTAGGGGTGCGTGTGTGTGCTTGTGTATAAGAGAGAGAGGAAGAGGTCAAAATGAATCTGTAACTGAACAGTCACAGGTACTGGTGTGGATAAATATCTTCGTTGGAAAGCTAGAGGCGTGTGTGTGTGTTACCTTACATCTGAGAATGATCCCTGGAAACAGGTAGAGCCAGTTAGGTAGGGACAGGTTGAGCCATCCTGGTTTAGAGTCATTGGGAGACTATGGTAGTGAGCCAGGTAGAGAGCTAGGTATTGAACCAGGAAGTGAGCAATGTAAAGATGGAAGAGAGCCAGGTAGAGTCCACCTCAAGTATACTGGGAAGTCCAATCAAACAGCCATGGTGATACCTAGTGGATCAAACCCTTTATATATGTGTGTGTGCGTGATTTGTGTGTGTGATCATGATGCAGTGAAGTATGATTGTATATACCGAATGACCTCAGGTAGAGTGGGCAGGTAGGGTCAGCAGTACGGCATTTGGGAAGGCTAGTATGTCCACTCTCCTGGCACAAAACCACCATCGCACCGTGCGGAGCTGGTCGGGAGTATAGCCATGGTTGACACGCCTCGCGCGAGCAGATAACAAGAAATACTTTACCACTGAACGGGCTGAGTAGTAGAGGGGGAAACAGCGAATGGTGTGAGGAGACCGATAAAGTGGCACAGCTACATGTAGACAGGAGCGTTGGTGTAGACTGTGCGGAATAACACGACGACGGTCCTCGAAGACGGATCGGCGCACAATGGCTTGCTACTGGCACGGCAGCAGTTGAAGAGCGCCTTGTATCGGAGTTCTCTTAGAGCCGTCTCCTTCCGCGCTCAACTGTTCATTCCCTAGTCAGCAGAAATGAGAAAACCGGTGATGCTGAAGCAGCCCATGAAAAGAATTTCAAGAATCCCGCCCAAAAAATTACAGCCACAATCATTGACCAATCAAAATGCGGATGGTACCTAATCACGCGGGCTTTTTACAGATTTCCTGTGCAAGCGCGCGTGATTATCAGAGCGTATTGCAGAACTCAATGTCAATGTGTGAAAAGCACCGTAGTGAGAGCCCATTACCACCACCATCGGCTAGTAATTATGGACTTCCTTTTGTAATATTATTATGGTTGTACAATTACTTCCATGTCGGTAGCTATAACAGTTACTCTAAAGGTAGAGTAGCTACTGTTGTGATGAAGTACAGTGATGGACCTTCAATTAGCATACCGAAATTGGAGAATACATCCTTGGTAACAGTATAGCTACTTTCAATATGTACAATGAGATCAAAAGCATTTGGGCACAAAGTGCATCTTACAAGATCAACAAGAGAACTGAGACAGTACAGAGTCACCAAACAGAACTTAAACAATAGCAAATCTGTAGCTCAGGATAGCTCAACCGGGTGCGTGCACGCAATCGAGAAGGGTGCAGGATGGGAAACACTGCATGCTTTGGTGTCGGGGTGGGTGTGTGAACAGCTTGCAGTCATGAAGGGGGCAGGATTTGAAAACTATGGCATTGTGCAGAACATTAGTGTGTGCTCCTGCCATCAAATGTTGCTATAATATACTCTATTGCAATGAAAAGAGTCCTAGATATGAATATTTAGTAGCTAGTATCAGGTTACTGCACTCAAGTAGGTCGCTTAACACCTGCTTGAGCGCATTAACCGCCTTAGACAATGGGTATTGACTTAACACAGTAATAGCCTCGTTCCCAGGCCTACCCCGTTCTCTGTTCTTCGGCTTGCGTTGACAATAATACACAGATGTGGCCAAAAGCCGAAGAACAGAAAACAGGGTAGGCCTGGGAACGAGGCCAACATGTCCAGTGGTCTCCCTATATAGTGGATGAATCACCAGGAAAAGAGAAGCCCGTAAGACGGTACAATTACAGCTGGAGCATGATGTTTTGACTACAGTCCTGGTGCACTGCCACAAATTACATTATAGTTGTACATCACTCAGAGATTATTACTACTCAGAGGTAGTGCCTTCCTACAATACCTGGTTAGTGGGCCTCACCAGAATGTCATGAATCTGAAGGTGAATAGGAGTGAAGAGACAGTGCATATAAATACTTATCACTGCTATGGCTGCATCAGGCAAGGTTCTGTCCAGGTCACACTTCAAGTGGTATTTTGTTAAAAGAAATTGGTGCTGAAAGCTGAGCTGAGTGGTGGTCACTGCCAACCAGGGTGGGCGGGCAGACACACATACCGTATTTCCACGATCAAACGCCGCATTCGATTAGTGGCCGCCCTCGAACAATGGCCGCACCTCCAGAAGGGCTGAACGAAATAAAAGCCGCCCTTGTTTAGTAGCCGCGGCTAGTATTCGGGCAGTCGGCAATCGATCGAAGTGCTTTGTCTAGCCCTCGAGGACCGTGACTGTTTCGCTGTGAGCATGAAGAGAGGAGAACTGATTGTTGGTCATATTCCCCGAGAGCTGTCTAAGCATTTGGCGTTTTCTGTGGTTGAGGTATGGGGGGCGAGCGACGTGTGACTGGTGAAATCTTTCGTCACAGTAATGGCTTTGGCGTTTCCTACCGTTTTGTCGGAATGATTATGACAGTACCACACAGCCCAGGGCTGTAACAAAACTTCTTCTTTGTGCATACACAGTGCTCTAATCCGTTTCCTCGCTTCCTCGTTTATGCTAAGTTTACAACGCCGCCTTCGATTAGTGGCCACCTTTGAATAGTAGCCGCATTAGATCGCGTGATGAAATAAATAGTAGCCACGGCGTTTGATTGCGGAAATACAGTACTTACACGATACACAAGCATGCAGCCAGCTCTTTTCAATTGCACTATTGCGCTGTTCATTAGACACACGTCAACTTTCTGTCACAGCCACAGCTAATACGGCAACATGTGTTATCCCTGGGAGGTAAGTAGCCTGCACATGCAGTGCCTTTCACAAACAGGTCTCTGGAACTGCCAGTGGCAACTTCACACACTGCCAGAATTGCACTCTGAACAGTTGAGTATTTCAGTTTACTCACAATAGACCTTTTCCTGAGTCAACTACACATTACAGTCAGGGCAATACTGCATGCACTATCACCACAATGCTGATAGGATGATCTTTAACATGGCTCATAATTTTGAAACCATACCCCCAATTAAAAAAACTGTCTGTGGCCATAGAAGCAGAGTCAGCAATATCGAAGGCTTACTACAGGTACTGTAGTCACACATTATAAGGCACAGCTGATTGTTACGTGCAGGCTCAACTATCGTCCCAGCTACTCGTCTTCCAAGAAACTCTGCTCCTGTAGAGTGGACAACGCAAATTGAAGCGCATATTCGATTTGATGTTAAACGCATCTCATTGATAGGCAAATATTTGCTTCCTGTGGAGATATGGAGATATAGGCGCATGTGGTATGTGGTCAGTTATGAATGCTTTTAACCAGTCAGGTCACGTCTGACATCCTTATAATATGGGGGTGGGGGTAGGTAAGAAGCGCACTGGTCGTATGCCACTAATGTACTCCCGCCCCCGGAATCCCACTTCATACAAGTCGTATAATTCGCTGGCTTACCCCATCACAGTCCTGTTCCATAACCTCCACACTGATAGCTCTTCCATGGAACTCAGAAGCCCTGGTGATATCGACTGCATGAGAAGACAAAGTGTTGATTAACTTGGCCACAAATACGTAGCGTAAATGTTGAGGGTGCATGCAAAGCCCCACTCACCCAAATGGCTACTTCATTGGATTGACATGCTTTCAAGTGCATGCAGCTACACTACGGTAGGTGGACTGCCTGAAAGCAAGGATGGCTAGTCACTTCACCCTGTGTCTACATAATACGAGAAAGTTCACTGCAAGAATTTCTCAACCCTCCCGCCCCACATTCCTGCAGTCTGAGAGGTTACGGGATACTCGGGTGTGTGCTGTGTATTGCAAGTGAATGCTGATCGAATTTGTAGCCAAAATTATTTTGGACCTGTTTAGATATTCATCAAGGAGGGCATGAAGGAAGCTTTTCATGGCAAATTTATCTGCTGTCTCGCTCGAGAAAAGCAGTTATAATACTGTGAACTGAATTGCTCGTTTTTGGACAGCTATACATCATATCCATAGAAGCTTCCGTCATGCCCTGCAGCTTGTGACAGCGCACCTCCACCGCCTGAATCAATTTGCTCACGTTCTTCGTACTTGAGAAATTCAGCATGCACTTGCAGTACATTTTGCATGGCGCGAGCATGAGTATCTCGTAACCTTAAGGCTACTATCAACAGTGGTTATCACATCGCTAATATTTCGTAACCTTAACTCTTTTAGGCCCAAATTTCTTTCTCTAGGCATTCCTCTCTAGCACCAGTTAACAGACTAGCCACATGACAAAACCTCAGCTCACACTCTTAGCAGAGTCTGAAAACAAGTTGGGACTTAAACTGTGATGCTATTCAGAATAGCACCTCACAATGGTTTTCTTGGGACCCCACACAAGAATAAAGGCTAACAAAATTCTTGCATGTAACCCCAAGGAATTTGAACAATCTGATAGAATCACGTGTACTGGCTTCCCCACTACAAACTACCTAACAGTAAGTCAACGAACAAGGAAGGGAAGTGGCTACTCAAAAGGAGGGTGGGTCTATTTTCCTGTGCGCTGGGAAGCTACTATGCAGCTGGAGTTCATTGCAATTGGGGTGCTCATTGTATGATCCAGAATAGCACCATGGACTGCGGAGCCCAGACACGGCCATGCTGTTCGCACCCTTCGGGTGCACCCACCCACCTCCCCCTGTCGCAGAACTAGGACATTGCCGGATGGAACATCATGAAGCTGAAAGTCTCATGACGCCGTATGGCATCATTAGGGCTAACGTGCTTGAGATAGTAGCAGTTTCCAAGTTACCCACAAAAAAGTGGGGAGCCACGCATGCGCAAACAGTGGATACCAGACGCTCTTCTCCCCAATAACCGAGCGCCTGGGAATGAGGCTAGGTTTGCTTCAGCCAAAACTTAGCCATGCATTAGTGAATGGAACGGCAAATTGTCAACCGCTTCTGCTTCACAAAAAGTGTGGATTTTATATATTTTAATTTATTTTATGAGAAACCACCATGTAGAGAGGCTAACGAGGTAACCGAATAGCATGAATGCTAATATTAACCAGTACCCCGGCTTTACATCCCCTCCAAAGGATGCGGTGTGAACTGTATCAGGTGAAAACACCTTCAAGCACACACCTACTCAATTTTAAGGGTAGAGCTGAGTCAACTCCTAGGAGAGAAAGAAAATCTCTCCTATGGCAATGGTGGGATTTGAACCTGCAACCTTTAGATTAGCAGTCCGATGCTTTAACCGCTAGGCCACCAGCCACCCCTGAATCTCACTCTCTATTGTACTGTAAGTATTGGGACATTCTGTGTACACTTATGTGAGGTTGTAGGGGTTGTAATGCCTCGTCCTCAACAGAGGAGAGGTAGAGGAACCCCAAGTGTGGTTCCCTCTGCTCAATCTCTAGTGGGTCTACTAGCATTTCCAGAGGAGAGGAGTACCTTGTAAGGACACACTCGGGGTAGTAACACGGTGCTGGACTTGTTCCTGGGAACACTCCGACGTTGTGAGGTGTGCCCAAGGTTCTGGCAGGGGTGCCTCAGGGCCGTGGATATCAGGATGCAGCCTACGCTGGTAGGCTGGTAGTGCTGGCTGGGAGGCCTGGGTAACTTCAGTGTTCTCGCTGCTCAGGCCTCTCGACTTCGACCCAGATCTCTCGCGCAGGAAGATACGCCCCGCCCCCAACTTCCGGAGCGAGAGAAAGGGTGTGTCTGCAAATTGCCCAGTGGGTGTGTAGTCCTGCTTGGACCCGTACCCGTACCCATACCCGTACCTGGTCCCCGTATATACCCCAGACTCACGGGAAATTAATTTTTTAATCAAAACTGGCAAACCTGACTGAATGGATATCGATGGCACTGCCTGGGCCCAGAGATGCCGCCGTAATGGAAGCAGTCCTTAAGGAAATGGGAGTCGAACACTATGACCGTAGTGTGGTGTATCAGATGCTGGAATTCAGCTATAGTGAGTGTACATGTATACACGAACGTCATGTTGTATGTGAGGTATAGACAAGACTACACACTGCAAATAGTGTATAATTTGTCCATGATCGAGGGGTGGCATTGTCTTGGAATCAGACCCTTGCACGTAGATGATGAACCCTTCGCAAGGGAGTAAGGGGTGAGTGTAAAACAGAGTCGGTAGACTCTATAAATTATGTGTAGGGATATATATGGATACAACTAGTCTCACATGGCCCAGACCCTTCCTGCGACGATTGGTGGGGCGGGGCGAAAGGGGAGGGGAGGGAGGAAGAAGGGTCTGGTGACTTTGAACAAGATGCAGTTGCACAATGGAATATAATTATTGAAATAATCTTCCGTAAACGTAATATTGCATGTGACTTACCTCAAGTATAGTAGTTGATCGAGCACAGAGCTACAGCCATGGCTATCAAGGAAGAGCGCTGCACTGTCTGCCTCAAAGACTTGCCGAAGAGTAGTACGCGAAGGAGACTTAACAGTGAGACATTCCAGAACCCGTGTGGAGACTCACAGAGACGTCCCTATTGCATGCAAATTATCTTCGCTTTGTTTGGGCATCAACTGCCTGTAGCCTAGCTGTGAAGCCGCTAAGGAGCCAGTCCTGATTCTTCTCACCATGCCAACTATAAGTCTAGTCACGCGCTCAAAGCGGATATCGTGCCACAAATTACATGCTGCTTCAATCTGTTTGGCTCTACCAGCATTCCAGCAGAGCCAACAACATCCTCTTCAGAGTCACCAGACCCTTTGTCTTCCCTCTTCCCCTCCTCCCGCCCTGCCCCACTGATGGTTGCAGGAAGGGTCTGGGCCACGCAAGACTAGGATACAACGTACATGCAATATAATGGTAAAAGTAATCAAAAGCATTATTGCCGAGCACATTAGTGCGAGGCACTGAATGAGGGATCTATTCTATGTACGTATGTACGTACCGGAACCGGTCATGCTCAGAAATGTTGATGAGAATGTTGCAGGTTTCCTGCCGGCCAATTGAGTTTTATTTGCCGCAAGGGCTCGACGGTACGAGAAGAAGTATGCAACCCACCCTCCTGCTAGCCTCGTTCCCAGTTTCGGACAGGGCCTGGGAACGCCCAGTCGATCTATACTTGCCCCAGTTAGGAGATGATGTTGCTTGCGCCTCCAAAGTTCTGTCTGCACCATGCGTATATACACCAGCTGCTTGTCGGTCCAGTAGCGCTTCCTGTTGATGCTATCGGGTTTCCAGGTCAAGGTAGGGCATGATACGATCAGTGGCGGTACTAGGGTGGGGCGGAGGGGGGCGTGAGACCCCCAACACCACCCTAGAAAAAAAAACGTATGCAGACTACATAAACGTGCACTGCCTATATAGAGCCAGTTCTTTGATCTATCAACTGTGACTTACCTCTAGCAGCAGTTTATTGTGTACAGTCAGTCAATCAGTTTAATGTCCCCCAACCTTCTATTGCTGTGCACGCCTGTGATGGATACGATGGCACGTTTTGTTTGCACAACCGGTAGCCAACTCTGACTCTAGCTAGCTAATGTAGCTATGAAAAGGGTTTACATTAGCGACCAAATTGGTGAAAATGACGTCATACAATGATGAATTAGTTTACATTAGCAACCAAAATTGGGAAGTATGGGTATGACATGAAAATATTAGAACCAAGTAACGTAGCTACATAGCTAGCTGCAACGTGTTATGCAGTCTGTACAGGTTTCGTGCATGGTTGCCAGTCTACACAATAATGTTCCATGCTTGGATGTTCCAGTTGCATGCTAGCCTCGCACCCAGGCCTTCTCACCCCACCGTTTGTCGCTTGCAGTACTAGCATGGGGGAAGGCCTGATAAACATGTCACGTGACATACCTGTACATTCGGAGGAGTTGTACATTCTTTCTGTACAGCTCTCAGTCAGCTTTCTGAACCCAAGAAACGTCACCAACATGTATACACACCCTGAGCTAGAAGCTGGACAGCAGCATGTAACTCGTTTTCTCAGGATGTGTATACATGTACTTTGTGGCTTTTTGAGTTGGAGCTGCATGGATAACTTTTGTCTCGGCACCGAAGTTCCGAGACACAGTGCTAGATGCGTAGGTACGTACGTGGTACATGTGTACGTGGTACGTACGTCGCTTTTCGCAATGCGCCCGTGCAAATGCTGCATACACTCTTAATATGTCAAACGTATTTATAGCCTGCAAGTAAATCCTCAAAAGTGATTATGGGTTTGCATGGCTGCTCATGAATCCTCTTACCAAGACTGCTGCTAGTACTTAATTGAAGACAATGAATACTCACTCATCCATAGCTACACAATGTGCTGCACTCAGCTCTAGCTAGCTATATAGATAAGTGCAAGGCCCAAGTGCACTGCATTATTCATAGGGTACTTACGTACATGTATGTTTAAATTCATATTCATAGGGTATTTGTATTGATGGCCTCGTCCCCAGGCCTCTGCCCAGATTGTATCTCGCAGCCGTGGAGAAAACTCTTGGCAGAGCCCTGGCAACGAGGCTAGGGTACTTATACTCCCAAGTTTACGGTACTAGTGTGTGGCCTAGCCTCGTTCCCAGGCTCCCTCCACGCACACGGCGACGAATGTATTTTTCATTGTCGCATGCAAGGGGGGGGGGGGGGGGGGGGGGGGGGGGAGGCTGGAGATGAGGCTATGTATGACCAGGACAGCTATGTCAGTTTTGGATGTATGTGTTTCTCTTACATACAGTTCATGATTGAAATTGCGAGGCAGAAGAATGCTATTCCCGTGAAGTTTGGTCCTCGAATCCCCCCAGAGCGATTTATTGTCTCACAGCTAACAACTACAAGGTCAAAGAAAGGCAAAAACCGGTGTGTACCCACATACTACTTCTTCCTTCCCCTTTCATGCATTGTTCCAAGAGTTGTGCTCTTAAATGGGTGCAGCTGACATAAAGATATACCATACAGTTCCTAGGGCTGAGCAATCGTGCAGCATCATACCATAATCATGATTTTTGATTTAATTATGGAGTCGGTGGACTCTATGTGTAGGGACACGATATACACACAATACAAACAATTTCTCATACTCGCAGCACATTTGTAAGCAACATACCGGCAAGGGCGCATCGAGCCGCCGTAGGCGGCGAGAGGGCATGCAACGTTCATACATGTAGACAGCAAAATCTGAGTGTTACTAAAATTGGAATTCAAATTTTGACTGTATAAGCACATGAACCGTAGACGCGCGCCCCTCATGCGGTCACTTTTGTACTTACTACCGAGATGGCTGGCATGGTAGCAGAAGCCACTAATCACTCTCCAAGACCGGATGAAGTGCTCTCACTTCAGGATCGAAGTACAATTAGGACATGATCACTCTTTTGCTAAAATTACAGTTTGGTGTACATGTGGCATCAAACCTGAAAACACACTTATATGCAGTATATGTTGTGGTTCTTTCTTCCCTCTTTGTAGCCATCCCTGGCCAGGCCTCACGTTACGCCACATTCCGCCTCCCACTGGGAAAACAGACAACGGTTGTGTCCAGTATGATGCATCCCCAGCTCAGCAGTCCTCTCCTACAAGGAACTGGCACCCCAACAAGCAGCAGCATGCTATACAAGGCTCTCTTCCAACCAACAAGCCATTCATGCATCTGCTTGGTACACAGCTCCGAAGCCCAGTCACCCTGCAGAGTGCAAGTACAACCGTTCCAAGGCAGAACATGCCAACTCTATCACCACTGAGCTCTGTAGCTAGTACTCTCACCTCTAGCAGTATATACTTCTAGCACTAATACTAGCACGAATAATAGCAATACTCCATTACTGAATATGCCAGTACTAGGAAAGTTGCAGTACACTGTACGTGAATATAATGTAATGATGACTCATGACATTAATTTTTAGTTTGAGCCCTGCTAGCTCATCGCTAGAACAGCTAGAGTTTTGTGTCTCTTATGTGGTGCACGGATCCATCCATTTTTGACGCACAAGCTACTCTTTCGTATTCATTTCACATCCAGTGTATGAAGTTCCTTTAGTTGTGGATTAAAACAGCTTTTGGCCGGAAGTTGTGCTGAAGCCAGCAGCGATCCCTCCCTTGACTTCCCGGTTTCGTGCACCACTTGCACCTGGTGTTCCTGGGTGGAGTCGTGGGTGTAACTAGTCCAAACCCCAATCAGTGCAATTCGTGGGGTTTCTGAACGGCGTTTGGCTGCCCACATGCATGGCGCTACAATCGACACGTTGGAGGCCCAGGAGCTAACTACTAGTAAGCTGACTTGTATGATACATGCAATAATTATCATAAGCAGTGTACAGCAAAATTGGCAGATATATATGTACACAGATCGACACTAAAATTGAAATTCTTGGGCTGTGTACTGCTTGTTTCAAGTCAAAGCGAAGCAGTAAGTACTGCAGACTAGTAAGAGTGAGAAAGCAGCACCATGTCCTTCCTGCTTTCAGCAAGGCATTTCTGTGTCGGACTGCCGGCTGATACAATCACTGTGGACGAGGTCACCTGGCGCACATCTGTTGAGAAAGAATGGAACAGTTCAACCTACCACAGTGCTGTGTCAGAGCTCAGAACCACCATCCCAGTTGAGCTCAATTCACTGCCACATACTCCAAATCCAACACCACAGGACTACACCACCGGCCCGTACACCAATGATAAATGGGGTGCATGGCTGAAGAGATTGTCTCCAAACCAACACAGGATACAAAATATGTACCGGGATAAATACCAACAAAGGATCTGACACGGGAGTACTAGTCCTCAATAATGGGCAGGCTTTAGCCGCTTATAACATCGTTTGGCAACAAAGCTACCAATGCTCTCAAGGAGGGAAACCTAGGTACAAAACAAACAGCAAAGATAGCCAGAGGAGGGAAGTGAAGCCTCAAAATACCCCAGGCAGTCAACTAATGGCCTGTAAAGCAACTCTCAATGTCCGCCTTCTAAACCTGGGCTCTGGTAACGAAATGTTACACATTTGATTCTCCATGGCCTCTACCCACACTCCTACATCTCAGCAGTCCCACAAACCTCTACCTGAGGTGATGAAGAAAGTGGAGTCGCTGATTTCCCAGAGCCACCTCAGCCACATTAGCCTTCAGCTTGCTCTCCGTGACTGGATTCCGGACCACCTTTGTCAAGGTACTCTCACCGCCAAACCCTCAGAGTATGACAGGCGATACTACCCTACAGTGGAGGATGTGAGAAATAATTTATGAGCAGAAAGGTAATCAATAACATACCAAACAACATGTTTGACCAGGATGCTCATGAAAGTAAGGAGGCTAAAGGGTTCACGTTCATTCTGAGGAAGTACACTAGCAACAAGGGAGGCAAAGACACTAAAGCTCCAAGGTTTGTTTTCCAAGGCAAGTACCAGCGTGTCCCATGTTATTCACAATGAATATCCCGTGCTATTTATCGCCCCCCCCCCCCCCCCCGTGTTATTCACAATGAATATTGTCAAACAGTGTGTATATTGTGCGTGCACAGCAACAATAATGATGCCACTGGTACAGTAGCAGGTTTCTTGCTAAATTGGGCAATATAATATTATGCTACAGATCCAGAGACAGGCACGCATATGTAACACATTGCTTACTCACAATGTACACTTACTGAAATGTTAAGTGGGAAGCCAGGTCAGCGACTGGATTTAGCAAGTGTGCTCTTACTAGGATACATGAGGGCTTTAGCCCTCACATAAACACCCAGAGAACTGATTGGTCGATGGTTCAGCCCTCGACCAATGAACACTGCCTGAGTGTTCCAAGGGTGTTTAAGTTCTGATTGGGAGGGCTCTCTATCTTGCTATCTGGCATTATGGTGAATATTGTATGAGGTACAGATGTATATACACATTCTGTGGAACCATGCACAGGAATAGAGTCTTGGACGAATCTTTATTACAGTGATGAAGGATATACCAAAGCAGACCAATAGCTCTGGTTGTGGAGTTTTTGCATGCATGATAAGCTAAGTATGCTAAAACCAAGAGTCCCGTTAGAGTTGACAGCGTGTAGTTGACTTACTTCTCTGTAAGTTTGCTCGACATAAAGCACTTGGACTGCCCTCCTTTGGCTTACTCACAGTTAACACACTACACTACTTTTGGGGTTGGTGCGAGGGTTGTGCATGTGCATATACGGAGAAGTTGAGTCTTCGTGCATTAGTATGCAATACTAGAGGGGATCATGCCTGATCCCCTGCCTGTAAGCCACTGAGGGGTCTACCTGATCCCCTCATAAAGCCAGCTGAGGGGGTTGCATGATCCTCTGCATTTAGTGGCTGCTGAGGGGTTACTGAATCCCCTTTTTCACTGCTGAGGGGTATGCTGAATCCCCTTTCTATGCCTGCTGAGGGGGTTCTTCTTTGCCTTGAGGGTTTTCCCCTCTCTTTAATGCTGCCAGCTGAGGGGTTAGCCTCGTTCCCAGGCCGTTTTGGGAGGGAGAAACGGCCTGGCAACTTCCGCGAGTTCAGGTATACTGTACACTGCAATACCAGTCATATGTAAGGTGCAATATAAGCCATAGCACCCTCTGATCAGATGGGTTGCAATACCAGCCTTGCTGCCATTACTGCTGCAATATCAGCCATATATTAAAAGCGATCGCTCACAGCAATACAAGCCCTTGCTGCCAGTCATTTGTATGGTGCACTACAAGCCATAGCACTCTGTAATCCAAGGGGTTGCAATACAAGCAGTGGCAGTGAGAGCTTTCCAGTCACATGACTCACTGAATGATGTCCATTTTGCCGCAGGTTGATTTGACCCCAATCACGGATTGATAGAGCTTGATTTCTGGAAAAATGTGACGTTCATTAAAAGCATTCATTTTGTGAGACATGACTGAAAGCAGTTTTCATGCTGAGCACAATCCCTAGCTTCAAATCTTATTCACATACATAACGAGGGGCAACTACACTCCTGGTAGCCGCGTTGCAACCGGTTGCGACTCGACGGTAGCGCAAGCTAGGTACTGCAACTCATTGCAATTAACGCACATGCCACGAGAGGACCGCGCTCGGTCGACGTCAACGTCGATCGATTAAGCTGAGTCAGCAATGGTGGCCCAAGGAGAAGACAAGAAACTGTTACAGCGCTCACAACTTCGCCAGCACGGTGAGTTTTGGCATGTAAGCGTCAGTGAACGACAGCGATCACGGCCTTGTGGTCAGAATCTTTGTGTGCCTTTCCTAAGAACAGTACTGCCACCGGAAGTCGATGGAGCGCTCGAGCAATGGCGGCCAACGGCGAGACATATCTCCACCACCAAGGTGAGTTTCAGCACCAAAATTGTATGGTGAGGACAGTGCATGATAGCGATCACGACGGTGTAGTCAGAATCTCTGCAGGCCATTCCTACGTAAGTAGTCAAACGTTATTTATTTAGGTTAGATTATTTATTTTATTTATCGAGGGGCAACCGCACTCCTGGTAGCCGTTGCAACGCCGGCTGCGACTCGCCGGCTAAGTATCACAGTTAGTTCCGATTAACGCACATGCCACTTGGCAACCACGCTCTGTCGATCGCTAGCAATGGCGGCCAAAGGGAAGACACGAAGTTATTACAGCACTTACAACTTTGCCAGCATGGTGAGTTTTGGCATGTAAGCGTCAGTGAACGACAGCGATCACGGCCATGTGGTCAGAATCTTCGTGTGCCTTTGCTAAGTTACGGTACTGCCACCGGAAGTCGGAGAGAGCGCTCGAGCAATGGCGGCCACGGCGACACAAAAGCGCTTGTATCTCCACCACCAAGGTACGTTTCAGAACCAAAATTGTACGCTTGGGTCACTGCATGATAGTGATCACGACGGTGTAGACAGAATCTTTGTAGGCCATTCCTAAGGTAGTCAAAGGTTAATTATTAATTTTACATCATTTAGATTGCAATACATTACGCGGCACAATTTTTCCCCTACCAGGAGTGTAATTACGCGGCACAATTTTTCCCCTACCAGGAGTGTAATAAATACAATGTTAGTAAACTATACTTAGGCTATTCTAACCAATCAGGTTACAGTATTTTCAGGATATAACGGGTCATATATCCCATGGCCGCCTGCATGCGCATACTGTAAGCGATCATGTGCATGAGAAAGCGAAGAGCTAGCTTTGTTAGTCTAGCCAAGGGCATGTGCCTTTATCGCTGCCTCAGTCAAGTATCACGGATGCCTCTGCCACTGATCGGTGAGTGCCTACACCACAGTATCTATGTCTACACAGTGTACTCACCTTAGAATAGCCTAAGCATGGTGTAAGTTAGTTGTATCCCTGGCCAGCGGGATGTAAGACAAGTTACATCCATTGGGAGAGGCCAATTCATACTAGCCAACTGCTATACCAGCATAATGGGTCTTATATCCCACTGGCCAGGGATATAACCAATACATATTAACCGAATAGACTGTGAAGTTGTCAACCATGTATGCTGCCACTGCTGTGGAGGGTGTCCAGATGATGATCCTGTAGCTATAAGCACAGTGTGACTGACCCTTTTCTTTGGGATACATTGTAGGTCAAGTGGACCAGTGCTCTAAGTTGACATAAGAACATCCATACTGGCTGGACTCAACTGTGTAGGAGGGGAACATACTTGACCTTTGTCTAATCAGGTTTATTAAACAGCTCATACCAATCTCTCAAATAGGAAGGTTCCTTCTAGATAGGGCCCCACCATCCATGTATAAGTGAGACCTTGACTGGAAAAGGTCACGACCCTGACCTCCATACAGATCGTGGCTGTGAGGTGTGATGGTCGTATACTGGAGGCAGCAAATGCTTTGATGAGCGAGAGCAGTGCTCAGTGGGTTCGATCATTGCAGAAGATGGTAGCTAGTGAGCTATTGTAGCTACACACGTAAGAGACAATTCCTTTGCGGATAATGTGCATTACAGTGAATTTTGACTATAATTGCATCACACAGTTGCATCCCAAAGTACAGCACGCTGAAACTATCATAGTATGACCATGTTCTTCATGGTTCTTGCTGCGAGGAATACATTGCAGAGAGTACATGCATTTCCTTACGTTTACACATTTTGGGAACCGTTTCAAGCCATTAGACAGAAAGGTTTGGCACCGTGTCAACGAATTAGACAGGATACATTTGGCACAGAGTAAGTTGGACAGAAAGTGCACACTAGGAGCAAACAGTTACAAAATGTGTTTCTGATACTGTGTATGAAACAGTTACAGTAACTGTTTACCACTGCACTTTGTCAATCAAGCAGTAGACATGTCACGTTAAATTTGGACCCCCGTAAAATACGTTCCCCCGGAACAAATTCTTCAAAACAACCATGAAATTCTTGGACCTATACCATGAAAAATTAGTTCCACCAAGGGCGCATGCCACCTTCGGTGGCTCGATACGCCCTTGGTTCCACCTAGCTACGTATATTGTGTGCACTTGCACTTGCAACTTGACAGAAGTGCATGGTTACTAACTTAGCTATCTTTTGTCTGTACAGGTAGTTAGCGGCTGCTGGGCCGTTAAGGACTGTGATGCGATATCCACGCTACTGCAGCATCAGCAACTCTCATATGGCACAGCGAAACTATTTCAGTTGCATTCGAACCTTCGTAGGTGAGCGTGCGCTTGTTCTCGATGGTAGCTTGGATGGATCAACAGCCGCCCAGTTAACGTTACTCGTTGTGAAGGCTCAAGGCACTGTAGTTGTACTGCACAGGTCGCAATCAGGTAAGCACAGCTATTGATCTTTGACCTACTATATGGTGATGTCATTATGACGACACTGCCAGCCCACTTCAACTTTCGCAGCTACATGTAATACAACAGCCAACAGTTGCTTTGCACGGCCCTATACAACTGAACTGGGGGTCCATATACATGTATTTCAGCAGTATACGTTTCAAGGGATTCGCATATTTCAACAAGGTCGCCTGTCGACTAGGTTAGGATGCCAGGCACTTCACTGCAAACATTCGGCACTGTCACTTCTAGCCATAAGTTTATCTTCACAACAAATTCATCTTACGGCACTTTGCATAGACAAGGCAAGTAGAGTTCATTTCATAGAATTCACTTCCTACATAGGAGACACTGAAAAATACCTACTTGGGTGTAACAGTGAAGGATCAGCTCACACAGTTCACCGCCACACAGGAGACTAAAACGTGGATGCAATGGGGTATGTGACAGTCAGACACAAACCTCAAGGAGTACAGCACCCACTGTGTAACCACAGTGTGTCTCGATTTATGTAGGCTCTTCACGATATGACATACTGCCAGCACCTTGGATGATAAGACTTCCCATGATACATTGCACATACAGCAAGGATCATGGGAGGAAAGGCATGTCTTCTTTATATGGTGGACTGGACTTACTGGGCTGAACTTTGAACATCATGATTTATGCCTCCCTTGTTCAGATTACAGTAGGGGTATATAGTCTCGGCCCCAGACCCACACCAACCCTAGCGTGGATCGCTTTCAGTATCACACGCTGGGAAGGAGGGTCTGGTCAAGTTCCTGCATAAAAATTCTGATTGGTTGATTCGCTAGTAAATGCTGTGTGCAATGTTGCTACCATGCACCGTGCACTAATTCATACTAGCCAACTGCTATACCAGTCAACAAAGTGGTCGAGGCCGCGGTTACAGCTGTGCTTAGCCAACTGGGGTCACCTACAGTCAGTGTGTGCTGATAAAGTCAAATACACACATGTATGTAAGACTTAGAAACAGAAGCTTGTCCAACAGATTTCGAGGCACCCATATTATACAGACAGTGTTGTTTGCTACACACAAATGGAAAGGGCATGGCCAGCTATTAATAACCTAGCACCAGATGACACCATAGTAGTGTTAACACCCAATGAGGTCAGGACTAGGTCGTTAATACGGCCATTCCTGAAGGTCCTTACCAGGAACGCATGAGGAGCATCGAACTAGCATAGACATGTTGTAATTGCCTCACGCATTACTGTCATACCTTATACAGAAGACCTATGTGGTACCGCCCAATTTGTTTTTCACACTTTACGTAACGGCCTCTAGCCGAATAAGGTAAAATTTGGGACGAGTGAAGGACTACTACTTCGGCTAGGGCGTGCATGCTGAGTTCGACACCCCTTCGCTGCCTTTAGCGTCATGCACTCCTGATCTTACCTGGTGGAGAAGGCAGTGTAATTCACTTCCCATTTCCTAAACAGCAGGTGCTATATCAACTACCCCACCCTCTAATTCACTCTGAACAAGCTGTGGGAGTCACCCAGACAGAAACCCAATAGTTGCAGCAGTTGAGGCTCTACCAATGGGGCTCAGAGCAAACAATCCTCCCTACCTCACAATACCTATGAACCACAAAGAATGCCAAGCAATCATCACCCTCTCAATGATGACACTTTTGTACACAATGCCATGTGTAGACATTCATCACCACACTACACTATGGAATCATAGATACCTAGGAAGTGCCTCCAAGATTCACAGAATCAGTGTGATTATGTAGACCCACACACAGCCACAAATCCCTTTCCCACACATATAGCATCATCCCCTGTCAACATTGCTTTCCCCTATTCTATCGTAAAGGAAAGGGGGGGGGGGGGGGGGGGAGGGGCAAAACAGAAAGTTTGGGGGGTGGGGCGATTGAATAGTGAGCAACAGTGCGCCATTTAGGGGGGTCTGGATTTGAAATCTCAAGGGGGGGGGGGGGGGGGGGGGGGGGGGGGGGGGGGGGGGCAAAACAGCCCCAGCCTCAGTCCCATCCCATCCCATCCCATCCCTAAATTCGACATTTTTCAATGGGATACATTTCTGCACCATACTCTGAACCAGCCATCTGAATGTCCATGTTGGCTTGCCATGCTCGGAGTAGAGTGGGATTGTATGCACTCGCCCACTGCTTGCATTCATTTCTTTGTGTGACATAGAACTGTGCAGCTGATCAGTATTGGTTTTCTCAGGCTGGTTGCAGCACTTTGTGGTCTGGGATAATTGCCGAGCGGGAAGCGAGGCAACTAATCGTGCAGTGTGGAGGTCGAATCTGGGCTAGTGCGACTATAAACTAGAGGCAAAAAATTTCTCCTAAAATTTCAAAAGGATTTAGTGATGGCCTGTCACATTCGGAATTATTCAACCTCTCGAAAAGCTAAGAAACAAGGAGAATGCCATTAACCAGGCTCAGTCCCATGTGTGCATCTATGCACCAAATCAGAACATACATGTACCACCTCAGAGTAAGCGATTGGTCCCACTGTACTAACACATAGACAAGTCAGCTTACAAGAGGCAGTGTATGGTCCAGGTGGATTTCCACTGGTCAGATCTAGTCATACCACACGCAGCCCCAGTCAACAGTTGATACCTACAAAAAGTAAACAAGATCTTTGAACCACGCAGGAGTATCATGAGGACAGGCCAAATGGAAATGAGTGGGATAACATGTCACATTTGCATGTCTCTCAGAAAGAAACTGACTGAAACATTTTGAGATGTGGGTACACAAACGCCAGAAGCCAGCGGGATTCCTCATCTCACACAAGCCAGTGGTGACGAGTATTACTATTGCTTGCTGGTGTTGTTCAAACCACTCCTCAACGAACCATAAACTATCCAAGATGGTGAATCACCAATGGAGGCATTCATACAACAAACTGATGCCCTAGAGATGATCCTCAGCATGGCCCAGCAAGCTCAGGATGCTATTGGCCACAACCACAACAGCCACAACAGTACACAAAGTACAAGCTATCACTTTATCACATGCATGCAGACAGCACAGACATTGGTGCCAAAGTCTTCACCAGTGGCATGTCTTATGTAGCCCATAATAACATTCAAGGATTAGCCATTGCCTGTTTTGACCAAACCAACCATGACAGCCGTTAGCCTCCTCTCTCCTCCCCCGTTTTTTTTTTGTTTTTGTTTTTTTGAGGAGAGAGCCTGGGAACGAGGCTAGACAGGCGTAGTGAAGCAGCATTGTCTGAAATGTCTAGGCTAAGCAGAATTCACACCTAAGCATAACCCCACATATGCCCCAGCACAGCTCCAAGACACTGCATAGCTACCACTTACATGTACTTGAAAAACAAGTTCCTACCAGCACTCTTGTCTAATCTCTCACTCGTGACCCTCCCACCTTGAAATGATTTTTACTTTGTGGCTGCCAAGTACATGTAAACATGTTCAACCCATTTGTCTAAACCTTCCCAGTTCCTAGCCATTCAGGTATTCATAATCATTGGTCCATCTCAGGCCAGATTCACAATGACCATACAATCTGGCAAGGTACAGAGAGGTTTAGGTATACCTACATGTAGCCTCGTTCCCAGGCCCGAGACGGCGAGGAGAAAAGGGCCTGGTTTCCACTGTTTGCGCATGCGCTTCCCGACAATGGAGTTTCTGGCTGCTTCCTTTTCAACCTGACTGGCCTTCGATGTTTGAATACCATCCTCAGCAGCAGCAACCAGCTGTCGAACAGGAACAGATCTGGGGGCTGGTGCGAAGTTCAGACCCATGGCTAGGGCTGACCGTTACGTGTTTATCAAATTCCTGAAAGAAGAGGTTCACCACTCACTTCTCACTGAAATGTGGGGGGGGGGGGGGGGGGGGGGGGTCTTCTTCAGGCGTGGTTGAGAAGGTTATCGAACTTCCGCTTTTGCCTCACATTGGTCTTTTCGGTCAGTTGCAACACAGCCTTATCTTTGAGGTGGTGGAGGGAGGCAGTGTGAGTTGGGCGTAGGGTGTATTTCAGTTGTCTTCGTTGGAAGAAGAGTTCAGTCTTGAGGCGTCTGGGAGTGGGCGGCATTCTGTGCAATTCGTGCACCTAGGTACTGCCGGCTGGCAATCATGGCGATTCTTCGACCTCTGTAGCTGTTGACAAGAGGACGCGCTTGGAGGCTAGGCGGTATGAGGCTGCAGTGTTTACAACGGCGGTTGAAGGAGAGGTGCTGCTGTGCTGGGCAGCCACTTTCCGTCGCTGCTTGTACTTCCACCCACCCACAACATCCCTCATGCTCCAACCTCACACCACGTACACCCCCCTATGCTCCACCCTCACACTACATCACCCCCACACGCTCTACCCACACTCAACACCCCTCACACTCCACCCACTTCATCTTAAGTTTGTTTGGACTGATGTGCAGTTGAAGTCTGGGCCAAAGTACTGTCATTGTACGGCAACTCTGTGTGAGTGTGTGCATGTGTGACAGGGTGTGGTGTGTGAGTGTGTGCACTGTGCATGTGTGACAGAGTGTGGTGTGTACAGCCAAAGTATTGAAAGTAGTGATTGGTGTGACAAGGTGTGGTGTGTGAGGGAGTGTGGTGAGTGAGGCCAAAGTACTCAAAGTAGTCATTGTACGAAGATGTGAGGAGAACCGCAGGGAGGTGTACGTGTTACATGTAGTATGTGGGTGTGTGTACTTCTGACAGAGTGAAATCTCATACCATTAGCGATGTCACAGTTGAGAGTGACGGCAGTCTCATATGTCCAGCAACATGCCACATTTCAGATGGTGTACCCTCCTCCCCCCAGGAGCAGCAGGGGGACGTATGTAGCGACACATGAAGTCTACACACTCTGTATGGCCTGGAGGAGAGAGGATTGGAGGGAGAACGGGGATCGAGGAAGGGGAGGTGGAGGAGGAGGGGGGAGAGGTGGAGGAGGGAAAGGTGGAGTGCATGGGAATGGATAGAGGAGGAGAGAGGAGGAAGGGAGGAGGAGGGTGGAGGAGGAGGAGAAGAGAAGGAGGAAGGTGAGAAGGAGGAAGGGGAGGTGGAGGAGGAGGGGGGAGGTGGAGGAGGGGAGGAGGTGGAGTGCATGGGAATGGATAGAGGAGAGAGGAGGGAGGGAGGAGAAGGAGGGAGGGTGTGAAGGAGAAGAGTAAGAGAGGAGGTGAGAGGAGAGAGAGGAGGAGGAGGAGAGAAGAGAAAGAGAAGGAGAAATGGATTATGGTATGCACACGTACATGTACTATAATCAAAGCCATTGCAGTACCTTTTAGAGACAGATTGAAACATCCCCTTGCAGCGAGTCTGCTCCACACTGCAGCACCACAGCACTGGGGCAGTATAGCTCCATTACTTTGGACAGCACAGGTTTGAAGATCAGCTCATAGGATTCGTACTCTCTGCATAGTCCTCTTTCCCCTCTGCACCAACGTCCTTGTGGGTGAGAAGGAAGGAAAGGGCGAGAGGAGGAAGGGGAGGAGGAGGGATTGTCGAATGTGCCACCCACGACTCACATATCGTAGTCAAAGTGAACTAGCACAAGCCCACATCCATTTGTAGTGTACAGAAGTCTCTCAAGACCCTGTACCTCAGGCTATTAGGTGAAGGCAGCGTTTCATTTAGTACTATAATTGTAGCATGGCAAAGTAAGGGGGGGGGCATGCCATTAATATTTCTTGGGTATTCTTCAAGGGGAGGGGCATTCCTGCCTC